>OW799233.1:88352190-89552190 GCA_941918925.1 Phyto melanocephala | reverse complement strand
CCTACTTTAACGCCCACTTTCATTGAAAGACTATATTTACAAAAGCATTATAGTAGCATATCGAAGTTATAAAGGGTGGTTAAATTTTAAGGACCGATGTTGAACTTAAATAAAACACAAATTATTTAGGATATTATTATTATTTCTTTTTGTTATTATAATATTTGTATGGTTCAATTATGTATTTAACAAAATATCTGCCAAATGGCCCCCCCATCCTTCTATCTGATGGTCCAAATTTTCAATGACAATGTTGATGCTCAATTGTTAGGCATGATGATGAGGCGAGGTTGACTGCTCTTTTGCCACATTATCGCAAAAAACGCCACTGGTGCCCATTCAACGAACTAAGAAGGCATTCACAGATTTTCTAACATTTTATACAGATCTGTTTTGCAGAAATATAAATATTTTTTACAATTTTCCCGATTGTGGACGAATTTTAACGATTATGTTGATCAAAAGAATTATGCACAAAATGCATTTTGACTTGAACGCCCATTTTTATAAAAAACCTGAATAACTTTAAAGCGTTGCTCATTTGCGTATCTTTCCACGGATCAAATTGAGTAAGTTTGAGATTGAGAAATGTCAAGGTAAATGCAGAAAACAAATTTAAAGGTGTAGTTTATCTTCAACATGGGCCCTTAAAATTTAACCACCCTCTACAAAGAAAGTGATACATATTTTATTATAAAGAGATTATTCCATAGCGATTAACAAAATAATAAATATTGTGCTTTAAATGTACACAAAATTGGTGGTGGGTATAAAAGTTTCGGCACAGCCGAATATAGTGCTCTTACTTGTTTGAAGTGTGATAGTGTAGACAAAAATTGTAATGAGAAAATTTTCTATTTGATTTTTTGACAATCACACCAAAAAACATTTTATTTTGCTCTGACAAAATCCAATGAAAATCTAAAGGCTTGTAGAATAGTGTGAAGCGACCTTTATCAGTGGTAGGTTATATATTTCCATTTCTATCTTTACGTTTATAAATAAACATCAACATTAAAAAAAATATTAAATATATACAGACAGATTTGTATTAAAGGTTTTTAACTTAAAATTGGAACTTTTCCATATTAAATTCGGGATTTTTTAAAAAAAAATCCAAATTTTTCCAAAATCAAAATCAGAATTTTTCATATCAAACACAAAAAAATCAATTTTAAAAAGAACATGTAACTAACGGTTAGTTTTGGACAATGCAGCCTTTTAAATTACAAAAAGTTCTTTATACCTATTATGAATAAGTATTTTTCGGCTATTCTCCAATGGAAAATTCAGTTGAAAAGCTTTTTTCAAAAATTTAATTGCAAAATATGTAAGTATAAACTTTCACTCTTGGTGATATAACAATGAAATTGCCATCAGCTGCTTCTGGACAACCTCTACATTTAATTTACATACAAACACAAAACGTTTTTTTAAATATACAATTCATAATAATATGTATAAGTAATTTATAACTTTTTTCCTTCTTAACTTGTTGCGTAGTTATAGGCACCAAAGATAGCCTCTTTATGTTATAATTCAGGTTGTTATCTATCTGTTCGGTCAATTTAATTTAAATTCGTTTAGTCATTTATTGCGTGATTGAGTAAAAATAAAAATAAAAACTTTTAAACATACAAATATTTATTATATTAGTGAGTTAGGATGCAATTATTTAGGAAATAATACTTTCACAGACGACCTTATATGATTAAATTTTTTCGCCAGTACGTGTAAATTTTGGACACTCGAAACCCTTTAACAATCGACTAACTAAATACAAAAAATATATACATATATTGCATATTTCAGCGAATTTTCTTGATTAAAGGGTAGCCTATGTGTTAATCTAGGTTGTTGTCTGTGTGCCAAAATTCATTTAGTTCCGTTCAAACGTTTTTGCATGATTGAGTATCAAACATACAAGTATTTACATTTATTATATGTATTAGTACGATATATCCTTAATTTGATTAAAAAGAGTCTGATTTTGATTTTAAAAATCATAATTTTGATGTGAAAAGGTAAGAATTTGATTTTAAAAGATCCTGAAAGTCCGAATTTAATTTATGAAATCCTTAATTTAATATAAAAAAGTCAAAAAAAAGTTGATCTTAGATAAATTATTAAATTCTAAATCGATCGAAATTAATTACACCTTCAAAAATCATACTTCAATATTTATAGCAAATTGTCTAATATTTAATGCATGTAAAAAAATACTTACCCTGGTTACTTTTAGCTGCGTAGTCTTATCCGGCTCTAAAGCCAGATCCCAATGATTATCATTCAACAATTCATCAAGTAATTGTTTAACTAATTTCAAATCTGTACATTGAAATTGTTTAATATCTCTAGCTGTTACCAGCCACATTAGCATTAAAAGTATTTCATTCATGGTCTCATTCTGCTGCTGTAGCATTTCCAAAAGATAGTTTACTATAATATGATTGACGATGGGCGTTGTGCCCAGAATACAACAGATTTCACTTAAACACTTTATACTGCGCTCAGAACTTAAATTTTTAAATTTTCGCCAAGGCAGTTTTTTACTTTCTAAATAATCGCCCTCTACATCAATTTCTCTTAAAGAATATTCTTCTAGTAGTAAGTCTGTTGATGTTTGCAAGTCTAAAGCTGATAAAAAACACATACAAAACATTTCTAAGTTTTGAGGAATTGAAAGCAAAAATTGCAATTTCTTGTCACTTAATGTCCTAAAAAATCCTTTAAGAAATGAAAATTCTGCATACTGTTCCGTATCATCACAACGCGCAATAATTCGAGGTAATTTTGTAAGATGTTCATCTAGCAAAATTTCTGAATTTTCATCAAATATTTTTTCGTTTGATAGATTACTTTGTAATTGATTAAGGCATTTACAGCAAAGATTACGTATATGTATATCGCTATCTTCCGATAAAGCAACAACAGTTTCCAACATAAAAACGAAATTCTCCTTAAGATTATGTAAACATTTTTCCATAAGATGACAACACATTTCAGCATATTCTTTGCGTATTTTTGTTGAGACATGTGATCTCAATTTACTTGTTTGCTTAAAGATTACACGTAACTTATTCGATGTAGCTTGTATCCACTGTTGAGTGCGCCCGTCTTCTTGCAATTGTTTCATGCGTTGTTCTAAATGTTCACGATTCTTTTTAAAAGCTAATATATCGGTATCATTACCGTCATTAGTATGTGTTAGACTTTCGCCGAGTAGATTCTTAAAAGCACCCACATTGTATTTTGAATGTATTCGATTTTCCGTAGTTTCTTCATAGATAACACATATAATGCGACCCAAGGCTTTAATAGAAGACTTTATAAAGAAAAATAAAATAATTAAAAGTAAGCAAAATTTGTTAACCAAATACTCTTACAATTTTTATAGTTTCCCCTACGGTATCATCGGCTGTTGATAACTGATATAAGACTGTCACAATTTTGGGTAGAAAAATAAAGATTGTATTGGCCACCTGATTACGCAGAACGACATCCAACTGATCGGCTTCATCGTGCACATAGAATACAATCATTAGACATTGTAAAGAAGATAGGCTATATAGAAAATTATAGATATTAATTAAGAAAACAATATAAAACTACTGTTTTTACTAGAGGTATAAAAATGTTTTCTAAATAAAACACAACATATTCAATGGAATTTGGCATTTTATATTTAAAAATTATTTCTGTCAAATGAACTCCAGATAATCAGATAATGAATCAAACATCTTGAATATTGTACTGCTGTAGACATATTATTTTGTTTATATTTTTCAATTAAGTGTAATCGAGTATTTATTTTTTAGAAAGTGGAAAACTGGTTTCCGACCCCATAAGGTACATATATATTTTCTGAAAGCTTGTGAACAGTGGAGAATGTCCGTGTGTATGTAGAATTCAACTTTTTGAAACACCGCGACATTTTCAAGGCCTCTTTTAGGAATAAAAACATCAGAAATATTCAGGAACATATCGGTATTGGAAACCAGCATAATAGCCTCATAACTTTCTAAGATATGAGCAAATAAACACAATTGACTCTGTTTTTTCGATTGTTTTAAATAATTTTTTAAATATATAAAGTTGTTTCAAACTCCTAAATAATTTTGAAACACGCTTAAAATACCAGATTATAAGCCATAATCTCAAAAATTATTTCTAAGAAAAACTAACAAATCGGTTTGAAACCAACTGAGATATAAGCTCCAAAGTACAACTGCTACAGACGGACAATGCTTTGACTTCTCTATTCATATATATATATATATATATATATATGTATATATATACATATATATATATTTTTTTATGCCCGCCACCAAAAACATTGTGGGGGTAAATTCATTTTGTCATTCCGTTTGCAACACATCGAAATATCCATTTAAGGCCCAATAAAGTATATATTCTGAATCGGGGTTTTATTTTATGACGATCTAGGTATGTCCGTCCGTTTGACAGTCTCTCCGTCTGTGGAAAGTACGAATGAGATCGGACCGAAAAAGCTAGGGGGCTCAAATTTTGCCAGAATCTTTCCTATACACAAGGTTTGTTTGGTATTGAAAATGGGCTAAATCAGTCATGAGGAAATAAGTTATAGCTCGTAATGCAAGAGTAGGTCGAAAAAACTGTGTCCTCCGAACATCGAATAAAATGCAATTGTGTCCAAACGCATTAACGTACAGTCATGAAACTTCGAATATATATTTCTCAAGTAAAAACAATATTTTTAACTGAAAATCGCTTAAATCTATGCATTAGGAAAAGAGTTATAGATCAAAATGTACGAAAATTTATACCACACAGTGTATATTTTAAATTTAAAGCGTAATAAAACTGACCAAGCTATATGTACGATCCTGAAATTTTGCAAACATTGCTTTTTGGTCAAAGTCTTTGTTATAACGTAAAATAAATGTGCCACGCCCACTTTTTTCTTTAAATTTTTATAAAAATATATTAGTCATATTCATTAGCATTTATTCATTGCAGATGGCACCATAAAGTAAAACCTAGATGGCGCCACTCAATTTTTGCTAACATTTTTGCTAACAAACTCTTTCATTTTTTGCACAAACCACAAAGGAATTTTATAGGGGTTTGTGAAAACGAAAATGACCGAGGTTGTTTACAAAAATTAACTAGAGTAATGTTTTGTGCCCAACTTTAAATATAGGTGTACTCACAGTCTTAAGAGGTTTAAGATTCAAAAATATAAAAAAATGTGCATCAGTAGATTTAAAATATATATTTGAATATTTAAAATACATTTTTTAACCAAATTATATTTTTATCTATCTATTCTTTTGTAAAGGGTGGTTTAATTTTAAGGGCCGATGGTGATTTTGAATAAAACACAAATTATTTAGGAAATTATTATCATTTCTTTTTATAATGATAATATTTGTATGGGTTAATTATGTATGGAATAAAATATCGGTTAAATGGTCGCCGCGACTTCGGCGGCACACCTCCATTAGATGGTCCAAATTTTCAATGACGATGTTGATGTTCAATTGTTGGGTACGATGATGAGTCGAGGTTGACTGCTCTTTTGTCATGTTATCACGAAAAACAGCAATGTTTCCCATTCAACGAACTAAGATGGCATTCACAGATGTTTTCACATTTCATACAGACCTGTTTTGCTGAAATTTAAATATTTTTTACAATTCTTCCGATTGTTGACGAATTTGAACGATTATGTTGACAAAAAGAATCACGAAGTGCACGAAAAGCATTTTGATTTGAACGCTCATTTTTATAATAGGCCTGAATAGCATTAACGCGTTGCTCGATTGTGTATCTTTCCGTAGTTCAAATTGAGTTAGATTGAAAATAAGAAATGTCAAATGAAATGCAGAAAAAAAATTGACGTCTTGGTGTAGTTCACATTCAATATCGGCCCTTAAAATTAAACCATCCTTTATATTCAAAACAAATATTTTATTATGCCCGTTAACAATAAAATGGTGGGGGTATATTCATTTTGTCATTCCGTTTGTAACACATCGAAATATCCATTTTAGACCCCATTAAGTATATATACTCTGAATAGGGGTCTTATTTTATGATGATCTAGGTATGTCCTTCCGTCTATTGAAAGCACGATAGAGGTCGGACCGAAAAAGCAAGGTGTGTAAAATTTTGCCAGAATATTTCTTATACACAAGGATTATTTGGTGTTGCAAATGGGCTAAATCGGAATATTAGGAAGTGAGTTATAGCTCGTAATGCAAGAGTAGCTCAAAAAACCGTGTCCTTCTAACATCGAAAAAAATGGAATTGTTTCCAAATGCATTGACGTAGAGCC
This sequence comes from Phyto melanocephala, assembly GCA_941918925.1. Classification (NCBI taxonomy): domain Eukaryota; kingdom Metazoa; phylum Arthropoda; class Insecta; order Diptera; family Rhinophoridae; genus Phyto; species Phyto melanocephala. The sequence continues at coordinate 89,545,868 of OW799233.1, read as the reverse complement.
ATGAAAATTCGAATGTATATTTCGTGAGTAAAAAAATATTTTTCCTCAAAAATTGCTTAAATCTATTCATTAGGAAAGGAGTTATAGATCAAAACGTACGAAAATTTATTTGTGTATTTTTCGGTATATTAAAAATTTAAAACGTTATAAAACTGGCAAAATTAGATGTATGCTTCTGAAATTTTTATATCATTGCTTTTTGGTTAAAGGCTTTGTAATAACGGAAAATAAATGTTACACGCCCACTTTTACGCCCACCTCCCATATAAAGCTTTATCTCAAAGAGATTATGTCATAGCGATTACTGTTAATAACAAAATAATACATTTTGTACTATAAATAAGGTTTTTCCCGGGATTATTTTTCAGAAATGAAAAAGGTGGCTACGATTCGAAAGCAGATGTTTATATTGTAACATTTCTTTTTCATACATTTAAAAATATTTTTACAAATAATTTGATATACTTTTTGAGGTAATGTGTTTAAAAATTAAAAAAAATCAGCCAACGTTACCTAAAATTTCTATAAAGAAAGATTTAAAATTGTTTCAGGAAAGTGGTGAAAAAACTTGAAATATTGTATATTTGTTAAATGCACTTTTAACTATTCGTCCAACATCGATATAAGGTGAACGAGTGTTTTCTATAACAGGGCAATTTGTTAATAAAATCAGAAATAGACTTTTTGACAAGTCAATAAACGCTTTGAGCATATTAAAAGATTATTTTCTAAGTCGTTAAAAATTTTTACGTTATATTTTTTTTAATTATACATTGTACATATTTACATGTTGATTTTGAATTTAAATGATTTTATTTTTGATCTCAAAGCTGAAGTACCTGTATTTTTGTTTTTTTGTGCGCATTTTTGATCTCGTATCTAGAGAATAATATTTTTTTCAATAAAAAATATTTTAACTCAATTTATATTTTAAATTCAAGTTTCTTTATTAATTTTTATAGTTTTGAAGTGTTTCTTTAACATTATAAACTATTTTATGCTTTTTAATAAAAAGTTTTTTATTAATTAAAAACAAATTTACTTTTTATTTGTTTTGCTGTGGGATCCAGGGAGATTTAAAAATAAATCTCGCATTGCCGGAAAAAAACCATAGCTATAAAGTACGGAAAATCGGTGGTGGGTATAAAAGATTCGGCACAGCCGAATATAGTGCTCTTACTTGTTTTTTTTTGTATTTTTTTAAACATACATACATAGTTTAAACTCAATTTATAATTTTACAATGGGATGTTTCTATATACATATGTATGTTTTTTATATGTATGTACGTATTTCATATAAGATGAATTGTGATACAAACAATTGTTGTTGCATGACTACACGTTGTGAAGGGTATATTAGATTCGTTACGGCCGAATATGACACTCTTACTTGTATTTTTTTCATTCTCAATGTATTTTTTTTTATTAAAATATTTAAATATAGAAATATATAGAATAGAAACAATTTGTTTTAAATATAAGTGTGTGTATAGATTTTTTATTTTAAATTTTCATCCCTATGGGATTTCCCATAAGCCATAAGCCAGCTGGTATATTATAAAGTAAAAGTTTCAAAATAATAATTAATCATTCATCATAAATCTTAAAGAGAAAATGCAATGCCTTAAAAGAAAATAACTAACACTGAGATTGTAAAGGCTTTTAACAAGCTTAAGGCAAAACCATACGTAATTGTAAAGGATTTACAGCAATCAAACCCACATAGGGTTTTATCAATGTTTCGTCATAAGGCTATATACATACATACATACATACACATGAAGGGGGAAAAATCGAAGCAGACCACTACTATCACGGGTCCCTTTTCGATCCCCTTTGCTCCTCAATCATTTCGTGTCCACCGATCAGCATCCCTTTAATCACTGAGTCCCGCGCCACAACCGGCGTTTGCTCTGGACTAGGAAAACGATTTCACACTGTCGACTGGTGATTGTCGACAATCTTAATCGCACAGTCTTTTGTAATCGCCAGCATTTTCCTCAGACTAAGGTTCCCCATAGCTCTCACACTTAATGTGTGCTTGCCTGTGATCCTCATTCTTCCGCTCGCCAATGCCGGACACTCGCATACTAAACCAAGCATTTCTGCCTAATAGACTGACACGTACTCCCCCAGATTTAAGGTGCAGGATAGGTTCGACTCAGATGAGTACACAACAGCAGCTGCCCTTCCGTCCATAAAGGACCCATCAGTATAGATACTGATGTCATTATCCATGCACTCATCGTGCATGGATCCATCCGCTATGAGCGTGTGATGTAGTCTCCTCATCCATAAGGCTATCGATCCGATTTGATATCTTTTCAATAGCCTTCCTGCTCCTCCGTCGTTTCCTCTTTAGTCTCTGCTCGGTTTTATCCAAGGGCATAGACTCAGAGTTCGCGACGGGGTCTAAGGTTTCTGTGATCTGGACATATGCCTCCGGTCCTGCTGGGACGGATACATCAATGTCCTTCACAGTTACCTCTCTACCCACTGGATTATCTTCAGAGATTAACCTCTCCGCTTCTTGCTTCAATGTCGATCTCAATCCGATCTCTCCATTGGCCACGTTTAATCGGAGTATCCTCAGAGGCTAACCTCTCCACCTTGTGCAAGGCTTCATGGTCCGTCCTTTTTGAAGTTCCCCGATTATTACAATTTTTTTGTTTAATATCCTTTAAACTAATTTTGTTCCCATGAGTATTGGAGAAAGATATGTCGACCCGCGCAGAGCTCTATATGCGCAGGCAGGTCTACGTTGAAACTGGAGGTCGACAGGTATCCAGAGTTCACATACTAGCGACCAGGCACCCTCCTGACCACATATTCCATGGCGTATGTAGTTCCACCGTGGATTAGGGTAGATTTATACTAGTCTACAACTCCCTGGCGGAGTCAGCAACACTAGGTGGTCCAATCTTAATGAGGGGGAAAGCCACCTAGTGGCCGAGTTCATCATAGGAGAAACAGACGCTGCCAGACAGGGAAAGGAAGTTTTTAGTTGTGCAACATTGCACGTAAGCCCCCGCATCGCTTCAAGATGACTACCCATAAGGCTAAATATGGTAATGTAGTTATTGCAGACCTAGAAAATGGAATGATATAAGTTCCTAAGCGATATAATAATTTGGATGACAAAGTGCTTAAGGAGTAGATAATGGAAAATTTATGCTAAGAAAAAAGTTAAGCAATGATAAATATGTTTTAGAACTGGAAAAATTCCAAGAATGCATTAGTATATAAGTTTTTTAATATAAGTCTTTATATATGTTTTCTGCATACGTTGCTTTAAATAAACATAAATATTAACAAGTAAGAGGACTATATTCGGCTGTGCCGAATCTTTTATACCCACCACCAATTTTGTGTACATTTAAAGCACAATATTTATTATTTTGTTAATCGCTATAGAATAATCTCTTTATAATAAAATATGTATCACTTTCTTTGTAGAAGGTGGTTAAATTTTAAGGGCCCATGTTGAAGGTGAACCACACCTAAACTTCAACTTTTTTCTTGCATTTCATTTGACATTTCTCAATCTCAGACTAACTCAATTTGAACCATGGAAAGATACGCAATCGAGAGACGCTTTTAAATATTAAAGATTTTTATAAAAATGGATGTTCAAATCAAAATGCATTTTGTGCACTTCGTGATTCTTTTGGTCAACATAATCGTTCGAATTCGTCCACAATCGTGAGAATTGTAAAAAAATATTTAAATGTCTGCAAAGCAGGTCTGTATGAAATGTGAAAACATCTGTGAATGCCATCTTAGTTCGTTGAATGGGAAACATTGCTGTTTTTCACGATAACGTGGAAAAAGAGCAAGCAACCTCGACTCATCATCGTGCCCAACAATTGAGCATCAACAGTGTCATTGAAAATATGGACTATCGGATCGAAGTGTGCCGCCTAGGTTGGGGGGCCATTTGGCCGATATTTTGTTCCATACATAGTTGAAGCATACAAATATTATCGTTATAAAAATAAATGATAATAATTTCATAATAATTTTATTAAAAATCAACATAGTCCCTTAAAATTAAACCACCCATTATAACTTCGGTATGCTAGTAAAATGTTTTCGTAAATTTAATCTTTTAATGAAAGTGGCCGTTAAAATACACGTGTCAATAAAGTTTCTGCTAATAAACATAACTTAGATATTTCAATATAGTCCTTTAGTATTCCAAAATCTTTATTCATAGAGAAATTACATGAATTTAAGAGGAAAGTTTTATCTACGAAATAGTGCTAATTTATTTTTGTTATCTAATGTTCTCCTGAAGTTATGCTCTATTAAAAATGGGAATTTAGGAAAATTTTGACACAAGGAAAAAAAATTATCTCTAAGCATTATAAACAATTTATTTTCATGTACTGAGAATGTATATTTTGAATCACCGTGTGATAATAATATAAAAATATGTATCACTTTCTTTGTAGAGGGTGGTTAAATTGTAAGGGCCACAGGGTGATTCAAAATATACATTCTCAGAATTTTTCTAAAACGGGAAATTTATTAGTAAGATTTTGATTTTTAAACTTCTATAACATTTTGCTTTTAAAAGATTTTCAAACGAAATATGTTTTGTATAATTTTAAAATTTGTTAGCCATTAGTACATGAAAATAAATTGTTTATAATGTTGAGATAATTTTTTTTTTACTTAGGTCAAAATTTTCCTAAATTCCCATTTTTAATAGAGCATAACTTCAGGACAACATAAGCATAAGTCGTTAGCATGCCATCTAGTAGTTGCTAGTAGAGTCATCTATCTTATCATCTTTATCTTATATTTAGCTACAGTACAATAAATGGCGCAGTGTAAGATGAATAAATGCTAATATATATGACTAATATATTTTTATAAATATTTAAAGAAAAAAGTGTGCATGGCACATCTATTTTCCGTTATAACGAAGACTTTGACCAAAAAACCATGTTTGCAAAATTTCAGAATCGTACATATAGTTTTGTCAGTTTTATTATACCCTTCACCTGTGGTGCACAAGGGTATATATAGCTTTGTCATTCCGTTTGTAATTTCTACAATTTTCATTTCCGACCCCATAAAGTATATATTTTCTGAAAGCTTATGAATAGAGGAGTCGATTAAGCCCTGACCGTCTGTCCGTCTGCCCGTCTGTCCGTGTGTTGGTTGAAATCAACTTTTAGAAGCAACTATATGTTCCTCAGATCTGTATATGGTATCAATCTCTTGGAAATATTCAGGAATGAATCGCTATTGAAATTCAGCACAATCGCCCCATAACTTTCTGAGATATGAGCAAAAAACCACGACCACCTCGCTTTTTTTCACAATTACAACAACAACATACATACATAAATATATGTAAAAACCATACAAAAAAAGAAGAAATTACAAAAAGAAAAAAAATTAAAAATAAGAAAAAAATAATAGAAAAAAACTACAAAAAAAAATTTTAAAAAAATTTAAAAAAAAATTTTTCTAAAAAAAATTTTTTAAAAAAATTTAAAAAAAATATAAAAAAAAATAATAAAATATAAATAATATATTAAATAAAATAAAATAAAATTTTTTTGGCTCAGCTGGGATTCGATGCCACATTTATTCTAACGGGTACGTATGCACGTATTTTATATGGGATGAACAACAATTGTTATTGCATGACTACACGTTGTGAAGGGTATATAAGATTCGGCACGGCCGAATATAGCACTGTTACTTGTTACGTTTTAAATTTGAAATATACACTGTGCGGTATAAGTTTTCGTACATTTTTATCTATAACTCTTTTCCTAATTCATAGATTTAAGCGATTTTCAGGGAAAAATATTCTTTTGACTCGATAAATATATATTCGAAGTTTCATGACTACGTTTATGCGTTTGAACACAATTCAAAAGTGAAAGTGGGCGTTATAGTAGGCGTGTCAAAGTTGTTTTTGCTAATGAGTACAACTTAGGTGTTTCAAAATAGTCCTTTATTTTTCCAAAATCTTTGTTAATAGAGAAATTATATGAATTTTAGGTAAAACGTTATATGGGAGGTAGGCGTAAAAGTGGGCGTGGCACCTTAATTTTTTGGCATAGTAATGAAATTGCCTAGGGGGATAGACGTAGCAAATTTTATCATCGTACCTCTAGTTTTGGCGGTTTTATGAGCTTTTAAATTTCATTAACGGTAGATAACGTGAAAAGTGGGCGTTATAGTAGGCGTGTCAAAGTTATTTTTGCGAATGAGTACAACTGAGGTGTTTCAATATAGGCCTTTATTATTCCAAAATCTTTATTAATAGAGAAATTATATGAATTTTAGTTAAAACGTTATATGGGAGGTGGGCGTAAAAGTGGGCGTAAAAGTGGGCGTGGCACACTGATTTGCCGTTACAAGAAAGCGTGTCACCAAAAAGCAAAGTGTGCAAAATTTCAGAGTAGTACATTCAATTTTGCTGCTTTTATGACGTTTTTGTTTTTAAATATACCGAAAAATACACTGTGCGGTATAAATTTTCGTACATTTTGATCGATAACTCCTCTCCTAATGCATAGATTTAGACAATTTTCGGGGGAAAAATATTGTCTTTACCCAGGAAATATATATTCGAAGTTTCATGAGTCTACGTTAGGGCGTTTGGACACAATTCCATTTTATTCGATGTTCGAAGAACACGATTTTTTCGACTTACTCTTGCTTTTCGAGCTATAACTCTCTTCCTAATATTCCGATTTAGCCCATTTTCAATACCTTGTCTATAAGAAAAACCTTGTCTATAAGAAAGATTCTGGCAAAATTTGAGCCCCCTAGCTTTTTCGGTGCGACCTCTATCGTGCTTTCAACAGACGGACAGACGGACGGACATAGCTAGATCGTCATAAAATCAAACCCCGATTCAGAATATATATACTTTATGTGTGTGAAGTTAAATATGCCGAGTTAAATATGTTTTGACGTAAGAACATATTTAACTCAGAAGTTAAATATGTTATGACGTAACGACATATTTAACTCAAAAGTTAAATATGTTTCAACGTAACGATGTTATAAACAAAAATAAGATATTCTAAATTCAAAAACATCAAATAATAAAAAATTAATAACAAAAATAATTTTTTTTATAAATTTTTTTGTATATACATACATATAGAATTTGTATTTGTGAATTTTTTTAAAAATTTTTAAAATTTGCACTATGAGAAAATCATTGAATCTCTGAGGGATTTTGGACATATTTGGGCAAACCCTTCGAGGTCACTCATATAGACCATATGGAAAAGGAGGACAATTGTTTGTTCTAATTACCTGTATAACTCACAATTCTGAATTGTATTTGTGAATTTTTTAAAAATTTTTCAAAATTTGCACTATGAGAAAATCATTGAATCTCTGAGGGATTTTGGACATATTTGGGCAAACTCTTCGAGGTCACTCATATAGACCATATGGAAAAGGAAGACAATTGTTTGCTCTAATTAACTGTATAACTCAGAATTCTGAATTGTATTTGTGAATTTTTTAAAAATTTTTGAAATTTGCACATGAGAAAATCATTGAATCTCTGAGGGATTTTTGACATATTTGGGCAAACCCTTCGAGGTCACTCATATAGACCATATGGAAAAGGAGGACAATTGTTTGCTCTAATTAACTGTATAACTCACAATTCTGAATTGTATTTGTGAATTTTTTTAAAAATTTTTCAAAATTTGCACTATGAGAAAATCATTGAATCTTTGAGGTATTTTGGACATATTTGGGCAATCCCTTCGAGGTCACTCATATAGACCATATGGAAAAGGAGGACAATTGTTTGCTCTAATTACCTGTATAACTCACAATTCTGAATTGTATTTGTGAATTTTTTAAAAAATTTTTGAAATTTGCACATGAGAAAATCATTGAATCTCTGAGGGATTTTGGACATATTTGGTCAAACCCTTCGAGGTCACTCATATAGACCATATTGAAAAGGAAGACAATTGTTTGCTCTAATTAACTGTATAACTCAGAATTCTGAATTGTATTTGTGAATTTTTTAAAAATTATTTGAAATTTGCACATGAGAAAATCATTGAATCTCTGAGCGATTTTGGACATATTTGAGCAAACCCTTCGAGGTCACTCATATAGACCATATGGAAAAGGAAGACAATTGTTTGCTCTAAGTAACTGTATAACTCACAATTCTGAATTGTATTTGTGAATTTTTTAAAAAATTTTTAAAATTTGCACTATGAGAAAATCATTGAATCTCTAAGGGATTTTGGACATATTTGGGCAAACCCTTCGAGGTCACTCCTATAGACCATATGGAAAAAGGAAGACAATTGTTTGCTCTAATCAACTGTATAACTCACAATTCTGAATTGTATTTGTGAATTTTTTAAAAATTTTTGAAATTTGTTCATGAGAAAATCATTGAATCTCTGAGGGATTTTGGACATATTTGGGCAAACCCTTCGAGGTCACTCATATAGACCATATTGAAAAGGAAGACAATTGTTCGCTCTAATTAACTGTATAACCCACAGTTCTGAATTGTATTTGTGAATTTTTTAAAAAATTTTTGAAATTTGTTCATGAGAAAATCATTGAATCTCTGAGGGATTTTGGACATATTTGGGCAAACCCTTCGAGGTCACTCATATAGACCATATGGAAAAGGAGGACAATTGTTTGCTCTAATTAACTGTATAACTCAGAATTCTAAATTGTATTTGTGAATTTTTTAAAAAAATTTTTAAAATTTGCACTATGAGAAAATCATTGAATCTCTGAGGGATTTTGGACATATTTGGGCAAACTCCTCGAGGTCACTCATATAGACCATATGGAAAAGGAAGACAATTGTTTGCTCTAATTAACTGTATAACTCAGAACTCTGAATTGTATTTGTGAATTTTTTAAAAAAATTTTGAAATTTGCACATGAGAAAATCATTGAATCCCTGAGGGATTTTGGACATATTTGGGCACACCCTTCGAGGTCACTCATATAGACCATATGGAAAAGGAAGACAATTGTTTGCTCTAATTAACTGTATAACTCAGAATTCTGAATTGTATTTGTGAATTTTTTTAAAAATTTTTGAAATTTGCACTATGAATCATTGAATCTCTGAGGGATTTTGGACATATTTGGGCAAACCCTTCGAGGTCACTCATATAGACCATATGAAAAAGGAAGACAATTGTTTGTTCTAATTAACTGTATAATTCAGAATTCTGAATTGTATTTGTGAATTTTTTAAAAAATTTTTGAAATTTGCACTATGAGAAAATCATTGAATCTCTGAGGGATTTTGGACATATTTGGGCAAACCCTTCGAGGTCACTCATATAGACCATATGGAAAAGGAAGACGATTGTTTGCTCTAATTAACTGTATAACTCACAATTCTGAATTGTATTTGTGAATTTTTAAAAAAATTTTTGAAATTTGCACTATGAGAAAATCATTGAATCTCTAAAGGAATTTTGGACATATTTGGGCAAACCCTTCGAGGTCACTCATATAGACCATATGGAAAATGAAGACAATTGTTTGCTCTAATTAACTGTATAACTCAGAATTCTGAATTGTATTTGTGAATTTTTTAAAAAATTTTTGAAATTTGCACTATTTGAAAATCATTGAATCTCTGAGGGATTTTGGACATATTTGGGCAAACCCTTCGAGGTCACTCATATAGACCGTATGGAAAATGAAGACAATTGTTTGCTCTAATTAACTGTATAACTCACAATTCTGAATTGTATTTGTGAATTTTTTTAAAAATTTTTAAAGTTTGCACTATGAGAAAATCATTGAATCTCTGAGGGATTTTGGACATATTTGGGCAAACCCTTCGAGGTCACTCATATAGACCATATGGAAAAGGAAGACAATTGTTTGCTCTAATCAACTGTATAACTCACAATTCTGAATTGTATTTGTGAATTTTTTTAAAAATTTTTGAAATTTGTTCATGAGAAAATCATTGAATCTCTGAGGGATTTTGGACATATTTGGGCAAACCCTTCGAGGTCACTCATATAGACAATATGGAAAAGGAAGACGATTGTTTGCTCTAATTAACTGTATAACTCACAATTCTGAATTGTATTTGTGAATTTTTAAAAAAATTTTTGAAATTTGTTCATGAGAAAATCATTGAATCTCTGAGGGACTTTGGACATATTTGGGCAAACCCTTCGAGGTCACTCGTATAGACCATATGGAAAAGGAAGACAATTGTTTGCTCTAATCAACTGTATAACTCACAATTCTGAATTGTATTTGTGAATTTTTTAAAAAATTTTTGAAATTTGTTCATGAGAAAATCATTGAATCTCTGAGGGATTTTGGACATATTTGCGCAAACCCTTCGAGGTCACTAATATAGACAATATGGAAAAGGAAGACGATTGTTTGCTCTAATTAACTGTATAACTCGCAATTCTGAATTGTATTTGTGAATTTTTAAAAAAATTTTTGAAATTTGCACTATGAGAAAATCATTGAATCTCTGAGGGATTTTGGACATATTTGGGCAAACCCTTCGAGGTCACTCATATAGACCATATGGAAAATGAAGACAATTGTTTGCTCTAATCAACTGTATAACTCACAATTCTGAATTGTATTTGTGAATTTTTTTAAAAATTTTTGAAATATCATTGAATCTCTGAGGGATTTTGGACATATTTGGGCAAAACCTTCGAGGTCACTCATATAGACCATGTGGAAAAGGAAGACAATTGTTTGCTCTAATTAACTGTATAACTCAGAATTCTGAATTGTATTTGTGAATTTTTAAAAAATTTTTGAAATTGGCACATGAGAAAATCATTGAATCTCTGAGGGATTTTGGACATATTTGGGCAAACCCTTCGAGGTCACTCATATAGACAATATGGAAAAGGAAGACGATTGTTTGCTCTAATTAACTGTATAACTCACAATTCTGAATTGTATTTGTGAATTTTTAAAAAAATTTTTGAAATTTGCACTATGAGAAAATCATTGAATCTCTGAGGGATTTTGGACATATTTGGGCAAACCCTTCGAGGTCACTCATATAGACCATATGGAAAATGAAGACAATTGTTTGCTCTAATTAACTGTATAACTCAGAATTCTGAATTGTATTTGTGAATTTTTTTAAAAATTTTTGAAATTTGCACTATGAGAAAATCATTGAATCTCTGAGGGATTTTGGACATATTTGGGCAAAACCTTCGAGGTCACTCATATAGACCATGTGGAAAAGGAAGACATTGTTTGCTCTAATTAACTGTATAACTCAGAATTCTGAACTGTATTTGTGAATTTTTAAAAAAATTTTTGAAATTGGCACATGAGAAAAATCATTGAATCTCTGAGGGATTTTGGACATATTTGGGCAAACCCTTCGAGGTCACTCATACAGACCATATGGAAAAGGAAGAGGATTGTTTGCTCTAATTAACTGTATAACTCACAATTCTGAATTATATTTGTGAATTTTTTAAAAAATTTTTGAAATTTTCACTATTTGAAAATCATTGAATCTCTGAGCGATTTTGGACATATTTGAGCAAACCTTCGAGGTCACTCATATAGACCATATGGAAAAGGAGGACAATTGTTTGCTCTAATTAACTGTATAACTCACAATTCTGAATTGTATTTGTGAATTTTTTAAAAATTTTTTGAAATTTGCACATGAGAAAATCATTGAATCTCTGAGGGACTTTGGACATATTTGGGCAAATCCTTCGAGGTCACTCATATAGACCATAGGAAAAGGAAGACAATTGTTTGCTCTAATTAACTGTATAAACTCACAATTCTGAATTGTATTTGTGAATTTTTAAAAAAATTTTTGAAATTTGCACTATGAGAAAATCATTGAATCTGAGGGATTTTTGGACATATTTGGGCAAACCCTTCGAGGTCACTCATATAGACCATATGGAAAATGAAGACAATTGTTTGCTCTAATCAACTGTATAACTCACAATTCTGAATTGTATTTGTGAATTTTTTTAAAAATTTTTGAAATTTGTTCATGAGTAAATCATTGAATCTCTGAGGGATTTTGGACATATTTGGGCAAAACCTTCGAGGTCACTCATATAGACCATGTGGAAAAGGAAGACAATTGTTTGCTCTAATTAACTGTATAACTCAGAATTCTGAATTGTATTTGTGAATTTTTAAAAAAATTGTCTTCCTTTTCAATATGGTCTATATAGAGTGACCTCGAAGGGTTTGACCAAATATGTCCAAAATCCCTCAGAGATTCAATGATTTTCTCATGTGCAAATTTCAAAAATTTTTTAAAAAATTCACAAATACAATTCAGAATTGTGAGTTATACAGGTAATTAGAGCAAACAATTGTCCTCCTTTTCCATATGGTCTATATGAGTGACCTCGAAGGGATTGCCCAAATATGTCCAAAATACCTCAAAGATTCAATGATTTTCTCATAGTGCAAATTTTGAAAAATTTTTAAAAAAATTCACAAATACAATTCAGAATTGTGAGTTATACAGTTAATTAGAGCAAACAATTGTCCTCCTTTTCCATATGGTCTATGAGTGACCTCGAAGGGTTTGCCCAAATATGTCAAAAAGCCCTCAGAGATTCAATGATTTTCATAGTGCAAATTTCAAAAATTTTTAAAAAAATTCACAAATACAATTCAGAATTGTGAGTTATACAGTTAATTAGAGCAAACAATTGTCTTCCTTTTCCATATGGTCTATATGAGTGACCTCGAAGGGTTTGCCCAAATATGTCCAAAATCCCTCAGAGATTCAATGATTTTCTCATGAACAAATTTCAAAAATTTTTAAAAAAATTCACAAATAAAATTCAGAATTGTGAGTTATACAGTTGATTAGAGCAAACAATTGTCTTCCTTTTCCATATGGTCTATAGGAGTGACCTCGAAGGGTTTGCCCAAATATGTCCAAAATCCCTTAGAGATTCAATGATTTTCTCATAGTGCAAATTTTAAAAATTTTTTAAAAAATTCACAAATACAATTCAGAATTGTGAGTTATACAGTTAATTAGAGCAAATAATTGTCTTCCTTTTCCATATGGTCTATATGAGTGACCTCGAAGGGTTTGCCCAAATATGTCCAAAATCCCTCAGAGATTCAATGATTTTCTCATAGTGCAAATTTTGAAAAATTTTTAAAAAATTCACAAATACAATTCAGAATTGTGAGTTATACAGGTAATTAGAACAAACAATTGTCCTCCTTTTCCATATGGTCTATATGAGTGACCTCGAAGCGTTTGCCCAAATATGTCCAAAATCCCTCAGAGATTCAATGATTTTCTCATAGTGCAAATTTTAAAAATTTTTTTAAAAAATTCACAAATACAATTTAGAATTCTGAGTTATACAGTTAATTAGAGCAAACAATTGTCCTCCCTTTCCATATGGTCTATATGAGTGACCTCGAAGGGTTTGCCCAAATATGTCCAAATCCCTCAGAGATTCAATGATTTTCTCATGAACAAATTTCAAAAATTTTTTAAAAAATTCACAAATACAATTCAGAACTGTGGGTTATACAGTTAATTAGAGCGAACAATTGTCTTCCTTTTCAATATGGTCTATATGAGTGACCTCGAAGGGTTTGCCCAAATATGTCCAAAATCCCTCAGAGATTCAATGATTTTCTCATGAACAAATTTCAAAAATTTTTTAAAAAATTCACAAATACAATTCAGAATTGTGAGTTATACAGTTAATTAGAGCAAACAATTGTCCTCCTTTTCCATATGGTCTATATGAGTGACCTCGAAGGGTTTGCTCAAATATGTCCAAAATCGCTCAGAGATTCAATGATTTTCTCATGTGCAAATTTCTAATAATTTTTAAAAAATTCACAAATACAATTCAGAATTCTGAGTTATACAGTTAATTAGAGCAAACGATTGTCTTCCTTTTCAATATGGTCTATATGAGTGACCTCGAATGGTTTGACCAAATATGTCCAAAATCCCTCAGAGATTCAATGATTTTCTCATGTGCAAATTTCAAAAATTTTTTAAAAAATTCACAAATACAATTCAGAATTGTGAGTTATACAGGTAATTAGAGCAAACAATTGTCCTCCTTTTCCATATGGTCTATATGAGTGACCTCGAAGGGATTGCCCAAATATGTCCAAAATACCTCAAAGATTCAATGATTTTCTCATAGTGCAAATTTTGAAAAATTTTTAAAAAAAATTCACAAATACAATTCAGAATTGTGAATTATACAGTTAATTAGAGCAAACAATTGTCCTCCTTTTCCATATGGTCTATATGAGTGACCTCGAAGGGTTTGCCCAAATATGTCAAAAAGCCCTCAGAGATTCAATGATTTTCATAGTGCAAATTTCAAAAATTTTTAAAAAAATTCACAAATACAATTCAGAATTGTGAGTTATACAGTTAATTAGAGCAAACAATTGTCTTCCTTTTCCATATGGTCTATATGAGTGACCTCGAAGGGTTTGCCCAAATATGTCCAAAATCCCTCAGAGATTCAATGATTTTCTCATGAACAAATTTCAAAAATTTTTAAAAAAATTCACAAATACAATTCAGAATTGTGAGTTATACAGTTGATTAGAGCAAACAATTGTCTTCCTTTTCCATATGGTCTATAGGAGTGACCTCGAAGGGTTTGCCCAAATATGTCCAAAATCCCTTAGAGATTCAATGATTTTCTCATAGTGCAAATTTTAAAAATTTTTTAAAAAATTCACAAATACAATTCAGAATTGTGAGTTATACAGTTAATTAGAGCAAACAATTGTCTTCCTTTTCCATATGGTCTATATGAGTGACCTCGAAGGGTTTGCCCAAATATGTCCAAAATCCCTCAGAGATTCAATGATTTTCTCATGTGCAAATTTAAAATTTTTTTTAAAAAATTCACAAATACAATTCAGAATTCTGAGTTATACAGGTAATTAGAACAAACAATTGTCCTCCTTTTCCATATGGTCTTTATGAGTGACCTCGAAGGGTTTGCCCAAATATGTCCAAAATCCCTCAGAGATTCAATGATTTTCTCATAGTGCAAATTTTAAAAATTTTTTAAAAAATTCACAAATACAATTCAGAATTGTGAGTTATACAGGTAATTAGAGCAATCAATTGTCCTCCTTTCCCATATGGTCTATAGGAGTGACCTCGAAGGGTTTGCCCAAATATGTCCAAAATCCCTCAGAGATTCAATGATTTTCTCATAGTGCAAATTTTAAAAATTTTTTAAAAAATTCACAAATACAATTCAGAATTGTGAGTTATACAGTTAATTAGAGCAAACAATTGTCTTCCTTTTCCATATGGTCTATATGAGTGACCTCGAAGGGTTTGCCCAAATATGTCCAAAATCCCTCAGAGATTCAATGATTTTCTCATAGTGCAAATTTTGAAAAATTTTTAAAAAAATTCACAAATACAATTCAGAATTGTGAGTTATACAGGTAATTAGAACAAACAATTGTCCTCCTTTTCCATATGGTCTATATGAGTGACCTCGAAGGGTTTGCCCAAATATGTCCAAAATCCCTCAGAGATTCAATGATTTTCTCATTAACAAATTTCAAAAATTTTTTAAAAAATTCACAAATACAATTCAGAATTGTGGGTTATACAGTTAATTAGAGCAAACAATCGTCCTCCTTTTCCTTATGGTCTATATGAGTGACCTCGAAGGGTTTGCCCAAATATGTCCAAAATCCCTCAGAGATTCAATGATTTTCTCATAGTGCAAATTTTAAAAATTTTTAAAAAAATTCACAAATACAATTCAGAATTGTGAGTTATACAGGTAGTTAGAGCAGGCAATTGTCTTCCTTTTCCATATGGTCTATATGAGTGACCTAGAAGGGTTTGCCCAAATATGTCCAAAATCCCTCAGATATTCAATGATTTTCTCATAGTGCAAATTTTAAAATTTTTAAAAAAATTCACAAATATGTATGTATATACAAAAAAATTTATAAAAAAAATTATTTTTGTTATTAATTTTTTTATTATTTGATGTTTTTGAATAAAGAATATCTTATTTTTGTTTATAACATCGTTACGTTGAAACATATTTAACTTTTGAGTTAAATATGTCGTTACATCATAACATATTTAACTTCTAAGTTAAATATGTTCTTACGTCAAAACATATTTAACTCGGCATATTTAACTTCACACACGTATATACTTTATGGTGTCTAAAATGGATATTTCGATGTGTTACAAACGGAATGACCAAATGAATATACCCCCACCATTTTTTTGGTGGCGGGTATAAAAAATTTGTTCTGAACTAAAATTTTATGGGTGAATCCAGCTTTAAAGCTGGAGAGACTTTAAAGTCTCATTAATATATTTTAAAAATGAGGTCATAATGTTTTTTTGTTTTTCTTGTTTTTGTTTTTTTTTTTAGATTTTTTTCATAAGGTTGTTTTTTATTTTTATATATTTTTTAAAAAAGTTTGGTAGTTTGTATTTAATATTTTTATTTGTTTTAAGTTTTAAGTTATAAATCTTCATATAATATACATACATATAATTTTTGGTTCAAGTAAATTCAATATAAATTTGTATATCTCTAAAAAGAATTATATTTACTAATTGTAAATATATGTATGTAAGTATTAAAATATACTGCAAAAACAATCCGATAATAGTTTCAGGAAGTATAATAAATTATATAAAAATGCGCAGTCTTTGACTATCTCTCAGAACTACCGGTTGTGTTTTCTCTATAGTTGTTTATTATACGTTTTGCAAATACTAACGGGTTTTATTGTTCTCTAGACACAATCTCACACGTGCTTGTAAACTTTTAGTGTAATAAAAACAAAGTGAATAAGTTCGGAACAGTCACAGGGAAAAAAAGGGAAAAATGCCTCCGGGCACAGTCCCCCCGGATAAGTCTTCCAACAATAGGTTTCACCTGTTGGGAGATTACATCGAAAATGCCTCGAAGAAACAAAAACCGAACGACTACCCGGACTTACCGACACCAAAAATCGACAAAAATACCAACCCAAAATATTGTATTTTATCATCCACAGACCCAAAGAAATCACTGTCTGATATAAGCCCATTCGCACTTCAAAAAAGCTAAGAATCAATAAGTACAGAAATCAACTCAATTTCCCAATTACGCGACGGCAACCTTCTTATTCTAGCTCGTAATCCACAAGTTGCAGACAAATTCCTCAAAGCGAAATCATTAGGCTTTTTATGCCCCATTTCATGCAAACTTCACTCCACCTTAAATTTCATAAAAGGCGTCATATACGCACCATGCCTTAATAAAGTTCCAGAAGAAGAAATAGTCAAAGAAATGAAGAACCAAGGAGTTACCGAAGCATACAAATTCACCAAATTAAACGAAGACGGCAAAACAGGATCACCAACTGGCAAAATAGTTCTAACATTTAACCT
Organism: Phyto melanocephala; assembly: GCA_941918925.1. NCBI lineage: Eukaryota > Metazoa > Arthropoda > Insecta > Diptera > Rhinophoridae > Phyto > Phyto melanocephala. Next base: position 89,528,435 of record OW799233.1, on the reverse strand, counting down.
CTATCGTCTCTATTATTGTGACTTGGAATTATTAATAAGGGAATACGACCCAACCATCATATCCTTACAGGAAACTCACTGTCCTTTTAAAGTCAACCCCATAATACCCAAAAATTATAATGGATACTTCCACAATTCGCCATACATACCGCAAAACAGGGTATCGGATTACTCATAAAATCCAACATCCCACACAAACAACTAAACATCAACTCTAATTACCAAGTAATAGCCATCGAAATATTACTCAACATCAAATTTATTATATTATGCTTTTATATACCCCCTAATAAAGCTTTAGACGTAAACGAACTAACAACAATATTCTCCTCCTTTCAGAACCCAATAATAATTACTGGTGACTTTAACTGCTGGAACACAATATGGGGATTGACAGTAATAACAAAAGAGGCATTTTATTAGAGAAAGCGATCGACAATTCCAATTTATGCATTTTAAATGATTGCAATCCTACCCACTTGTCATCTCACGGCTCCCTTACATACATAGACATTTCACTTTGCTCTCTGTCATTGGTCAGTCACTAATGACTTACATAACAGCAACCATTTCCCAATAATAATATCCATGAAATTACCGGAAAATAATACCACCCCTATAAAACTATGTAAATATCTGTACCACCGTGCATATTGTTTAAAATACTCTCACAAAGTCGAGGAAGAAATCTCTAACAAACCATTCTCTAAAACAAGTAACAAAGATGCAGCTTTATTTACTAAAGCTTTACGCAATGCAGCAAATAAACACATCCCACAAACAAGAAATAAAAATTTTACACCCAAAAGAATTGTACCATGGTGGAACTATACACTTTCCTACTTACGCCACCAAAAGATGAACTTATGGAGAACCTTTAAATCAAATCCAATACAGGAAAATCTTATCGAGTACTGGAAAAACAACGCCAAGTTCCGTCAATAACTAAAAAAAGCAAAAAGAGAAAGTTTTAAAGACTTCACAAAAACAATAAACAGAAACACACCAATCGCTGATATTTGGAAAATATAAACCGCATTACCCAGAGAACCCAAGCCTCCACCATAAAAGCAATCAATATTCAACACGAAACTCTAACCGACCCCAATACTATTTGCCAACGCCTTTGGAAATAACTGGGCTGAATACGCTTCAGATAAAAATATCTCTCAACTTTTTTACACAAACAAACAATTACTTAACACAACACCCTGTTTTTCAAAACTCCTCGAACGAATCATTGCAGGCAGATTATCATGGTTCATGGAAAGGAAAAAACTAATAGCCAAAGAACAAGTTGCCTTTAAGCCCAACAAGGGATGCGACGATGCACTACAACTACATATCAAAAGCCCTATCTGCCAAAAATCACGTAACCTCACTGGCAATCGACTTCGAAAAAGCCTACGACAGAATAGGCTTGCATGTAATTCTAAATGTAATGAAATCCTGGCATGTTGGTCAGAAAATCTTCAATTTTATAAAATCATTTCTTACAAACAGAAACTTCAAAGTGAAAGTTAACAACCATTTATCAAAAAGATTTCCTTTAAAAAACGGCATTCCACAGGGATCACCTCTTTCGGTAATGTTATTTCAAATCGCTTTCAACAAAATAAGCAAAATTTTAAATAACATCCCGCAGCTCGACCATTGTTTATACGCAGATAACCTGTATATTCTATGCAAAAACAACAACAATAACGAGACAACAAACATCTTGTCAAAAGCACTCAGCGATGTTATTAAATGGACAGAGTACTCAGGCGCGAAAATATCACCACAAAAAACAAAAAAGTTGCACATTTGTAGAAAACAACTTTGCGACTCAGACAATTACAACATTCAAACAGACGGAATCTTTCTAAAAAACGTAAACAAATTAAAAATCCTGGGAATAATATTCTCCCGGAAATACAATTGAAAAGATCATTGCATTCGTTTAAAAAATTCAGTAATAGCAAGAGCCAATATAATACGTTACTTAACCCTAAAAAGTTCCACACATATCAATACCCTGACTTATTTGACAAAAACACTAGTATTGAGCAAAATAGACTACGGCCTGATCCTGTACGGAAACAGCCCCAAATCAACAATTAACATCATCAAGTCAGCATAAAGCCGCACGTGACGCAATTTATGCATACCGAATAACACCAATTAGCAACATCCTCAATGAAGCGGGCCTTCCATCCCTAGAAAATAGAATACTAGAAGTGAAAGGAAGAATTCTCCCAAAACTATTGACATGCATACATTGACAGCGACATCTTAACCAACATTACCGCTAAAACCAAAACGCATTAAATCCGCAATCGCCCTTTCTTTAGAACAAGCACACGACATGAACATTCCCACAAAGATCACCAAGAAAATCATAAAGAATCCACCCTGGAAATTTAAAAACACGTTACTAGATTTATCATTAACCAAACTTAAAAAAAACGAAACCACAAAAGAACAATTCTTAAAGTTTTTTACGGAAAAGAAAGTGAAGCTAAAAAACAACGATTGGCACTTTCTATACACGGATGGATCAAAATCCCAGCTAACTATGCCTGCCTACGCGGTAGTCGACGACGAAGGAAACAATGTCAAACTTCACACCTTACGCCAAAACTCGTCAATCTTTACAGTAGAAGCTTGCGCTATTCAATTCGCGATAAAAAAGAAGAACAAAACCATAATTTTTACTGACAGCTTATCAGTACTTCAGGCAATACAGAACCCCTATAACAATAAGTGGAACATAGTAATAAAAATCAGAGACGCCCTGATAAACAACGTTGGAAACATAAAAATTCAGTGGACGCCTAGCCACGTGGGCATCATAGGTAATGAAATAGCTGATACTGCAGCCTCGTTTTCACCTATCCTGCTAGACGACACAATTGAGAAAATAGATCTTCACCGACATATCTTAAATTACATCAACAACAACGTCAAAGACAACCAAGTAAAACACCACCACTATACCAACATTAACCAAAACCTCAAACGTCCTAAATATATACCCAACAAACATCGAAAAAAAAAAACAAAATTAAATCTTCTCCAGACTCCGACTTGGTCATACAATCTTCTCCCATGAACACCTGATAAAAAATAACACCGATCCTACCTGCTTAATCTGCAACTGCAATTGGACAGTAAAACATCTGCTTAACGATTGCCCAACACTACAAACTATAAGACTTAAACACTTTAACACTTTAACAACACACCAGCTTTCAACATTCTACAGGAGCCGACAATAGCAAACATTAACAGAATTTTTGACTTTATAAGAGAAACAAAAAAATTAATATAGATATGTATATCTCAATGTAAAAACCACCAATATTAGTCAATTTAAAAACTTTATACACACCGAGCTGATAGCCTAGGCAGCTAATGCTCAAATCTTTTTTTTTTAATCTTAGAATTTATTCGTAAGATTAAATTAACAAAATAAATAAAAATAAATAAAATAAAAATGAACTTAAGCCAAAAATAACAGATGATACAATTTTTTTTTTCATACACATACATTTTTTTTTAATTTGTAAACCTTAATTTTTCTGTTTTTTAAAGTATTACTAAAGCCTGTAGTACAGGAAATGTAAAAAGCCACATGCACATGTGGGTCTGACGTCACTAAAATGTTCAGCACATTGGTTACATTTTTTAAAATAGTCGTAAAGGCTGCATGCGGTAAGATTTTAATATTACACGAAATGTTTTTTATGCTTTATGATGATGTCAAAATTATGTCACAGCCACATGCGTATGTGGCTTTTTACATTTTGTATACTACAGGCTTAAACTTTTTAACGCCTGTCATGTTTTTAGACTTAACAACCTAACTACGTGATTTTAGAAGTCTTTTATATATAATTAAAGTTAACTGAGGTTGAAGTCGTTCATAAGAAGTGTTTTAACATCTCTATGTTTTAAAGTAATTTTGTAATTAATTAACGGCTAGTGCTTCGATGTATACAATCTTCTAATATATAAAATTTTAGTGTAGTGGTGTTTGTGATTAAACTCCTCCGAAATGGCTCGACCGACTTTCATGAAATTTTGTGCGCATATCGTGTATGTCTGAGAATCGGTCAACATCTATTTTTCATACCCCTCAACGCCACGCCTTTTTTCACGTCCTCTCAGGCCAGACTGCTTCTTGAAATTTTCACATAATATAACTAAGACTCTGGTATGATTAATAGGACAATTTTTTTCCAGCCTAATTTAACGCCAACTTTTTTAATTATGTACTTGCATCGATATAGTTTTTAGTATTTTTCTTCAAATTGTACACAATTTATAGTCCAGCCAATGCAGAAATAAACGTTTAAGAATCGGTCAATATCTATTTTCTATACTCCTAAACGTTTAGGGTGACTCCAAGGGACAATATACGCCTCACCTAAACAACGTAACGACTTCGATGAAATTTTAAACTAAGATAGATCTGCGTACCGTAATACACATGGTTTACATTTTTTTTAATGTACTCAGAGTAATTTAGTTATTGTTATTAAATTAAAAAAAAATTTCCTAGAAATAATTTATATGGCAAAACAACGTTTGCCGGGTCAGCTAGTGTTTTCATATATTTTCATTTTTTGTTAATAAAATTAACTGGTTTTACAGATTTCATCGTGATAATCCAGCATAGAGTTGACCATGTAAAAAATACGCTTTACAAAGGTTGACTTCAACTTTTCTTGAGACCTATTACTTTCATTGCAAAATATGTTATTACCGGAAATTTTAGCCTTTTGAAAGGCTAAAAGCACGATCGGAATACCAACTTTAAGAGATATATCATGAGATGGCAAGCCAGAAGAATTTTGCGAATTTAAAAATTCTTTGGGATAATGGACTGCATCCTCGATATTAATAATAGTATAAATAGATTTTTATGTTTTAATTTGGCCGGTAAGTTTTTGTATAACAAGGTTGTTAATTTTATCGACAGTGTCAATAATTGACGATACAATGCTCTTGAACACAACCAATAAAAATCTTTTAGTAAATTCAGTCAGTTTCAGCTTTTCTGTTTCCCAAAAAATTGTGATACACATTCACATGCTCTTTCTTCCATAATTTAATTTAATTTCGTTCTAAACACCTCGTCCTTCATAAGCTGTCGTATTTGTGACCTTCAAAATGCCTTCTTTTACTTTATCAACGCTGATTCTAGGAAATTTGCTCTTAATGTATAGAAAGCCTTCACCGTCCTTGTTCATTTTTCATTAGCTTTATATGAAGAGGAGGCAGAAGAATTTTTTCTTTTTGAATTAAATTTACTCTTTTCGGCCAAATTTTAACATTGTAGTGTTTTTCTTTCGCGCGGCTATTCCATTCACATAAAAAGCAACAAAACTTAGTATATCCACTTTGCAATCCATTTAACATTGTTACGACTTTCAAATCTGCACATACATTCCATGAGTAATGTGAATATTTAATTTTTTGTAGTATCATCTTCATGCTACAATAGTTTTCTTTCATATTTCTTACATACGCGAGTGGGACCGATGGAAATTTGTTGCCATTGTAAAGTAAAACGGCTTTCAAACTTTTCTTTGATGAATCAATAAAAAGCCGCCAATCCTCAGATTTATGACTGAAACACAGTTGTCGTAAAAGTCCATAAGCATTATCACAAAATACCAAACATTCCTCTCTGCTAAAATAACTCAAAAAAGGTTGTTCTCTATTTCGAAAGTACGAGACGTTAACGTCCTTTTGCATTAAAATCTATTATTTTAATTGGGATGCAAGAAGCTCAGTCCTGTTTTTTGAAAGCCCTAATTTACGAATTAAGTTATTCATAACAGTTTGATTTGGAAAATAAGGTTTACTCGTTGGACTTCCAAATGAATGCGAAAAAACACTCATGCTGGCGTAAGTGGATTCAGTTGCTGCAGAAAGCCCATCTTCGGTAGGAGGCAATAGAGGTAAAAATTTACTTGTAAACTGGTCGTTTGACGCATGAAGTATTTGGATATATAACTTTTTTGTTTTTTTCGTAAACTCACGTGTTATAGCATGGCAAAAGTAGCAATCATTGTGATGATTTTGTGGTTCACTCCAAATCGCTGGCTTCATAAACGACAAAGACTTATGATTTCCTTTAAACTAATCTCTTAAAGACCTTGCAAAGCTATTACAACATATTTTCGGAAGTCAATTTTTATCTCTATCATCGATAGGAAACCCAAAATAACGGCGATAAGCATTTTTAATCTTGGAAGATATTGTCGCCCGTTGAGTACTTAAAGTTGACATTTTGTAATATGAAAGCGTTTGTGAATTCTTTAATTGCTTTATTTCTTTACACAATAACAAAGTACACTATAAGATCTATTTACTGTTGCCGGTTTTAACCGCACGATATTCAAATTAAAAATCACTTATTGTCCATCAGCTTCTATACATACAATAAATACTAGAATCTACCGTAATGTTCTTAATTTGAAATCACAGGTAATTGAAAAATACTGCTATAAATTTTAATTCCAAGAACTATGCAAAATACCGTTTTACTTTAGTTCCATTACCTGCTCACCTAACGAAATGTTACATACATATATCATATGCACCGATTTTTATGGTTTACTAGAAAAGCCCGGCACGCGTTGCTACGCCCCTTCATGAATTTTAATCGCATTCTAAATTTTAATCGAATATCAAGTGCAAAGCTAAAAACTATAACTTTTTCTTTATGAGCGTGGCACTGCTCACTTTTCTAATTACGAAACTGTATAGTAATGACAGCTCAATAAGTGTGCAAAGTTTCAGAAAAGTCGGTCCAGTGAAAGTACCTTAAAATTATAACTTTTTTAATGGGCCTAGCCCTGCCCACTTTTCTAATCACGAAATTATATAGTCATGACAGCTCAATATGTGTGCAAAGTTTCAGAAAAATCGGTCCAGTGCAAGTACCTCAAAATGATACCTTTTTTTATGGGCGTGGCACAGCCCACTTTTCTAAATACGAAACTGTATAGTCATGACAACTCAATATGTGTGCAAAGTTTCAGAAAAATCGGTCCAGTGCAAGTACCTCAAAATGCTACCTTTTTTTAATGGGCGTGGCACTGCCCACTTTTCTAATGACGAAAGTGTAAAGTCATGACAGCTTAGTATGTTTGCAAAGTTTCAGAAAATTCGGTCCAGTGCAAGTAGCTGAAACTGATAACTAATTTTTTATGGGCGTAGCCCCGCCCACTTTTTTAATCACGAAATTATAAAGTCATGACAGCTTAATATGTGTGCAAAGTTTCAGAAAAATCGGTCCAGTGCAAGTACCTCAAAATTTAAACTTTTTTAGGGGCGTGGCCCCGCCCACTTTTCTTATCAAGAAATTTTTTAGTCATGACAGCTCGATATGTGTGCAAAGTTTCAGAAAAATCGGTCAAGTGCAAGTAGCTAAAACTAATAACTAATTTTTTATGGGCGTGGCCCCGCCCACTTTTTTTTTACCCATAAACACTCCCTGGTATGTGTACAACAACTTACCAAAGTTTGAGCCCGATCGGTTTTACAGTTTCGCTAACACACACACACACACACACACAGAGGTTCACTTTTATATATATAGATGGCTTTTTTTATTTCTAAGATAAGTAGCTCTCAGAAAAAAGTTTAAAATGTTGAATATTTGCTTTATATTTTTTTTAATTTCATTTTTAAATTGAAAAATATTACGAATTTTGCACGAAAAAAATTTGTTTTTTTCATTAATTTTTGAACAATTCCAAAACGATAAGAGATAGAGAAAAATTGTATTCTATTATAATAAATACAATTTTGTTACACATCTTTTGGTGTTTAATTCTAGCACTCAAAGCGTATGGTTGTTTTATCTTCTCTTTTCATCAATCTCGCATAGTACAAAGTACCGATACAACAACAGTTAACTCTTTTTTGTAGTTTCTTTTTCTTGTTATCAACACGCGTGTTTAATCTTAAATTCCCTTTATATATTCGCACTCACATTTGCAAATAAAGTTTGAAAAAAAAATAAAAAATAACAAAACATGGCTCCGGGCCCACCTGACAAACTATCCAATAACCAATTTTATATAATGGGCAATCACAACGATAACCCATCAAAGAAACAAAAGCCCAACGAATTCCCTGACCTACCAACACCACAAAACAACAAAAATAACCCAAAATACGTTTTAATATCATCCACCGACACCAAAAAACAACTGTCACAGCTAAGCCCATTTGCTATCAAAAAGGGTGTGGAAAGCATAAGCACCGAGTTTACCTCTATATCTTTACTACGTGACGAAAACCTACTACTACTCACTCGTAACGCCCGAACTACTGAAAAAATTTTGAAGGCTAAATCTCTCTCCAACGTATGTTCAATTTCATGTAAACTTCATGACACCCTCAACTCTATCAAAGGAGTCATATACGCACCTTGCCTAATACACGTTCCAGAAAAAGAAATTGTGCAAGAAATGAAAGAACAAGGCGTTAGCGACGTATACAAATTTACCAAGCTAAGCGAAGATGGCAAATCTCGCACCCCAACCGGAAAAATGATAATGACTTTCAATCTTTATCGTTTGCCCACAACGGTTGACGTAGCATGGTATAAATGCAAAGTGGATCACTACATTCCAAACCCTATGAGATGTAAAAACTGTCAAAAATTAGGTCACACAAAAAATCGCTGCAAGGGAATCGCTACGTGCCCTGATTGCAGTTTACCTCCTCAAGTTCCAGAAAAATGCACACGAATATTTTGCACTAACTGCACAGGACAACACTCATCAGTAGACAAAAACTGCCCCCGATATGCCCAAATCAAAGAAATCTTAAAAATTAAAACTTTAAACTATTGCAGCATAGGTGAAGCACGTCGCAAATATAGAGAAAACAACCCAATACAAACAAACCAAAACAACACATACGCATCTATTACATCTGATTCCCCAACAAAACGCAAAGAAGAACAAGCTAATCAAAACGTAAAAATCAACGAAACCAACACACAAAATACTTCTATAACTAAACAAACAAATACCATAAAAACGTATCAAACCAACGAAAATACACCTAAAACATCGAACCAAGAACAAAGACCAAAATTTGATGAACCTTTAAAAACAAACACAACAAAAATAACGGAAAAAGCTGAAACAGTAAAAACAACAAGAAACAAGAAAGATGAAATTACAACACCCAATAATAACACTATGCTAGTTGAAAAAACAGACAAGCCGGGCACCTGGTGTTTTAACAAAATTCGGGTACGCTGAATCCAGTGGTGCCCGCGGTTTTTTAAGATTGGCTCTGGTTTTCGAGATATACCGTTATTTCGAAAATGGAGGAGGTTGCACAACATATGTTCGCGTAACTCAAAAACGCTTTAGCTTATTCAAAAAACTTAAATAGCCGAAATTCCGCAATAAAATTTTCTTTAAGAAAAGTAAAACTTCTTTCTAATATCCGCAGTCGTTTTAGAAACATAATTTTTTTTTTTTGAAAAAAAATTAATTTTTTTATCAAAATTTTTTTTTTTTTTAAATTCATAAAAAATCAAAAAATACAGCTAGGCTTCTAATTTTTTGCAGACATATAAAAAACGAAGCTGATAACAAAACAAGCCACAAATCTGTTAGCAACTTTTGATTCTATTCACAAAAGTCGACAAATTTTAGTTAATTTAAGAATTTCATAAAACGAAACCCCCTAAGGGATGGTGATAAAGGGAAAGTATGATTTGAGAAAATGTTAAGAACAAAAAACATTGGAGGTCGGTCATACATTTTATCCCCCTAGGAGTGAATCCTAGGCCTTAGAAACAAATGATGGGAATGAAAAATAAAGTGGCGCTGGTCATTTGGCCCGTCTAGGGGTATCTCAGGCGCCGCAGGTGCAAAATTTAAGGCTGGTGTTTTACGCGTATTAAAACCAAATTTCCAAACAAAATAAGCTATTAGTGATTAAAATCTGTCTACAACTTTTGATTTTTTCAGAAAAGATGTAATTTTTTATAATAACCAAACTAAAAAATTGTTGTTGTTAAGTAGCTAAAGTTAAAGTTTTTATTTAGAAATTTATTCTTCTTCCTCCTGCATATTTCAACAAATATCCCCTAATAGCGAATCAAGTTGTTTGCCGCTATACCAGTTTTCGAGCCTGGCTGTTACTTGGTGAAATCTCTCGCCATGTTCATCAGACTCGGCTGGTGATTGTTCATTAAATTTTTCGGCATGGTAATGCAAAAAATGTATTTTCAATGGCATTCTAACGTTTAAGTTTTTAAATGCGGTTAGCATATTTTTGATTAAAATTCGCCAGTTTTCAGACCGATGATTTCCTAATACATTTTCTATTACTGATTTCACACTATTCCAGGCCAATAGCTCGATATCATTTAATGCAACCTCGAATTCATGGTCCTCCATAAGACGACGAATGTCCGGTCCATTAAGAGTTCCTGTAAAATAAAAACTTTATGATATGAAATATAAATCTAATTTAATAAAGTAGTTAGAGTTCATACCTTCTTTTACTTTCATGCCGCTTAATCGTGCAAAAATTCGGTGCAATTCGGTAAAAGCAACACCATCTGGGCTCAATGCTTTTATAAAATTTTTTACAATACCCAGTTTGATGTGGGGTGGAGGAAGCAAAATCTTTTCCATCTGCACAAGTGGTAATTCAATAACATTGTTTTTATGCAATCTGCTTTCCTCACGTAAAGCCCAATCCTGTTTATTTTACTGGCCGCCATCGAAACGCGTATTCCATAAGCACATGAAGCACATATTTTTAGTATAGCCTAATTGCATGCCTCTTAAAAGTGCTACCACTTTTAAATCTGCGCATATTATTCACTTGTGGTCTTCATATTTAATTAACTGCATTATTTTTTCATTGATGCGTATGTCTCTTTAATATTTGTGCTTAGTGCTATCGGAATAGGACTTATTAAATTGGTGACATGTAGCAAAACTGCTTTTAAGCTACTTTTGGAAGAATCAATGAATAAGCGCCAATCTCCAGGATTATATTCATTTTGCATTGTTAAAACCAAGCCGCGGATGTCAGTAAAATACGCGATACAATTATTCTCAATAGATTTAAAAAAAGTCGTAACACGTCTATGGCGATTGATAGCACCGTATATTTGTACATCTGCTGCTAAAATATTAGCTCGTTTTAACTCTTTTGTCAAGAGAATGCTCTGTCTTTGAGATAATTTTAGACGCCGTACCATTATATCCAGACGATCTTGCGTGATTTCATTGTGACTGCATGGAACCGTGATGCATGACGGTTGATACATTGAAGTAGCTGGTCCACCCGCTTCAACAGAATGAAGTATTGAGAGAATATATTCTGTTGGTATATGGCTATCCGGAACAGGAATTTCATCAGAATGTGGCAGCGGAAATCGAGCATATGCTGTTTCAGTATAAGATATATAAGTCATTTTTCCTCTGTTCATACCCGCTGTATAATTTATGCACGCATAACACTCATCTTCAACATGAACTATGGGATCTCTCGAAATCATTGGAACACCAAATGGCATGGCGTCTCCATTTTTTCCTACTTATTTAAATGGTAAATGCAGTGTGTACACACTATTGATGATGTCCAACTCTTACCATATATAACCCTTAAAGAAAAATATGATTCATACAAGGTACTTGTTTCAGTAGTGATTTTACGGCGACTTGGGATATTTTTATATTTCCCACACACATAACAAAAGAATTTAAACTTTTTACATGCCTCAATCTTAGATATTTCAATATAACTGATTAGATACAAGACTGTCAAAGGCTTTAAACTTCACTGATCACTTTCGCAAGCACTTTCCATATGACAGTGAAGGGGTTGAGGAACTCTTATTTATACTGTAATTGTTTTTATCAAAGTACCTGTCGAGACCTTCATGACCATGTTTTGTAAAAACAAAACCACGACCAATAATATTTCTACCTGTTCCAGGTATAACAATAGAATATCGATGCCTTAATTCCTCAACCTCGTATCTTAAAAAATAAAATTTTTCAGGAGAGAAAAAAACGGTTCATCTTTTTATACTTCAATGTTTGGTTAAAAGTTTAAATGCAATTATTAAGGAATTGATTGTATTTATGTATATTAGTAGTAATAAGTAAGTTTTTTACAAGACCGATTAGTGCGGTTTTGACTGCACAATAAAAGACCGATTTGTGTGGTTTTGTAAGCACAATAAAATACAAAGATGTAAGCATTTATGACTTTATTTCTTAATTCTAAGAATTTTTTAATCGGTAACTTCACTTCTTAGGGGGACTCCCATACAAATATTGCGTTTTATAAAATTCTTAAATTAACTAAAATTTGTCGACTTTTGTGAATAGAATCAAAAGTTGCTAACAGATTTATAGCTTGTTTTGTTGTCAGCTTCGTTTTTTATATGTTTGCAAAAAGTTAGAACCCTAGCTGCATTTTTTGATTTTTTATGAATTTTTAAAAAACAAAAATTTCGAAATTTTGATAAAAAAAAATTAATTTTTTTTCAAAAAAAGAAAATTTTATTGCGGAATTTCGGTTTTTTAAGTTTTTTCAATAAGCTAAAGCGTTTTTGAGTTACGCGAACATATGTTGTGCAACCTCCTCCATTTTCGAAATAACGGTATATCTCAAAAACTAGAGCCAATCTTAAAAAACCGCGGGCAACACTGAATTCAGCGTACCCGAATTATGTTAAAACGCCAGGTGCCCAGCTTGTAACAAAAAAAGTGTAAATTTCTTGCACAGTGTAATCTTATGCCACCAATATCAAGCTTAACACAATCATTAATAAACAAGGATGAATACTTCTTACGACCTCTCGATGAGGAATCTCTCGAGGTGGTAACAATGGACCTGCACCCACCTTATTTCCCGTAAACATCAAATCAACTAATATTACACCTTTTTAAACCAAACCTGAATGGATTTCGTGCTTCTACAATGGAACATCAACGGCTTGACCAACAATTACAACGATCTTCAAATACTTATAAGGTAAATAAACCCCAGCTTTATTTCATTACAAGAAACACACTGTGCTTACAACTTCAAACCTATCCCACCTAAAAACTACATTGGTTATTTTGTAAATTCAGCACTCAAAAACACCGCTAAGCAAGGTGCAGGTGTATTTATAAAATCCAACATACCTCATAAACAAATAACCATAGACTCTGAATATCAAACTGTGGCAATTGAAATTAATCTAAACATAAAATTTACTATCCTATCTTTTTATATCCCACCAAACCAAGTCATCTGCGCTCGCAAAATACATATAATATCTTCGTTTAATAGCCCACTTCTAATAGTTGGTGACTTTAATGGCTGGAACACAATCTGGGGTGTGACAACAGTCGAGGAATCATACTGAAGAACATTATGGAACGAGCCGGCCTTTGTCTTCTTAACGATGGAAGCCCCACCCACTTTTCCACTGTAACCAAATCAATACGTACGGCGGCTAACGCCCATATTAGTCAGTCGAAACCAACAACAAAAACCGATCGAACTCCAATTCCATGGTGGAACCCAACAATCGCATTACTAAGAATCCAAAAAATGAAGAAGTGGCAGAATTTTAAATCTAATCCCACCCAAGATAACCTCATATAAAAAACAAAATGCCAAATTCCGTAAAGAAGTAAAAAAAGCCAAATATTTAAGTTTCGAAAAGTTTACAAAAACTATAAACAGAAACACACCTATCACGACCATATGGAACAAAATTAACAGATTTGCACGAAAAGGTTCAAACACCACTATAAAGACAATAAAAACACCAAGCGAAACCCTCATCGACTCATTGAAAATTGCCAACCATTTTGAAAACGAATGGGCCGAATACGCCTCTGACTCTAATTTCTCGGCTTTATTCAATAGATTAAAAAACTCGAGCAATATAGTCGTTAACAACACACAAGACAAGCTCGCCAGACGAATGGAAACCCCTATTACCTTTGTTGAACTTGACAGTTGCCTTAATAAAGTCAAAGGAACAACTCCAGGACTCGTCCGTATTTCTTATCAGATGATTAAGGCCTTATCTCACATAAGTAAAATTAAACTCCTTGAAATGTACAACATAATATTTCAAAGCAGCATTATTCCACACTCGTGGAAGTTAGCGCTTATTGTTCCTATCCCAAAAACTAAAAACCCCTCCTCAGTTAAAGATTATCGCCCAATATCGTTACTACCTTGCCTTGCCAAAATTATTGAACGGATCGTTGCAACTAGACTTTCATGGTTTATGGAAAAGAAAAAACTTATCGCTAAGGAACAAGTAGCATTTAAAGCAAATAAGGGCTGTGATGATGCACTTCTGCATATGGATCACTATATAACGAAAGCGTTGTCCGCCAAAAATCACATAACGGCTCTATCAATCGACTTAGAAAAAGCATTCGACAGAATCGGCCTCCACGTAATTTTAAACATCCTCAAATCATGGTCAACGGGTCCGAAAATTTTTAACTTTATTAAATCCTTTCTCACAAATCGACGTTTCAAGGTAAGAATTAATGGTCAACTGTCTAAAACTTTTCTGTCTACAAAACGGGATCCCCCAAGGATCACCGCTTTTCGTAATACTATTTCAAATTGCTTTTAACGAAATCAGCAAAAAACTCAATAGAAGCCAGATGACTTGTATGTCCTCTCCAAAAGGAACAACAATATTGAAACAAAAAACACTATGGAAAAAACACTTCGAGAAATCGACAAATGGACTGAATACTACGGCGCAAAAATATCGTTACAAAAAAACAAATGTATTACACATCTGCAGAAAGAACAACTGTAATTCAAAAGACCATCCCATACAAACAAAAGACATCACAATTCAAAACGTTAAAAATTTAAAAGTGATGGGACTACAACTCTCTCATAATTATAATTGGAAACATCACCTCACTCAACTCAAAAACTCTCTAATATCCAGAGTAAATATAATAAAATACTTGTCAGCGAAAAGTTTTGTTCATATCAACACACTTACCTATATAACAAAAGCGCTTGTGTTAAGCAAAATAGACTACGGTCTTTTTATATACGGCAACAGCTGCAAAACGAATATTAATATTATAAAACCAATTTACCACCAAGCTGCCAGAGCCTGCGTGTACGCTCTCAGGACAACACCCATCAACAACGTTCTTCGTGAAGCAAGTCTACCTTCCATAGAAGATAGAATATATGAAATAAAAGCCCGAACCCTGCCAAACTTCTTAACAGCACTAACTCAATAATAGATAAAGACGTTTCGACTTGTATGACTACCAAACCCAAACGGGTCAGATCTGCAATTGCAGAATCGATCATAACAGATCATCCAGAGATAAACATAAAACTAAAAATTACTCTAACAAACCTCCTTGGGAGCTCGCAAACACCTCTCTTAATTTGTCGCTAACAAAATATAAAAAAGAACATACACCAAAGAACGTATTTCTAAATCTTTTCACAGAGCTTAAAAATCGATTTAAAAATAATGGCTGGCGTTGCATTTACACGGATGGCACTAAATCCCAAAACAACACCCCAGCTTATGCTGTAGTAAATGAAGAGGGTACAAATCTTATCCTTGCCACACTTTACGAACAATCATCAGTATTCACAGCAGAAGCATGCGCTATATATCACGCCCTACGCTTTGCATTATTAGAATGAAGGAAAACAGTAATCTTTACTGATAGCCTCTCAGTCCTAAAAGCCGTCAACAAACCTTTTAACAATAAATGGAACACAATAAATAAAATAAGAGACGCCCTTATAGATAACGAAAATATAGTAAGAATACATTGGATTCCCAGTCATATCGGTATCAACGGAAACGAACAAGCTGATATAGCAGCCAAATACGCCTTTTATGCTCCCATAATAATGGATGCAACCTTAGAAGAAATAGACATTCGCCGCCATATAGCAAGCTATGTCAAATTAAAATTTAAAGAAACCTATAGAACACATCACCACTACTCCGTAATAAACCCACACAAAAACACACCAACCTACCCTATAGACATCGAAAAGGTAAAAATCCGGATATTCTCGAGATTACGTCTCGGTCATACCACCTTCTCACACGAATGGATTCTAAAGAAACCCGCAGTTCAACCAATTGGCCAAAGATGCATCTGCCCTCTCACAATAAACCACATCCTGACCACCTGCCCAGTTTTCTTAAATCCAAGACAAATAATTTTTGGCAATAATCCGGCCTTAGACCTTCTAAAGAAGCCAACTACCACCAATATCAATAAGATTTAAAACTTCACAAAAAGTACAAAACTCAAAATTTAAAAAAAAAAATTAATTTTTTTATAAACCTAATTGTATTTACATGTAGAGCTGATGGCCTATGAAGCCAATGCCTGTAAAAATTCTCTTCAATCTAGGAATTAATTCACTAAGATTAAATAAAACTACTACTACTAATTTTTAAAAATCGGATGACTGGTTCTCAAGTTAGGATAAAATATGTCTCCGTACCTGACTAACATAGGGGAAAAATTTGCACGCCCATAAAAAAATATCGATCTGATGGAAAAAAACCGACAACGGATTTGAGTTCAACGCATCAAAATTCATATAGTCCACATAGTTTTAATTAACGGAAAGACAACAATTTTTTTTTGTCGAGCAGTGTAATTAAACAGAGTAAGGATATATCGGGCTTATATTTTCTACCTAAAACCTAGATCATTGCTACTGAGTTTCAAAAATTAAGATTCATAAATTTAGAATTTGCAAAAATTACCCTAAAAATAATAAACGTAACCTTTTGTCCTTCTCTAAAAACTTTTGTAACGTAGAAAATTCCACGTACATATGTTGTACCTACTGTTTAATATCAATATTATGATACCAGCCTAATATAAACACGTGTTGTTGACATGACGCGTTGTTAGTGTAATAACATGGTAAGGTACACTTCACCTTATACAAACGTGTGTGTGTGTGTGTGTGTGTATGCACACATCACAGGCCATGTATGTTAGTTAAGTTAGTTAAATAAGTTACGATTCTCAATTAGTTTATTTAAGTTTTAGTATAAGGAAGTTAAATTAAGTTACAGTCGGGGTGTTTCATACCAGACGAAAAAACGCCAAACAAGTCTTGGAGATTATATTAATAATCTGAGAAGAGCCGACTAGTCCTTGCAAAACTAGTTGCCGGATACTTAAGTGTTAACCAATCAGTAATAGCGTAAGCTAAGTACTGGGAGATTAATAAATGCCCGTATTTACAGCGGCTTCGGCTGACTGTTCCCACAGCGGCTTCGGCTGACTATTCCCACAGCGGTTTCACCTGACTGTTCATACAGCGGCTTAGGCTGGCTGTTCCCACAGCGGTTTCGACTGACTGTTCCGTAGTGTAGAACAAGAATGATTAAATAAAGATTACGCCATCACGCAGCTATAAAAAAAAAAACATTTCTGCGCATGTAGGAATTCTGACGTCACTCAAGCTGTGTTCTGATAGGCTAATAAAATTCAACTGTATAACTAATAATGGTTGTGTAAAAACATGACAGTGGGACAAATTGTTATTTTTCTAACTAAATGTTCTGAAAGCAAATAAATTCTTTATATATATACATACATATATATTTTCATTATTTTTATTACAATATTTCACTATTATATTATGTGTATATAATTTATATCATTTAGTTATTTTATCAAATTTTCTTTTTCGCTTATAAGTATTTTCAGCGATTTTGACATTTAGTTTCCTAATTCTAAAATACATTCGACACCTAAAAACAGTTTTTTCGCGTATTCACTGGCTTCAATTTCTTTGGCTTCCATCAAATGCTTTTGTAAATATCCGCTTGAAAGTAATAATTTGTTACCATTTAATTTGAAAAATATGGTGTAAGTTTAGAAGCGATCTTCTTCAAGATCAGTCGGCCTTGACGCATTTTCCGCGATCAATTTGGACTATTTGGAATATCATTTTGCTTTTCAGTTTCACGTAGTCCTTCATATACATTTGCAACTTCAGCTTCATTTGCAGTTTTCGTTTCACATTCAATAACACTAGTGTCTAAAGACGGAACTGCATGGGATTTTGAAATTTTTGCACGCCGTTTGCTAAATTCTATTCACAATGCCTTAGTAATGTACTGCAAGAATTAATTTTGTTTTAACTTACCCATTTCAAATATAAAGTTTCTTTCAAAATCTTCTTGCTTGAAATGTAAAACACAAATTTTTTCTTTATCCACATTTACAGCCTTCACTCGTTTGCAAAATATTACCCAAAACTTCCTTCGAGATTCATCTTTTAGAAAATTGTAAAATGATACAGCTTTTTGCAAATACAAACGTTTTATTAAAAATGCGCAATTTATTAGGTTTTAATATAATTTCTCACTTGTTTTTTTCCTGTTACTTTGCTTGCATTAGCCCACTGCACATTTCATATTTGCTCTCTTTCTTATCTTTTCACTTTATTTTGTTTTCTGTTTTGCAGCTTTTAAACAACCAAATTTAAACACTTTTTATATAATTTTAATAATTTTAATATTATTTATATGTATTTATTATAAAATATGACACGAAATTCGTTGTTTATTAAACACGGATGTAATACTTCTTTTTTAGAACTCTCTGAGTAAATTTATTACAGGGCTGCCAACTATCTCAAAATACATACATTTTTTGTAAGAAATTATAAATTTTACATATGATACAGACTTGGTAACCTTTACGAGGGGATTACTACGTCATCTAACGGTAAATCATGCGCAAGGCATAATCTTTATTTAATCATTCTTGGTGTAGAACACATTGCAAATATTTAGAAATTAGAGTTAAGATATTATTTACGAATTGTTAACTATTACCCGAATGTGTTAGTATTATACCCGATTATTATTATTCATCACCCGAGTATTTACCAGATATTTTACCGATTGTTAGTTATTTACGAAGTACTTAATACTATTACCGATTCTTAATAATCCGTAAGATATTTAATATTATAACCGATTGAATCTAAATTATCGTTTAAATTCTGCTATTATAATTGTAAATTTAAAAATTTAATAAAATAAATAATTATTGTAACCCCCCGAAAGGGTAAAACAACTGTCTTATTACTTAAGGTTTGTGGATCCGTAAGTAGACCCTGGACACGAACAAGCTATCCCAGCCAACGACAAAACCACGTTACACTTTAACTTGGTTTATTATTACCTACTATTACTATTACAACATAAAAAAAAATTTGAAAAAAAGAGTAATTGTTTGGTCGTCCATAATAAAGGGTCCGTCATCTAACGTTTTTTTTTCAACTAGTGCTTATTTCGTGAATGGTAAACTTAGCTCATTTCTGATTTGACAGATAATTAGTTTTATCCTTCCACTGAACGAATATGGTTGTGTATACGCTTGAACAACGCTGGGAAATATTCGGCCTTATTGTCATTGGCGTTGTCGTGTCGCTTTTGTGTCGAAAACGACAGAAAAACGACAAGGTCTCATTCATTTTACATTGTCGTAAATATTACACGGTACCACAAAATACGACAACGCCACTGACAATAAGGCTGATTGCGACTTTGGCCGATTTTGCCAAAAAAATCATCTTTTCAGATGAAGCTCATTTTGATCTTGGCGGGTATGCAAACAAGAAAAATTGTCGCATTTGGGGCACAGAAAACCCGCACGCATATATTTAAAAGCCGATAAACCCAAAACGAGTCACTGTTTGGTGCGGATTTTGGTCCAGAGGCATAATTGGGCCATTTTTCTTCGAAAATGAGCAAGGAGTGGCCGTAGTCAATGGCGATCGTTATCGGGCCATGTTGAACGAATTTTTGCTAACAAAAATTGAAGAGGATGATATTGGCAACATCTGGTTTCAACAGGACGGCGCTACGTGCCACACAACCGAAGCTAAACTTTTTTTTATATCATTTTCAAAAAAAAAAGTTATTTGGTGGACCCTTTATTAGTAGTTAGACCTCAGGGGGGTTACTCTGTATTACGATGCGTAAGAAAATCTGAGCGAAAATGAACAATTGATACTCTTTAATGCGATTGCACGTTTGGCTTTCGCATCTATTATTTTTTTCTTTCGCAAGTCTGGTAGCACCGCACTCTGTAGTGCGTTAGCGCATGTCAAAAATTTTTTAATACACGCAAATACTTGCGACAACCAAAGAGCAAACGCAAAGGAAGAAAAACATGTAAGTACATACTTAAAATTTTTTACTTTTGATATTTAATTTGTTATTTTTAGGGAGAAAGTAAAGAAACTATTGACAAAGCAGCGGCAATTTGAAATTCTAGTGGAATTCATGGTGCAACACAGTGATTTGGCGAAGGGGCAATACAATATTTTCCACAACAAATTATTTGATTCCTACATGCGATCGCTTAATGAGAGTATATCGCACCTACTTCTTAAGATTCTTCTTGTAATTCGTGCAACAGGTTCGTTTTTGTCTTCTATCCATATCGCTACGGAATCCATCACAGTTTTATTTTGCACTAATAATATTTATAAAATGATATTATAATAATAATATTTATAAAATAACTTACAAAAGCTTTAAGTTTGTTTTGAAATGTAATTTAGTTTTCTTATTTTGACAGTTCATAATATCAATATTAATCAGTGTTGCATACATTAAAACAATAACAATATAATATAATAAAACAGATCAATAAACACTAATTTTAAGAATCTATGTTCACAAACGTAAATATACAAAGAGTTTAATAAAAATGCGAAAAGGCATCTTTTGTGTCGCCAATATCATTTTCATTCTCAACTTGATTATTATTGATCCTATATTTCACAATTTTAGCTTTATAAACGTAGAAAAGTTCCATAGAAATTCAAAAAAGTACCTTTTCGGTCACACATACCATTTTCAGTCTCACCTCGTATCAAAAGTAACTAATGTCTAAATTCTATAGCTTCATAAATGTAAAAAATACAAAAAAGGACCTTTTTGGTCGCCTACAACGATTTTAGTCTCACCTCATATCAACAGCCACTAATTTCGAAATTATACCTTCACAAACATTGAAAATACAATAAGTACCATAAAAATTATAAAGTTACCTTTTTGATTGCCCATAACATTATCAGTCTCACCAGTAATCAATTGTCCTTCATTTTACAATTCTAGCTTCATAAACGTAGAAAATACAAAAAGTATCATAAAAACATCAAAAAGTTACGTTTTTGTTTGCCCATAACATTTTCAGTCTCACCTTGTATTAATAGCCACTGATACAAAATGTATCAACAAACTCAAAAAAAAAGTAATTTTTTGGTCGCCCATAACATTTTAACTCTCACCCCGTATCAATAGTCACTAACTTCGAAATTCTAGGTTCACAAATGTTGAAAATACAAAAAGTACCATAAAAATTCAAAATACTAACTTTATGGTCGCCCGTTAAATTTTCAGTCTCACCTAGTATTAATAGTCACTAATTCTAAAATCTAGCTTCACAGATGATGAAAATAAAAAAAGGACCATATAAATTCAAACAGGTACCTTTTTGGTCGCCCATAACATTTTAAGTATTACCTAGTATGAATAGTCACGAATTTCGAAATTCTAGTTTTGCAAACGTTGAAAATACAAAAAGTATCATATTAATTTAAAAAAGCGCCTTTTTGGTCGCCCATAACATTTTCAGTCTCACCTCGTATCAAAAAATCACTATTTTCGAAATTCAAGCTTCGTAAACGTTGAAAATACAAAAAATACCATATAAATTCAAAAAAGTACGTTTCTGGTCGCACAAAAAGTACCCAAAAACAGAAAAGTGCCTTTTTTGGGGTTTTAATATCAATGTATAAATTCCAAGTTAAAAAAGTTATTTTCATAGACATGATTTAAAATGTGTGTGAAGTTAGCTCCGTAAGTTAGCTTCGTTTTTTAAGTTTACCTAAGTTACATGGTAACTTAACATAACTCTCACTCTTTGTATGCTACTTTAACAGAACAGTATATTTTTTGTTTAAAAACATTGTGTGCATACAAATCAAAAATGTATGCGTAACAGAATGTTAATATTAAGTAAAATCTACGTCTACATACATATGTAGATTGCAATTTCACACACCTTAAAAATTTTATAAAACTAATAAGATCGAAAAAATCATTTAATAATTTTAAAACTATGTAATCTTTATTCAGAAATTATTTCAGATCGGAGATATATGACTTTGAAAAATAAAAATGTTAACATTTTTGCTATATGGACAATTTGAAATTTGCAAAAAAAGGCTAAATCTAGAAATTGTGCTCGAATTAGACCTTTAGTGTTCGAAAGCTATCATTCTAGAGATTTCAGAGCCATATAGTCTATATTCAGAATTTATTTCAGATCAGAGATATATGACTTTGAAAAATAAAATTTTTAACATTTTTGCAATATGGACAATTTGAAATTTGCAAAAAAAGGCTAAATCTAGAAATTGTGCTCGAATTAGACCTTTAGTGCTCGAAGCTATCATTCTAGAGATTTCAGAGCCATAAAGTCTATATTCAGAATTTATTTCAGATCGGATATATGACTTTAAAAAATAAAAATGTTAACATTTTTGCTATATGGACAATTTGAAATTTGCAAAAAAAGGCTAAATGGTTCTGAAATCTCTAGAATGATAGCTTTCGAGCACTAAAGGTCTGATTAGAGCACAATTTCTAGGTTTAGCCTTTTTTTGCAAATTTCAAATTGTCCATATTGCAAAAAAGTTAAAATTTTTATTTTTCAAAGTCATATATCTCCGATCTGAAATAAATTCTGAATATAGAACGATCTCTAGAACGATAGCTTTCGGGCACTAAAGGTCTGATTGAAGCACAATTTCTAGATTTAGCCTTTTTTTGCAAATTTCAAATTGTCCATATAGCAAAAATGTTAACATTTTTATTTTTCAAAGTCATATATCTCCGATCTGAAATAAATTCTGAATAAAGATTACATAGTTTCAAAATTATTAAATGATTTTTTCGATCTTATTAGTTTTATACAATCTTTAAGGTGTGTGAAATTGCAATCTACATATGTATGTAGACGTAGATTTTACTTAATATTAACATTCTGTTACGCATACATTTTTGATTTGTATGCACCAGGGAAGGAAAATGGCTTTTATGATTTTGTACCAAGTATGAAAACAAAATGTACTTTTTATGCCATGACGGTACCATTTTTTAATAAAAACATAAACTTAACAAAAATGTTTATAAAAATTCAGAAGTATACAATAAAAACACAAAAACTTTACAAAAATGTGATTAAAATTCCGTACACATTAAAAAACATTAAATATTACATTCATAGCAACAAGAATTTGTTGACTTCAATAAATCTTTTTTTGAAACAGTAGAAACTTGAATTCTTCTCCTTTCCTTGGTTTTAGTTAGGTTTTCAAAATAAAAAACTCGTTTGACATTGGCCGATGAATGTGAAATAGACAGAATACCTCTTACAATTCTTGAAATATCTGGGAACACGAACTCATTTAATTCATTTTTCATCTGTGATACTTTAGACCAAAAATAGAAAATATTTGAATCTTTGTGTGATCTAAGTTCAATCACATCGGCTAGTGCTCTGTACTGATTATTGCTTCAAAGTTTTTTTGTTTGTGTGGAAACATTTTCACCAGAAGAGGTACTATTGAATTTGTTTCTCCCATAATAACTTTTTCTGGAGTAAACTTATCGAACCATTTTAGTACTTCATTATTAAAATCCACCTTACATGCTTAAGAATCATAAGCAAAATAAAATATATATAATAACAGCCAAGTCGAATTCATGTAGCAGGTGGTGCCAACTTAACCACTTGGTACATGAATTCGCTTTGACAACAGCATTGCAACAAAAACAGAAAAGTTGACAGAATAAAATAAAACTCAAACAAACAAAATTAAAGAGAACATGGACAAATTTTTAAATTGTACCAAGTAGGTCGCGGTAGTACCACGGTCCCAACAAGGTCAAAAATGTACCATAAAAAGTGCAATTGTACCATGATTTCCATCCGTGGTATGCACACAATGTTTTTAAACAAAAAATATACTGTTCTGTTAAAGTAGCATACAAAGAGTGAAAGTTATGTTAAGTTACCATGTAACTTAGGTAAACTTAAAAAACGAAGCTAACTTACGGAGCTAACTTCACACACATTGATTTAAAGTGAGTAAATCTACTCTAGTTTGCATATAAGTAATTACGTTCTAAAAATTACCAAACTGTTTTCCCGAATTTTCCCTTTTTTAACCTGTTATTAGTGTGTTTAAACTTAGACAAAATTACATTATTTTGTATGTCTGGTGAAATCCCTATTACAAATTTTATAAAAATTGGCCCTGTAATTAAGAATTATATACATTTTCCGGTGTTTTCCCTTTTTTGGTTCCTTTTTTGTCCTCCTAAAAGGTTCCAAAAAAGGACCAAATTACAGTTTTTACCCGTTTTTTCCCTTAGGGATTGAAAATTAAAAAAAGGCTTGCTTAATTATCTTTAGCTCTCATTGACTTTAATATTTAAATAACCATTTTTTTGTTGTGTATTAGAAAATCAAATTAATGTATTGATGGTCACAAGTAGAAAGTCCCTAATTAAAAATTTTAATTTTACAGGAAAAGGTAATCATAATGTATATTCTTAAGTAAAACAGCTTGTCGAATTGTCATTTTTGATACTATTACATTAAATTTCTGAATCGAAGTGTATTTGTGGGAAATGTATTAGAATCACTTATAAACTCAAATTCGTGAAAAAACGAGTTAGGGCCTTTTTACTTGTGTCCATCGGTATGTATTCATGCAGAGGTCTAATAATGACCCCCTATGGATAAGTGAATCGAAAATAGTATTTTTAATGGAAGAGTTTCCATATATTTTTTTTTAAATATATAAATATGTATATATATGAAAGCACACTGTCCTGCCGAATGGCAACCATTCCTTCACTGAGACTTTTTCTATTTTGTTTTATACATATTTTAAATGATATTTAAATAAATAAAAAATACCTATGTAAGTATATTTCATGTCATACTTACATCAATTTTTTGTATTTCTCTTTCTCAACGAATTCTATAAGGGTCAACAAAATTTGTCCCAATATCATGGTAGAGTCCTTAATATAAAATTGTTCCAATACATCTGATGTTGAACGCTTAAAACATTCTGATATGCACTGTACAGTGGCCAATTTTATTTCTTCACTTAAATTTGCCTTTGTTGAAATGTTGTCACACTCACGAACTTGTTTAAGAACCACAACCAGCATAGTTCGTAATGCTGATATTTCTTTTAAATAGACCTTTGAGGTTACCAATGTTATGCACTGTAGGCAACCGGTGCGTAGATCCTGGTTATCACTTAAAAATAATTTTGACCAATAACAGAAAAGTATGTACATTTACTTGTTTTACTAACTTGCTGAGCTCTTCCAATTTTAATACTAGTGGAACCAGAATTTGTATATTAAAAACACTCATGCGCACCCAATTGAAATGGGTCAATTCGTTCTCCAATTTATATAGATTTTCTTTATTGGCATTTTTTAGAAAAGCATCCATGGCTGGTTTTATTCTAAAAACAAAAGGTTCTAAAGAAGCCATGTTTCTTTTACAAAGTTTTTCTTCAATGAGGAGAACAATATCACAGAATATAACAAAACTACTTATAGCAAAATAAAAACCAAGGTACATTTATCGCATGTACCATGATAAAAACAATGCATTAGCAATTTCTAATTACATATACTAGAAGGCAATCAGCTGTTTACTAGAGTTTTCAAGACGAATTTTTTTATCAGGTGCTGTTGACAACACATCTGGGGTTCAATTCTCGTTTTGTGAGACTGTAAAAAGAAAAAGTTCTTGTATAGCAAAGGGTATGGTGGCACAATATATGACGCACAAAAACTTTTTATTTCTTAGTTTTGTTGAACGAGAATTGATATCCTGATCTACTTTTTTCAAGGTATATTAATAAGGTATATGCATCGCGGCAACAAACATAATTTTATATATACCACAGACTATATAACATATATATTGCATATATGTACGTCTGCATATGTCTTTTTGTTTTTTTTTTTCTTTTATCTTTACTTTCAATTATTTTCAAGAATGTTCAATGTAAAAACATTTACAAAGCACAAAATATAAGTTTGACAGATGCAGATAAATTATTAAAAAAAAGTTGGTAAGTCTGATAAATTGTATGTAAGAGATTCAACGTGCCGAATCTGATAATACCCATAACCGTCAAGTACAGCCTTGGTTTAAGATTTAATGAAATATGCAATTTTCTTTATTATATTTTATACTAGAAATGATTATAATGATTAAAAATGTATTCTGATCTTAAATTGAATATCAAGTGCAAAAAGCTAAAAATTATAACTTTTTTTAATTAATCGATCTAGTGCAAGTAGCTAAAAGTGATAACTTATTTCTTATGGGTGTGGCACTGCCCACTTTTCTAATCACGAAATTGTATAATCATGTGAGCTCAATATGTGTGTGCAAAGCTTCAGAAAAATCGGTGAAGTTCAAGTAGCTGAAAAGATAACTTTTTTTATGGGCGTGGCACTGCCCACTTTTCTAATCACTTTTTGTAAAGTCATGACGGCTTAATATGTGTGCAAAGTTTCAGAAAAATCGGTCCAGTGCAAGAACTTCAAAATTATAACTTTTTTTTATGGGCGTCGCCCTTCCCACTTTTTTACTCACGAAATTATAAAGTCATGACAGCTCAATATGTGGGCAAAGTTTCAGAAAAATCGGTCCAGTGCAAGTACCTCAAAATTAAAACTTTTTTAGGTGCGTGGCCCCGCCCACTTATCTTATCACGAAATTATATAGTAATGACAGCTAAATATGTGTGCAAAGTTTCAGAAAAATCGGTCCAGTGCAAGTAGCTAAAACTGATAACTAATTTTGTGTGGGCGTAGCCCCGCCCACTTTTTGCCACCCATAAACACTTCCTGGAATGTGTACAACAACTTGCCAAAGTTTGAGTCCGATCGGTTTTACAGTTTCGTAGTCTATACCCTGTAGGAAATGTCACTAGTGAATCAGTACTGATTCACTATAGACACTGTCACCAGTACTACTGACTTATTATACCCCCGACAATGCTTTTTTACTATAGACATTTACCATGTGCGTGTCATTGGAAATCTACTACTGACACTGGTACTACTGAGTAGGTAGTTCTTTAATGACCATATGTAGACATTGTCACCAGAGATTCAATAGTGCATTTGAGTAATTCTAGTCTACACTTTTGATACTTTTCTGAAATAGACGTCGTTAATGAAACTTATGTTATATGATGTTTTAATAAAAAAAATTAAGGAATTCATTAAATATCAAATATTAAAAGTAAATTAGGTACATTTCATTTAATAAGAACTCTTATTTATTGTGTATACATTTTTTTTATCAAAGAAAATGAAAAAAAATGTAGACACTATGTTGACAATGTCGCCGAGAAGTCACCACAATAGTCGTCAAAACTGGTGACTTGGAGACACTTGCCCCCAGGTTTCCTTCAGGGTAGTTTCTGTATTCTACTATTTTATATTTATATTGTTTGGATTAAAAAAAAAATTGCTCCGCCATTTTGTTTCAGCCGCCATTTTGGATTTTACACTTTTTATAGTTTACTACATTGTACTGGTCGAAAAGAAGAAAGGAAAGACGGATTATACTTTATCGACTCCCCTATTCACAAGCTCTCAGAAAATATATACTTTATGGGGTCGGCAATGAATATTGTAGAAATTTCACACGGAATTACAAACCTATACATATATATATGTATATATGTACAGTCAAGGAAAAAACTCTACATACACCCCCTTATTTTGTGTTTTTAAGATATTTGTAAGGCGAATAAATAAAGCGTTTACATTAATATTTAAAGTACCAAAAACTAACTGCCTGTTCAACGATGTCGAAAGAAAACACAAGCGAAATTTCATTCGTACAAATATATTGAAAACAACAACAAAAACTAAAAATTTGTTTTTGTTTTCAACGTATTTGTGCGAATGAAATTTCGCTTGGGTTTTCTTTCGACATCGTTAAACAGGCAGTAAGTTTATTTACAAAACAATAAAATAAGCCAATTCAAAAGGATAACAATAACAGAAATAACAAAAAAAAAATGAAAATTGATGAGAAAAAAGTCTACATACAGTCTTAAAAATCGAATACAATATTTAATTTCTTTTAAATATATAAAAGAAAACAATATATTTTTAATATTTTGTAGGACCACCTTGGGCTTCAATAACCGCCTGAAGACGACGTGGCATAGACATCACCAAATTCTCCGTAATATTGGGCGCAATTTTCGACCACGCACGAGTTAGGGCACTTTTAAGTGTTTCACGATTTCTAATATCGTATTTAAGAACAGAATTTTCCAAAACATCCCAAATATGATCAATTGGATTGAGATCTGGTGACTGGGGAGGTGTATTGAGCTGTCTTGGTGCATGATAAAGGAGCCAGTCTCAAACGATAAGCGCAGTATGCTTGGGATCGTTGTCTTGTTGGAAAATCCATTGGTTTCCCAGGCCCAATCTTTCCACAGATGTCTTCGGATTTTGTTCCAATATTGTCTTATACTGATATCTGTCCATAACGTCTTTAACAAAAACCAATCGACCAACTCCAGATGGCGCCATAGCTCCCCACACCATAACACTGCCCCCACCATGTTTCACAGTTGGTATAATATTTTTGGGATCAAGTGCAGTATTCGGTTTTCGCCAAACCTTGTTTCGGCCATCATTTCCAAAAATATTATACTTACTTTCATCGGTAAATAAAACTTTTTTCCAAAAATCCATTCCTTTCTGTAAATGTGCCTTAGCAAAGCCCAGGCGAAGTTGACGATTCTTGGCTGAAATAAATGGCTTTTTGCGTGCTGTTCTACTTTTAAAACCGCTATCATGCAAAACGTTTATTACTGTTCTTGATGAAACAGTAATATTTGAACAGCTTGCAAGGCATTCGGCTAATTTTAGGGAACTTATTTTTGGATCTTTTTGGACTTCTTTAATGACACTACTAATATCGCGTCTCGAAAGCTTCTTCGGTCTTCCAGATCGTGGCTTGTTTTCGGTACTGTTGGTGTTTTGATGGTTTTTGACAATAGTTTGCACTGTTGAGCGAATTAATTTTACTATTTTAGCAATTTCTCCGTAAGATTTGCTTTCTTTTCGAAGGTTAACCACCAAATTTCGAACTGATTGCAGTATTTCTCTTCTATTTACCATTTTTAAATTTAAAACATGTTTTAGAAATCGCTTTCTGAATTTATATGATTGTAATATTTGAGAAATAAAGCAATTCAAGAAAACTAACCTACCGTTGCCACATGCAAGTGCAAGTGAAAAAAAACCAATACACTAACACTTTTTTACTAACACAACTACACTTTGGCAACCTGCGACTCAGCTTGCGAAGAAATTTTTAAGCAAGTAAAATTTTTACAGTTACGGCAAGTAAAGTGACAAGCCGAAAAACAGTGTTGTCTAATACTGAGTTTTTTGTTAACTCAATAATATATCATACAATTGTGGTAAATAATTCAGCTAATTTTTTTAATAAATATGTATATATGTATATGAAGAATATTAAGAAAAAATATAAATATTCATTTAAAATGTAAGTTTTAATATAAATATCAAAATTTAATAAAAAAAAAATTATATTAAAAAGTTACATGTCTAAAGGTAACGTTCAATAGTGGCTATTGACAACACTTAATTACCAATTGAAGCAGCGCCATTTGTTTAAAATTTGTTTGAAGTTTATTTGTTGACGACATTTTAAAAATGAACTTGCACTGTGCTGTGTAGCCACTCAAAAAATTTTTGTGTTTTTTTTGGCATTTCTCCTGATTTTCGTTAGTAATACGTATACACTACTTGCAAGTAAATACTTGCTTGTGGCAACGTAGGGTAACGGTCTTTTTCTCTTTGTCTTCTTCATTTTCTTATTAATTTTAAGAGATGCCAATGCTGTATGTAGACTTTTTTCCCACCGATTTCTATGTTTATCGTTAATAGTTTATAAATTATCATAATTTTTAAACTTTTTTTCCTTCCAACATTCTTAACTATTAATGTCGTAAACATTGACATCAAAATATTATCACCAGTTCTCTAAAAGTTCAAAATAGTAGAGTGTTTGTAGAGTTTTTTCCTAGACTGTATATAAAGAAAAAAAATGCTATGTTATTATGTACACCATGTATGGAAATCCAGCGTTATAATATTAATTCAGACGTCTTGAAAATGTAAATCTCTTTGCACTGCTCCATTATTTTAAACGAAGAAGATATGTAAATCTTTTTGTATGGCAATAGTGGCTACGTATTTTGTTTAATGTTTGGTTTTATATCCGATGTCAATACCAAAATTTATGAATCGTTCAGTAAATAAAAAAAGTAAAGAAATTATGAAGCGCGCTTGCCAGTTAAAACCTCTAGAACCTGAACACCAAGTTATACACTTAAAAGCTGGCTTAACTATAGTAGGACGTAATAAAGAAACTGGCATCAGGGACTTAAAGTGCTCAAAACAACAATTAGAACTAAAAGTTGACTTAGATAAGGCCAATATAAGATTAAAAGTTTTGGGAATAAATCCTTGTGGCGTAAATGGATTAATGGCTCTTCAAAATACAGAATGTAACCTACAGCATGGTGATGTATTAGAGATTGTGTATGGAAGACATTCATTTGAGGTCGTTTTTAAACCACCTCCTGATTTTAAAAATAGTAGCAAAGAGCTTATGGAGAATTGCGACAAAACAAAAGATAATCAAGAGGTGGTCAAGGAATCTCTTTTAGACTGTTGGGAATCAGTTGAAAACGGTAAAATGTTAGTTTTTACGTGTAAAGGCGTTAAAGCCTCATCAAAAATCGCTTCGTACGACATAGATGGCACTATAATCAAAACCAAATCTGGTAATGTGTTTCCCAAAACAAGTGATGATTGGATGTTGAATTATTTAGAAATACCAAAGAAACTTAAGTCTTTGCAAGAAAATGGCTTTAAGATATGTTTTTTTACCAATCAGGGCGGAATATCAAAAGGAAAAGTAAATGTTGACGACTTTAAGCTTAAAATCAAACATATAGTTTGTAAACTAGAAGTTCCTGTTCAAGTTTTTGTTGCTACGTCAGAAGGTTACTATCGTAAACCTTTGCCCGGCATGTGGGAGTATTTGGAGAAAGGACAGAATCAAAATGTTACAATCAAACGAGAAGAAAGTTTTTTTGTAGGCGATGCTGCTGGCCGACCTGAAAAGGGAAAAGGTACAACAAAACGTCGTAAAGATCATTCATTGGTTGATAGGTCATTTGCCAAAAATCTTGGAGTTCCTTTTTATACACCAGAAGAACATTTTCTAGGAGCAAAACAAGAAGAATGGATAAAACTTGAATTTGATCCAACAGAAGATACAAAAGATTTGCCTTTACTTGAACCTAAAAATGCAAAACTTCCATTAGATGAATGTGAAATGATTATAATGATGGGCTTACCAGGATCAGGTAAATTTTAAATTTTGATTTAAGCTTTATTTGAGAATGCTATGTGTATACCTAGATTAAGTTAGATTCCCTTTATACTATTTTAAATAATGAATTTGTATTTTTTTCTCGTTAGGAAAATCACATTTCACCCAAAATCACTTAGTTCCAATCGGTTATACGGTATTAAATGCGGATACACTGGGAAGTGTTCAAGCCTGCCTAAATAGTTGTAAGAATCTTTTAACGTCCCATAAATCTGTTGTGATCGATAATACAAATGTTGATGTTGATTCACGTAAGAAATTTGTAGAGCTGGCTAAAAAACACAATGTCAAGTGTCGATGTTTTGTGATGAATGCGTCAATAGCACAAATCAAACATAATATTGCATTTCGACAACTCACCGATAATAAGCACTCCAAAATCAACGACATGATTTTTAATACCATGAAAAAGAAATATTCTGTTCCAACAATAAATGAAGGTTTTATGGAGATAATAAAAGTAAATTTTAAACCAAAATTTCAAAGTAATGAATGCGAACGTTTATATAAATTATATTTGGTAGAAAAATGAAAAAGATAAATAAGTTTTTTATAATAAAATTTGTTTGAAAAAATGGTAATGTTTAAAATAAGTTGTTTTTAAAGAGTGTAAACTCTTCAGTCCAAAGTAAATATACGTTTCGCTATATCATCTATCATCCAGTCAACGGCACTTAAAAGCTTTTCGCCAGTAACAGCGCTAACACCTACAACTAACCAGTGATGGGTAGTAATATTGTCCAAAAACAGAATCTATAAAAATTAAAATGATTGTTAGTACTTCCAAAAAAAAAATTCAAGCTAGGAATGACATACCTCTTTAATTTCGTTTGCTGATAGAGCACCTGGCAAATCTTGTTTATTAGCCAACACAAGCAGTGTTGCACCTGCTAGCCTTTCTTCTTGTAATAAAATTTCCAATTCTTGTTTACAAGTTTCCAAACGCATGCGATCGGCACAGTCTACCACCCACACTAACCCGTCTGTACACTCAAAGTAATTGCGCCAATATGAACGTAATGAACGTTGTCCACCTACATCCCACATATTTAGAGTGTATCCATTGTGCTCAAGAGTTTTAATATTAAATCCCAATGTTGGAGATATTGTGTCGATAGGCTCACCATTAAATCTTTTCAAGATTGTAGTCTTGCCTGCATTGTCTAATCCTCTACAAGAAAAAAAATCGATGAATCATTTTCCTTGAAAAAAAAGCATTGCTTCGTTTACATACTTACAACAGCAATATACGCATTTCCTTCTCTTTTTGTCTCATTTTCTTTAAAACTGATAGAAATCCCATAATGTTTCTTACTAAAAGATTTATTTTGTTGAATTTTGAGTTTTTCAAATTATAAATACAGAAGATGCAAACAAGGGATTCGCCTTGGATGCAATTAAACAATTTATCAGATAATTTTTTCAGTGATGGATACTTTTTTCACCGAAATCCCGCTAACAAGATAAAAACGCCTAAAATGCTATTTACACAATTGCAACGAACGATAAATTTTTGACTACGAATATTCGCTTTAAAATTATAACATATTTGTGATAGTTTTCTACTATTAATGTCAAACTCTAGATAAACAAAAAAATTATACGGCCATGTTCTGACAATAGCAGTGCGCATGATTTTAACTAGCGCGATTTCATATCACAAAATGCTGTTCTATGGTTCCTATAATATACGTATAACCAAAACAAAAAACGTTTTAAATTATGTTAGATATAAATAAATAGGGCCGTATCTATAAAAAATATTTTAGGTTTATTGAAGGCTTATTTGACAAATTTCTCTACAACATCTGTCAAATAAGTCTGTAATAAACCTAAAATATTTTTTATGAATACGGCCCATAGTGTTTAAATGACTTAAGCTCTAAACACATAGACGCCAGCTGACTTTACAACTTCACGGCTTCAAATGCTGCTCTGAAGTCAGCTTCATAATTATTTTGAAGACAGCAACAACATAATAATCAGCTGATGTGTATTTTAGGCCCCTTTCGCATTAGGCAACTTTAATTCCGCAAGTCTTGTTTTTAGGATGTGAAAGGAAAGGTCGGTGTGAAGGGGAAAGAATTGCCGAGATTTGAGTACAGACTTGCTTGTACTTGACAATTCTGCTTCTGCTGTCATTCTTGTCTTGGAATATTTATTTGTTTTTGACATTGTCTTTTATTTCTTGTTCGGTGTGTTGGTGTTGTGTAATTTTGTGTGTGTGAAAATTTTATTTGTTTCTAAGTGAATCAAATATTTAAAAATGATGAGAAATTGGAAGAAATTGAGCAACCAAGTTGCTCAATGTGAACATAAAAGCAAGTTCAAAAGAAAATAAATTAAAATTAAAATTATACTTGCGCAATTAAAGTTGCCTAATGCGAAAGGGGCCTTAGCAATACAAATTTCAGGGATGCCGCATATATATTTTATAATGAATAAAATTGAAGTTATTGATATAAAATGTAATAATATCACGAAAAGCTATAAAAACACATTAATTCATTTCTTTATTGTATTTTTGTAATGTTCTTTTATGTTTAATATCAAAAATAAGTTTTTGTTCTTTTCTTTCCAATTTAATATATATAACGCTGGGGCTCCACGTAGCAATTTTCATTGCTAAGCATAAGCAAAAACGTCGGCAGAATAACGGCACTTTATTGCTAAAGTGTGTTTATTTTCATTGGGTGGAGAACACGACACAAGTAATTTATTTATAAAATTTAATATTTTTGTTTTATTTTTTATGGGTTTTCTGGAAATACCTCACTCTAAATTATTATCAGGTAAAATTATTTTAATTTTCCTTTGTTTCTCCAAAGAAAAACAAAAACTTCAAAGGAAATTAAAATGATTTTGACAGCTAATTGCAGCAATAATTGCTCAAGCAATCAGCAGAGCAATGATTGCGCAATGCATTGCTACATATAGCAATTTGCGGTCTACACATCGCAATTTCTATGGACGCAATCAAATTTGACAATTGCGGTAATAAATATTGCTACGTGGAGACCCCGGGTAATGGCAACACTATATTTGTTTCTTGCTGCCCGTCAAAATAGAAAATAGCCTAACCTACCGTTGCCACATGCAAGTGCAAGTGAAAAAAAACCAATACACTAAAACTTTTTAACTAACACAACTACACTTTGGCAACATGCGACTCAGCTTGCGAAGAAATTTTTAAGCAAGTAAAATTTTTACACTTACCTACCGTTGCCACATGCAAGTGCAAGTGAAAAAAAACCAATACACTAACACTTTTTTACTAACACAACTACACTTTGGCAACCTGCGACTCAGCTTGCGAAGAAATTTTTAAGCAAGTAAAATTTTTACAGTTACGGCAAGTAAAGTGACAAGCCGAAAAACAGTGTTGTCTAATACTGAGTTTTTTGTTAAACAAACATCGTCGGTCAAAAATATTTCACGCCAAAGTTAACGTCTTTCTGGAATTATTTGTAATAAGTGCTTATAAATTTCAAGTGAATTAATTATATACATAAATGTTTTCTTGTATATAAATGTTTTTTATAACAACCGTAAAACCAGCAGTAGTTTCCGTGGTACATTTTTATAAATATAATCGTATGTACAAATTGTTTTTGAAAGTGGTCACAGAATTTGTAAGTATAATTTTTTTTATTTATGATTGAATTGTTCTATTAATACATTTTTTTAAAATTCACTATGTTTAGAAGCAAAATGTCTGAAGTTTGAAACTATTTTCAAAAAGTAGACAACGCAGCACAATGTAATATTTTCCCGAAACCTTCTTTTGGTTCATAAAATAAAATTTGAAAACGATTCTTTAACACCTGCACCAAATAAAAATAATAATTCCACCATTAAAAGTTTTTTAGACACCCAAGCATTACCAGAAATTGTTTCAAAATTGGCAGCAGTCGATGGAATATCTATTCGAACAATTACACAAAGTGCTTTTATTCGTCAAAGCTTTTTCAGTAAAAATATGACGTTATCAAAATGAAACTGATGTTAAAAAAATTGTAATAAAATATTACAACGCCGTTAAAAATACGATGGTGAAAACAATATCGAGTCAAATTTGCGACAATTTGAGGTTGGCTCTTGTATTAGACGAGTGGAGTAGTGTTGCCCAAAAAAGATATCTGTTTACATGGCAATAATTATTTTTATAATTTGGGTTAAGTTTGTATTTAAGGAAGATGTAATGCTAACACAATAAGGACTCTAATGGAAAATGAACTACTACTAAAACAATGAATTATTAACCAAATTGTGATTTTAAAGTTAACAAACATTATTTATTTTAAAAGAAATATTATTTTCGGGAATCCCGGGAATTCCCAGGAAGGCGATTTTTAATTCCCATTTCCCGGGAAAATAAAAAGACCGGGAAATCCCAAACCCTAGAGATAAGATATCCCGAAAAATATGCAAAATCACTTAAATTTTGAATGCTTCGAATTTTACTTATAGTCAAAAATCTAACAAACCATTTTGTGCTGTAGTCATCACTCGGTAAATTACATTTACACAATGATTTATAAGTCACGATTTTTTTTGTGAACGTGAAGAAAAAGTAGAACAAAAAAACATCAGGTTTTCTGTTTTTGAAAATTTTTATTGTATTTTCTTTACACTTATTAACGTTCTCCTATCCTTTTTGAAGTAAATAATCAAGTGACTTTTGAGTGAAATAAAAAGTGGAAAATCTACTAAAAAATAAATTAAAAAAAGTTAAATTTATTATAAAAATAGAGATTTTTTTTGACAAATATTTTGCATTACAAATATTTATATTTGTATTAAATTTTATTTTACTAAAAACGAGCGAGCAAGTAATGAAAAGTAAGTAAAAAAATAATCACAAAAATTATAAAAAACATCATAGTATAACTGAAAAAAGATTTTGGTAGACTCTATAAAAGAGATTAAATAAAAAAAACACGTTTTTAAATCATCGTCTGAAGTGGGTGTTATAAGCTTGTAATTATAGAAAGTTTGCCAGCGAATACGATGTAAACTCCTCTAATTCAATAAAATACTAAATAATTAATTATTAATATGGCATCTTATTAATTTGTATTTATAAAAGTTTTGTTGGTCTGGTCGACACAGTTAAACTAATCCCAAGCAATTTTGTTCCTAAAATATACTTAGAAAATCCACCAAATTTAAAAAAAAAATCCAAATTAAAGGATAAATTCCCAAAACTGTGACTGGAACTGGAAATAACTTATAAATCTATAAATATAAAATAATTATTTAGTTTCGTTACTTATTAGAAATACCTATATACTTGGCACTGGGCAGCTCAAGAGGGCTTGAATCATCACGAATTTTTATTTTTGTACGTAGACATCTACACAAGAGTTTTTATTTTCATCATCATAACATAAATCGTCACTTATCATTATAAATACCTTTTATTTGGCATTTTTTTTTTAATTTTTATTTGCCAAACATAATATTTAAAGTTGGCAGTTCGATATTTTAAGTTGGCAACTTTATAGCAAACTCAACTAAAAACAGTTGAGTATCACAATACCTAAAATGAGTTTGGTTGTGCACAAGAATGATTAAATAAAGATTACGCCTTGCGCATGATTTACCGTTAGATGACGTAGTAATCCCCTCGCAAAGGTTACCAAGTCTGTATCATATGTAAAATTTATAATTTCTTACAAAAAATGTGTGTATTTTGTAATAGTTGGCAGCCCTGTAATTAATTTACTCAGAGAGTTCTAAAAAATAAGTATTACATCGGTGCTTAATAAACAATGAATTTCGTGTCATATTTTATAATAAATACATAAAAATAATATTAAAATTATTAAAATTATATAAAAAGTGTTTAAATTTGGTTATTTAAAAGCGGCAAAACTAATAAAAACAGAAAACAAAATAAAGTGAAAAGAAAAGAAAGAGAGCAAATATGAAATGTGCAGTGGGCAAATCTAAGCAAAGTAACAGCAAAAAAACAAGTGAGAAATTATATTAAAAACTAATAATTTGCGTATATTTAATAAGACTTTTGTGTTTTCAAACAGCTGTGTTATTTTACAATTTTCCAAAAGATGAAGCTCGAAGGCAGTTATGGGTAATTTTTTGCAAACGAGTAAAGCCTGTAATTGTGGAAAGAAAAAATTTGTGCTTTACATTTCAAGCAAGATGATTTTGAAAGAAACTTGAAATTTTAAATGGGTAAGTTAAAACAAAATTAATTCTTGCAGTACATTACCAAGGCATTATGAATAGAATTAAGCAAACAGCGTGCAAAAATTTTAAAATCCCATGCATTTCCGTCTTTAGACACTAGTGCAATTGAAAGTGAAACGAAAACTGCTAATGAAACTGAAGTTGCAAATGTATATGAAGGACTACGTGAAACTGAAAAGCAAAATGATATTCCAAATAGTTTTGAAGAAAAATTGGTCGCGGAAAATGCTCCAAGGCCGACTGATTTTGAAGAAGATCACCTCCAGACTTCCACAATATTTTTCAAATTAAATGGTAACAAATTATTACTTTCAAGCGGATATTTACAAAAGCAATTGTTGGAAGCAAAAGAAAATGAAGCCAGTGAAGACGTGAAAAAACTGTTTTTTGGGTGTCGAATGTATCTTAGAATAAGGAAACTTAATGTCGAAATCGCTGAAAATACTTATAAGCGAAAAAGAAAATTTGATAAAATAACAAAATGAATTCTACACCTAATATAATAGTGAAATATTGTAATAAAAATAATGAAAATATATATATACATATATATATAAAGAATTTGTTTGCTTTTAAAACATTTAGTTAGAAAAATAACAGTTTGTCCCACTGTCATGTTTTTACACAAACATAATTAGTTATACAGCTGAATTTTATTAGCCAATGAAAACACAGCTTGAGTGACGTCAGAATTCCTACATGGGCAGAAATGTTTTTTATGGCTGCGTGATGGCGTAATCTTTATTTAATCATTCTTGGTTGTGCATAAGTTTGGTTGACTCTCTCACAACCAAACTGAGTTGAGTGGTGAACCGTAATAGGGGTATTTAATACAATGTTGTTATAACGCGGTTGATTGTTTTCCTTTTCTTATGTCTTCATTTTGTTGTACCCTTTTATATTGGAAAAAATAAGAAAGATCTCCATTTCCTGTTTGTGCTTTGACACGTGAGGTAATTAAAAACTTCTTTCCTAGTGTTTCTTGAGATTGTATATACTGTTAGCATAAAAAAAGTAAACACTTATTTCAGTTGCATAAAAGCGTTTATTTCAGGACACTTATAAGTAATAGTAACAGTAAAAAAAGCCAACAAAACAAATTAAATTTAGTTTTTCTTAAATGTTGATTTTTTTCGCGTCAAAAAAATAGTATACATATGTACGTAGGCCTAACGATTTTTCTTTTAAGTAAAATTAATATTTCTGTTCACGTGAAGGATATACGAACAGAGACTGTGGTGATTTAAGATTTTTTCTTGTTTTTTTTTTATTTTTTCATATTTTGAATTGGATATACTACATACATAACCTTTAATTTTTGATTTCGAAATAAGATAAAGGCGACGTCTTGGTGTCCAGCCGACCCGTCCCCTACACCGTTAAATGTACGATTGATGATTTCGAGGAGTTTTGCAGTGACAAAACGAATAAGGCATTGGAAAAGAGAGATATTGCGGGTAAGTTATTTGAATTGAAAAAGTCTGATGAAGTGTGATCTTGAGTTATCCCAGGGCAGCTCTGATTTGTCTCAGGCAAATACTATTACCAGTAAAGTTCCTCTCAATATTTATCCGGCTACTTTTTTTTGGCGATTTTATTGTGTTAGTGGATACCTCAAAATTGGAAACTGAAGATATTAGAATTAGGAATTCGATCTTTTTGTATCAGAAGATTAAAAAGCTAGGCGTTAATTAAATTAAGCTTATTAAGGAGATGGGCCGAACATTGTTAAGAGTAAAGTTTGATTCTGTAGATAATGCCAATAGATTTGCGGCAATCAATCTGGACGAAGCTGGTTTTCGTCCTTTTATTCCTGAATCCTTAAAATACTCCTATGGGGTGATTCTTAACATTCCTGTGGAACTGGATGACGAATATGTACGTCTGAATATTGTTTCTGAAATCCCTGTTGTTTCTGCGAAGCGTTTTATTATTAAAGTGTCAGGTAATGGTGATGACGGTTCACCTACGAGATTCCAAAATACTCGGTTAAGATAGGGTTTTTTCCAATGACACGATTGTTTTAGACTACTGCCACGTTCGAGTTGATTTGTACTATCCGCCAGTCCGTCAATATAATAATTGCGGACAACTTGTTCACACCGTAAAGAAATGCCGTTCGAAGAAGAGATGCCTGACCTGTGCGAAGACTGACTGTTGTGGCAACTGTGTTGCCAAATGTATTCTTTGTGGAGATTCATCGCATTCTAGTGCTGACAGAAAGATGTGCCCCAAGTGGCAGCAAGAGAGCGATATACCAAGATCATGTCTTTTAGAAAGATATCGAGAAGGGAGGTTCTTAATTCTTACTCGACCAATAGATTTTATACCTTCAAGGATTATGATGGTAGTTTTTCGGATTTGAATCAGAATCGCCCTACTCCTGTTAAGGACAGAAACGCTGAAATAGGTAAGATTTTGATGTCACGTAGATATAATAAAGTTGTGTTACGGAAACCTTTACCATCGAGACCAAGGCCCAATTCTTTCCAAGTCCAACCTGTGAATACTGACTCGACCTCTCCTGTTATCAACAGGGGTAATGAGAGTGTGTCGGATTTTGAGAGAATTATGTCACAATTCAAAGCTAACAAATTTTCGCTTTTATTCTATATTAATAACTTTAATATTGATGTCTGCTTGTTGTTTGAGATTTTTAATTTAGACGATTCCGATTTCAGATTTTCAATGTTTAATTATAATATTTTTCAAAAACTGCGTGATGGACGATTTGGTGGTGCAGCCATCATATTACGAAATTCCATAAGAGCTAAGAGGATTCCGTATGCATCTAATTTGGATGTCCTTATTGTAAGGACCCTCAATTTGAGAGCGAGTGCTTTAATACCATGTGAGATAATAGGGAGATAAAGCCTTTTTTTTATTTGAATGGGAGGTAAAGCCATCATGGTCTTAGCTCACATTAGCAATATTAGAAAATGGCGTTATCTCTGATTTCAGTTTTGAAGAACTTTTGAATTTTACATTGATTAATAGTTTTCTTATTTTTAAAATTAAGAAGTAATAACAATAATAAAGCAAAATTTGCACACCTTTGTGTAAATAAAGCACTATTAATTTTAGCAATTATGTATGTATATTATGAGGGGGTGCATTAACACAAACGGCAATAAGGCAAAATTTGCTTTATTTTACTTTTAAATGAGAAATAAGACAAAAAAAACGATTTTGCTTTATTTCCAAGCAGGATTGGTAATAAAGCAAATTTTGTTTTATTTCCCATTCATAATTTTTAATATTTTTTGACTATATGCATACGAATTCTTTCTTTAACAGTATATTTTCTGTTCTATGTGCATTCATTGAAGGAAGAAAATCTAATAATATTGTTACAGATTTACTTTTAAGTAGCTTAAATTACATTATAATTTATTTTAGTTGTAGTAGTTTAACCCTTAAATACCTGAAATTGAAATATGTATAAAATTGCGGCAATAATTTTTGTTCTACCATATATTTCTGCTGGAAATTACGAATTTCAGTTTTAATTCAGGAAAAAGTGCTTCTGAAAAGCTCCAGGACAAAAACAAGGAAGACCGTCTGTAGACGGTCTTAGTGGCTTAAGAGAAAAAATATTTTCAGAAATAAATCAAATTGATGAAAAAATATAAGTTTTATTTTTAACTTTTCATGCTAAATAAGATAAGTACATGTTAAAATCAAAAATATTATGAATCAATATGGTATCCTGTGAAACAGTTTTTTGTCTTTGAAAAGCATAGGTGGACGTTGCATTTAGTACAAAATGTGTGTGTGTCAGATTTTTTACAAAGTTTGCAGGACTTTTTAGAACCCCACTGAGGAAAGTGATCAATCTTGTCAAATCTTACACCAGCTACAGGATGAACGGTTTTTTTCCCAACAAAAGAGCTACTTGTTGGTTCTTCAACAAATGATGGACGACCAACCGAACGTCTTTCGACGGAAGCGCAGAGCTCTTTTGCAATGCTCGAGCGAAATTCAAACATTGTCATGGTTTTCGCTTTTTCATTATCAGTCGTATTTTGGTTGTGTTCAGAATTATTCCTACGGTATAACACAAAAGCATTTGTTATAGTCATGTCAAGCAAATGATAAAATAATCTTGTTGCCATGTCCTGGGTTTTGATTTTAAGACCATTGCGACCCATATATGAATCCATTAAGTCTACACCTCCCATGTGTGCATTATACTCACGGATGATCTGTGGACAGTCTATTTCATCATAGATTTTTTTCTTACGGTTGTAGCGTCCAATTTTAGATGGCTGGTTGACTAAACTGCTTCGTTGGAAAGGCATTATGCCCACATAGGTTGAACATAGTCTGACATTTTTTGTGTCCTTCCACAAAACTGTAGACATATCCACCCCATAAGCACTTCCAACAAATTCCGTAGAATAACCTCGTGGCTCTTTTTTGAGTTCAATAGCTTTGTCCATTGGAAGTTTGCAATTGGGAATTCGATTTGCTCTTACAGTGCCTAGGCTATAAATTCCTCGTGCTCTTAGGTACACCATAAGGGGTAGAGACGTATAAAAGTTGTCAAAATACATAATGTGGTTCTTAAAATTTGGCACTGTCTGCGACAATCTATTAAAAATATGAACAGAAAAGGAAGTTTACAAAAAAACAATTTTTCAAAGCAAAGGTTTACCTTATAACAACATTTCCTGTTGAGCCAATATCTGGTGTATCAGGTAAAATAATATCATCATTTTTAGCACCAAGGTATATTTCGAACCTGTACGAGTATCCCTGCGTATCACACAACACGAAGAATTTCACGCCCCATGGATGGGGCTTGTCTGGCAAATATTGACGTAAATGATGAACCATTTTAGTTGAACACATTTGTTCGTCGACGCATAGGCGTGCATTTTTGGGAATGCTATCAAAACGTTCAACTAAATGCTTTGCAACTTTTCGAATTCTAAAAACAGGATCGAATCCTGGATTGCCCTTCTGAACTCTGTCAGACTCATCGTTAAATGACAAATACTTCTTTATCTGCTCAAATCTGTTTTTAGACATACAGTCTATTATGTGACGAAATCCATATTCACTCCAGTGTGACTGAATATTGGGGAAGCGGAATAATGACATAAATATT
This sequence comes from Phyto melanocephala, assembly GCA_941918925.1. NCBI lineage: Eukaryota > Metazoa > Arthropoda > Insecta > Diptera > Rhinophoridae > Phyto > Phyto melanocephala. Next base: position 89,485,457 of record OW799233.1, on the reverse strand, counting down.
AATACTCCAATGTATCGCCGAATTCCGGTTGAATCAACTTTAAATTGTGTATTAACATTTTTTTTGAGAGCAGCCCGATTTGTTTCCATGCTTATAAGTTCAATTATATCGTCAGTGAAAAAATAAGAAAAGTAATGCAACGGGGTTTTAAATTTTTGGACTTCAGACGGTAAATCCGTTTTTCCTTGAAACGCAACTTCGTTTACGTGCAGTTGCAAAGAGGTTTTACGCCATAAAATATTTTTGAATTCCAAAGACTCTTTTGTTATATCCGACAAGGCTAGCATATATAATCTTTAAACTATTTTTTCGGTACAAACGTTTTTTTATACTTACCACCTCCTGTGAAACCCCCTGATGAGGGTATTGCTTGTGGTCCTGACAATTCAATAACTGGTAAAGGCGATCGCGGTCTTTTGTTGGTTTTAAACGAAATGTTTGCCTCCGGTGGTTTTTGTAGTATCGAAGCATTGTCTGAAACTTCTGACGTAGGCCCATCTTGTGTTAAATTTGCATTAACTGGCTCAGCACTAATAGTGTTCAAACTGGAATTGCTTGCGTTTATCGATAAATGAACTGCATTTTTAAGCAACGATGAATCCAGTATCTTTATGCAATCGTTTGACATATCATCTTCAGCCATAATTTCATTACACTCATAGTCAGGAATGATTTCGTTGCACTCGTAGTCTGGATCTTCAATGCTATCGTCAAAGTCTTCAATATCATCGTCTTCTATTGAATCCATAAAATTAGCTATTTCTTGGTCACTTAACGAAGAAAGTTTAATTTTTTTTGTTCTATGGAAATGCTGGTTATCTTCCCCTTGTGCCGACATCTTGTGTGTTAATGGTCTCTTAGTTGCTATTCCAAAAAACAAGGAGTAACATCGATTATTTTTTACTCCGGTAAAAACCGTTATGACAAATTTTTTTCAACGTTACTGACTAACACCGTCTACAGACGGTGTTCACAAAACTCAATATCAAAACAATATTTTTATATGTTTTAAAATTGTAGCTACGTTATATGAAAGTAAACATTTCAACTACTTACCAAAAAAAATCTAGACTCAAGTCAATAACCAGAATGTTTTTTTTTTTAAATTTTTATTTCCACTAAATTCACAAGCAATTTATTTGTCTTTTCGCACCAAAGTTCTGACTAGAATGATTTTTTCTTTCACACTATTTAAATCATCTCAATTCAATAAGTACCGTTACACAGAGAATTTTATACTCATTTACAATGTTTGCATCGCAACAGCGTAAAGTAAATTATTTTGTTTAATACTTACTTTTTCTGATGACCGTCTGTAGACGGTCTTAGTTGTTAAAGGGTTAAGTTACTGTAGTTGTATTTGTATTAGTTTATTTCGTTGGTTGTTCGAAAATGATGTTTGTTATTATGTGTAGCATACTTTTAGGCACTTCTATTATTCGTGCATATTACTTAACGTCTTAATTTAAATGTAACGGTTTTCGAATGTACTAGAATGTACATACGAGAACTTTGTCGAATGTTACCGAACACCACTATGTTACTATAAATAGCCGAACAACACAGCTAACGGAATCAGTATTACAATAGAGCTTGTAAAGTGCGTATCAAAGTGAGTTTGATAATAAAAGTGTATAACTATAAGTGTAATAAGTAAAGTGATATAAGAACAATATTTGAGTGTATTTGAATAAATAAAGTGCTCTTAATTTTATAACGAATTTAAAGTGTTTTTAATTGCAATAAAAGAACTCAAGAGGTTTATTTAAAGGAAATAATCCAACATTTATAAAAGGCATAAACGTAACAACTGGTGTCAGAAGTGAAATTGCATTTAAAAAAAAAAAAAATAAAAATCCGACATGAAATTTGAGGAACAACTCAAGAAAGAATTGAGTAAGCTGGCATTGCCGACAACAGGTAATAAAGTAGAATTGCAGAAGAGGCTTCTAGACGAATTTAAGCGGCGTAATATTGACATTGATGGTTACGAGTTTGAAGAAAAAGAAGAAATGGAAGTTTCCACTCGAGCAACCACAAACAACATGGATTTAAGTACGATGCTTGCTGCTATGATGGAAAAGATGGAAATTAAATTCCAGGAAGCTCAAGAAAATTCTAGAGCTAATAATGAAAAATTATTAGCTGAAGTTCAAGAAGTTAAACTAGAAGTTCAAGAAACTTCTAGAGCTAATAATAAAAAAATTATTAGCCGAAGTTCAAGAAAATTCTAGAGCTAACAATGAAAAATTATTAGCTGAAGTAAAAGAAGAAAGTAAAATAATGGAGTTGAAATTTCAAGAAACTTCTAGAGCTAATAATGAAAAATTATTAGCTGAAGTTAGAGAAGTTCAAGAAACAACTAAAGCTACGAGGGAGAAAGTTCAAGAAATTTCTGAGGCTGTAAATAACAGAGTAGAGTGCATTGAAAAGCATGTCAGTAAAATAGATAAAAAACTGGCTGATATTGAAAATGACATCGGAGCACAGGCTAGAGATGTTGACGAAAAATTTAAAAATTTAGAAACAAAAATTAATGATATTCAATGTCACGAGGGACCAGTGCGGATAGTTCAAGAAATATCGAGTAGAATAAAAGCCCCTACTTTTGATGGTAGTGCACCATTTAATGTTTTTAAATTTCAGTTTGAGACAGTTGCCAATAGAAATATGTGGAGCAATGAAGAAAAGGCTTTATAATTGATTTTGGCATTAAAAGGCAACGCAGCACAAGTTCTAGAAAGTATACCCATTGGCTGCAGAGAAAACTACGATGACATAATGGTGGCGCTACAACGTAAGTATGGCGGCGAGCACAAACGAGATATATACCGAATGGAATTACGAGGCAGAATACAGAAAGCTAACGAGTCATTACAAGATTTCGCAACGGAGATCGAGCGTTTGGTGCAGTTGACATATCCAGGTGAAAATCACCCATTTTTGGATCAGTTTAAAATTGAAACGTGTTACATGCCCCAAAGGCACTTGGATGATTTCCACCCACCAGCTCAGAGTTGAGTATTCCTTCAGGGTATGGTTCTCGACCCTCATCCAAGCCCAAGGACCTGTACCAATTACAAATTCAAAAATAAATATATATACATCAAAGTCCATTACCATTTAAAGACCACACACGCTATTAGGGAAAACAGGTGTCTGTTCCAGCCGCCCTTGTCCCAACCATGGTCCTAATCTTGTCCCCCTGGAATTTATTTTAAGACCTCACAAACCGGAACTACACACATCAACACTTACCGTCGTTATTTACCCCATCTCAATAAATTTATCTACTCATTTTCATTTCCTTTTTCTTTATAAATTATATATATAATATAAATTATTATTTTTATTACAATTTTAACAACAAAACAAATTTTTCATACATAAAATAAAATAAAAGTATCCTATACCCCTGAATAAAAAAAAAATCTGTCGAATACCCGACACAGAATGTATTATCGGTCATGTCATGGAAATCGAAATCACGTGAAATTGAAATCGATCAAATTTTGAAAACTCTTCCGTATTCAAAGTTCATAAAAATATTTCCTTTTATATACCTCATACTTTGAAGACCACTTTCCTATACTTAAACCACTTTTGAAACCAGGAAAAGCTGCGTCCATTTTTACAAAAATTCAATTGAAAATATTCGTCGATTTCAATTTCACATGATTTCGATTTCCATGACATGGCCGTATATTTCCTTTTTTCTTATAGTTAACACAAAAAAAACAAAATGTCAATAGTATATATTACCCTCTATCTAGCCTGAAGGATTTAACTTTTACACTCTAATAATTTGTCATTAATTTTCTTCTTATCCTGCTTAAAGAAGCTCCCTAAAGTCAGACTAAAGGATTAAAAAAAATCAGATCCACTAATCCACTAATCCCTTAAACTTGGACTTGCGAGGTCTAATATATACCTTCAATTAATTAAGTTCCTTTTTTATTCTTTCCAAGAAAAAACTTAATTTACCTATTTTCGCCTCAACAGATTTCTTTTTTTCATTTTTCTTTCAGAGATTCACAAACAAAAACTTATTATCCTTTTTCTTTTCTTTAAGAAGAACACAAAACAAATTCTAACAACCAAAAAAAATATAAAAAAAATCAAAATTAATCTTACATGTATACTACCATTATTTTTAGCAACGAATAACACAATATTACTAACATTAAATTTAACAAGAAATAATAGCAATTCTTATAATAATATATTTCTTAACTTCTTTTCGCCAAATGATTCCTTTTGATTTATCTTCTCTGTTTTAACCAACTGCGCCAGCCGGTTTTTCAGGATTCTTATTGTTCTACAGTTTATTAATCCTTGCAGCGTTTCCACCTCATCAGCTACTAAATCCTTTAAATTTCAATTGTATGTTGCTGGTTCTCTTTCGTCTTTTTTTTATTTAGCAGTTTTAATTGAATATTTTATTTTTGTTCAACATCTTTATTTAAATCAAAGTTTTGTTCATAGCAATGTTTCGCTGTTTTATTTGATACTTTTGCTTTTATTAAATTGAATTTTTGTTTCTTTATTTTTAAAACTTTTCTTTATTTCTATACAAAAAACTTTCTTATAAATTAAAATTTATTCACAATTTGCACGTAGCGAATACACTTCTCGCCACTGCATTTCTCGAAACTCTCTACCCAAGTGTCCCAACTCCAAATTCTTTCTCTATAATTTCCCTATTATTCCCTTTCCTAAATCTTTCCAGTATTACGGAATTTTTCCTCTTTTCCCAATTCTCGAACACATTATTCTAAAGTACATATACAGAAAATTCTCGATATACCAAAAAAAACTTAGACAATGTACCGCATTTATTCCCGCTACACCACCATATTTATTATTTTTTCCTTTTTTTCCATAAATAACCAGATTATCTTTGGTCCGTGCTCTTCCCCCGTCCTGGCATGAATATTCACTCCTAAAGCAGTCCGTTTCGCATCTACCTATAACCACTAATACTAGGCGCTCATCAAAAATCACACTCAACCGATTCATTCATAACCATTTAAAAATTCAAATATTTGTACCGTATTTTACTATATTTTTATACAAACAACAATATACGTCCCTGTATTATTTCCTTTATTGCCAACCATACTATCATTCTCATTCACAAAATTGACATATCATACACTTACACATAAACATAAAAAAACAAACAAAACAGAATATTAAGCACGAGGTAAGTTATGTATCAAATTTTATTCAATTTGTTAATTTGCTTTTCATTTTCATACATTTCCTTCCTTTAGGTTCCCCAATTGGATACAGCGATTGGCAATAGGTAAAATCGTTCCTTTCAATTATTTTGCCTATATTAATATCATCCTTTTTCCCCTTTCAGCACACAAATAAAATCAGCTTTACAAATTGCGGTCCCGCTCAATCGCATTTCCATAAAACCAAGGGCCATAACACCGTTCCACTGTGGACGACTGACCACATACACAAGGTGGACAGAAACAAGTTTTAATGGGGGATGAGACTTTTTGAGTAGTCTGACCTGACGTTCATACCACGTAGCCGTAACGCCAAAATTTTCTTTTGAACCGGACTTAGACTTTTTCCGGATTTATTTACCCACCGCAACAAACGTTTGTAAATGGAATACGTGATCCAGAATTAAAGCACGCGGTGTTTGGCACGCATAAATCGACGTTTGCAGAAACAGTTTCATATGCACTAACACAGGAAACGGCGAAATTGCTTTCTAAGCCGCAGATATACAAGGTGCGAAATCTTGAAATTTCTACAGAAATGGAAAGAGATGAAGTAAGCGATTTGAAGGCTCGTATACAGGCGTTAGAGGAGAAGAAAGGCAAAGCCAGAGCCAAATGCTATAATTGTGGTAAGAGTGGACATTTTCAACGAAATTGTAGAGCACCAAGGAAGCGGGCTAGATCTATTTCACCACCTGGAAACAGCAAACGGGCAAACATAAAATCATCAAATGAGTTACCGTTAAACTAAAACGAGCTAGCACTATGGGGCAAGAGCTAGCTCCCATAACCGAGGGCCCCCACAATCTCCATATCAGTTATGCAGCAGAAAAATAGCAACCTTACTGCTTGTGGGTATATCAATGGTCGAAGGCATATTTTTTCTATAGACACAGGAGCATCGCAGCCTATTATCAGGCCCGATTTAGTTAAGAAAACAATCGAACCGTTATGTGGCGTAAGTCTTCGAACAGCTACTGGGGAGCCTGCCACTGTCTATGGTAAAATAAACGTAAAAGTAACTATTGCCAACATAAGTGTCAATCATGTATTCATCGTTGCCGACATTGTGGACGAAGTAATCATCGGTGCAGATTTTATGATTACTCATGGCATTAATCTGCACATGGGGCAGAAGGTAATGATTTGGAGAAATGTTGAAATACCCCTTGATGTTGGTTATGAAAATAAGGTGCATGTAAGGAAACTAGTTGCTACAGAATATGAGAAAATACCACCACAGTCAGAAACTGTAGTATGGGCGCATATAGAGGGAGATTGTGTGAACAACCGGTTGTGGGTGGTAGAACAAACAGATATAAAAAGTGACTTAATAACAGCAAAAGCCCTTGTCAAAACCAGCAATGACGGAAGAGTCCCTGTAAGAGTGCTTAACCTTTCCGCCTGTGAGAAAGTCGTCAAGCCAAAATCCGAATTAGGTCAATGTGCTAAAGCTGAGGCAATAATTAATTGCGAAATGAAATCGGGTCCTGTCAGTATGTCCAACAAAGAGCAGGAAATGCTAGCAGAATACGTAGAGAAGTGGGTTAAAGGATTATCGCCGTCCGATAGGAATAAAGCAAAACAGCTACTCAGAAAACATGCATCCATCTTCGCTCTGAAAGGTCAACATCAAGGTAGAACATCACTTGTGAAACATCGGATAAATACCGGCGATGCAAGGCCTATAAAACAAGCTCCTAGAAGTATTCCTCTAGCGAAACGTAATGAAGTCAAAGAGCTTGTCAACGAAATGGAGCAGAATGGAGTAATAGAACCTTCTTCAAGTCCTTGGAGCTCACCGGTAGTTTTGGTTAAAAAGAAAGATGGCAGCACAAGATTTTGCGTCGATTATAGAAAACTGAATGACGTCACTAAGAAGGACAGTTATCCACTACCAAGGATAGATGACACTCTGGACACGCTAGCTGGAACAAAATGGTTCTCTACTTTAGACCTGCAAAGTGGTTATTGGCAAGTAGAAATATCTGATAAAGATAAGGAGAAAACAGCTTTTAGTGCAAGTGACGGGCTGTGGCAATTTAACGTGATGCCATTTGGACTATGCAACGCTCCAGCCACATTCGAGCGATTAATGGAACGCGTATTGAGGGGACTTCATTGGAAGACATGTCTGGTGTATCTTGATGACATAATTGTCATGGGTAAAAGTTTTGACGATCACCTGAAAAATCTAGAAGAAGTTCTTAAACCAATATCAGTGGCTGGACTTAAATTAAGCGCAAAGAAATGTGCATTGTTCCAAAAAGAGGTTAAATACTTGGGGCATCGAGTCGCAGAGGATGGTATATCAACTGACGAAGATAAAATTCAAGCTGTGAAGAACTGGCCTCGCCTGAAAAATCTTCATGAGTTACGTAGTTTTCTAGGCCTCTGTACCTACTACAGGCGATTTGTGCCGAATTTTGCCAGTGTCGCTGCCAGTCTACATGAGCTCACCAAGAAGTCACGACCATTCTTGTGGGCTGAAGCACAAGAACAAGCATTCAAGAAACTCAAGGAGTTGTTATGCGTAGCACCAGTTTTGGCATATACTATCGCTGGGGAGAAATTTGTATTGGATAGCGATGCGAGTGGATACGGGATAGGTGGTGTTCTTTCGCAGGTTGTCAATGGAACAGAAAAAATCATAGGCTACTACAGTCGGACACTCTCGAAGCCTGAAAGAAATTATTGTGTAACACGACGAGAGCTTCTGGCAGTTGTGGAGTGTGTAAAGCATTACCACAAATATCTGTATGGACAACACTTCGAACTAAGAATTGATCACTCTGCACTCAGATGGTTGCTGCAATTCAAACAACCTGAAGGACAGCTAGCCCGTTGGATTGAACGTCTCCAGAGCTACGATTTCAGCATTGAGCACAGAAAGGGCACTAAACATGGAAATGCACTCTCCCGAAGACCGTGCAGATTGGAGTGCAAACATTGTGCAAAAGCTGAAGGAAAAGAATGTGTCGTCGACGTTCGACTAACACATATAGAGACAAGTGACGACTGGTCAGCGGCGCAAAGAAACGATCCCATACTGGCAAAAATTATGTCAGCAAAAGAGGAAGACAAAAGGCCAACCCGTAACCAAATATCAGCGGAAAGTCCACTGATGAAATCATACTGGGCGCTATGGAATAGTCTGCAGGTTATTAACGGATGCCTTTATCGCAAATGGGAAAGTACTGATGGTAAATCGACAACAAATCTGATTGTGGTGCCATCATCTAAAGTCAAAGAGGTATTGAAGGAGTTTCATAATGGTTCAAGCGGTGGTCATCTCGGTGTAACAAAAACCATAGAAAAGATAAAGCAACGTTTCTATTGGGTTGGATGCCAACAATCTGTAGCTGATTGGATAGCAAATTGCGCACAATGTATCGCAGCCAAGGGCCCAGTAAGACGAAGTCGAGGAGCGCTGCAGCAGTACAATTCAGGTGCTCCGTTTGAGCGAATAGCGATGGATATAGCAGGCCCTTTTCCTGTCAGTGAGGCTGGAAACCGTTACGTTCTAGTTGTAATCGACTATTTTAGCAAATGGCCAGAGGTATACGCAATACCAAACCAAGAAGCTAAAACTGTCGTAAACGCATTTGGGAACAATTGGGTGTGCCGCTATGGAGTTCCGCTTGAGCTACATTCTGATCAGGGAAGAAATTTTGAATCTGCGATATTCCAGGAAATGTGCGAACTATACGGTATCCGAAAAACAAGGACTACGCCACTGCATCCACAATCTGACGGCATGGTCGAGAGATTTAACCGCACGTTTGAGGAACACTTGAGAAAAGTGATCAGTGCACACCAAAAGGACTGGGATGAGCCGTTCATGACTCTACCTCCCGAACACCTGCAAAAATTATGTTTGGAACCGAGCTGAAACTGCCAGGTGATCTAGAATTCGGTATTAATCCCTCGACAATAGATGAGCACGAAGAAGACACTTCAAGGGAACAAAAAGATCTAGACGAAATTCATGAATTCGTTCGTGGCCGAATAAAAATGACCAGCGACAAGATGAAGGCCAGATATGACAGAGCAGCGAATTGTGAAGGCTTTAATGAGGGTCAGCTAGTTCTACTATATAACCCACAACGGAAAAAAGGACTGTCTCCTAAACTGCAAACTCATTGGGATGGGCCGTATAAGGTGATAAAAAGAATAAATGATGTCGTGTATAGAATACAGAAGTACAATAGCCCAAGATCAAAGATGAAAGTGGTTCATCTCCAGCGTATTAGTTTATTTCGTTGGTTGTTCGAAAATGATGTTTGTTATTATGTGTAGCATACTTTTAGGCACTTCTATTATTCGTGCATATTACTTAACGTCTTAATTTAAATGTAACGGTTTTCGAATGTACTAGAATGTACATACGAGAACTTTGTCGAATGTTACCGAACACCACTATGTTACTATAAATAGCCGAACAACACAGCTAACGGAATCAGTATTACAATAGAGCTTGTAAAGTGCGTATCAAAGTGAGTTTGATAATAAAAGTGTAGAACTATAAGTGTAATAAGTAAAGTGATATAAGAACAATATTTGAGTGTATTTGAATAAAGTGCTCTTAATTTTATAACGAATTTAAAGTGTTTTTAATTGCAATAAAAGAACTCAAAAGGGTTATTTAAAGGAAATAATCCAACATTTATAAAAGGCATAAACGTAACAATATTAATAATAATAACATTCTGTAAAAGAGGTCTTCCCGGAGACACAAAGTTAAGTATTGAAATCTGGCTTCGCATACTAAAGTTTTTCTGCGTATGGGATTTCCCTTTTACAGAATGTTTACACCATGCATAAAAAATATGAAATATGAAAAAATATGGCTTTATCTCTTATTTGCGAAAAAAAATATGGCTATATCTCTCATTTCGCAAAAATTTAAATATCACCTTACCTCTCAATGATTAGGCAATAAGGCCATTATGTTTTTATTTCTCATTCAATTGAGCAATAAAGCTATCATGGCCTTATCTCACATGGTTTTAAAGCACCTCCCCAATTTGAGTTCTAATTTTACTTTTGTATTCGTTTATTTTTCACCTAGTCTCGAGACTCATTCCGGTTATTGATAATATGGAGAATGTTATTTTTGCGGGGGATTTTAATGCACACCATTCCCTATGAGGATCCCGTGTAGATGATTCTAAGGGGAGAACCATCTGCAATTTCGATAATCTTTCGAATTTTATGTCTTAATACTGGCTCTCATACGTTTATCCAGAGATTTTATATGGGCAATGCGTCGACTCCGGATATCAGTTTTACTAATGAAAGTTTTGATATTTCGTGGAAAATAGCACCCATTTGGTCTGGTGGCTCCGACTATTTCCCGATCTTAATGAAAACGGAGTGAGCATCACCAGGCCGGTGTTGTTTTTGCCTAGGAATATGCTACACAGGAATTTGTCGACTTTTTCTTTGTCGAATGACCCTGAAGCCATTTCTGGGGCTTTTTCTGCTGAAATAGGCATGGCGTGCTTTCCTATTATTTCATCATCGAGAACACCAAAATCGTGGTGGAATAGAAAACTAAGGCATGTGGCTGCTCGTAAAAGGGCGAGCAGATATCCATGAGAACTTGGATGATGCTTTTGATGATGAAAGAGAGTGGAAAAATGGAGTGTGAGAGGCAAAGAGGCGGATGTATCAGGGAAAATTGGCTGAGATAAGTATTAATCCTAATACTAAAAACAGCATGGCGTTTTATAAGAAATATCAAAGGTGGTCGTCAACAGTCCTCCTTGGATGATGGTAATAATAAGTCTTTTTTGGATTATCTGAAAAATCTGGTTCCGGATAATGTTCATATATCCTTTTTGAGAGTCGCTATCTCCCCTCCTTCACCTTTTCCCCTTGAAAATTTTCAAAATGTCTTTAATTCTAAACGGACTCCTTCTGCAGGTGGTGTGAATGGTGTTACTTACGGGATGGTAAACTCATTATCGCACTCATTATCCCTGCTTACCACTCTGAATGAACATTTTGCCAACTGCTATATTCACTCTTTATGGACGAAAGTCAGAATCTTACCAATTCCAAAGAGGGATGATTTTCAAAACTTTATGGCCATAGCATTAAGATCATTCTTTATTTAAATTACTAGCATTTAACCCGCTACTTCGATAGCAGTTCTTACTATTTATTGAATACTCAAGTTCTATTTTTAATTATTAAATATTTTTGGTTCAATTTATGAAAATTTTTATCTCTGATTCAATTCACTTAGAAAAATAAAAAGTAGACTAAGGATATATCGGGCATATATTTTCTACCTAAAACCAATATCAATGCTATTGAATTTCAAAAATTCAGATTCATAAATTCAGAATTTGCAAAAATGACCCTAAAAATAATAAAAGTAAAATTTTTTTACTTCACTAAAACTTCCACTTGGTTTATTATTACCTACATTCAGAATTCTATGTATACAAAAAATAAAATAATTAGAAAAAGTAATTTTGGTCGTCCATAATATTAGGAGTCAGACCTCGGAGTCCCATTAAAATTCAGAAAAGTACCTTCTTGGTCGCCCATATCATTTTCAGTCTTACCTTGTATCAATAGTCACTAATTTCGAAATTCTTGCTTCGCAAACGTTGAAAATACAAAAAGTACCATAAAAATTCAATAAAGTACCTTTGTGGTCGCCCATAACATTTTCAGTCTCATCCGGAATCAATAGTCCTTGGTTGTACAATCCTACCTTCATAAACGTAGAAAATACAAAGAGTACCATAAAAATTAAAAAAAGTGCCTTCTTGGTTGCCCATAACATTTTCAGTCTCACCAGGAATTAATAGTCACTAATTTCAAAATTCTAGCTTCGCAAACGTTGAAAATACAAAAAGTACCATAAAAATTCAATAAAGTACCTTTGTGGTCGCCCATAACATTTTAAGTCTCACCTGGAGTCAGTAGTTCTTTATTGTATAATCCTATCTTCATAAATGTAGAAAATACAAAAAGTACCATAAAAATTCAAAAAAGTACCTTTTTGGTCGCCCATTACATTTGTAGTCTCACCTTGTATCAATAGTTACCAATTTTAAAATTCTAGCTTCGCAAACGTTGAAATTACAAAGAGTACCATAAAAATTCAAAAAAATAACTATTTGGTGGCCCATAACATTTTTAGTCTCAACTGGAATCAATAGTCCTTGATTGTATAATCCTATCTTCATAAACGTAGAAAATACCAAGTCCCATAAAAAATCAAAAAAGTTCGTTTTTGGTCGTTATGACATTTTCAGTCCCACCTGGAATCAATACTCCTTGATTGTACAATCCTACCTTAATAAAGGTAGAAAATACAAAAAGTACCATAAAAATTCAATAAAGTACCTTTGTGGTCGCCCATAACATTTTCAGTCTCACCCGGAATCAAAAGTCCTTGGTTGTACAATCCTACCTTCATAAACGTAGAAAATACAAAGAGTACCATAAAAATTTAAAAAAGAACCTTCTTGGTCGCCCATAACATTTTAAGTCTCACCTGGAATCAATAGTCACTAATTTCAAAATTCTAGCTTCGCAAACGTTGAAAATACAAAGAGTACCATAAAAATTAAAAAAAGTGCCTTCTTGGTCGCCCATAACATTTTCAGTCTCACCTGGAATCAATAGTCACTAATTTCAAAATTCTAGCTTCGCAAACGTTGAAAATACAAAGAGTACCATAAAAATTAAAAAAAGTGCCTTCTTGGTCGCCCATAACATTTTCAGTCTCACCTGGAATCAATAGTCACTAATTTCAAAATTCTAGCTTCGCAAACGTTGAAAATACAAATAGTACCATAAAAATTAAAAAAAGTGCCTTCTTGGTCGACCATAACATTTTCAGTCTCACCTGGAATCAATAGTCACTAATTTCAACATTCTAGCTTCGCAAACGTTGAAAATACAAAGAGTATCATAAAAATTAAAAAAAGTGCCTTCTTGGTCGCCCATAACATTTTCAGTCTCACCTGGAGTCAATAGTCCTTGATTGTATAATACTATCTTCATAAACGTAGAAAATACAAAAAGTACCATAAAAATTCTAAAAAGTACCTTTTTGGTCGCCCATTACATTTGTAGTCTCACCTTGTATCAATAGTTACTAATTTTAAAATTCTAGCTTCGCAAACGTTGAAAATACAAAAAGTACCATAAAAATTCAAAAAATAACTATTCGGTGGCCCAACACATTTTTAGTCTCACCTGTACAATCCTATCTTCATAAACGTAGAAAATACCAAGTCTCATAAAAAATCAAAATAGTTCCTTTTTGGTCGCTATGACATTTTCAGTCTCACCTGGAATCAATAGTCCTTTATTTAACAATTCTCCATTTATAAACGTAGAAAATACAAAAAGTACCATAGAAAAGCGAAAAAGTAAACTTTTGGTCCAAGTTCCAAATTCTAAATTTAAAATGTTCAAATATCTATGTAACAAAATATTTTAATAGACATGATTAAAAGTCAGTAAATCTATTCTTTTTTTCATAAAAGTAATTATGTTCTAAAAAGTACCAAACTCTTCCAGATTTTTCCCTTTTCTACCCTGTTAGGAATGTGTTTCAATTTTTACTAAATTACATAATTTTTTGTCTGGTGAAATCCCAATAAATAATTTTGTTAAAATTTACCGCCTAATTTGGAATTACATACATTTTCCGGAATTTTCCACTTTTTGGTACCTTTTTTGTCCCCAAAAAAGTTTCAATTTCACCTAAATAGTTTTCCATATTCTATTAGGAACTAATAATTGTCAAATTTTGTCCCATTGAATAATATAAGAAAAGTTTCTTTTAAAGTACCAAAAAAAGGGAAAATTTTTACCCCTTATACATGTGAATTTGAAAAAAGTGCCCAATTCCTATCAATGTTTTTTCGCGGATTACTTAATACAGTTAAAATTATCTTCCTAGCTTTATGTGCTTGGAAGTTACATAGGGTACCAAAAAAGTACCAAATTATAGTTTTTCAAAAAAATGCCAGACACCTGTCAGCTTATTTTTTGTTCAAATTACAAAACTTTTTCAATTTAATTTGTATCATTTTTAGTTTAGCAGATATAAGATTACCGATTTTACCCCCTTAAAGTACGAATTTTCAAATATCCCTTCTTAAAGAATGAGATCAGTGAAACCTTAACACACATTTTTAATTCCACCTTTCTTCATGCACAAAAAATATAACTGTTTATGATCAAGTTTGCATTTAAAAACTTGTCAAATTATGTGTACAAAATAATAGCATAATCGGATTATTAGTTTGTTTGAAAATGGGTTTCGAAGAAAGAAAAAGTGCGTGAAAAAATAATAACAATTTTTTAAAAAAATCCCAGTCGTACTTACAAATCTATTGCAAATGAGATAAAGGTGTCACGACAAACAGTTTCGCGTGTGATAAAAGTGTATAACGTGTATAAAAAAAAAAAGTGTATAATACTACGACGTATTAAAAGGAAAGCTGGAAGTGGAGCTAAAAAAGGTATAACTGACCCACAGTTAGCTTCAAAGATTGTTAGTCTTCTAAACCAAAATCCCAACCTCTCAAACCGTAAAGCCGCCTTAAAAGCAAACTGTTCCGATTTTTTTGTAAGGAAGGTTAAAAGATATGAAGGCCTTAAGTCCTACAAGGTTTAGAAAGTGCGAAAGAGAAATTCGAAGAAAAACTTGGATGCAAAAAGTCGTGCCAAAGAACTGCTTAGAAATTTTATCAACAAATATGAGTGTTGTATTATGGATGATGAGACTTACGTTCTTGCCGACTTTTCTCTGCTCCCAGGGCGAAGTTATTATGTGGCCAATGGAAGAGGTAATGTCGATGACCAATTTAAGTTCCAAAAAAAGACAAAGTTTCCAAAGAAGTACTTAGTTTGGCAAGCTATATGCACGTGCGGAGAAAGAAGCAGTAAATTTATTACTACTGGGACTATCAACACTGATATTTACATCAAGGAGTGCTTGCAGAAGAGGTTGCTTCCATTCATACGAAAACACAATAAGTCAACATATTTTTGGCTCGACCTAGCGTCGTGTCATTATAGTAAATCTGCAGCAGAATGGTATGAAACAAATAATATAGTGGTAGTGCCAAAAGAAGCAAATCCACCTAATTGTCCAGAACTAAGGCCCATCGAACGTTACTGGGCTTTAGTCAAAAGAGTGCTGAAGGATACAAAACAAGTTGCTAATACTACTAAATTTTTTTCCCAGAAATGGTCTTATTCCAGCAATAAAGTTACTAAGGATACCATCAAAACCCTCATGGTCTCAATTCCGGAAAAGGTGAAACAGTTTATCAAAAAAAGCTGAATTTTTACAAAAAGCATTAATATTTTAATTTACTGTTATTTTATTGTTAAACCACGCTATTTTCATTAAAATGGATTAATTCATTTCAAAGTTATTGCGTTTTATTCGTGTTAGGGTTTTATCGATCTCATTCTTTAGTAGAGCTATACATTGAAAGAGGAACCAATTGTCAAAATTTCATGTCTCTTGCTCTTTGCGTTTGTGCTGTGCGATGATGGATCAGTCAGTCACGTTACTCTTTTATATATGTACATATAAAGATTAATTTAATGGTAAAGGACAAATTGGTTGCTTGTATACAAAATGCGAATTGTATTCCTGAGCACAGCTTCGCCTATGGGAGAGGAAGGTCGACATCTACTTTTTCTTTTTAGGATAAATTCTTTGACTGTGTCAATGTCACTATTCTAAGGGACATCATGGTGAATTATGGTAGGCCCAATTATATTGTTGATTGTATACGGCAGCCTTGCACAGGATCAAGGACTGTGATACTCAGATTTTTCAATTTGGTGATGATTTTCTTATTCTCTCCTTTGATAGCTCATTTAATGCTTCTGTATGCAACCTTCAACATGGACTATATAGTTTTAAACATTAATGTAACTCTCTCAATTTGTCTTTGAACGTATTCAAGACTTAAACTATGTTTTTTGGATCTGCGCCCTCTAAGGTCATTAATATAGCCATTGATAATACACCCATTGAGATAATTAAGCCTTTGACTATAAGGAACACATTGTCTCTTTATGACCGTTATCAACGTGTTAAGCGCGAAGCTTTACCTGCTGTTAATCTCCTTAAGAAGTTTACTTGCATTAGGGCCGAAAAACTTCTAAAGAAGTTTTGTAAGGGGCAAGTTGTTAAACGGTCGTTTCGTAACGGCTCATGCCCCTCAATACATTAATCGGAAAATTCTTACCTTTCAGAATTCAAACCTGTGTCGGTGCCTTGGGTTAAACCCATCGACTACCACTCAGGTTAGTTACGTCTTGGCCAATGAAATACCCAAACATTTAAGGGATATTCTTTTAACTTCGAAGGAGTTATTGAGAAAGTTATTCTTTTTAAAAATGACTTGTTTCGTCAAATTTATTCTGCTCCGCTTTTGAAAAATCGATACTCTTTTGTTTTAACTAAGGTCTCTCACAAATCAAGTTTGTTGAGGATCCACCATTTGATAAGGGATCAGGTTTCCCTCTCGAATTTGTGAATCTTTTTATCATGCCTCCCTTGGGGTATACAAATCCAAGGCCTTCGCCATTTTTGCGATTAATGCATACATCTCTGATGAGGGAACGGGCTGTGCAGTCTTCGATATAGTTGGTGACCGGTTTCATCTTAAATTTCCCCATCCTTTTTCCTCGTTAACTGGAGAACTGCTGGCGATTAAAAAGGCAGTTGAAGTGGCGATAGGTAGTAATTTTTTTAGGCTTGTAGTCTATACTGACAGCAAAAATTCTTTGTGCGCATTACGAGATGATAATTCATTGAATGTAATGAAACTCATCGACTTGTTGAATTCTCTGATATTTTGAATCTACATTTTGTATGGGAGAAAGTAGATAATATGGAGAAACAGGCTTTGAGCATTGGTAGATTCGCCGACGTTTTCTTTACTACGCTGAGGCCTTGAGGGAGATAAAAGCTGCTCTGAGACATGAATAGCAGGATTATTTTATTAGACAGACTGGCGATTTATCTTTTTCCTACTGTACCAAATATGCCTTGGTATCGCGGATCTGGTTTAGGCACAAAAGAAGTAAAGATTTTAAATCGTCTTCTTGCTGGTCGTACATATGATGGTGTATATCTTAATATGGTTCGCAAAAGAGACTCTAATATTTGCTCTTTTTGTAGCTTGGTGGACAGTGCTGAGCACGTAATTTTTCACTGTACCAGATAAGACACTATAAGACGAACACACAATTTTTTTGAAAAATTCTCTAATCTTTTCGAATTGTTAAACTCTCGTAGTATGGATACTTTTTCCGAGTTGGCTTCATTCATTAAGAATGTCAATATTTCATATTTATTTTAATTGACAATTGTATGTTTCATTGCAGATAGTCTGGAAGTAGGCATTTTTAAAGGCTCATTGCTTTCTGGAAGATAAGACTAACAACCGTATATTTTATATTTCGTCTACATCCCTTATCAAGCTCCACTGTGAAGGCTGTGGTTAATTGGAAATGAGAAGTACAGTAGTCTACAAGTCCAAGCACCATGTTTAAGTATCAAGAATTCCATTTCCTGCACACATTAGTTTTTCCTCTGTGAAGACAGAGTTTAAGTTTTCGTTTTTGGAGTGCAGCTACCTGGTTTAAACTGTTAATTGTGGGGTACATTGGCACTGTGGTAATGATGTCATTTCTGTATACTGACTGAAGTATATAAAAACCAAAAAAAAGAAAGACCTCCAAAAATCCTCTCCATAATAAAATCACCTGATTAATATATTATTATGTATTGCGATTGATATATTCGACCTAGTTCGACGATCTAGTTGTAAATGATTTTTTAAGCTAAAAATTTAACAATTTTTTCTTATATCTTTTTTGAATTCGACTTGAATTTCTTTCCTAACCTCCCGAACATACGAGCGATTACTTATGTATGTCTTAATATAAGCACATTAATTTGTAAACTCTTTTTATGTACAAAACGTCAGTGCAGAATAGTTAAATGGCTAAATATTAAGGTAAAAATTCGCAAACAAATATTCCGAATATTCCCGGGATTTATTGCACCTCTACCCAAAAATTTCGGTATTTCCAATTTGGCATCCCTAACCTGTTTAACTGATAACGATAATTAGAAAGTTATTGCAGGGCAGAGTGCTAATCCGTGATACTAAAGAAGGTTAGAAGGAAATGCAGATTCCCAAGCGGAGGAGCTCATTCATAAGAAAGGCATGAAACAATCAAAAGGTGACAGGCTACATGGAATAAGGAAATCTATAGCAGATGGAAGGCAAAACTTTTCACTAATGTTAGCAAATGTTTAGAGAGAAGAACATGAGTAAGTTTTATTCATTATATAGATGTTATCAGGTCATAGTTACTCCAAAAACCTGTACAAGTATCGAGAAATTCTATACTGCCTGTACAAAGACTCGATCATATACATATGTATGTATATATGTACATATGTTACAAAAAATAGTAAAATGTAAAAGTGCATTTAAAAAAGATTACACTTCATTAAAAATTACTTTATTTTGCTTCTTAATAATAAGATAAATAATTATCCATTTTTGTTTGATTATCTTCCTAAATTTATGTTTGTGTTTTCGTTTTCTTTTATTGCAAATAACAATAATTTATCATCGTTATTGTGTTTAGATAGAGAAATTAAAAGTTAGAATCTATTCTTCGAATAGTTTTTTATATAGCAAATTGTACAATTATAACGAACGTTTTAGTGCATTTTCTTGTTTTTTTCTTCTTTGTGTGGTGGTTGTACGCTGTTGCTAGGAGATAATTACCACCAAGCATTAGAAGGATTGTTAGCGCTCGTTGCAGTTGTGGTTCCATGCCCTACACAATGACCACTAGTATTCAGTTGAGAGCTTTGCTCTTCAGTTGTTGTGTTAGAAATTTGTAGAGAATTCATATTTTGCACAAAAACCTCGAGGCTATTTTCATCTAAATAGGGCGAAGTACGGTGACTGGCTGGGCCAGTTGGTCCATTCTTGATTAATAAATCCTTAAAATCCAATATTGTATTATGACTGCTACTGTCACCAGCTACAGTTGTTACAGATGTTGGTGACGTTTGTTCAAACTCGTATTTCATAGAAGTTTCCAATTCGCTTAAATTCAAATGCATATTATTACTAGGAAAAATGTTTGTAGCATCTGTAAAGTAAACACAAGTGATCATTAAAACATTTTCAGTAACTAATGAATATGTTATCAATTTTTAATAAGAAATTTTAATAATTTTTCAGGAAAAAAAATTATTTAAAGGCAACAATCATATGAATAATATTTTTTTAAAGGATAACTTTCCAGCATGATTTTTGATTGAAATCTATGACAAAAAAAGTGATTTTGCAGGGGTTCAACTGGTGACGAAGTGATTAATTTAAGATTAAAACACTTATGATTTTATCATTAGCGTGTCATTGGAGATCATGTGTTTACATGAATATTTCAATGAACTGCACTTTATTTTAACAAGTGCACAGAAAAGCATCCGCTGTTACATGAGTTAATTTTGTTTCTTTACATGAATTGTATTAAATGTTTTGCATGATGTTGGATTCGTTTTTAAGCACATTATTTTTGACAAATTGCTTCGCATTTAGGGAGTCATCTAGAATTATTGCTTTTACACAATTCCAATTTTTTTTGCTTTGTTATGACAAATTACCTCTCATTTGGGGAGCTAATTTAAATGAATACTTTGTTACTATTGATTAAAAAATCTTGAAAAAGTAATTTATTTTTTACTACTATCAATTTTTTTTTGTAGATAACAAAATGTGCACAACTTCTACGACGTAAAACTTCTACAATAGGTTGTAAATTGGGCAAAAAATTAGTTTTAAATTGTAAATTTTCTTCCTTACCATTATTGTAGTCATTTAATGCATCACGATAACTGCCTTGACCAATAGTAGATTCATATAAACTTGTCGATGGCGGTCTATTACCATAGACTGGGGTGATTTCAACACGATGAGCCTGCGGAGATTGGGCATTGCGAGCAAAGTTTGAGTCATTTACATTATGTATAGATACCTGTAATAAAAAAAAATTAAAAATAATTGTATGCATTTAAAATTTTAAACAAAATTCAAAATTAATTAATTTTTGCGTATGTGTTACTTAAATCGCTTATAACTTCTAAAAATACTGAACCAATTTAAATAGGATTGGGATTGTGCACAAATATAGCAAAATTTCTTTTAAATTGAATATTTTTTATTAAAATCGGTTGTAAACTGTCTAACTAGAAATCATCTTGCCTATTAACATTGTTACAGATTTACATTTTAATTTCATTAGTTTAATTTACAGTAGTTTTATTTCAATTTAACATTCGCTTTGGTTGGCTAGTTGCTGGTCTAACATATTAATTAATACACAGCCGAAATTTTGTATCATGTGGGGCATACTTTAAGGAGTAGTCATTAACATCTACATACTTCGTTACTTAAATGTACCGACCTTTGACAGCAAATTTGTAGAAAATTACAGAATGTCACAATTAGATGGCACTGCCACTATTCTGTAACTCGCTAAATCTCTATCGGTAGAACTCTACAAATTATATTTAAAGATTTTTGGCATTACGCTCTTTAAAAATATTTTTTTAGGTTTTTAGCGATATCTCGAAAAGTATACAGAAATGGAATGAAATCTAGTAAGCGAGAAAGCTAGGCAAAGTTAAAGCCAAATTCTTTTTTATGCGATAATAGGACACATGTTTAGCGAAATTGCAAAGCACCAAGAAAGCGGACTAGATCTGTTTCGCAATCTGGAAACAGCAAATGGGAAAACACAAAATGATTGCATGAGTACCGTTAAACTAAAGCGAACTAGCACTACGGGGCAAGAGCTAGCTCCCATAACCGAGGTACCCAAAAGAGAACGCTATGATTGGTCTATTTTATGTATTTGAATACAATCTCAAAAAGAGAGCCTTTAGTTGACAACATACATCAATTTAGTAAAGAAATGCATGCCATTATTCACAATAAGGGAGTGTAACGAATCATGTATTGCTTGTCTTCTACAAAAGTAAACTAACAGTCGCAAAGCCACGAATACTGAGTGGATAGTATGATTAGTTTCTCATTGCTCTACTTAATACATTTCTGTTGTTAAAAAAAAATTAAATGAAATTACCAAATCGTTTATCTTCTTATGTATATACATATGCATATATGTACATAAGAAAAACTGGTTGTTTGCAAACTTTGCACACAAATGTAAACGAATACTGAACGAATGGTGCGAATGTTTTCAGTTCTTTCATATGACATCATCACAAAAAGAGATTGTTAAGAGTGCAAGCATAAAAAGAAATGAGTTTGCAAATGTCAATACACATTTTTATTATCAATCATAGGCAATACAAAAGCAATGAATTTGTGAATAGGCAGCAAACGCGAATGGTTTTATTCTGTTCTCTAGTATCCACATCATTTATGCAGCAGAAAACTACCAACCTTATTGCTTGTGGGTATATTAATGGTCAAAGGTCGATTCTATGATCAGTCACGGCATTAACCTGCACATTGGGCAAAAAGTAATGATTTGGACGAATGTTGAAATAAGGCGCATGTAAGAAAGCTAGTTGCTACAGAATATGAAAAAATACCACCACAAACAGAAAATGTAGTATGGGAGCATATAGAGGGAGATTGTCTGGACAAACAGTTGTGGGTGGTAGAACCGACAGATATAAAAAGTGACCTAATAATAGCAAAAGACCTTGCCAAAACCATAAACGACGGAGAAGTCCATGTAAGAGTGCTTAACCTTTCCAACTGCAAAAAAGTCGTGAATCCAAAGTCCGAAGTAGGTCCCTTACAAGAAATGAATGACTGAAACTAACACATACAAAATGTTTGTACTAACACTATTGCAGCAATTTAATATATTGTTACGTTTATACCTTTTATAAACGTTGATTTATTTCCTTTAAATAAACCTTGAGTTCTTTTATTGCAATCAAAAACAGTTGAAATTAGTTATAAAATTAAGAGCACTTTATTTACTTAAACACACTTAAAGATTGCTTTAATATTACTTTACTTATTACACTTATGGTTATACACTTTTATTATCAAACTCACTTTGATACACACTTTACAAGCTCTATTGTAATACTGATTATGTTAGCTGTGTTGTTCGGCTATTTATAGTAACAGTGGTGTTCGGTAACATTCGACAAAGTTCTCGTATGTACATTCTAGTACATTCGAAAACCGTTACATTTAAATTAAGACGTTAAGTAATATGCACAAATAATAGAAGTGCCTAAAAGTATGCTATACATAATAACAAACATAATTTTCGAACAACCAGCGAAATAAACTAATACAAATAAAACTACAGTAACTTAAACTACTACAACTAAAATAAATTATAATGTAAATTAAGCTACTTAAAAATAAATCTGTAACAATATAATTCCTGCTACATTATATATAATGCGTATGCAAGAGTGAGACAAATAATGTATGTTGATTTCTTGACGTTTAAAAATAAAAATTTGGAACATTATTGTGTAAAATTTTAAATTTAATGTTATAAAGAGTAATTTTTATTTAATAATTTGCAGTTCTTTCGACCAGGTTTTTTATAAAATACTCGAGAAATAAAAGGTAAGTACGAAAGGTAGCAGCCAAACATAAATATGTATATGCCTTTGTATATTCTCATAATTTTTACTTTTAGTAATTCTAGCCATAATACCAATGACGCTAATACCATGGAAACGGATTAAAATGAGCCCCTGCAGGAAGCAGTGAAATTAACGGGAAACATTGTATTAAAAAAAAGTGATGTAGTGAAAAATATAATAATAAATAATATAAAAGATAATAAATTTGTTTTATTGTACGAGTTACCTTTGACCGATATATACGTTAAGTGTGACTAGTTAGCTTTGACCGATATATACGTTAAGTGTGACTACTATTTATATTATATTTGATTAGAAATAGCTGTAGATTTAAGTAGTCCAGATATATGTTTTGCAATCCACAGAACTAATAAGTAAAAGAAAGACGGAAAATCACACGTACACAAAAGTTTCCATCAATTTTTTTCATTTTGCCCTTAATAACTTGATAGAAACTTTTGACCGATATATCCATCCCAGTGACAGTCATATTACCGGTCAAATGACTGTCACTGTTCTTGTAGGGTCACTGTGCTACAGCTAAGGCAAAAATAAATTGTGAAATAAAATCGGGTCCTGTCAGTATGTCAAACAAAGTGTAGGAGATGCTAGCAGAGTTTGCGGGGAAGTTCGTTAAAGCATTATCGCCACCTAATATAAATAAAGCAAAACAACTGCTTAGAAAACACGACTCAATCTTCGCCGTAGGTCAATATTAAGGTAGAACTACTGTTGTAAAACATTAAATATATACCGGTTAAGCGAGACCAATAAAACAAGCTCCTAGAAGTAATAGAACCATCTCAAGTCCTTGGAACTCACAGGTAGCTTTTGTTAAAAAGAAAGATAGCAGCACCAGATTTTGCGTTGATTGCAGAAAACTAAATGACGTCATCAAGAAACATATTTATCAACTACCAAGAATAGATGACACTCTAAGTAGACACGCTAGCTGAAACAAAATGTTTTTTCACATTAGACCCGGAAAGTGGATATTGACAAGTATACTTATCTGATAGGTGGTTATTGGTATGTAGAAATATAAATATCTGATAGGGGCAAGGATAAAACAGCTTTTAGTGCAAGTGACGGGCAATGAAAATTTTACGCAGCGTTGAAAAACTGTTTATTTGTTTGATGGCATTTGCTTCTGCTTAGGGTTTTGACTTTTTAAATGCAAACAGTCGCAGTAAAAGTTCAAACAAAAACCGAAAAGTTATATACTACAAAGAAGTTTTGTAATCGACTTGATCTAACATTTTTTGGCAGCGCTGAAAAACTTCTTATTATATATATCTTATTATTTTATTCTTATTATCTTAATATTTTTTTAATGTTGGAAAATGAAAAATGTACATAATGCCAGTGTACAGTGGTTTCCCCTATGGGTCAAAAAACAAAAAGTTCATATTTGTATACCCTTCACACAGTGAACAAGTAAGTGTGTTATGTTCGGCCGTGCCGAATCTGATAATACCCTTCACCATCATGTACATAAGTATGGTCCCACATCGTAGCTTAACCTATATTTCATTTTATACGCCATTTTTCCTTATTATTTCCTACGCATCCTTGATTTTGAATTTTTACGTAAGTAGTTATCTGCATTCTACTAGTCAAGCCCTTTAATTTGATACCCATATTGATGGGGTTACAAAAATTTGATCCGCCATTTTGTTTTAGACGCCATCTTGAATAATACATTTTTTTTAATAATTTACTGTATTCTGCTGATCAAGCCCTTTCATTTGATACCAGTATTGGGGGGTTCTAGAAGTTACATTTTAAAATACCGGATTTGACCCATAAATAAATTTATTTTCGGCCATTTCGTAGTGGCGGCCAACATGAATTTTAATTTTTTGACTCTCTCAGTTACCTAGAAGCTGAAAAAAATTGATTTTTGTTCGTATATTTTTGGAATATATATTTAAAAAATGTTTGCCTATAACTTTACCGATTAGAGCCCGCTCTATCCAAAATTTTTCACGAATATCTTTAGAGGCATATTATATCTACAAATAGTAGCAAAGGTACCTATAAATTATTTTATTGCTGAAAAATTTGAATTTCGGTCAAAAAGTTATAGGCCGATCGTACTAAATTTCAATAGCGATTCATTCCCGGATATTTCCAAGAGATTGATTCCATACACAGATCTGAGGAACATGTGGTTGCTTCTAAAAGTTGATTTCAACCAACACACGGACAGACGACATATACTTTACGGGGTCGGAAATGAAATTTGTAGAAATTACGAACAGAATGACAAAGCTATATATACCTTTGTGCACTGCAGCACAGTAGGGCCTTTTGACTTTTTTCGTTGCAAAAATCATAGCTTTTGAAATAATTAAGATATTTTAAAGATTGAAAAAGATATTGACAGAGGACACTTTAGGCTTCAGAATAGTGTTTATAAAATACTGCTAGAGGTACAGGGTGCTCAAAAAATTGCGGTTAAAATACGATAATTTTTCCAGTTAAATGTTAACATTTTTTTTTATATATAAGTATTTAAAAAATTTATATGACCAAATTTCATCATATATGTATAATAATAATTTACTTAGCAACTTTCAATACGGTTTCAGAAAAGGATGTGGAACTGAAGAAGCTATCGTTAACGTTATTAATTTTATTTGTAAATGTTTGGATGAAGGACAAAGTGGCGTAGCTGACATTTTTTATAATTTTAGTAAAGCTTTTGACCCCATTGATCATGATATATTGCTTCAAAAATTAAAATTCTATGGTGTTTACGGGAAGGACTTGCTTTTACTGCGAAGCTACTTAACCAAACAGCAACAGTTTTTACAGATTGGTGGTGCTAAAAGCTCATTACGTGTAGCTTAACGTGGGCCGTTGTTGTTTACCATATTTCTTAATGATTTACATAACCTTGACCTTACTGCTAAAATATTTAGGTATGCGGATGATATTTGCTTATTAAAGTTAAAGTAGTTAAAACTTACATGGAACGCGATGCAGCTTTGATATCTGAGTTTGCACGAGTAAACAAACTTGTTTTAAATGCAAATAAAACGCAGTTACTAAGATTTAAGTTTAGCCGTCATAATAACACATTTTCAGCATATGTTAATGGTAGAGAAGTTGTTGAAACCAGCTCTATAAAATACTTCGGTATAATTTTACAAAACAATCTCGTTTGGAATGAACACCTACAAATTTTAAGAACTAAAACTGATCAAGCTGTTGGTATTTTATATAAATTCAAAAATAAGTCGCCTTAATTCATAGCAATTTGAGTTATTTTTTGGTTACAAGAGTAATGACTTTAAGTCGCTGCAAAATAAAGCCAAAAAAGGTTGTATATAATCTACCAATAACATATCCCACTATTTCTCTATATATTGATAAATGTCAAACAGTTTTACCCATGCATGATATTTACAAAATGCAACTTCTAATATATATTTTTAGGTGTTTGCACAATATTGGACGTCATACCATAAATTTTATGAGATGTAATCATATAATAAATACAAGAAATAATGAAAATTTAAGAATCTCTTGGTGTAGGTTCATAACAACAAAATAGCCCGTGTAATTTATGGTTAGTCTATATAGAATACAATAACTAGCCTCAAATGTTAAAAAATGAAAATAGAATTTCTGTTTTTATTTTATTTATCAATGTAAGCCTATCTGGAAGTGATACTACTTCCTCTTCAGGCAAACTTTGAATAAGGCGTTTGGCTGTATGATTAAGTCTTGCAGTTTTCCCTCTACCGATACTTTAGTAACCTTTACATTACGTGGCACTGCTTCTTTTTTGGCAGATGTAATCTTTTTGTATCCAGGAATAATATTCACACTATGATTCTTTAAAGAGCTTCGTAAAATAGAATATTTTTCCTTTGACAATCCCAATTCCATTGCCATTGTAACGACACGTTTACCGCTGGTTGCTGGGGTAGGCTCACCGGTGTCCAGGGTCGTACAAAAATTTTTAAAAAATAAAATCCCAATTCATATATTGCACACATCTTTGTTACATACTTTAAAAATTAGAAAAAAATGTTTTCGCTATGAGGTTGTAACAGTTTTCTTCTTACTTCACCTACACCGCCAACTTGCGGCGGCCAAACTTAGTTAAATAAATTAAAGTATTATGTAGTAAATATGCTCGGAAAATATGGGCGAGACCATTTTTAGATGTGCTCTATTTTTTTTTTTGTAAAAATTACCTAAACATAGGGTGTCTAAAAAGCGGCTACTGCCGAAAAAGTAGGGCACCTATAGTCAGTATGTTGACCGTTTAAATCACCAAATAAAAGAAAGTCATTTGAACGTATAGTTAAAACATCCATATCAGTTTTAATATTTATAGTGTGAGCTGGATTGTATGCAGATGTAAAAATTACAGGGCGCCTATTTATATTATATTTTATTGTGATGAATACACCTGCGCCAGGTGTTGGTCGATTCTCTCTATCAATTTTGTAGCCTCCGAGTTTAAATTTATGGTGGGGTTTTAAGAATGTCTCATTGACAAGGATCAACATCCTTATAAAAATTTTTCCAGCTGTGAAGCTACTGACTCAGTCATAATGCCTTGAACATTCCAGTACATAACATGAATATTGTGGCTTACTGTTAATTTATATGGCATGTTGAAGGATCATTCCCAGCACTCTAGCTTGTCGTACGTATTTTGACACCTTTATAGTGCACCAACAGCATCAAAAAATATTTCCAACAATTTCTCATTAGAAATATCATCTTCATTTCTGTTAATAAGTTTTTATTTTTTGTTACATCAGAGCACAGTACATTATTTTTAGCACCAGAGTCACGTGCATAATTTTGATGTTACTTACCGGGCAGTTGGGAAAAATTAACTTCATCGTTGTTGAAGTTCAGTATATTAGTCCTTTGTGGCACTTTCATTCTGGCTTTGGTACGTTGACGAATCTCCAGATATTCCTGGCGACACAGGCATTTCTGGTCTTCAGCTCTGTACGTTTTTAAAATTCCTCCTAGCGTAGTTGTAACATTTATAGATAATGTTCTCACTATTAGGTGCTTTGTTTAAGGACATTCTGCAAATTCATGATTACCCGCACCCGCTGTACACACTAATACTCTTTTACAGTTGCTAGCACCGTGACCATACATAGAGCATTTAGTGCATTGAGTAGGGCCTTTGCTGCCCTTAAGTGGTAAAAAATCGCGAAAAACTATGGACAGAGTCTGCCACATTCCAGGGGTTTTCTCCTTGTGAGTACCATGTTCTTCCTCTTCTGCATTTGCAAGTAAATTAAATCTATTTGCACTGCTGCTAGTTACGTCTGTTATTTTAGGCACTTTTAATTAAGGGCAATTACCCCAATGCTTCTTTCATTTTTGCGACATTGTTAGAAATTTACAAACACTTAAAACCTGATTTTTATTGACTTTTTAGTTGAACAATTTTAAGCTTAGTCTAGACGGTATATTGAATCAGCATATGTATGCTAATATTTTTTTGCTTTAAAATAACAGCAAATGTCTCTGTTAACATATTGAACTCGTTGGTCGTTTACACGATATGCTGAAAGTACAAAATTTTTTGAATTCAACATACGCCAACAAATGATATTTCACATATGAGTTAGCATACAATTTTTCATTTAATTATTGTATGCTGGGTCGTATTAACATTTGTTTTTATATTTGTATATGCCAAATAAATTTGACAATACCCTTTTTTTGCGGCAATTATATTTATATGTATTTGATAATAAAAAGAATAATCTGAAAACGTATATCTTTTATTATTATAATTAAATTTTATATAAAGAAAAAATTCTAATTAAACTCAAACTTGAGTAAAATTTAAAAATACTAATTTAGAACAAGAAGTTTAACAATTAAAAATTAGGAATTTACAAAATACAAGAACGCGGAACATATCATCATGCTTTGTTGTTCAACCAACATTCTGTTGAGTACAGACCAAACCAAAAATAAACAAATGGTTATAAGAAACAGCTCTGTCAACTTATTAGTTGTATCAATATTTTAGCGCTTTTTAAAATTTGTATTGCAAAAAATTTTCAAAAATTTTTAAATTTAAAAAAAATATCGCAAGTAGAAATTATGTAAATAATAAGGATTGATAGTAAAAAATGTTTATGTTATTGCAGATTGTTAGCTTATTATTGTTTTGAACCAAAAACCATAATAAACAATAGTTATACGTTGATTATATATTTTACTAGAAAAGCCCGGCGCGCGTTGCTACGCCCCTGAATAAATAAAAATGTATTCCGAAATTCAATTGAATATCAAGTACAAAAAGCTAAAAATTATTTTTTAATGGGCGTGGCACTGCCCACTTTTCTAATCACGAAACTGTGTAGTCATGACAGACGTGGGTAAGATTAACGTCAGCACCGACACCGCGTGTCATAATCTGACGGTGGTCTTAACCACTGGGTTGGAGCCGTGCCTCCAACCAGAGCCCCTGTGACAATGCTGTCCACCTCAGCATGCCACAGGTAGCAATCTAATCATAATCAATTCATGGCTAATAAAAATTGCACCTTGCTTAGGAGCTCGGGCTATCTAATCCCTTATGGTTTTCTTTTCGCTACCGGCTTAAGTCAATCAGCTTCAGAATCCGAGGGGCGGTCAAGGAAAGAAGCCGAGTTGACTCACCGAATAGCTACTTCTGTTGAGGAGGCAACAGCACCCCGAACGAGACGTGGACCGAAGTCCACCATTCGCTCTGTTCTGTTGAGATGGCAACAGCACCCGAAAACATCCGTGTTAACCGAAGAAAGACCTCCAAAATCGATCATCAGCGCTCACTTCCGAATCCGTTTTCCGCTTGGAATAACCACAGCCACCACGTGTACTCCGAAGAGACCTCACCAATAATCAGACAGGACATAGTCCTGGGGCTTACTGATTCCCGTGGTACCAGATAGTTTCGGTCTCTGGTCAGCCTAGAAAACGTCTCTGACCAGAGATTATTTCTTCCAAATTATGGCTCCATGAAGCCAGAGGTGTTGGCTCACCTCTTTACCCCGAGCTGGCAAACACCAAGGCCTGGAAGAATGACCAAGGATCTATGCCCCCCGGGGGGATGTGTAGTCATGACAGCTCAATATGTGTGCAAAGTTTCAGAAAAATCGGTCAAGTGCAAGTAGCTAAAAATGATAACTAATTTTTTATGGGCGAGGCCCGCCCACCTTTTACCACCCATAAACACTCCCTGGAATGTGTACAACAACTCGCCAAAGTTTGAGTCCGATCGGTTTTACAGTTTCGGAGTCTATAGCTAACAGACACACACACAGAGTTTCACTTTTATAATGTGACAGCACATAGAGAAAAGGACCTAAGGGTAAAAACAGGTTTTATTCAGGAGAGCCATTTTAAAGATTAAATGATTTTTCTATTTTTTTAAACTGTTCATAAGGAAATAAAAATTTTTTTGTAGTTTCGTAAAATCAAGTTATTTTGTTAATTTAGTAGGGGGAAAAATGAAAATAAATAAATTTTACAGTTAGGTCCCTTTTTATTTGCGCTTAGAATCGTCAACTTCACTTTTATAAAGCTCGCATATCTCTGGTAGGGAACAATTTTGGGGCATGGGATCGGTCTCATTCGATGCTCAGATGAAAATTGTTTTTTTTACCCTTAGGTCCCTTTCTCTATGCGCTGTCACATAAATAGATATTATTTATTACTATTTAATTCCCATACTTATTTCTTGATACCTTATATTGCTTATAAGAAATATAAAACTAAAAAAGAAATTAAAGAATGAGATCGATAAAACCCTAACACGAATAAAACGCAATAACTTTGAAACGAATTAATCCATTTTAATGAAAATAGCGTGGTTTAACAATAAAATAACAGTAAATTAAAATATTAATGCTTTTTGTAAAAATTCAGCTTTTTTTGATGAACTGTTTCACCTTTTCCGGAATTGAGACCATGAGGGTTTTGATGGTATCCTTAGTAACTTTATTGCTGGAATAAGACCATTTCTGGGAAAAAATTTTAGTAGTATTAGCAACTTGTTTTGTATCCTTCAGCACTCTTTTGACTAAAGCCCAGTAACGTTCGATGGGCCTTAGTTCTGGACAATTAGGTGCATTTGCTTCTTTTGGCACTACCACTATATTATATGTTTCATACCATTCTGCTGCAGATTTACTATAATGACACGACGCTAGGTCGGGCCAAAAATATGTTGACTTATTGTGTTTTCGTATGAATGGAAGCAACCTCTTCTGCAAGCACTCCTTGATGTAAATATCAGTGTTAATAGTCCCAGTAGTAATAAATTTACTGCTTCTTTCTCCGCACGTGCATATAGCTTGCCAAACTAAGTACTTCTTTGGAAACTTTGTCTTTTTTTGGAACTTAAATTGGTCATCGACATTACCTCTTCCATCGGCCACATAATAACTTCGCCCTGGGAGCTGAGAAAAGTCGGCAAGAACGTAAGTCTCATCATCCATAATACAACACTCATATTTTTTGATAAAATTTCTAAGCAGTTCTTTGGCACGACTTTTTGCATCCAAGTTTTTCTTCGAATTTCTGTCTGCACTTTCTGAACCTTGTAGGACTTAAGGCCTTCATATCTGTTAACCTTCCTTACAAAAAAATCGGAACAGTTTGCTTTTAAGGCGGCTTTACGGTTTGAGAGGTTGGGATTTTGGTTTAGAAGACTAACAATCTTTGAAGCTAACTGTGGGTCAGTTATACCTTTTTTAGCTCCACTTCCAGCTTTCCTTTTAATACTACGACGTTCGTTATACACTTTTATCACACGCGAAACTGTTTGTCGTGACACCTTTATCTCATTTGCAATAGATTTGTAAGTACGACTGGGATTTTTAAAAAAAATTGTTATTATTTTTTCACGCACTTTTTCTTCGGAATCCATTTTCAAACAAACTAATAATCCGATTATGCTATTATTTTGTACACATAATTTGACAAGTTTTTAAATGCAAACTTGATCATAAACAGTTATATTTTTTGTGCATGAAGAAAGGTGGAATTAAAAATGTGTTTTAAGGTTTCACTGATCTCATTCTTTAATAAACCTTTTTAATTTACAATTTCACAAAATAACAAATGACACCATGATGTAGTTAGTATTTTCATAAGTAATCATATAGTAATGTTCATATTGATAGCATTATAATTTAAAGGGTGATATAGAACTTTATTTTTGGCTTTGTGTTCCTTATTATATTTTTATGTGGAAATTTAGAATTTTATGAAATATATAAATAGAATAAAAAAGTTACAAAATTTGAAAATAACGCGTTTTAAATGTTTTGATTATTTTCGAAATTTCAAAGTTGACACCAATCTAAACATTGATTGTGAAACGGTCTATCTATCTTACTGATGGCTAGAACAGGACAAAACTATTAATATATAAAAGATAACAAACAAAAAAGGGGTTGCTGTTGTTAAAATTTTAGTCTAACTCGTTGTAGTAAGAAAATATGATATAGGAAACTAACTTATCGAATTTAATTAACAAAAAGCCTAGGTGTTAAACAAACAATATTTACATCCAATACTTTATCACCGATCAGAGTTTCGAAAATGCTTTCCACTCGGCTAGTGTTGTCAAAAATATGCTTTTTCATATTATACTTTCATTATCACAATTAAATCTTTTTTAAGAAAATTTCAAATAAACTACAGCCTGAATAATATTTAAAAATATTAGCAGTAACTTTTATTTATGTCTTTTTAGAGTCTGAAACATAACCCAGTATTTTTCACTTCATGGCATCTGATTAGGCTCAAGTCGAATAGAGTACATTATAAAAAATTATTAAAATTAAAAATGGCATTCAAAGCAAATATATACATATATATCAGCGTATAGACATGAGATATAAAAACCCTGAAATCTAGGATATTCTACGATTTATTTATTTTTTTTTTAATTTTACTATGAAAGTGATGGAGAAAGTTATATATATATATATTTGGCAAAGCCGAATAAAGCACTCATGTTTTAAATATTATTTTTTCAATACTACAGTTTTTTGCAAGTAATAATAAAAAATTCATATCAATTTTTTTGCATAAATTACTGATGTATAACTTACAAAATCTAGCAAAGAATAAAACAAATTAGGCAACACTGCAACAATTCTATATGCTACTACATTTGCCATATGATGAAAAGCTAAAGTACGCTTTTAAACAAATAACATATCTGTCATCATACGTAGGAAATTTGTCAAGCACTAAAAATATGCTGTTTACACGATATGTTGAAATCGTTAACATACATTTGATGGCATTGTTAAAAAGTGTTAAAGGGCGCGAGGCTGAATGTGGTCACGATCGACGAAATTTTTTGTCGGATGAGAATTATCGCAACTATTTCGATTGAAACGCATGATCATGAGGAAATTATGGCGTTAATTAGGAACGTTAACCCTGGCCTCCCGACACATGATTGGGAGGTTGTCAAGGTTGGCGCTTCTGAAGGGACAACCAGAAAGATGGTCGTGGTCCTGTACAAGCAATCCATGGCGCCTCTAGGAAAAAGACCTGGCTGGATATACTTTGGTTTCGATAGTATCAAGCTGCGCGTCTATTTAACTTATTAGAGATTCATTTAGATGCATAAGCCAATAGCGTAACGGGAAAATATTATTCTGCTTCCTCTGGCACCAAAAAAGATACCAAAACAGAAACAGGTCTGATAGGTGATCTTTTGGTCGTCCAGGTGTTGCGGAGGATGAAGTCACTCTTCAGAACTCGGATTTAGAGGAGGCCTTCGGCACTATTATTTATAAGCCAGACAATGACGAAGGTGATACAAATTAACCTCTACCACTCTAAAGCGGCATCTGCAGCCCGGGAAATGATCACACGGACCCTCAACCACATGGTCCATAGAGTAACTGATATGGCCAAAATAAAACATTGGGAACGGTGCAAATACTTAGTAGCTTAGATACTAATGTAAGGCGTGAGTGGTTAATTAAATTTATTATTGATGATAATCTGACAGTAGTCATCAGAGGATCCGAACCTATCTTTGTGGTTTCGAATAGACAGGCGGTTCTGTACATTGGCAGAACATAGTTTACCTAGTTAGGTACTGGAAAGTATTAGATTTTTTCTTTTCAAATCATCGTTATCTGGAATTATCTATTATGAAAGACATTAGAAAGACGAATCAGTTCGTCAATAGAAAGAAACCAATTGGAAGGCATAGAACAGAATACGGAGTAACCTGCTTCATCCGATAATACCTATGTTCTGTTAAGAATATTATCGCTCTTTCTGCTGTAGCGTGGAAAGTTATTTTAAGACAAGTAGCTTTCCCAAGCTTCTGTCGAAATCTTCAGCCGTCCCTAGCTAAGGACCACTGGAAATACTGACGGAGATGTATGTGCCAGGATATCTCTTCAGAGCAGTTGGTACGTCGCTACCATCAGCGTCGAACTTAGTAAATTCCCATGAAATAAAATAGCCAGAAACATTATTGGGCGATTAGAAGTTTTCAGCTATAGATAGCATCAGGGATAGAAAGTATCATTTCGGCAGACCTACAGCGTAATCTTAAGTTGGTCACACCTTGGCAAAAATGCGTTCTGAATTTAAATTGAATATCAAGCGCAAAATGCTAAAAATTATAACTTTATTTTATGGGCGTGGCCCTGTCCACTTTTCTAATCACAGAATTATATAGCCAAGACAGCTCAATATGTGTGCAAAGTTTCAGAAAAATCGGTCCAGTGCAAGTACCTCAATATTATAACTTTTTTAATGGGCGTGGCCCCACCCACTTTTCTAATCACAAAGTTATAAAGTCATGACAGCTCAATATGTGTGCAAAGTTTCAGAAAAATCGGTCAAGTGCAAGTAGCTAAAAATGATAAATAATTTTTTATGGGCGTGGCCCACCCACTTTTTGCCACCCATAAGCACTACCTGGAATGTGTACAACAACTTGCCAAAGTTTGAATCCAATCGATTTTACAGTTTCGGAGTCTATAGCTAACACACACACACAGAGTTTCACTTTTATATATGTATATAAATATCCCGGGATCCCGTTGCAAAACAAATATAAAGTAAACTTGTTTTTAATCAATAAAAACTTTTAATTAAAAAGCATAAAATAGTTTATGATGCAAAAGAAACACTTCAAAACTATAAAATTAATAAAAAAACTTGAATTTAAAATATAAATTGAGTAAAAATATTTTTTATTGAACAAAATATTATTCTCTAGATACGAGATCAAATATGAGCACAAAAAGAAAAATACAGGTACTTCAGCTATGAGATCAAAAATAAAATCATTAGAATTCAATTTTAATATAAACAATATATACATTTGCTTTCGAATCGTAGCCACTTGTTTTATTTCCCGTGATCCCGAAAAATAATCCCGGGAAATCGGGAAGATTAAATAACTCTAATTCTCGGGAAATAACCCTATTTATAGCACAAAATGTATTTGTTTGCTTTTAACAGTAATCGCTATGAAATAATCTCTTTACACTAAAATATGTATCACTATCTTTGTATAACTTCGATATGCTAGTAAAATGTTTTTGTAAATTTAGTCTTTTAATAAAAGTGGGCTTTAAAGTAGGCGTGTCGAAGTTGTTTCTACTAATGAATGCAACTTAGATGTTTCAATATAGTACTTTATTATTCCAAAACCTTTATTCATAGAGAAATTATATGAATTTGAGATAAACCGTTATATGGGAGGTAGGCGTTAAAGTGGGCGTGTCACCTAAATTTTCCGGCATAACAATGACATTGACTAGAAGGATATCTGTAGCAAATTTAATCATCATTATTCCAAAATCTTTATTAATAGAGAAATTATATGAGTTTGAGGTAAAACGTTATATGGGAGGTGGGCGTGTCACATTTATTTTCCGTTAGAACAGAGCATTTGATCAAAAAGCAATGTTTGCAAAATTTCAGAATCGTACATCCAATTTTGTTGGTTTTATGACGTTTTTGTTTTCAAATATACCGAAAAATACACTGTGCGGTATAAATTCTCGTACATTTTGATCTATAACTCATTCTTAATGCATAGATTTAAGCAATTTTCGGGGAAAAATATTGCGTTTGCTCAGGAAATATATATTCGTAGTTTCATGACTCTACGTTAATGCGTTTAGACACAATTTCATTTTGTTCGATGTTGGAAGGCCACGGTTTTTTTCGACCTACTCTTGCATTACGAGCTATAACTCTTTTCCTAATATTCCGATTTAGCCCATTTACCAATACCAAACAAACCTTGTCTATAAGAAAGATTCTGGCAAAATTTGAGCCCTCTAGCTTTTTCAGTGCGACCTCTATCGTGCTTTCAACAGACGGACAGATGGACGGACATAGCTAGATCGTCATCAAATCAAACCCTGATTCAGAATATATATACTTTATGGGGTCTAAAATGGATATTTCGATGTGTTACAAACGGAATGACAAAATGAATATACCCCCACCATTTTTTTGGTGACGGGTATAAAAAAACATGAAAAGCAAAATAATGTTCAACATGCAGCGAATATTTCGACAGAGTTGTCAACTCTATATACAAATTTAATTTTGATATTCGACTATCGATA
This sequence comes from Phyto melanocephala, assembly GCA_941918925.1. Lineage (NCBI taxonomy): Eukaryota > Metazoa > Arthropoda > Insecta > Diptera > Rhinophoridae > Phyto > Phyto melanocephala. The sequence goes on along the minus strand of OW799233.1, from coordinate 89,448,900 downwards.
GTCAACGAAACAAAATTAAAAGATAGCGAAGATCGAATGTCTCATAATAATGGAATAAATTCCGTCTGTTTATAAAAAAAAGCGCTCTTTTAAACAACTTACCTCATTATTAAGATTTTGCCCTGGTATTAAATTTTTTAAAAATGATGCATCATCGTAACGTATAACACCTGTATTTGGTATACCTTCTAGGTATGAATTATAGCTAGTTAGAGAGGGTGGTGGCGAATCATCACCACAGCTATGATGCATATGAGCACAAGTAGCGGCTGAACTACTGCTGCCACCACTGCTGGCAGTGAAATAATCAAATCCATTATAATACTTTGATTGCTGATATTTTTCCTGTAATGACAAATCAGTCACAGCTAGAACACCGTCGCTACTACCTCCTACTGCATTAGCACTACCTTCGGTAACAGTACCCAAAAAGGATGTATTACAACCTGCTGTGGGTAGAAAAAGCGATATAAAGAAACAGACTACTATTTAAATTATATATACATACAATTATCGTTTTTATTTAGAGGCAGTGTATCTGAACCGAAATTCGTCCATTGCTGTTCAACTTTTGTTTTTTGTTTTTGCTGCTGAGCACTTTTTATTTCACTACCAATCGCGGAAATATGACGTTTTTGCGGAGAAGGCCGTTGTATTACGGCAGCATCACCGATTAAACCCCCTACACGGTTACCTTGTGCACTTAATTCGGCTCCACCAATACTGGTACAACTAATGCTGATGTTGTTGTGAGGCGTATTTGTTTGCACCGTGTCATTTGAGAAATATGAGAATGATGATGACGGATTATGGTTACTAGTTGTGGATGACTTGCTGTCGTTATTATCATTACTGTGCTGCTGCTGATAATGAGTCGCTCTTGCAGCTTCAGCTGCCGCTTCTTGTGGAGTATAGTAATTAATATTGCCACCAAATTGACGATATCCACCCATGGCTAAACCGCTAGTAACAGCCTGGTGTAACGCAGGATTCCGTATGGTATACATGCCATTTTCATTTTTAATAATAGCTGCTGGCTGATCAACTGGCAAGGGTGCAGAAATAGAAAAACCATCAACTGAACGACCTATGAACAAATATTTTGAGTATATTAAATAAAACAAGTAAGAGCGCTATATTCGGCCGTGCCGAATCTTATATACCCTTCACAACGTGTAGTCATGCAATAACAGTAGTTTGTGTCACCATTCATCCCATATGAAATACGTACATACACATAAAAACATACATATATAAAAACATCCCATTGTAAAATTATAAATTCACGTATGTTAAAAAAAACTAAAAAAAAAATTTAAAAAAAAAATAATAAAAATATATTAAATAAAAAATAAAAAAAAATTAAAAAAAAAATTTTTTTGGCTCAGCTGGGATTCGATGCCACGTTTTCTCTAACCAGTATACATGTTTGTATGTATGTTGTTGTTGTAATGTTGTTTTTGTGAAAAAAAAAATCGAGGTGGTCGTGGGTTTTTGCTCATATCTCAGTTGTTTATGTACCGATGTTTCTGATTTTCAATACCGATCTACTGCCGAATATTTCTGACATTTTAATACCTTACCGGGGTCCAACCTATGTCAGGGGGCTTCAAAAAGTTGATTTCAACATACACACGGACAGACGGACAGAGCTTAATCGACTCCCCTATTCATAAGCCTTCAGAAAATATATACTTTATGGGGTCGGAAATGAAAATTGTAGAAATTTCACACGGAATGACAAACCTATATAAACCCTTTTTCACTGTGTGAAGGGTATAAAAAATATTTTCATACATAGAACAATTTAAATTTATCATTGTACATACTTGGTAATATAACTGGTTGTTGCCGAATAGGGGCTGCAGCTGCTGAACGACCACCGTGGAACATAGGATTTCTTAGTGTTATCATTTTTGGTTGACCACTAGTTGCGGTAATACTTTCCGATTGATTTGGAATTTCAGAATTTGCCGCAGATAGACATGATAAAACTTTATTTTTTGCCTTGGATTTATTGCGTTTTTTTTTATTTTTGGACTGTTTGCTGTTACTATTACTGGGCGCACTAGCGTTATTGCATGCATTCGAATTTTTAGGAGGATTTGCTTCAACCATTATTATACCACTTTGTGAGTCAATACTTGCTCCGTTGGCAGCATTAATGTAAGGTGATCCATAATAACTGGTCATGGGATTAACAACAGGTGGAGCTATTATGGTAGCGCCAATCGGAGCATGATGGAATGTCTGTGGGTTTGTAAGTTGATTGTGTTGTAGCTGTTGTTGTAGTGGTTTTGTCAATTTCTTAATCGATTCAGATTTTTGTCGCAGCTGCTCACTCTTAATGGGATCAACTTTGGTTAGAGTTATACCAGGTGGCAGAGATAGATTTTCTACTTGTACACCTCGATTCAGCTGATCCATAATACTCACATTAGCTGAATTGATATGTTGTTGACGTTGTTGAGCAGTCGCAGCGGCAGTTGTTAATTGAACTTGATGACCACTCAAACGCAAAGCTTGCATTTGTTCAGGCAATGTTTGATACGAACTATTTTGAGGAGCATTATTAGTAGCCATTTCATGTAAAGTTGAGACGGATGTTATATTGACTTCATTAGCATTAAAATAGCCCATATTATTTGGAATACCTGAAGACGAACAAGAATTCTGGTTATGAGTATTATGTTTAAGTGATTTTTGTTGAAATTTCTTATTGTTTCGCTGCGATCTCTTGTTGGATGATGTTTTATGTTCGATATTTCCACCACTACTACCTCCAACAGTACTTGAAGCTGATGTTGGCTGTTGGCTATATTGCTGATAGTTATGTTGATTCTGATCTATATTATTATGATTATTGTTACTGGTGTTTCGAGATTTTGTGGGACAGACGTTTTGTTGGTTTCGTAGACGGGAAGAAGAGTTGTTAGATTGTTTATTATTAGTGTTGGTTTGAGAATTTAAATTGGTTAATACTGTCTGACGATTACTATTTTTACACTTTCGAGTATTAGCTTGATTACTTGTTTTCGTTTCATCCTGATGAAGTGTTTGTTGTGTTCTGGAAGCAATGTTTATTTTTTTAGCTAATTTTTCATCTTGGTGTTGGTATTTCAGATTTCTGTTGCTTTTAGAGGATTTATTTGTTGAATTTTTAATGGCCCTTTCCAAAGATGTTGTTAGCTGTAGTGTTTTGTTTTCTTTAATTTCTGTTTCCGTTTTTTTTCTTTGTGTTTGTGTAGTAGTTTTAGTATTAATTTTGTTTTTCTCCTTTATCGATGTTTGTTCACTATTTTGCAGTAACGTTTTTTGCTCTGCTATTGTATTTTTGTTAGTTTTTTTAATAATTTCGTTTTGAATATCTTCATTTTCGTCTTCTTCGACTGAAGACCATTCAGTTTCAGAATCTTGCATATGAAGCGTCTTAAATGGGTTGTTGTCAAGCTGTCCACAGTCCACCAATTTCGTGCGGCGTTTTTTATTCTCCTTGATTGATGGTTCAAGATTAATAACTACTTCCTTTTCAGTTTCGAGATCGGAAATAGGACGCGTTTTAGATTTTTGAGCTGGTTTTAATTTTTCCGCAATTTTTTTTTCATTATTCACTAATTTAGATTTAAAGATTTGTATTTCTTGTTTTTGAGTTTTGAAAGTTGAAGAATGTGTTGGTTCCTTCTTCAATTCTTGACTGTCTTCGCTTTCAGTGTCTGAAGATGTGGATGAAGGAGTTTGTAATATTTTAGTAAGCTTCTTGTTTGGTTTTTGCTGCTGCTGTTTAAATTGATTAGGAGTAGTCTTGTTTTTATTTTTATTGGTATTGTTGGATCTTTGAGTGGTACTGATGTTTTTTTGTATCTTTTCTGTGTCTATCTTGCAGTTGAATTTCTTTGGATCTAACGGCTTTAGACTACTTACCGAATTATCTCTTGTATTCATTTGTGAACTTGTTGAATGATTCGATGATGTTGATGTAGCTGCTGAACAAGATGTCGTAGTAGAATCAGAACGTGTTTGTTTTCCTGCATTTTTAATGGCTACCATTTGTGGCAGTTTAAGAGCTTCATTGCTCCTGTTAGTGGAAAATGTTGACGAATTAGTATTGGGTTGTTTATGTTTGTCTTTACCACTGTTTGGTGAATCTTTATTCACAATTAATAGTTTAGTTTGTTGTTGATTTTGTGAATTTTTCTTTTTCTTTTTTAGTTGCTGCTTTTGCTGCTGTTGTTGCAACATTTGCAATTCCAATTGCTTTCGCTCTTGCAGTTCTCTTAGTCTTTGTTCCTCTTCCTCTTTTAAACGCTGACGCTCAGCTTCCTCGGCAGATTCTTTCTGTGCCTGTAGCTTAGCCAGACGTTTCCTTTCTTTTTTTATTTGAGTTTTCGAAAGCTTCGGTGGTGGAGGTGGAGGAATAGACAATAAGTTTTCCGCTGTAAATTTTTTTACATTATTAGTTGACTGCTGCTCCGACGGTATTGGCTGTGATGGTTGTTGTAAGGGTGTTAAAGATGATATTTGAGGTATGGTTATTGGAGGTGACGTGCCAGTCTGTATAAGCTGGCCATTAATAAAAGTATACAATAGTTTATCCTTATCTGGAGAGGGACCTTTAGCTGTAACTGTCACTTGGGGTTCTGGAACATTCGGCAAATTTACGCGTCTAATTGTTACTATTCGTTTGGAGGGATCTGTGGTAGTGTTGCTTGCCGCATTTGCTGCCATGGCCGCTACAACGTCAGGTGCAAGTTGCTGCTTTTGTGACGGAACTGAAGTTATAGCTGATGCTGGTGGTGGTGGAGCATAACACATAGGTGTGGCACGCATTAAACCAAAAGGAGTTGGCGCAGCTGGTGCGGAATAGCCAAGATTGTATGGGAAGTGATTCGCATGAGCATAGGGCATGCTATATGATTCTGGAACCATATTCAAGTTGTTAGTGGGTGTCAAAGTAAACGGCGATGTTGCAGCAGTTGTTGTAGCGTCGGCATTAACTTCTTTTATAGTATGATGAAGTAGATTTCGTACTTTAATCGTGTTATCGCTTTCCTTGCCATTATTATTGCCCTCTAACTCACGTATTTTTTCCTGTTGCTGCTCTTTAGTTGGTAAATAGGAAAATTTAAATTCTGTATTTGTTTGTTTGACCGTAGCTATTAGTTCTAATATGGCTGTTTCAACTTTAGCTTTGGCACGTTGTAAGTTCTTTATATTACTTTCCAATTCATAGATTTTCTTTTTGTCTCTCTTCTTATTCGACTTTGCCGATTTTAAAATAATTTTTTCGCTGAACTCTTTAAAGTAAATATTGTGAAACTGTGCTCTCAGATCCTGTAATTCTGATATACGTTTCTCTTCCTCTTTACGTTGTTTCTGTTTGGCTTTCTTTGCAGCTTTTTTTGGGTTAAGAGTTTGTGGCTGTGACTTCTTTTTGCCGGCGTCTGCGTTAGGACCTTCAATAAAGCTAAGAGTCTCTTTAATCCATTTTCGTTTTGCTTGTTCTTTTGAATAGTTATCGATAATTTCACATATTTCGCTGACAAAATCCAAATTGTTTGCAGCCTTTGATGATGGAATTGGCGTATTTGCTAAATTGTTGTCTTTACTTTTTGTGCCCTGGCTAGAGGTTGAAGCATCGCGAGTTGAGTTGTTGCTTAAATTTAATTTTTTGTTCGGTGGTTCTAGTGGAACTGATTGCTGTGGCATCGACTTATTACTGACATGTGCTTGCTGTTGTTTCGTTTGTTGCTGTGATGCCAGCGTAGGTAGTTGCTGTTGAGGTAACACTTGTGGATGGTTATGTTGTATTTTACTATTACAACTGCTATTATTTTTAAATTCATTTTTTTGATTTGTTTTTAAATGTTGCAAGCATTCACAAAGATTTTGTAAGCTATCATTACGTTTAGCTTCTTGGTGAAAATGTTCGAATGTTGCAACGTGGATATCCCAAAAATCGGGCTGTTGAATTAGTTTTAACTCTAATGGATTTAAAAAATTTTCCATCTGATTTTGAGCATCTGCACAGCCATTTGCAGTAGTTGTGGTAGTTGTCGATGATACTGGCGAGTTTTCAGGTAACTGCAAAGATTTTGTATTTTTTCTTGCATTGACGATTTGAGACAGCTTTTTACGGAGTCTCTCTCTGGTTTCGTTCATACGAGCATGGTTACAGTCCTTAATGAGAATTAGTTATATAATAAATTAATTTAAAGCACATTACTATATTAGAACGGTTCCTTTTTGGGTTTATGCGAAGACAATGTTATGGTACAATTATTTTTTTATTTTCGTCCGTTATTTATTTATAGTTTATTAAAAAAGGAAACGTTTTTAAAGCTTAAACTTAAAAAAATACCTTTTTTAGACGTTTTTTACTTGAATGATTTTCCTTGCAAGGATCTCCTCCCACATCTCCATGATCGAAACAACCTTAAATTAAAATAGAATCAATATTAATACATGTGTGTATATGTTAGAATGGTTGAATATTTAAAATTTATTACTATAAAACATACACTTCTTAGATTTCTCTTTAAAAAAAGATTTTTTAGGTTGAGAATCTACAGCTTCGGGAGAAATTATATCTGAAACATGGTGTTGTTCTTCTCCTTCAGTTGGTGTCATAATTGGCGGTGGTATATTGTCACATTGAAAAGAAATACTAAAAGATTTATTCAACTAAAATTTTAATAAAAATATTAAATATGTACGTACTCTTGGCAGTCTGTTATTTTAAAAATATCATTTATTATTTTTTGCATTTCGACACTTTTGGAATTAACACCATCTTCATAACTATAAAAAGAAAAATAAAGTAATAAGATAATGTTTATTAAAAAGTTTCATTAGAACATACTTGGATTCAACATCGTTAATGTATGGTGATAAACTGCAATAAGGAGAGTTTAAACAAATTTTTTGATATTTGTATATAAAATTAAATGACGATACAAACCTTTTGATTTTATCAAGAAACTTTAAAAACTTTGTATCATCCTTATTGCCAGTGATTTTATCCACATTTAATTTTATATCATAATTATATAATTCAAAAACTTCTAAATAAGAAGATTTAAACTTTTTTTTCACCTCTTCATTTTTGCTATCATGTTCAACACCATCATTACAACTTTTATTATCAACAGCATCATTATCACTCCCTCTATCATTGTCCTCGGCGCTATCGTTATTAATAAAATATATGGCATATATAGAGATTATAAAAATCCAATAAATTTTTACAACTAAATCGTGTACATCTATTAAATCTAGTCCATTATTAGAAGCAACTAATTTACGATTATACAACATTATATTAGGTAAAATTGAAAGCAATTCTTCATTACTCATCGATATGGGCTGAAAATAATGTACTAGATCTTGTGAGAGTGAGGGAGATATTTTATTTGATAAAATTTTATGTGCCACAAGGCATGAGGGCAGTTTGCAATCCTGACAAAAGTATTTTTCTTCAATTGTAGCATAGAGATAACGTTTGCGATCTGAAAACAGTTTTTTTTTTATTATTTGTAAAAAGCTTGATGTAAGAATCTACATAATCCAAAACTTACTATTTAAATGATTAAAGACAGCCCATGATATATGATAGTTATAATCAATCAATGTATTTGTATGTAAAGTATCTGTATTTGTAAAGCTTATTTCATCAAATTTGGATAAAGCAAAGTATAGTTGTCGAAGCGTAGTATCTTCAAGTTTTAATACATTACTATTGCTTCCACTGTTGATAGTTCTGGTAGTCTTTGAAACCAAATTTTGAAAATCATCATTAGCACAAACGTTCAATATTTTGGAATCGTAAAAATTAGCATCTTTCTCGACAATTTCATGTGCCAAACATTTGGAACATTTACCGTCGGCATTGCGATTAGGTGGTAAAGGACCACCAGCTATGGAGCAAGTAATGCATTTGCAGTAACTGAAATTTAAAACAAAATACTGGCTATAAAAAAAATGCATTTACATATGATGTGTACATACTCTGCATGATATTCTAAGGAAACATTGCAGATCTGACATTTATCATCTACCACTAAAGTAATGGGCGGCTGAAAAAAACCATCAGGCCATTTCATTTTAGTATAAGACATGATATTCTTCCAGGCCAAACGACGATTTTTTAAAAAACGAAAATCATAAAAATCATTATCATCCACACTGTCCTGCAGTGAAAATCCAATGGCATCCTGTACCACCGTATCAAATATGCGATACACATCTAAAAGCGATTTACGTCGTTTTCGCTCCACCTCTGACAAATTAAACTTGTTCAGTTCGATCCATACATCGGTCCAACGTTGTTCAACATAATTCATAATGTCATCAAAGTGTATATAACGCGTGATGAGATCTGAATGATGAGAAGTCAATATTTCCGCTTTCAACTATAAAAATATTTACATTCATGTTGACTTATATTTTATTGCAAATTTTTAATAGTTACGGTTATAATACAGGCCAACATTGTGTCTCCTAAATGTGAATGCACATGTTGCTGGTACAACCGCTGACATAATAATCGCCACGTCAAGGAGAATTTACGCAAAAAGTCATTTTCAAAAGCGAACAAATAAGAACCCACATGTTCGGAAATTCGCATCAAATCATTATAGCCATTAAGAATATCTTAAAAAAAGAGATAAAATAACAAACGATTTTTATTTTAAATTAATGTCATTTTCTATTTACAGTTAAGCATTTCATCAGCTGGTAAATTACACTTGTCGTGTTTAACAATTTCCAGAAATCCATCCGCATATGCTTTCACAATACATTCAACATGAAACGCTAAGATTTGCAACAATAGTAAAGGATTATTTAACATTAAACTAAAAAACAAAAAGAATAATGTTAAATTTTTTTGTAGAACACTTTATAATAATATTTATTAAATATTTACATGGAACTGAAGAGCACAAGTATCATATCATCCGTTATATATTCATCATATATAAAATCTAAATGCTCAGCTTTTTTATGGTATATAACACCACATGTTATCCAATAAATTTCCTTATTGCTATCGAGTAGGTTTTCAAACTTATTATAAGCAGTAATGTTTCTGTGACAAAAATTTTCAAAAAATTCTGTTTAGTTTAAATGTATTTAATATCGATATACACTTACTTTAACATAGGCCCATATGACTTAATTAAAACATCCAAAAGCATAACCACCATATGAGTAGCTTTAAACTGTTCCACCATTATATGTATGACAAATTCACGATACTTTTCACAGTTTTCACATAAGCAAAATGTTAGAAACTCATCATTCGAATGAGTAACAACAATATTAGAAACATCCTAGAAAACAAATAAAGATTGTTTAAAAATAGTTTAGATGATATTAAAAAAAAAACAGTTGTTCACATCAAAAATGCTATATTGGTTAAATTCTGTTTATGGAATAGAAACAACCACAGATATTAATGTTAAAATAATTGATATTTGGCAATACGCATAGAGTAACTAAGGAAAGTTAAGGACATTACGGCTAATTTTAAGCTCAACACATATTAAGGTACTTTTGAATGTGATAAGTATGAGAATCACTTGGATATTTACAAGACATTGACGATTAATACATATACGGCAGCATCGAGCTCACGATGATGCTTAAAGACATCTTAAATAAATGTAAAAATATGAAATACAATCAATTTTAGTATATACAATACATACATATGCATGTACTTCGAAATAGTTATGTCGACCATCATGATTTTAAAAATCCTTTCAATTTATAAAAAATTTCTTTTTTTAAACATTGCAAAGTGCAAATAACAAATAGTTATATAGAATATACTGGTTTATGAAAACTTATTTCACTTACCGTATATGGATTAAGAGAAAAATTTTTCTTTTCTTCTAAACTCATAGCCGAAAACTCCAATATACGTCGCTTATCGATATCAATGCAAACGATGTTATTTTCACGTTGACTCAGTTCTGCAAGAGAAATAATAGTCTTAATAGTAATTGCCAGAATTTGTTGTGGAGCCAATGGATCGAATTCTTTAATTGCAAGTATTTTTGATAAAGCTGTTGGCGGATTTTCATCATCCATAACAGATATATAATTATTTTCAAAGAGCTTGGAGAAGCGCATAGAAGATTTATCAGAAAGCAGTGACGAACTACTGCCAGTGCTGCTACGACGAACGGTGGGTGGAAGTGCATCAACGGTAGATGTTCTAGCATGGTTGCAATTATAACTGCAAGGTCTGTCATCATCGCTATGATAGTATATCAAGTCATATATATCATTTTCAATTGATGAAGTTAGTTTCGCACTGTTACCGCTGCTACCGGCAAGAGCACTAGTATCCTCAAGTGGTAGATAATAGTTAGATTTTTGTTTTTTACAATGTTTGGGTTTATGTTTCGGCTTTGCTACAGTCGTTAAAGCGAAACTTGAAATGTTTTTATTGTGCTTGTGTGCTGAATCTTTTTTAATTTTTTCATCCAAATTTTTGGAATCATTTTCAGAACTCAGTTTTAAGGCTGCCTGTGCTTTGGTTAATAATACATATGGATCGAAATCTTTATTACTACCTAAAACGAGGGAACTCTTTAATTGCACATTAATTTGTTCACATTCATCAACATTCATTTCATCTTCTGATTCCGATGAGGATGAAGTAAATTGTACATCGGTTCTTGCCATTCCCCTTTTTGTTCTTATATTGTCCACCACATCTGGTCTGAGTCGTCTCAGACGCACTTTACACATTTTATTCTTTTTTGTTTCCATTTTGCTATTAACACTCTTTAATAGAAATTTAACTTTTTTTCACTGTTTGACAATTGCACCAATTTTACATCAGAAACCTTAAAGGAAAACATTTGCTATTTGCAAATCTCCACTTTAGCCTAGAATACAAAAAAGCTTTGTTAGGTTCCTTATTGTTCTTAAATATAAAAATAGATTTTTTTAAACAAATATTTCCCTTTTTTAATTAATATCTACTGCTCTGTACTGCACTTTTTTGTTAACGATACGCTCTTTTCTATCTAGTTTGTATCTCTATATTCGCATTTTCACATAGTTTACTTTGATTTTTATTTCGTTGCAAATAACACAAAAGTTGTTATGTTTGTATCTCTTTAGCAGTAATGCCAAGTTTAATAAGTTTTCCCCATTTTTGAGGAATTTTTTTTTAATTTTCTGGATGAAGTATATATTAAAAAATTAAACTTATAAAATATACATATATACAATTCTATTTGCATTAGAATTCAGTTAAAATTAAAAGATATTGTGTAAATTCTAAATGAGCAACTAATTATTGAAAATATCAAAGAATTGTATACATAACTTGGTCATTATTTTTTTTTATATGATTTTTATGCATTTAGCTTAACGATCTTGTGCTGAATTATTTTTTTAATGAAAATTGTTAATTAACTACCTTAAAAGTTTCACTATAACATTGATTAGCTAGCTTTTTCATAGAAATATAAATGAAAAATTAACATAACATGTATTTAAAAATTATTATAAAACAATAAAACCCAAACACACATATGTTATGTTACAATATATAATATTGATATATTGTTTAATGTATTTAGTGCACAAATTAAAAAAAAAATTTTTTTGATATATTAAAAAAATTGGATTTGGAGATTTATTTTAAAAGCAAAGGAATTTCTGAAAAAATGTAGTGGCATCCTGCTCTTGAATCTTATTTTCTGGACATACATACAGAGACCTGCGCCGAGCATTTTTTGCAAGCGGCGGCGGCTAGCGAAGAAATTGTCGGCGGCGGCTTAATTTCGGCTGTGAGCCGGCTGAAAGTGCACGTATGAATGCAACATAAATACACCGAAGATTGATGAAGGTTCTATTATTTATTTTTGAATCGTAAAGAAAAACAGCCACATTATTTTTTTTTTACTTAAGTCATGGTACAATATCAGATAAATAAAATTTTGCAACAACATTTGTGTTTTATAGTCACAAATAATCTATATTTTCCTCATTTTGTATTCCAATCAGAACATTCGGAATTGTTTTAAATTAGAATAACAACAACAATAGTTGTTATTATGAGCAGCGAACAATGATCAGCTTTTAGAATTTATTTGTATGCCTAAAATATAGAAATTAGGAAATATTTTCTTTCGTTTCGAATTACAAAGTAACCTTCCTATTTTACAAAACAAGTAAGAGCGCTATATTCGGCCGTGCAGAATCTTATATACCCTTCACAACGTGTAGTCATGCAATAACAGTAGTTTGTATAAAAACATCCCATTTTAAAATTATAAATTTACGTATGTATGTTAAAAAAAATAAAAAAAAATAAAAAAAATATAATTAAAAAAAAAATTAAAAAAAAAATTAAAAAAAAATAAAAAAAAATAATAATAAAAATATAAATAATATATTAAATAAAATAAAAAAAAATTAAAAAAAAAAAAATTTAAAAAATATAAAAAAGATATTTTTTTGGCTCAGCTGGGATTCGATGACACGTTTTCTCAAACCAGTATACACGTTTGTATGTATGTATGTTGTTGTTGTAATGTTGTTTTTGTGAAAAAAAATTGAGGTGGTCGTGGGTTTTTGCTCACATATCAGTTGTTTATGTACCGATGTTTCTAATTTATAATATCGATCTACTCCCGAATATTTCTGATATTTAAATACCTCACCCGGGTCCAAGCGATGTCGGGGGGCTTCAAAAAGTTGATTTCAACATACACACGGACAGACGGACAGACTGACAGGGCTTAATCGACTCCCCTATTCATAAGCTTTCAGAAAATATATACTTTATGGGGTCGGAAATGAAAATTGTAGAAATTTCACACGGAATGACAAACCTATATATACCCGTTGTCACTATGTGAAGGGTATAATTAGAGACAAGTAAGAGTGCTATATTCGGCCGTGCCGAATCTTATATACCCTTCACAACGTGTAGTCATGCAATAACAGTGGTTTGTGTCACAATTCATCCCATATGAAATACGTACATACATATATAAAACCGTCCCATTGTAAAATTATAAGTTCACGTATGAATGTTAAAAAAACAAAAAAAAAAAAAAAATTTAAAAAAAAATTAAAAAAAAAAAATTTTAAAAAAAGTTTAAAAAAAAAATTTAAAAAAAAAAAATAATTATTATGTATATAATATATATAAAACAAAAAAAAATAAAAAAAAGTTTAAAAAAAAAAAATTTAAAAAAAATAATAATAAAAATATAAATAATATATTAAATAAAAAATAAAAAAAAAATTAAAAAAAAAATTTTTTTGGCTCAGTTGGGATTCGATGCCACGTTTTCTCTAACCAGTATACACGTTTGTATGTATGTATGTTGTTGTTGTAATGTTGTTTTTGTGAAAAAAAAATCGAGAAAATATACTTAGAAAATCCATCAAATTTAAAAAAAATCCAAACTAAGGGATAAATTCCCAAAACTGGGACACCTGTATGCACGAATGGCTTAAAGAAAAAAATAACAAAAAATAATGCACGGCGGCTTATTTCTAGCCGTTACGAGCCGGATATTTCTTCGGCGGCGGCTCAAAATCGGCTGTCAGCCGGCTGGCGCAGGTCTCTGCATACATATGCATGAATATCAGTTAGCACACACTAAAACTATAAATGCAACTTATTCCATCAACTTTCACTTACTTTTTATTGAATTTTAATAATTTTGTTTAAATATTTCATCATTTAAATCATTAAATTTCTTAATTAAAATTATTTTTTATTTAATTTCAATAAATTTCCCGATAGTAATTATATCAGAGTGCACTTATTTGTTGAATTTTGTCGTTTACGTGAATTCCACTGTTGCCATTTCAGCTATTTTCTCGTCAAATCTAGCGATTTTTAAAATTTTTTGCGGAAAGAAAATATAATTTACCTACCGTTGCCACATGCAAGTGCAAGTGAAAAAAAACCAATACACTAACACTTTTTTACTAACACAACTACACTTTGGCAACCTGCGACTCAGCTTGCGAAGAAATTTTTAAGCAAGTAAAATTATTACAGTTACGGCAAGTAAAGTGACAAGCCGAAAAACAGTGTTGTCTAATACTGAGTTTTTTGTTAACTCACTAATATATCATACAGTTGTGGTAAATAATTCAGCTAGTTTTTTTAATAAATATGTATATATTTATATGAAGAATATTAAGAAAAAATATAAATATTCATTTAAAATGTAAGTTTTAATATAAATATAAATTTTTAATAAAAAAAATTATATTAAAAAGTTATATGTCTAAAGGTAACGTTTAATAGTGGCTATTGACAACACTTAATTACCAATTGAAGCAGCGTCATTTGTTTTAAATTTGTTTGAAGTTTATTTGTTGACGACATTTTAAAAATGAACTTGCACTGTGCTGTGTAGCCACTCAAAAAATTTTTGTGTTTTTTTTTGAAATTTCTCCTGATTTTCGTTAGTAAAACGTATACACTACCTTCAAGCATAGTACGCAAAAAATTATGTTTGTGAATACAATTTCATTTTTTTCGCTTGTTTTTTGGATTATGCTCTGAATTAAAAAAGATAAAAGTTGTGAGTCAAATTCTATTTAGTATTTTTATTTTTTTTCATTCTTTTCACAAATAATATAAAAATATTTTTTTTTATTGATTTCGTTTGCAATACAATTTCTATTTTTAATATTCGTCGTGTTTCATTCTTCTCACAAATTTAATATATTTCATTCTAAGCAAAATGAATCAAAAACGAAAAATTTGTTTTAAAAATTTCCTCTTTTTATTTGTTGTTGTTTGTGGTATGAAAAAAATTTTAACATTAAATAATGTACAGTTGCAATCATAATAATTTAACAGATTGGATTTTGCTTATATGTATATAAATAGCTGTATCGTGTATAAATATTATATTTTATATATCCATACATACATATATAATATTTTTATCCTCATAAATTTAATTATAATTGATTTAAAGATGCGGGCAAGAAAAACAACTTTATAGGTCTAATAAAATAATTAGGCATTTATATAAAAAGGTAAAGTCTTAAAAGGATATGCGTATTAGCAAAACACATATATAAACATATGTATATACCTGAAAATGTAAACAGAAAATTCATTATATTCCTAATTTTTTTTACTCAGTAAAGTAAAAATCCTTGTTTGTCTTAAATTGAAACTCGGTATAAAAGCTACTTTATATATAAGCATATGTCAAGCGCCTATAGGTAAAAGTTGTGTGTCACACTGTACCCAATGCCTCTTTTAACAACAACAATACCTAAAAAACAAACGACATCAATAAAAAGGTATATGTGAAAATCATCCCTTGCAAGGAATACAACACAAAAATTTTTTTTGGCGCCATATAAAAAAAATGTGTGTATAGAAAAATATGTAATACAGTCGGATTCGGTTAAGCTGCCGCCGTTTAATTGAAGAAATCACTTAACTACAATTAAATATTTTTACTATATTTTAAAGAAAATGAGTTCGCGTAAGGGAAAATCAGTTTTACAGCTTTTATGTTTTTAAAGCTACAAACTTCAATAAAGCAAACACTGCTTAGTAGAAAAAATTTCTTATTAATATACGACGAAATACAATGCGAGAGCTAATTTGTTGCACTGTAGTGCAACATTTTCTCTTATTTTGTTTAAAACAATATAAAAAGTAGAAAAGCTATTTAACCAAAATGGTTTCAATTTGTCCAACGTTTTTTATTAATGAAAATCTTGCATAAGCCAAAAAAATAAATCCTTCAATTATCAAATTCCCTTACCCGAATCCGACTGTATACGTGTAATGTTTGTAAGTATGATGTTTGTGTACCGCTTAGCATTTTAAAAAACCAACTCACAATTAAGAAGTATTGCTTTTATGAATGCAAGAAATACAAAAACAAAAACATACGTATGAAACATTGTTCTTCCGGCGCCTAATATTCTTAATAAAATTGTGTATGAATTCATGTCCCAAAAAATTAAAAAACAAGTTGCCACAAGTATTAACCTAAGATTCTTTACAAAAATTCCCATAATACAATTTTAACAAATTTATTGATTTGTATTAGTTTAATTTTTATTTTTTCATCGGACAGTAATTCAAAAAAGATATATATATGAGTCTAAATAAAAACAAAATATATAAAAATAAATATTATATCATATGTAATTGTTCCGTGGTTTCGTTTTTTATTGTTACATATTCAATTAAATTCTTATTAAGTTTTACTAAAAGCAAATTGTTTATAGTATCTTTTGATCTCATTTTTGTTAATATTATTGAGAGAGCACTAAAAGCTCTTTCGACGGAAACTTGTGTTGCCGGGACAATAAACTGAAGGAATTTTTCATGGCTGATATATTGTGAAGATACGATCAAACTACTTGTCAAGCCTTTCGTAGTATTTGTAAAAATGTGTTTGTTTGTATTATACCGTGGCATTGTTGTGTGTCTCTTTTTATATCAATCATTATCGGTGTAACACATACAATCACATTTTTTACAAAGCCTATCACAATGCTTTCTAAGTTGCTTGAAGCATTAAATAACAGCAGGCTGGCGACTTAAATCTGTCTAAATTGAAATACATACGATGTTTGACGCCATCATAGCTGCACGGCTACATTTGGCGGTGGCGCCTATATAATTTTGAATGTACATGTTTTTATAACAAAAACTTTTAGGGATAAAAAAGAACGAAAATTGTATGTACATTTATTTATAAAACTAATCTACGATTCAAGTAAAAATTCCACAAATATAATAGAAAAAATCAGATAAATCAGATTCATAGTTTTTGTTTTATTATACCTAAGCCTTATTTGTATTTTTGTTGATCACTTAATATTTTACATGCATATATTCATACGTACATACATGCATAAAATATATTAACTAAAAATTATAATTTTTTTAATATATTCTTTAATTCCTAAAATGGTAAAATTGTTCCCATTAACACAACAAAAATGATAAACTACAATGGCAACGCTGCTAACTTTTCTTCAAGGAAAATAAAAATTCTATTTGTGAATCGATTTTTTTTTAATTTTTCGATTATGTTCTTTGAATGAATGATTCATGTAAGGAATTTTATATATAAATTGTGGTGAGAAATTTATTTTAAATTTTTTTAAAATATCATTTGTCTCGCAACTTTTATTTTTAAAATTCGGAAAACAAAACAAATTATTCGTCACAATGTGGAAAATTTAATTCATTCAAATTAATATCATTCATGATTAATATCTATTCGATTGATTTGCGTACTATGCCTTCAAGTAAATACTTGCTTGTGGCAACGTAGGGTTAGCTATTAGCGGGAAATCTAGCGATTTTTGCGATGTTGGTTTTAAACGTGTTTTAAATATACTTGTTGTTAACATTCTTAAAGAGTAGGGCCCCTTTCGCATTAGGCAACTTTAATTGCGCAGGTATAATTTTAATTTTTATTTTGAACTTTAATTTAGTTTGCTTATGCTTGAATTTATCATTTTTAAATATTTGATTCACTTATAAACAAATAAAAGTTTCACACACACAAAATTAAACAACACACCGAAGAAGAAATAAAAGACAATGTCAAAAACAAATATATATTCCAAGACAAGAATGACAGCAGAAGCAGAATTGCCAAGTACAAGCAAGTCTGTACTAAAATCTCGGCAATTCTTTCCCCTTCACACCGACCTTTCCTCTCACACCCACAAACACAAGACTTGCGCAATTATAGTTGCCTAATGGGAAAGGGGCCTAGCTACCAATTCATTTGTAAGGCGAATGCCAAGGTCTATTAAATAAGGTCTGTTCAACTAATCAGCTGATCGTTTTTTGCTCCCCTATGTTTACTACTCGAAGTTGTCAAAATTTGTTTACCTTTTTAGGGCGACATTTATGTTTTTGAGACATATCCTGCTTTATTAATTTCTAACGAATATATTTCCGAGCCGGACATGCTGGTAAAAGGCGTTTCTGTACCCAAGGACTGAGCCACACCAACAGCTATAGCAGCCTTGCCATTACTTGGCTCACAGGCCAAGAAAATACAACGATTATCTATTTTGCCTTCACGCACCATTTGTACAACACCAGTAGCGAAACGAGCATCTTTCTGGCCCAACATACCTTGTGAAACAGCACGCTTCTTCAAGACATCGTCTAGACTTCTGTTTTATCTTTATCAGCCATATTTTTAGCAAATATTTACTATTAACACAATTTATTTTTGTTGTCTTAAAAAAATTGTTAAACAAAATGAAAACACAAAATTTAATAGGCGTTGGGCATATTCATACAGGTATATGCAACGGCGAATTTGCTGTGCTGCTCTCTGTCAAATACCTCATAAAAAATAATTTTTTATACATAGAGTTTGACAGTAACGTTTCCTATCAGATGGACTGATAATTTCACCTGGAAGAATTTTTTTGGTATTTTAGTCAGCTGTTTTTGACTACCTTAGAGTAATTTTACACTAACAAAATGCCCGTATATTTTTTTTGCTTTTTGTTTTTCTAGAGTTGCACATACCTTATTTAATAGACCTTGGCGAATGCTATCTTCAATACACTTTCTTAACAGATTAAAGATATCTGAAAGCGAAAAATCACATACAATAAAATTTAAAAACCAATTTTATCATGCAAAGTTTATAGCTCGAATAATTTTATTTGGGTGATTCACAAGGTGTCTTATCATGTCATATTGTTCTAAAATTTTATAAAGGTTTAAAAATGTTGTTGTTGCTTTTCAAACAAAAGGTGTCTTATAATAATAGAACCATGGTACAATTATCAGGTAGCTTCACTAAAACAGCTGATTATTTTTTTCTCTACCTTAAGGTTTAACTAAGATGTCAAATTTTGTAAATGTATGTGTATATATTGTGTACGTATATATTCTACCGCCAAAAAAACACGCACACACATTTGCTTTTTGACATTTAAGTCGTCGTTTTCCAGCAACAAAATACATTTAGGATTTTGTTGTTGCAGAACTGAGGCTACGTGATGATTGTACCATGAATTGAACTTTGTACGCTATGTTTATTGTGCTGTCGTATTTAATAAGCAGAGACCTGTGCTAAACGGCTAAGCCAAGCCGCAATAGTTTTTGTAAGTTCATTGAATAATTTTATCGTGGCGACATCCAAATTTAAAGGCAGTTGCTAATTCTTGATAACAAATCACTGGCGGCGTCGAATAAGATCGGCTAAGGACTCTGCTGTGTTTTGTTTATCTAACAAAATTTTATTTATTTGTGATTTATTTACTTGAGTCTGCCATTACAACAACTTAAATATACTTTTTGCACAAACTGGTTATTATTTTGTTTTTTTTCATTTGTTTTTGGCATTATGAAAAAAAATATTTATTTTTATAATTGTTTACATCAGCTGATTTAAAATCAAAATAGCACACTTAATTATGAGGGGTTGTTCACAATAGTCTTAATTTTTCATGCTATTATTATAGGACATATGATTTTATGACACCATTGTGAATACCCCAATTATATAATTATATTTTTATTTGAACTTTTTCTATATATTAAATTTTAATGTGTATCATTTTTTTATTTTTGGCTTAAGTTCATTTATTCTTTTATTTAATTATATAATTCAAATTAAATTAAATTGCAACCATTTTTAGGAATATTTTTTCTAAAATTATTTCCGATATTAGCCGAGTGGAATGCATTTTCGAAATCAGCTACGATTTCATCATCAGCACTCTTTATCGGTATACTACTATGTAATTTGAAATTCCTATTTATGTTACAATTCAATGAAATTTGAATTAGAGAATCTTAAGCTGGATTCACCCATAAAATTTTAGTTCAGAACAAATTTTTTTTATATTGAGTTTGATGTTTTACTTTTGAGAGAGAGAGAGATTATTTTGTTCAGAAAGATTTTTCTTGAATTGGTTTAATTTTAATTCTTGTTCAGAAGAAACTGAATTGGGATGCCACTTTTTTCAATATTTACATGAAAATTGAATTTGGTTGCCACATCACACAGTGTCAGTGCATTTATTATACAAAAATTGTTTTTGCCGAAAACTAACAATTAAAATGGAATTTAATGAAAACATTGCTCAAAAATTAATAGAAGAATTAAAAAAAACCAGGAAGAGAATGTTTGTATGACATGAGCAATAGTGCATACAAAAATAATTATTTAAAACAGGTTTTTTCTCACTGCGACTCATTTTATTTTCGATTTTTTTTTTATAAATTTGTTTTGCAAACAAATTGACTTTATGCACTTCAATTAAAAATAATAATTTTAGTTTTCTTCTATCCGACATTTTTCTTCACATGTATTTTAATGAAATAATTTAAGTTTGTATTTATTTACATAGTTTGCTAGCGGCACTGCCACTTTGTACAACTGTTTGCTTTTTTATATTATATGGCAGCTTTATTTTTTCGGACAAATTTTCTTAAATGGGTGAATCATTCTGCAGAAAACTCTCAGTAAAAAATGTTATTCTCCGGAAAAAATTTTGTTCAGAACAAATGGGTGAATTCACCTTTAGTATTAACCAAGGCACAGGTACTCTTGATTCATCAGCTGATTATTATACCCTTCACCTGTGGTGCACAAGGGTATATATAGCTTTGTCATTCCGTTTGTAATTTCTACAATTTTCATTTTCGACCCCATAAAGTATATATTTTCTGAAAGCTTATGAAAAGAGGAGTCGATTAAGCCCTGACCGTCTGTCCATGTGTTGGTTGAAATCAACTTTTAGAAGCAACTTTATGTTCCTCAGATCTGCATATGGTATCAATCTCTTGAAAATATCCAGGAATGAATCGCTATTGAAATTCAGCACAATCGCCCCATAACTTTCTGAGATATGAGAAAAAAACCATGACCACCTCGTTTTTTTCACAATTACAACAACAACCTACATAGATACTGGTTATATTTTATTATTTCTTTTATATTTTTTTTAATTTTTTTTTTGTATTTTTTTTTTATTTTTAATATATTTTTTTTTTTGGTATGTTTTATATGAGATGAATGGTGATACAAACAATTGTTATTGCATGACTACACGTTGTGAAGGGTATATAAGATTCGGCACGGCCGAAAATAGCACTGTTACTTGTTTTAATTTAATTTGAATTATAAAATTAAATATAAGAATAAATGAATTTAAGCCAAAAATAAAAAATGATACACATTTAAATTTAATATTATTTATATTTTTATTATTTTTTAAACATTTTTTTTTTATTTTATATTTATTATATATACTTTTATTATTATTCTATTTTTTTTTTAATTTTTTATTTTATATTTATTATTTATATTTTTATTATTTTTTTTAATTTTTATCAAACTTGTTTTTTACTTTTTGTTTTTTTTCCATCTTTTTTTAAATGTTTTTTTATTTATTTTTTTTAACATTCATACATACGTAAATTTATAATTTTACAAAGGGATGTTTTTATATACATATGCATGTTTTTTATATGTAAATTATATTTTTAGATGTGGGTTTTGTTTAATTTTTCTTTATTAATGACAAATTAAGTTTTTAATTTTAACTGACTAAAAAAATAAAAATATCATAATATAAAAAGAATTAAACTAAAGCAAGCCTATTGCTCCCATACCATTTGTTTTGTTGACAATGCAACTCGTGTGGGGAATCAGATTACACCAAAGGTGCTGGAAAATATTTAGTAAACAAATGCATTTATTGCCAGACATGTCGTCAGCAATTTATATGAAATGAAGTAGGGTGTTGCTTAAAACAGTAAAAACATTAAGGTGACACTTTAGATGTGCCAACGTTAACTCCTCCCCCGCTTAAGTGAGGGCCGTCCTCGGTTCTCCTAAACTTATCAATGGTGTCTTGATCTTGGCGCTTTCTCATTTGTCTCATGCGTACTTTGGAAATTAAACAATAAGTTAGAAGAATTAAAATTACGATCAACATAGAAAAAGTAGGTCCTATGATAAGTTTGCTTTCGACCTCTTTAATGTAATTGAGATTTTGGATGCCTAACTTTTGGAGATATGGGAGGCTTAATATTTCCTGATAATCAGTGACATTAAGCATTGCCACGGTTGCTGAAGTTGGTATTTTCTTCACCGTTTGTTTCAGATTTTTATAAGTGGACCCATTAACATGAATCTCATCATCAAAGATGAGTAAGAAGGTTCCAGTGATAGTCTTTACTGAAATGTCATTATTTTTGATTACGGCGGTGTCATCGTTGATGATAATAATACCGTCATCGACTACGACCAGCGGACTAAGGTGACTGGGTTGAGTGCTGCAGTGGGTTATACCACCCGAGTGGAGTTGCTGGGCACAAGTGCGATATAATAACTCTCTACAAAAAGTTGTCGTGAGTGTAGCGCTGCAGTTTCCGATTGGGAGAATTTCATTTCCACAATCGGCCACATTGTTATCTTTGCCGAGGTACAAAATCGTTCCATTATGTTGAACAGGGAATAGGCTTACTTTCTTACATTCTAGTCTAGGGTTAGGATGCTTAATTATATTTAAAATGTATAAAATTATTATCTAAAAGGACCTTAATAAATGACACTTCCATTAGATCAGATACAGTAATATTTGTAGAGTGCTTGTTTACAATATTTTTTAAATCATTAGAATCCAAAATTGCAGGGTTAATTATTCTTATCCTTGCAAGGGTGACTAATAGCATTAAAGTCTCGAGTTCCGAAATTATTATTATATTTCTTGCAAGAAGTGTTTTATACAGATGACCTGTATCAATCTGTCTGGTTTTCGAATTTTTAATGATTATATTAACTGCTTCTGTAAGTCTATTAATCTAGGCTTGCGTTTTTTGTATTTTCAAATATTTGCCTGTTTTCGGACTCGATGAGTTCCTGTTGTTTAAATTTCACGTTCCCCAAGTCGTCGGAATCTGGTGTGCCAGCGATTACCTAAAGGCAGGGCCCAAGATATTAAAGCTTCTGGCGTGTCCGCGTTGAATTTCAAATGATGCCAAAATTGTCATAATTCGAGTAACGTCCGAGACCAAAATTTTCACCATATGGGATAAAGAAAAATGTTCCGTAAGATGCCTCGTCTCGTCAGCTATTTCAGAGTACATCGTCAAATTTGTAGTATGTCGCAAGTGGTCGAAATCTTTCCATATTAATACGTCCCCGTCCGTAATGAGAATATAATCTGAGTTAGAGTAGTCCACCAATTTTGCAGTCACTGTCCAGAGTGGAAGTATCATGAGTAAAATCCAATAATAAAAAACAAAACGAAAAACGACGAGGTTATGATGGACCAATGCTAAAAGGTCAAGAAGTTGGTTCCTTTTCCTTACTGTAGGTTGTCCTTATGGACCACCCTCCCTTTAATGAGAACTGTAGTTCCCAAGTTTGACAAAATCGATGTCACATCTGGGATGGGGTATTTATCGTCAAAAGTTTTCCGGTTTAGTTTCATTAAATCAATAGTGAGCCATTTCAGAGCGTTTCCGCGATCATCCTTTGGCGACTATGTTAGTGCTGAAAGGTAGAGATTTATTAGGGTTCGCAAAAACTCCCAACAAACTCTTCATCATGTTTCGAAATTTCGTAAGGACTATGTGAGGTACTACTATGTCCTCCATCCGTGTGAAATTCACATTTGCACACTTCAAAAAATTTGATTTTCTACGAACATTTTGAGTTCGCAGTTCACTGTGTTTGAAATCTAGTTTTGCACTTAACTGCGTTAGCAGATCAAGGACTAGTATGTCATCAAATGTTAACAATGATGGCAATATAAAAAACGTACTATTCGTGTTGAATAGGTAAAGGTTATACTTTCTATCGATAGTGTCGAAGCCATGGATGGATTTTATTAAAAAGAGGATTTTCTTTATGCAATGTCTCGAAGCTCCCATATCTATTAATAATATAATGTTTCTCCCAAATATTTTCTCCTATCAACCTCTATTCCGTTGGGTCTTTATTACCCGTTGCAATCTAAACTTCACCACCACCACCACATCAAACGCAAAAAAAGGCAAATCGGTATAAAATGAAACGCAGGCACCTGATTTAATACCCTTACAAGGATTTACATCAAGTTTGAGCAAAAATATTTATTAGTTTATTTTTTTTTCATTTACAAGCACTCTACAGGTATTTATACTTCATGTTATTTTCGTTAAGGCTGGAGTAATGTTTCCTTGGTGTTGTCCCTCGGTGTTGATTGTCTTCTTCAACGCTGACCAGGCTGTTTCGAAGCGCTGGTGGTTTTAGATCCTCTTTTTTAAGCTTTATTCATTCGTGCCCAAATGCACTTGCTTAATTATCTAATTTTTCACGCACCATTTGTTGTTGAGAAAGCACTTAAAAAGAAATAGACATTTATCTTAGTTTTTCACTGTTTTGTTGTTTGTTTTCATTTCCCTTTGTATTTGCTCAGGCCTTTTATTGCTCTGGGTCCTTACAACTTTAATTTTAAGGTTTTTTTTTTGAATAGTTTATTTTGTTTGCACTGTTTTTATTTATGCCCTTTTTACTTGTGGGAGACAAAAAGGGTTTTGATTTTATGTTGAGAGCACTGTCCTGGCAAAAAAACCAAAAAAAAATTTTTTTTTTGCTCTATTTTTATTCACAGTAGTTCCTCTTTTTTTAAAAAAGGGTCTTTGTATTTTTTCTTTGTTTTTATTAATAAAAAATTTCTTCACTTGTTTCCTTTTGTTTTTCTTAATTTTTGAGAGGAAAAAAACTTTTGTTGGTTTATTTGTATTTACAATAGTTCCATTTTTTTTCTTTTTTTTTATTTACAGAAAAAAATTTCGTTCGCTTGTTTTCTTTTGTTTTTTAAGAGTTTTTCTTAATTTTTTGGAAAATTTCATTTCATTCTGTTTTTTTTCTTTTCTTTCTAAAAAACTTCATTATAAAGCCGAGTTGGGCGCCAATGTATAGGATTTATATGTCACATAGAAAACAATAATTTACGAACGACGATATATAAACAAGTAAGAGTGCCGTGACGAATCTTATATACCTTTCACAAAACGTGTAATCATGCAATAACAATAGTTTGTATCACCATTCATCTCATATAAAATACGTACATACAAGTTAACGTTGAACGACGATATTAAGTAGTGGTTATTTTTATTTGATAAAGTTAAATACATATATTTCTGGATCAAATTTTTGGTTTTTAACTTTTTTGCTTTGATTGTTTTACACATATTGGATTTAGATTAGCAAAGTATATTTTAGTTGTTCACTTGGGTAATGAATAGGGAAACTAGATAAAAAACTGCCGGCAGAAAAGTAGTATTCATCAAATTAATTTAAACCATTCAACAGAATTAAAGGCAAAACTACGAAGGTCAGGGAAGTGGTAGTAAATGAACCTATTTTAGGACAAAAGAATTAAATGAAAGGATAAAGAGAATTATAAATAAGGACATGTTAGAAGTTCAAACAACTATAGGTGGTCTGGTAAAAGTAGTCCAAAACCTAACCTTAGGGACTTCTGCTTTTTCTCACACTCCGACGACTAATGCATCGAAGTCTTCAGGGGAAAGTAATGTTAGTTTGGTAGAAGACTCTTCTAATAGGGGCCGTACATTGAATCTAAATGCTTTTAGACGAAATGTTAATCTTGTCAACACTACTCACCAACAATTGTCTACCCAAATTATACCAAACAATCCAGTCTTAGTTATAGCCCCGGGGTACTCTGTTTTGAAGGATAATATTAGCATCAAATGTGAATGTGTCTTTCGATTTTAGACAAATAAGACAGTTAAGACAAATAAGTAGTTTTTGACAACAAGTCCATGAGCGTTGATGATTTAATTTTTCGGTTGGGGCAATAAAAACTGGTGCGGTAAAAGATTGGTATTTGTCATTTGGAGGCACTCATGGCTTAACAGAATGGCCGGTACTGCGTTTAGCTTTACTTTTTCGAATTTCGAAGTGATGAGGGATTTAGAAAAGAGAGAAGGCAACAATAAATGCAAGCATTGATATGTTCTTTCATGCAATGAATAAATTACGGACTAAACTCACACAACCGTTGCCTGAATATGATATGATAAAAATCATGAAGAGACATGAAAATATGCCACCACATTGCGTAAATAGGCAGATAAATGAATTGTACAATAAAACCAATGAATATCTCACAGATAAGGAATATTTAGATCATGAAATGGTAGAAGTGGACGCTGTACAATTGAGAGAACAAGCATTTAAACAAAAGAAACAGCTAGAATGGTTAATTGATGTTTTTAGAAGGCAAAGAATTAGGCAAATATTTCTCATATTAGACACTATTTACCGCTACAAATATGAAATAGCTAGTTAGAACATTTTTCGACAGGACTCAAAAAATACTAAAATGTCAAACAGAATACTAAAAATTAGACAGAAATTCAACAAGCGTCGTATTAAAAGGCGAAAAATATTAGAGGTAATGAAAAGATCTAATAAGATAGTGAAGGATCCTAGAATTTGTATTAATGTAAGGATATTCCGTAAGTATTTTAAGGGACTATTGGATTCAGGCGCATCCGTAAAAATTTTACCAAACAGTGTAGGGAAGTAGTGAACGAATTAGGCGTGGTAGTTCATCCCATGGTGACAAGTGTGAAAACTACCAGAACAACATTTATATTTAGGCATAGATTTTTGGGAAGATTTTAAACTAGTTTCAGAGTCAATTAGGGTAAAAAAATTGAAATTGAAGATTTAACAAGATTTAGTAGATGAAAAGGCAGAGAATAGAATGAAACCAAATATGTTGAGTACTTATCTGCAGGAGAAATTAAATAAGGTCATAAGTCTTTTTAATACCTTCGACAAAGATGGTTTAGGTATTATATATCTTGAGAATCAGTTAAGAACCTGCATTACCAGATTTCACCAGTGGTTTCGTATAAGGAAATATATAGCATGTTAAAGCTGAATTTTATAGAAGAGAGTGAAAGTCCCTGATGCAATCCAACTACGATAATATGAAAACCAGGAAAAAATCATTTTTGTCTTGATGCCAGAAAATTAAACAAATTAACAGTAAAGGAGGTGTATTCATTGCTAAATATAGATGGGATATTGAGTCGAATAGATGAAACATACTTAATAAGTTATGTTGACTTAAAATATGCCTTTTGGCAAATAAAAATGGTCCAAAAGTGTAAACCGTGCACAGTTTCAGGGCGGTCACTCCACCACTTTAGAGTTGTGCCATTCGGACTATGTAATGCAGCTCAACGTCTTTGCAGGTTAATGGAAAAAGTGGTTTCTCAATGTAAAACGTAATTTCGGTCACATTTGAAGAAATAACAAAATGCGTAAAGAATGCAAATCTTACTATAGTTCTTAAAAAATTTTACTTTTGCTTTAAAGAATTAAAATATCTGGGTTTCATTATTAGTGGGGGTACGTTGAAAACTGACCCTGAGGAGGTAAATGCAATAAGGAATATAAGAATTTCAAAAACAACACGAGAAGTGGGAAGTTTTCTCGGCACAGATTAAGGACTTTGCTACAATTGCTGAATCACTAACTTATGCATTGAAGAAACGAACAAGTGTGATGCATCAGAGTATAATATAGGGGCTGTTTTTTATCAGCTAAATACAAATAGGGAAGAACATCCAATTGCATTCTATTCGAAGAAGCTCAATGCTTGTCAGCGAAGATATTACATAAAAGGAATGCTTGACGTCATTAATGGATATAAAGAGGTTTCGTACTTATGTAGAGATGATGCCATTTATGGTGATTACTAATCATGATAGCTTGAAATGGCTCATGGCGCTGACCTTAATGGAAGATTGTCTCATTGGTCGCTGCAATTGCAAGCGTACGATTTTAATACCCGCCACCAAAAAATGGTGCGGGTATATTCATTTTTCCATTTCGTTTGTAACACATCGAAATATGCATTTAAGACCCCAAAAGTACATATATACATATATGTTCTGAATCGGGGTTTAATTTTATGATGATCTAGCTATGTCCATCCGTCTGTTGAAATCACTATAGAAGTCGGACGAAACAAAGCTAGGGGGCTCAAATTTTTCCTGAATATTTCTTATACACAAGGTTTGTTTGGTATTGAAAATGTGCTAAATCGGAATATTAGGAATGCAAAAGTAGATAAAAAAAACCATGTCCTTCATACGTCGAATAAAATGCGATTGTGTCTTAATTATTTGACGTAGAGCAATAACATTTCGTATGTATATTTCCTAAATAAAAAATATTTTGCTGAGAATTACTGAAATCTATACATTACGAAAGAGTTATAGATAAAAATGTACGAAAATTTATACCGCACACCGTATTTTTCGCTCTATTTAAAAGGTAAAAAAACTGACAAAAGCAGATGTACGATTCTGAATTTTTACAAACATTGCTTTATGATCAAAATACTTATAATAACTGAAAACTAAGGTGAAACGTCTACTTTAGCGCCCACCTCCCATATAACGCTTTATCTCAAATTCATACAATTTCTCTGTGGACATAGATTTTAAAAGAATAAAGAAACCTATATTGAATCTAAGTAAGTTGAAATTATTAGCAGAAACTACTTTGACATGCATACTATAATGCCCAGTTCTCAAATAACACAATGCAACAAGCAAAAATTCCCAAAATAACCACTATATTTCTTTGATCCGCTATAGTCACCTATCTGCAAAAATTATCATAATTTCAAAGTCTATGGTAAAGTTTTTTTTAAATTTTTTTTTATAAAATTTGAGATTTTTGAAGAGGCTTTGGGACGGCGTACTCGATTTTGTTCAGCAATCTGTCTGAAAACTTTAAATTGCGCCAGCTTTAAGTTTTTTTAGTATCATTTCTGATTTAGCCATCAGTTTTTGAGTTATATAGGAACAAGTCGGAAACTTTTTTTTTTTTGCAAAATTATAAAATTTTTAATATTAAAAAATTTATCAAAAATATAACGCAACAAATAATTTTCAATTTTGGTACTTCATATTATAACTGAATTTATTAGAAATAAAATTAATTTTAAAACATTAAAATCTATGAATAAATTTGTGTTTTATTCCCGATAAACTAAAAATAACTAGTCCGTCTGTTGAAAATGTACGAAAATTTATACCGCACACCGTATTTTTCGGTCTATCTAAAAGTTAAAAAAAATGACAAAAGCAGATGTACGATTCTGAATTTTTACAAACATTGCTTTATGATCAAAATACTTATAATAACTGAAAACTAAGGTGAAACGTCTACTTTAGCGCCCACCTCCCATATAACGGTTTATCTTAAATTCATGTAATTTGTCAATTGACAAAGTTTTTGGGAAATAAAGGACTATATTGAAATATCTAAGTTGTATTTATTAGCAGAAACTTTATTTACACGCCTACTTTAACGCCCACTTTCATTGAAAGACTACATTTACAAAAGTATGGTTCAATTATGTATTTAACAAAATATCGGCCAAATGGCCCCCCCATCCTTGGCGCCACTCTTCTCTCTGTTGGTCCAAATTTTCAATGACAATGTTGATGCTCAATTGTTGGGCATGATGATGAGTCGAGGTTGACTGTTCTTTTGCCACACTATCGCAAAAAACAGCAATGGTTCCCATTCAACGAACTAAGAAGGCATTCACAGATTTTCTAACATTTTATACAGACCTGTTTTGCAGAAATTTAAATATATTTTACGATTCTCCCGATTGTGAACGAATTTGAACGATTATGTTGATCAAAAGAATTACGAAGTGCACAAAATGCATTTTGATTTGAAAGCCCATTTTTATACAAAACCTGAATAACTTTGCTCATTTGCGTATCTTTCCACTGATCAAATTGAGTAAGTTTGAGATTGAGAAATGTCAAATGAAATGCAGAAAACAAATTTAAAGGCTAGGTGTAGTTCACCTTCAACAAAGGCCCTTAAAATTTAACCACCCTCTACAAAGAAAGTGACACATATTTTATTATAAAGAGATTATTCCATAATTATAAACAAAATAATAAATATTGTGCTTTAAATGTACACAAAATTGGTGGTGTGTATAAAAGATTCGGCACAGCCGAATATAGTGCTCTTACTAGTTTTTATCACAAATTAGTGTAAAGCTAAAAATTTTGTGATTTGTGATTGTGAATGAAAAATTAACTTCAAATTATTTTCCGACGTTAATTAGTGTAGAAGTTAGATGAGATCTTAAAAAGTACCAAAGATAAAGTTTTTATCGGTTTTTGTCTTAGCCTTGTTGCGGGTGGTTTCCAGTCCGAATGTTGCCGTTTAGTTTTTTTTTCTTAGCTCGTTGGTGTCTTGATTTTTTTAATGTGAATGTTGATATAGGTGGTGAGTTGAAGGACGGATAGTGGGGTCCGTAAACAAATTCGGTGCGGATGCATTACGGCCATGGAAGGGTAATGGGCGATTGGAGGTCACCATCTGCCTCCCTATTCAGAAATGGTTCCATTTTGCAGGTAGTATTTTTTTTGTTGTATCTCATTTTTTTATGTCGAACCTCGGCCATCAAAGGGTTGAGAACTACTCCCAGGGAACGAGCCGCGAGAGCCAGCAGGGTAGGATATTCGGATGCCGACAAAACGGTTCGTAACAAAAATGGCGCCCAATCTAAAAAAGGAAATTTCGAACTGAAATTGAATAATTATTAGTGTGTTATATCTAAACACTTGAAATAGAATACTAGTTTTATTTTTTTTACAATAGCCCTACGTGTAGTTTTGCTTATAAAGATTTATTAAAGTCAGAAAAATATGTCGTAACCGTTTTGGAAATTTATTCAAAAGTCCGTTGTGCGAATAAGGGAAATTATGCGTCTAATTCAAATGATGATAGGGTAAAGTCTTAGTTAATAGAATATTTATGCTAATTGCGTGCCCTAAATTCTATTTAAAAATACATAAATATATAGTTTCTGTTTGATTTTTGTTTGTGGAGCAGTCGCAGGATAGCGTGATAGCCGCTCAAGCATACTTTTTGAGGTCCGAAGTGTCAGGCAATTTTGTGTACTGGCCTCCAGGAATCTCCGAGTGGAGAGTAATACTGGAGCACAAATGAAATGTTGACGTGTATATTAATTTTTTTTGTAGTAATGTCTTGGAACTATGGGAATAGCTTTTAATAGAGAATCGAAATATATCAACCGTTAAACCACCACTTGTTAACTTTCCCTTAAATGAAAAAATGATTTGTTTTGATTAGAAGAAAGTGCATTAGCAAACAATTGTATTGTCTACAGATAATTCTGTTGTTTTTTTTATTACCATTTTTAGTAAATTATATGTCTTTGTTTTAAGCTCTTGTTTTATATGTATTTTTGTTGTTAATAAGTAGTTTTTGTTTTTATATGCAAATTTAAGAAGTTATATATATGTTAGTATTTATATGGATATGTATTTTATAATTTGTTTATTTTCGGTGATTTAATATTTTTTTTTTTTCATATATATATAATCGTTTTTATTTGTTATTATTAGTGCAGTAATTGTAAGGTCAATCAGTTACCTTATAGGGAATATTTTTTTTTATTGTAATGAGTAAAGAGCACAAAATTCAAACTAGAACTAGGAAAAGAACTGTGGAACAAATAGCTTTGAATAATTCGGCAGTGGTTAGGCCGAAACAAGTGAAATACACACACGGAATGTCAGAAATGGCTTCTAACAATGATAATATCCTGGATTTATCCGGTACAATTAACACTAGGTCGACACAAGCCGCTACGGCGCAGAGTGCTATGGGAAATACTGGGCAGGATCCATTAACTAGCGCTTCTAATATTGCAGCTAATTTAGAGGTCAAAGAGTTAATATCGGAAGAGTCATCGTTAATGCAGGGAGCATTAGAAGAGAGTATCAAGAAAATAGTACAGGGCGAAACAGACGATATTAGAAAATCCGTGGAAGAACTGACAAGAATTATAAAATAAATGTCAATAAGACCTCGATCTGGTGAATATATTAATTCAAACCCATCCGCGAATAATACCAATGATTATAATACAACCATTATATTGCTCCAAGGTAATAGGATAAATAACCAAAATTCCACTCTGCGATTAGCCGACAATTCATATTTTCACATACCGCCAAGAAACAATCCCAATGTATTGCCGACAGCAAATGTGGCGAACAATGAGGGTACTGCGTATACCGATCAGTTAGGATATAATAGAGTCGCATCAGGTCGAAACGCTGTTTCTGGGAATGATAATGGAAATATACAAAGAATTAATATTCGTGTAGATAAGTGGGGGATAATGTTTGATGGTAATAATACTCATTTAAGGGTTGAAGATTTTATTTGTAGGATAGAGCATCTGCAAGCTTATTATGACATAAGTTGGGAAGAAATTCTACGAGATTTTCACCTGTTGGTCACTGGAGCTGCGAAAGATTGGTATTGGCTACTAATACGCACTCATGGTATCATGACATGGCCAACATTAAGGTGTGAATTATCGAATCAATACCGAACTAATGCGTCAAACTTTGAAATCATGCGGGATTTAGTGGAGCGAAAACAACAGTCAAACTAATCATTGGATTCCTTTTTTCACACTATGTGTAAATTACGCTCAAGACTTGTACAGCCCATCCCAGAGTTTGATATGGTTAAAATATTAAAGAGAAATGTTAAAGAAAGTATAGCTCGAATTGTATACCCCATTACCGTATCATCTGTAGAACAGTTAAGAATGGAATGTCTGGAAGCAGAGCGCAATTTTCCTAGAAGAGATGTATGAAATATACCACCAAACCGTCAATTTAGAAATGTTAATGAGGTATGTTTTGAGAATCGTGAAGACGATAAAGAGTGCTTCGAAGAAGTAGCAGCAATAAATGTTAAACAGCCTAAACAATCATTAAAATGTTGGAACTGTAAGGCAACAGGACATGGTTTTCGCGATTGTGATGCCAATGAAAGAACACTGTTTTGCTACAGGTGCGGCAAGCCGAATGTGATAGCGCCAAAATGTCCTGACTGTAAGCAGGGAAACGTTATGAGGGACGTGGGAATGAGTGGGGGCCAACGTCCGGCAATGTGAAAACATTAAATAGAAACCCACAGTTGGAAAAGGTAAAATTGTTTATAGGAAGTCACGGGATATCGAAAGATTATATGCCCAGGATGAAGCACTTCAAACCAGTGGATATAGGAAGGAAATATTATAACCAGATAAGATCGGAAATATTTAATAAGGATTATGTTAGTAGGCCTGTATTTTATTTTAAGAATTAGGGAATTATTTAAGGCGAAACGAGATAGAAGGAGATATATTGTAGAATCGTTGAATAGAGCAGGAAATATTGATAATAGAGTTTTTGTAGATGTAGAAATAAGGGGTAAAATTATGTCTGGATTATTAGATAGTGGAGCCTCAGTAAGTTTATTTGGAAGGAATTGTAGGGAAATTGTCGAGGAGTTAGATTTGGAAATAATACCCATAGATGAGGCATACTATATTAGTAGTGTTGATTTGAAATATGCTTTTTGGCAGATCGAACTAGACGAAGAAAGTAGGCCATATACTGCGTTCACGGTAGCTGGTAGACCCTTATACCAATTTCGAGTCATGCCATTCGGCTTATGCAACGCGGCCCAACGATTATGTAGATTGATGGATAAAGTAATTCCACAACGGCTAAAGGATAATGTGTTTACCTACCTGGATGATCTACTGATAATATCTAACGATTTTGAAAAACACTTAGCTCTATTGGAAGATGTCGCGGAATGCCTAAAAACTGCAAATTTGACCATAGGCTTGAAAAAGTCTCAGTTTTGCTTTCAACAACTAAAATATTTAAGATTTATAGTGGGAGCTGGAATGCTTAAAACAGATCCGGACAAGATTAAGGCCATAAGGGAGATACCCATCCCAAAAACTGTTAGGGAAGTGCGTAGTTTCTTGGAAACCGCTGGCTGGTATCGGCGTTTTATAAAGAAATTCTCGGCTATTTCTGCTCCATTAACCGATACTTTAAGGAAAACAATGACGAAATTTAAAATGAGCAATGAGGCAATTAATTCATTTGAAAACTTAAAGAGAGCATTAACTTCATCACCAGTTCTGCGTCACACTGATTTTACGAAGAGATTTTATATACAATGTGACGCTTGTGAATACGGCATTGGAGCAGTATTGTATCAAATAAGTGGAGAAAGTGATGAACATCCAATTGCGTTTTACTCGCAAAAGTTGAACACAGCTCAGAAAAAGTATAGCGTAACAGAAAAATAATGCTTGGCTGCTGTTATGGCTGTTAAAAAATTCCGTCAGTATGTAGAAATGATGCCATTTGCTATCGTCACCGATCACGCTAGTCTCAAATGGTTAATGTCGATGAAGGATCTTTCAGGAAGATTAGCGAGATGGTCTTTGCAATTGCAGGCATTCGACTTTGACATACAACATAGAAAAGGATCAGAAAACATCGTAGCTGATATGTTGTCCCGAGTATCGAATGATATTACAGTGAGCGAAGTTAATATAGCCGATTATCTTGGTTTTGAGACAACCGAATTCGAAAGCCCAGAGTATTTGGAAATGGTGGCACAGATCCAGGAAAATGCTGAAAGGTTGCCAGACTTAAAACTGGAAAATGGTCTTATTTACAAAAAGACAAGTTTTGATCAACTAGATGAACACCCATGGAAGTTATGGATCCCAGCATTGATAACACAGCCTATTATAGAAAAAGCACATTCAACTTTAACTACTGCCCATGGCGGCATAGCTAAGACTCTTGAGAGAATCAAACGTTATTTCTTTTGGCCGAAAATGGTAATACAGGTGAAAAATTTTGTAGCGAATTGTCAGGTATGTAAGGAAATAAAGTCGTGCAATGTAAATCTTTGACCTGAAATCGGCGAAAGAGTTATAACGGAGAGGCCATTTCAGAAGTTATATATCGACTTCATGGGCAAATATCCTCGGTCAAAAAAGGGCAACTGCTTTATTTTTATTGTTGTCGATCATTTTTCGAAATTTACGTTTTTGAAAGCTATGAAGGAGGCCACTACGAATAATGTGATTGATTTTCTGGTAAAATAAATATTTCATAAATTTGGTGTACCTGAGGTGATACATAGTGATAACGGGAGTCAATTTATTGCAAAAAGTTATGAGAACTTAATGCAATTATACAGGATTGAACATTTGAGAACTGCTGTTTATTCACCACAGAGTAATGCAAGTGAAAGGGTAAATCAGTCAATATTATCGGCAATACGCGCATATTTGGATAAGGACCATCGAGAATGGGATTTATATCTTTCCGAGATCGAATGTGCGCTGCAAACGTCTGTTCATACCGCCACCGGCGTTACACCCTTTTTTGCTCTTTTCGGTTATCATATGTATACCAGCGGTGCCGACTATAAATTAGGTAGAAAATTAGGATCTTTAACTGACCATGAGATAGTACAATTAGATAGGAAGGATAGAATGCGAATTACGCGAGAGAAGATAATGGAAAGTATGGAAAGGGCCTATGAAGTAAGTGCTAGGAGGTATAATAGAGGAGCACGTGTGACGAAGTTTGTACCAGGACAGGAGGTGTATCGAAGGAAGTAACTTTAGCAGGAATATAAATTCTAA
This sequence comes from Phyto melanocephala, assembly GCA_941918925.1. Classification (NCBI taxonomy): domain Eukaryota; kingdom Metazoa; phylum Arthropoda; class Insecta; order Diptera; family Rhinophoridae; genus Phyto; species Phyto melanocephala. The sequence goes on along the minus strand of OW799233.1, from coordinate 89,413,290 downwards.
GTTTTGCCGAAAATTTTTGAAAAGTAGGGTGGTTAGACCTATCGGTAATAATCTTTACGAGCTGGAGACATTAAATGGCAAGCCTTTGGATATATATCATGCAAAGAATATAAGGGTTTAGATAGAGTATATTATATAGAATTTTTGTTTTGTTGTACGTGGGAATATTTTCTATTAAAGTTTTTTTGTTGTTGTTGTCATGTTGTTGTAGTAAAAGCATGTATAACATACCTGATCTGTCCGGGAATTGTGTTGAAAGTAAAATCGTAGCATGTTAACGAATGTACAAGTATATGTCCATTAGGGAGGTGAAGTTAGATGGTGAATTGTATCTCCAAATGCCAAGGTCAGAGGGTGGTATACTGAAAGAGAGTATAATAATTTTAACAAAGTAAGAGTTTCATTCGTAGACATGTTTCATTTACTTCCCGTAATGTCGGATGTAACACAGTCCATTAAAATTCCTTTATCATTAGTAGTGCGGCAAGATGTAGTACCGGGGAACATACATACAATGCCAGAATGGAGATGAAATTAGATGCAAAATAGGGTAGACACCTTGAAGTGTGAATGTACTAACCGTTAGGATGTACGTTTTTTTTATAGTTACAGGATAAATGAGATTGTAGTAAATTTGAACGGAGGACAGGGAAGTTCATAATTCTTACCATGGTTTTGTAGATGTAGGGTAATACTAGCGTAATACACTACGGTATGACCCGGCTTGTGAGACATCAGGGTGTGGGAGTTCCCCACGTTGGGCAAATTTGATATGTGTAACCCGCACACCGTTCCCTCTGTCTATCGTCGCGAAAACGGAGTTTTGTTGCGGGTGGTTTCCAGTCCGAATGTTGCCGTTTAGTTTTTTTTTCTTAGCTCGTTGGTGTCTTGATTTTTTTTATGTGAATGTTGATATAGGTGGTGAGTTGAAGGACGGATAGTGGGGTCCGTAAACAAATTCGGTTAGGAAGCATTACGGCCATGGAAGGGTAATGGGCGATTGGAGGTCACCATCTGCCTCCCTATTCAGAAATGGTTCCATTTTGCAGGTAGTATTTTTTTTTGTTGTATCTCATTTTTTTATGTCGAACCTCGGCCATCAAAGGATTGAGAACTACTCCCAGGGAACGAGCCGCGAGAGCCAGCAGGGTAGGATATTCGGATGCCGACAAAACGGTTCGTAACAGCCTTTCGATTTTAAAAAAACTAACAGACACCTGTCAGCTTATTTTATTTCTGCTTTTTGTATTATATTTAAAAAATCATCTTTCTATTCAATTGAAAACATAAAATAAAATACACCAACATTGTCATGGTGACTTCGCTTCTCGGTCTTTTCTTATTTAGGTTAAGATTCTCGTGTTCCTCCATATTTTCCTCTAACGCTTATCAGATGGTAATATACATACTTCAAAATATAATTCAATTTGTGGGGCAAATCACAAAACTCGTTGAACGTGAATTCAGTGTTCTGCAATCACAGGTAATATTTTTTTTAGCTCTAATTACTGCACAAGCGAATTCCAGAAACTGCATCCTTATCGCTTTCTGAATTTCACGTAATTACACTTCAGTATTTCCTGGGTATTTACGTTTTCTCTTGCTGGCCAAACTAATATTGGGATTTTTTAATTATTTTTTTATTTAAATAAAAAAAAATCACAAAATTTTTAGCTTTACACTAATTTGTGATAAAAAACAAGTAAAAGTGCTATATTCGGCAGTGACGAATCTTATACACCATTCACAACGTGTAGTCAATACAATAGTTTGTATCACCATTCATCTCATATGAAATACACACACACATACATATAAAAAACATACATACATATAGAAAAACATCCCATTTTAAAATTATTAATTGAGTTTACGTACATATGTATATTTAAAAAAAAACAAAAATTAAAAATATATAAAAAAAAAATAATAACAAGTAAGAGTGCTATATTCGGCCGTGCCGAATCTTATATACCCTTCACAACGTGTAGTCATGCAATAACAGTAGTTTGTATCACCATTCCATATGATATACGTACATACATATAAAAAACATCCCATTGTAAAATTATAAATTTACGTATGTATGTTAAAAAAAAAATAAATAAAAAAAAAATTTAAAAAAAAAATTTTTTAAAAATAATTAAAATATATATAATAAATATAAAACAAAAAAAATAAAAAAAAAATATTTGAAAAAAAAAATTAAAAAAATAATAATAAAAATATAAATAATATATTAAATAAAAAATAAAAAAAAAATATAAAAAAAAAATATAAAAAAAATAAAAAAAAAATTTTTTTGGCTCAGCTGGGATTTGATGCCACGTTTTCTCTAACCAGTATACCATGTTTGTATGTATGTATATTGTTGTTGTAATGTTGTTTTTGTGAAAAAAAATCGAGGTGGTCGTGGGTTTTTGCTCATATCTCAGTTGTTTATGTACCGATGTTTCCGATTTTCAATACCGATCTACTCCCGAATATTTCTGATATTTTAATACCTCACCCGAGTCCAAGCGATGTCGGGGGGCTTCAAAAAGTTGATTTCAACATACACACGGACAGACGGTCAGACGGACAGACTGACAGGGCTTAATCCTCCCCTATTCATAAGCTTTCAGAAAATATATACTTTATGGGGTCGGAAATCAAAATTGTAGAAATTTCACACAGAATGACAAACCTATATATACCCTTTTTCACTGTGTGAAGGGTATAAAAACATAAATAATATATAAAATAAAAAAATTTTTTTTTGCTCAGCTGGGATTCGATGCCACGTTTACCTATACCACGTTTGTATGTATGTATTGTATGTTGTTGTTGTGGAAAAAACGAGGTGGTCGTAGTTTTTTGCTCAGATCTCAGAAAGTTATGGTGCGATTTTGCTGAATTTCAATAACGATTCATTCCCGGATATTTCCAAAAGATTGATACCATACACGGATCTAAGGAACATATAGTTGCTTCTAAAATTTGATTTTAACCAACACACGGGAAGACGGGCAGACGGTCAGGGCTTAATCGACTCCTCTATTCATAAGCTTTCAGAAAAAATATACTTTATGGGGTCGGGAATGAAAATTGTAGAAATTACAAACGGAATGACAAAGCTATATATACCCTTGTGCACCACAGGTGAAGGGTATAAAAACAAAGCAATCAATTTTCGATTTTTTAGTTTTAGATATCAAACAAATACGCAAACATGAGATGAGTGGTGATACAAGCAATTGTTATTGCATGACTACACGTTGTGAAGGGTATATAAGATTCGGCACGGCCGAATATAGCACTGTTACTTGTTTTTGTTAATGTTGCTTCACCTATTACACTGCTCAGCAGCAAAATCCTCCATTAAATAAAACTATGTGGACTGTATGGATTTTAATGCGCTGAACTCAAATCCATTGTCGGTTTTTTTCCATCAGATCGGGATTTTTTTTATGGGCGTGGCAAATTTTCCCCCCTAAATTGGTCAGGTACGGAGACGTATTTCATCCTAACTCGAGAACCAGTCATCCAATTTTCAAAAATAAAACATCAGAAGATGTGTAAGGAAATTGTATTTATTTTAATCTAATATGTAGAATTTTTCTCTATCTCTTATTGTTTTAGAATTATTCAAAAATTAATGGAGAAAATTTTTTTTCGTACAAAATTTGTAATATTTTTCAATTTAAAAATGAAATTAAAACAAGTAAGAGCGCTATATTCGGTCGTGCCGAATCTTATATACCCTTCACAACGTGTAGTCATGCAATAACAGTAGTTTGTGTCACCATTTACCCCATATGAAATACGTACATACATATAAAAACATACATATATAAAAACATCCCATTGTAAAATTATAAATTCACGTATGTATGTTAAAAAAACAAAAAAAAAAACAAAAAAAAAAATTTTTTTAAAAAAAAAAAAAAAAAATTTAAAAAAAAAATTTAAAAAAAAAAAATTTTATATATATAATATATATAAAACAAAAAAAAAATTAAAAAAAAAAAAATAAAAAAAAATAATAAAAATATATATAATATATTAAATAAAAAATAAAATAAAAAAAAAATTAAAAAAAAAAAATTTAAAAAAAATGAAAAAAAAATTTTTTTGGCTCAGCTGGGATTCGATGCCACGTTTTCTCTAACCAGTATAGACGTTTGTATATATGTATGTTGTTGTTGTAATGTTGTTTTTGTGAAAAGAAAATCGAGGTGGTCGTGGGTTTTTGCTCATATCTCAGTTGTTTATGTACCAATGTTTCTGATTTGCAATACCGATCTACTCCCGAATATTTCTGATATTTTAATACCTTACCCGGGTCCAACCTATGTCGGGGGGCTTCAAAAAGTTGATTTCAACATACACACGGACAGACGGTCAGACGGACAGACTGACAGGGCTTAATCGACTTCCCTATTCATAAGCTTTCAGAAAATATATACTTTATGGGGTCGGAAATGAAAATTGTAGAAATTTCACACGGAATGACAAACCTATATATACCCTTTTTCACTGTGTGAAGGGTATAAAAAATATAAAGTAAATATTCAATATTTTAAACGTTTTTCTGAGAGATACTTATCTTAGAAATAAAAAAATGCTATAAACCATAAAAATCGGTTGAAAAATGTAGATTTTATTGTAAATTTACCGCAGGTACCCAATATTGACCAAATATGTGTAATGCAGCAAACAACGTAAGAGCAGTGCGCACTAAAGCGACTTTTAGCAACAATAAATGGCAACTATTTACTTCAATCTATTTTCGTACAGCAGAAACAAATACAAGCAAAAAAATATTCCAGCTTGTAATTTTGTAACAACGCCTCGCATAAAGCACCCACCCTGTAGTCACCCGTAGATAACTTCAAATTACAATAAAAAATTAAATATTTACAGCCTATTTTATTTAAAATAACACAAAACTTTTGTTAATAATTATTAATTTTTATTTAGGAAACATTGTTAAAATAAAAAAGTAGCTTAAGCTGTCCATGCTCTTTCTTCCACATCATTCAATTTCGTTCTAAAGACCTCCTCCTTCATAAGCTGTCGTATTTGTGGACCTTCAAATATGCCTTCTTTTACTTTAGCAACGCTGATTCAAGGAAATTTTCTCTTAATGTATAGAAAGCCTTCACCGTTCTTGTTCATTGCTTTGACAAAATTTTTCATTAGGCCTAGCTTTATGTGAAGAGGAGGCAGAAGAATTTTTTCTTTTCGAATTAAAGGCTCTTCTGCTACATTTTTTTCTTCTGGAATAAAATTTACTCTTTTTGGCCAAATTTTAACATTGTAGTGTTTTTCTTTCGCGCGGCTATCCCATTCACATAAGTAGCAATATAACTTAGTATATCTACTTTACAATCCATTTAACATTGCTACGACTTTCAAATCTGCACATTCCATGAGTAATGGGAATACAAAAATTTTTTCTAGCATCATCTTCATGCTACAATAGTTTTCTTTCATATATCTTGCATACGCGAGTGGGGCCAATGGAAATTTGTTGCCATTGTGAAGTAAAACGGCTTTCAAACTTTTCAATAAAAAGCCGCCAATCCTCAGATTTATGACTGAAACACAGTTGACGCAAAAGTCCATCAGCATTATCACAAAATATCTCAAAAAAGGTTGTTCTCTATTTCGAAAGTACGAGACGTTAACGTCCTTTTGCACCAAATTTCATTATTTTCATTCGGATGCAAGAAGCTCAGACTTGTTTTTTAAAAGCCCTAATTTACAAACTAAGTTGTTCATATCAGTTTAATTCGGAAAATAATGCTTACTCGTTGCACTTCCAAATGAATGCGAAGAAACACCCATGCTGGATTCAGTTGCTGCTTCTTCATCGTCTGTAGGAGGCAATGGAGATAAAATTTTACTTGTAAACTGGTAAGCTGGTCGTTTGACGCATGAAATATTTGGATATGAAACTTTTTTTTTGTTTTTTTTTCGAAAACCCACGTGTTATAGCATGGCAAAAGTAGCAATCATTTTGATGATTTTGTGGTTCACCCCAAATCGCTGTCTTCATAAACGGCAAAGACTTATGACTTCCTTTTACACAACCTCTTAAAGAACTTGCACAGCTACTACAATATATTTATGGCAGCCAATTTTTATACCCGCCACAAAAAAAATGGTGGGGGTATATTTTTTATATTTTGTCATTCTGTTTGTAACACATCGAAATATTCATATTCATTTTAGACCCAATAAAGTATATATATTCTGAATCAGGGTTTGATTTGATGACGATCTAGCTATGTCCGTCCGTCTGTTGAAAGCACGATAGAGGTCGCACCGAAATAGCTAGGGGGCTCAAATTTTTCCAGAATCTTTCTTATAGACAAGGTTTGTTTGGTATTGAAAATGGGCTAAATCGGAATATTAGGAAGAGAGTTATAGCTCGAAAAGCAAGAGTAGGTCGAAAAAACCGTGTCCTTCGAACATCGAATAAAATGGAATTGTGTCTAAACGGATTAACGTAGACTCATGAAACTTCGAATATATATTTCCTGAGTGAAAACAATATTATTCCCCAAAAATTATCTAAATCTATGCATTAGGAAAGGAGTTATCGATCAAAATGTACGAAAATTTATACCGCACAGTCTATTTTTCGGTATATTTAAAAACAAAAACGTCATCAAAGCAACAAAATTGGATGTACGACTCTGAAATTTCGCACACTTTGCTTTTTGGTGAGAAGCTTTTTTTTAACGGAAAATAAATGTGCCACGCCCACTTTAACGACAACCTTCCATATAACGTTTTACCTAAAATTCATATAATTTCTCTATTAATAAAGATTTTGGAATAATAAAGGACTATATTGAAACACCTAAGTTGTACTCATTAGCAAGAAGAACTTTGACACGCCTACTATAACGCCCACTTATCACGTTATCTACCGTTAATGAAATTTAAAAGCTCATAAAACCGCCAAAATTTGAGGTATGATGATAAAATTTGCTACGTATATTCCCCTAGGCAATATCATTACTGTGCCAAAAAACTAAGGTGCCACGCCCACTTTTACGCCCACCTCCCATAAACCGTTTTACCTAAAATTCATATAATTTCTCTATTAATAAAGATTTTGGAATAATAAAGGACTATATTGAAACACCTAAGTTGTACTCATTAGCAAGAACAACTTTGACACGCCTACTATAACGCCCACTTTTCACGTTATCTACCGTTAATGAAATTTAAAAGCTCATAAAACCGCCAAAATTAGAGGTATGATGATGAAATTTGCTACGTATATCCTTCTAGGCAATGTTATAACTGTACAAAAAAATTATGGTACCACGCCTACTTTTACGCCCACCTCGCATATAAGGTTTTACCTAAAATTCATATAATTTCTCTATTAATATATATTTTGGAATAATAAAGGACTATATAGAAACATCTAAGTGGTACTCATTAGCAAAAACAACTTTGACACGCCTACTATAACGCCCACTTTTCACGTTATCTACCGTTAATGAAATTTTAAATGTACACAAAATTGGTGGTGGGTATAAAAGATTCGGCACAGCCGAATATAGTGCTCTTACTTGTTTTATTTTCTGCCGATGTGCCAGCTTTTAATTTTGATATTGTATAATTTAATTTTGATTGCCGTGATTAATAAATTTTGCAAAAGATTAAAAAATATTTTTCTTGTGCATCTTCTTTTGAAGTTTTAATTATGTGTGTTTCATTCGCTTACAACCTTTAAAAGAAATGATATATTTGATGCTGAGAAAGTCGAAAATAAGTTTGTAATTTTTTCGCATACTAATTCACTGTGAGATTTAATTTTAGAAATGACAATGATTTCAATTTATATTTAATATAAAATTACTATTTTAACACAAACAATGAAAAAAATAAATTTTGGCACAGCTACGGGATATCATGACTTAATCCGAAATGTAATTTGATTTAAAATATCTTCAAGTGACGATATGTAAAGTGTTATTCGTCTCAAACTATTTTAGGTTTTAATAAACACTGAACACAGCATCTGATATTGGGGTTGTTATTATGACACGAAATAATGTCTGATATTTGGTGGTCCATTCGAAAAATTAAAATTTCGATCACTTGAATTATGTCAGCTGATATACAAGCCTTGGATCGATTTAAACTGTTGATATCAAATACTCTATAGACAAAAATCCATGATCTCGGAATTCAGTTAACAGACACCGAAAGCTTTGTTTGTTGCTCACAAAAATGATTTCGTAAAAACTAGTATTTCCAAAACCGTTTGCTGTAGCATAGTCTTGCTGAAAACAGATTTCAGCCAAAAAAAGTTCTTTATCATAGTACAGTAGCACTTAAGATTGATCACAATGTGTTGTTTGGCCTTATTATTAAATAAATACGATACCGATGATACCGCAGGCTCATAAATCACACTAAAATATTATAAAATAAACAATGGCAGGTACAAAAGTATGCCTAATGGGTATATTTTGCGCACTGAAGTAGTGAAAATTCCTCTAAATAACCGTAATCCCACACTCAAATAATATTTCGAGTAAGACTGTTCAGTCCCGCAAAGGGTTAATTCAAAAAGTTATTGACTTCATATAATTTAATTTAGTTCTTTTATTTAAATTTAAAAAGTTATTGACTTCATATAATTTAATTTAGTTCTTTTATTTAAATTTTATTTACTTACGCTGCATAAAATATAGGTCAGTAATAAACATGTCATTAGCCGCTAAATGACTGAATCATAAAACAAAATTGTAATATGAAACGTATGCAATTTATAATATTAAGCAACTTATTTATACTTCTTGTGCATTTTGTTATTAGTGTAATTTAATGGTAAGTTAGTATATAAGGAGAAGAAAAATAAAGTCAAAGACACTAGTATTTCTTTGTTAGCCTACAACATTTTGTGTATTTTTTACCTCCGAGTTTGTTCAAGTTCAAGTGCTTGAATAAACATTAAGCTAGTAAAAAAATAGTGTAATTCCAAATTTATGTGTTTGGGATTAATAACGCTATACACTAACATTTGGTGACCCCAAGAAAAAAAAAACTATAAAGTTCAAGATTCCCCCAACAGCGGTAAGGATCTTGAATAACTTATTGGTGCAAAGAACGCGCAACATAAGACGCATCCTGTACGCAAAGGGACACAGCGTCATTAATTCATCAAAATAACAGGACACCAAAATATTTGGTGACCCCTAGAGCTTAAATATATATTTTAAATTCCCCCCAGTGGCAAGGAATTTTAATAATTTAAAGCGTATTCTACGAAAAAGGGAAAGGAAAATCAAATCCATAGTCAATAGCGTCAATTGAACTACTAAAGGAAAAGAAAAACAAGACGCACCATGACGAATATAAGAAATCTTATAAGCCTTCAGGAAGAGAAGGCAAGCGAAATTACGAAGCTCATAAGTAATATTAAAAAGGCTCCTCTCGACAGATGGAATGAATAATTCTATACAACCAAATACAAGGAGCTATCAACATTATGGCGAGAATTTGAAAAAACCGAGAACATTATTCGAAGGGATTCCACGGTGAGCAAAGACGACCCCTACATAGTGGGCAATTTATACAAATCCATCGGTGAAGACTACAGTGCTGCTGCAGAATATATTGAAGAAAATATAAGAAAATTGAAGGTGGGTACTAAGCCAACACCAGCCAGTAGAGAAAAGGTATTAGATACTGATCCAACCAACCATTGCGGCCAAGGAGGTGAAGTAATCCAAGGACTGGCAAGAAGAATAACTGCCCGGATGACAGCACTAACTCGACTCCTGCAAGGTTTGTCGTCACCCGGGGAAGACCTTCCCCAACAATTCTACAAAATTAATGTGGAAACAATAAAAGGTCTCTGGAATCAAATTCAAGACTTTTACGATGAGTTATGGCAGAAAACGGAAGATCCATCACAGTTAGGTCTAGAACAAGAACAATATAATAATCTAGAGGATGTTGTCCAACATCAAATAATACAACTTACAGTACTAGCTGAAAAACACACAAATACCACATCTTGCGTATCTCAAATCGGAAGCAACTCTGCATCACATAACTCGTTACCGTTACCAAAAGTAACATTACCCAAATTTGATGGAGACTATTTAAATTGGCGACAATTCTATGAACTATTCCTAGAGATGGTGGATAAACAACCGCTTCCAAATGTCCAGAAGATGTGGTACCTAAAAAACAATGTGTCGGGGGAAGCTGGGAAACTCATTAGCCATTTAGCTTTAACGGAAGAAAACTATAAGACAGCGTGGACGCTTCTCCAAGACCGTTTTAATAATAAACGAGTTTTAGTAGCCACATTAGTGGAAAAAATTATAAATCAACCAAAAGGAACAAGTGCCACTAGCTCCATCAAGGCCCTTCATGACACTACAAGAGAATGCCTATTAGCATTAAACAACTTGGATATCGACACCTCGTCGTGGAATGCCATACTTATCTAAATACTAATGAAAAAACTAGATCACATTTTGTACATTCGTTTTATACAATCATTAATAAAACCAAAGGAAGTGCCTACAGTTAAAGAATTACTGTCATTCTTAGAAACGCAATGTAAAGCCTTGGTGGACTCAACAACAGAAGCTATGCGTGAATTGTTTCAAGGCCAACCATGTGGCTAAAACTTGTACTCATGGCTGTTGCAGGAAATGCAACAAAAAACATCACACTTTATTACATCTGCCAAGTGGACAAATAAGTGCACAGAAGACGTAAAGCTCATCTAATCCAGTTCAAAATACAACACCCGAGGCAGCGCCTGCTAAAGCAGTCACAGTTGTTTCAGCATCAACCTCGACACACTGTTTAGCGAAACATAATAACTACGCACTCTTAGCCACGGCAAGGGTTATCGTCAAGGCTGCAAATGGATCATCAGAAGAGGTCAGGGCTGTACTTGATTCAGGCTCGCAAGTAAATATTGTGACTGAACGGTTGATCAGAAATTTAAAGCTCTCAACAACAAATTCCTCATTGTGCATTGACGGGGTGGGCTCAGTTCGAAAAAAAGCATCACAGCGGGTAAATATGGAAATGCTGTCCAGAAATAATGGATTTTCAAAAAATTTGGACGCATTTGTTCTCCCCACCATCACTCCAGTGCAACCAAATCACAACATTGATATTTCCAACTGGAAGATTCCAACCGACATTCATCTGGCAGATCCCAAGTTCAACATGCAAGGGAAAGTAGACATCCTTCTCGGTGCTGAATTTTATTTCAGTCTTATGCAACCTGGGACAATAAAATTAAGCGAAGATCATCCAATTCTTCAAAATACTTCACTTGGGTGGATCGTGGGAGGATTAGTAAAAGAAATCACTAATTATTCCCCATCATTATCAATGACGTGTGCCATCGTTGATAGTGAACGTCACTAGAACATGCAATTGACGTAGAAGCAACAGAAGAAGCCATGTCCCCAGCGGACAAATTATGTGAAGCACATTTCAATCTGAATGTACAGAAAAACTTAAATGATCGGTTTATAGTCAGCCTTCCATTCAGAGAGAACCCAGCAGCACTAGGAAAATCTCGCCAAATGGCATACAACAGGTTGATCAGCCTAGAACAACGACTTCAAAAGAACGAGAACATTCAAAGACAATATGTCCAATTCATGAGAGAATATGAACTATTAGGGCACATGGAAAAGGTAAACATTGACTTCATGCCAAATCCGAAATATTTTATTCCACACCATTGTGTTTTAAAACCTGACAGTACCACGACAAAACTTAGAGTAGTGTTTGATGCATCGGCAAAAACCTCTACCGGTCTGTCACTTAATGACTTAATGTACACCGGACCAACAGTTCAAAGCGAACTATTTTCTATCCTCCTTCGTTTCCGTATGCCAAAATATGTCTTTACAACAGACATTGAGAAAATGTATCGGCAAATATTAATCAACCCAGACAACCACCAATATCAACTAATTATCTGGAGAGAAAATCGATCATCACCAATACACTACTATCGGCTCAACACAGTGACTTATGGCACACGAGCAGCTCCATATCTTGCTACGAAATGTTTACGATGAGTAGCAGAAGAAAATTTAGCGTGTTACCCACTGGGCGCACAAATGCTAAAAGAAAACTTCTATGTAGATGATGGTCTTGGAGGCTCAGACAGTCTCAACATAGCATTAAAAACACAACAGGAACTAATATCATGGTTTTAATTTGAGGAAATGGTGCTCAAATAGTCCAAGATTACTAAAGGATATACCACAGGGTGACATAGATGTCAACTTAGATTTCAACGATGACAACGCCAAAACAGTAAAAACGTTGGGCTTATCATGGATTCCCAAAACCGACCACTTTTGCGTCAAGGTGAACCCTAGTCAGCATAAAGTGATCTCAAAACGTACGGCAACTTCTGACCTTGCAAAACTGTTTGACCCTCTTGGTCTCCTCGCTCCTATCGTTGTTAAGGCAAAAATATTTATTCAGCAATTATGGCAACATCCGTTAGAATGGGATGAACCACTACCAGAGAAGCTACGTATCACGTGGAATTCTTTTAGAGATGAGTTGGAGACCTTGAACAAATTCAAAATATCACGACATATATACAATGGTGAAAATCCCGTGAACATACAGATACATGTATTTGCAGACGCGTCGGAGAAGGCCTTTGGTGCAGTAGCTTACATTCGTGCAGTTTTAAAAGACGGACGAGTAGTCGTGCGGCTACTGTGTGCAAAATTAAGAGTGGCTCCTCTAAAAAATCAAACACTTCCCCGGTTAGAATTATGTGCTGCAGTCATAGCAGCCAAACTTGCGCATAGAGTGAAGGTTGATTTAAGGGTGGAAGACGATCCTATTCTCTTATGGACCGACTCTGAAATAGTGTTATCATGGATACACTCTCAGTCGTCATCATACAAGACATTTGTAGCCAACAGGGTCTCAACCATTCAATCATTAACATTAGCAGAACAATGGCGTCACGTTAAATCGAAAGACAATCCGGCTGACACATTGTCACGAGGACTTCAACCAGTCAACTTACCCACATGTCGATTATGGTTTCACGGGCCAATCTTCCTTCATGGAAAGAAAGAAGTGTGGCCACCGAAATTTCAGCTGCGACCCTCCACTATGAGCAACAGTGAAATGAAGAAGGTAGCATTAACAGCAATAGCAGATACCGACAGTGATATGATCTACGGACTACCACACAAAAACTCATTTAGGACTTTGCAAAGAATCCTGGCCTTTGTGCTCAGATTTATAAACAATTCAAGAACGCAAAAGGCAATGCGATCAAAGCATACTGCACTAACCCCGAAGGAATTGGACGACTCACTTGTGATTATTAGTAGAGCAATACAAAAGGTCGATTTTCAATCAGAAATAAAACAACTCGAAAAGGGCAACGAAGTTACAAAATCCAGTTCACTCAGCAGTCTCTCACCATTCCTGGATGCAAAGGGAACGCTTCGCGTGGGAGGACGGTTACAAGAATCATCACTACCATAACATCCAATATTGCTTCCATACAATGACACCCTGGTCAAAATGCTATTCAGGTCTGTCCACGAAGAGAACAAACATTGCGGCCCACAAACGTTATTAACAATCATGCGACAAAGGTTCTGGCCAGTAAAGGGTAAAATAACCGCACGATCTATTGTCCAAAAATGCATACGATGCAACAAGGCTTGTCCCCAACTTTGCGAACAGATTATGGGAAATCTTCCGAAGGCAAGAATCACGCCATCAAGACCGTTCATCAATACAGGCGTTGATTATTGTGGCCCGCTCTGGATCCATTATAAGGTGAGAGGAAAAAAACCAACGAAGGCATACCTTGTCGTATTTTGTTGCTTTGCAACAAAGGCTGTTCATCTTGAGCTAGTAAGTGACTTATCTATTGACGCATTCATTGGAGCGCTCAAAAGATTTATCGGAAGGAGAGGGCGTTGCCAGAACATATACTGCGACAATGCAACAAATTTTGTTGGTGCTAACAACAAACTGTCAGAACTTGTTAACTCAGTTCACTCCAAAAATGCTCAAGAAACCATTGTATCAACATGCAGCTCAAAAGGAATAAAGTTTAATTTTATTCCACCTAGAGCCCCCCATTTCGGAGGATTATGGAAGCCGCAGTAAAATCAGCAAAATATCATTTGCTTCGGAGCATTGCCTCAGCTTCTCTGACATACGAAGAATTAGAGACAGTAATTGTGGAAATAGAAGCAATACTAAATTCTCGACCTCTATCACCTCTGTCTAGCGACCCGGCCGACTTCACCGCATTGACGCCAGGACACTTATTGATTGGAGAAGCTCTTACCACTCAAGTTGACTGTGAGGGTAGCGACAAGGAAATGTCACTCCTTTCCCGATGGCGACTGGTGTCCCAAATCAAACACCAATTTTGGAAGCAGTGGTCCAGTGAATACCTACACGAATTGCAACAAAAACGCAAATGGAAAACGTCGTCTCCCAATATCAAACCAGGAGATATGGTCATCATAAAAGAAGATAACACTCCGCTAATGAAGTGGCCACTGGGACGAATAACTCATGTCTACCATGGCAACGATGGAGCAATCCGTGTAGCCGATGTTAAGACTGCAACTGGTACCTTCAAACGGGCAGTACATCGTCTTGCTCTTCTTCCTATCGAGAATGACCAACACATAGAACAAGAACTAAAAAGAAACAGAACTGATGAAGCAACCACTGTATCTGACGAAGATCAAACAAAAAAACCTGTAGCCAAACGAGTACGCCTCACAAACAATTCTGCTTTTATAACAATGCTAGCGGTGATGCTCATGTTACCTGCAGCACTTGCAACACCAATCAAAATTGAAAAATTTACAACTAAGGTAGGAATTCACTTCGAAGAAATAGGCACAACTGCTGTTGCTACCAGCCAATGGAATTTGTTCGTATATTATGATCTCTCGACGTATTGCACTAACACAGCACTTTTGCTTAACGGGAGTTCCTCACTACGCCAGCTCTGTAAGAAAATAAATCCAAACACAGCATGTTTAACCATGGTAGACCACCTCCAAGATATGATAACCGACTTAACGTTCGAGAACAGGCTTCTACAAAAATCACGGAGTAAAAGAGGAGCCGTTGACTTCGTTGGAAATGTCGCGAATTCATTATTTGGGGTGCTCGACTCCGAATATGCGAAACAAATGTCAGCGACTATAACCAAATTACAAGAAAACGATTCATTTATTCTGAGGCTTCTAAGGGATCAAACTTCGGTAGTCAATTCCACGATGAACATCATTAAACAAGATCAAGCATCCACTAAACTCAATTTTGATAATATTCTCATAAAAATAAATGAAATAAATAAGAACGAACAGGCGCGAAACGAAGAATTATATCAGATCAAGTTAACTCAGCTCTTCAACTCAGGCATAGTACAGCTGCCACTCGTTGCAAGCAAATTGCGCAAAATGCAAACATGCATTTTGGACGTGCTAACTGACATTCACCATGGAAAAATAAATCCACTGTTACTAACACAAAGGCAGCTGGAAGCTGAAATAAGACAAATTAAGATCCATATGTCTCAGTCTTTGGAAATACCTGTACCTGAAAATGACTCGTTAGAATTGTACAAATTGATGAAAATAAAAGGTGGACTTACTCAGGATTATGTGGTATTTAACATAACACTACCACTAATAAGCCATGAGAAATTTAAGCTGTATAATTTAATACCAGTTCCCAACTCCATAAATCACACAATGGTAGTAATAGAACCATGTAGTCCTATGCTAGCCATAAACCCAAAACGTGAACACTATTTTTTAGTCTCATCAATGCATCTGGACTCTTGTGATGTCATGAATCAGAACACATTCATATGTTATAATGTTCAGCTAAAATACAATTTTGGTGCAGAAATCTGTTCTTGCGAAATCAACTTATTCAACAACGTAACTATGCCAAACTGCCTTTTCAAAACGCTTTCAATAAATGCTACCTGACCCACAAAAATCAATGGATATATGCGACATCATCGGCTACGCAGGCAACAGCAGTATGTGAGAAGGAAATTATACCTTTAAATTTAGACGGCTCTGGGCTATTAACCATTAAACCAAACTGCATTCTCAAACATGAATTCAAGCAGTCAACAAGCAGTATCCACCACGTTAATCTCGTCCTACACCAGCCTCGGAAATGTGTCGGACTTGTCAACTCAACAGTTTACAAAAACCCAATTTAACGCAACAAGCCGATCCTCATCAATCTCTAACCAGTATGCACCAGAACTCAGAGAAATCACGGCTATGCAGAACCACTTGAAGGAAATCCAAAAACAAATAAATGAATCAGCATTCCTCCAAACACCAGGAATTATCAACTCAAATAGCCAACACCATCACATAGTTAGTTACACCGCACTCGTTCTCTCAATGATGCTAATCATTGCCCTAGCAATCGTGAAATTATCATCGCGATGCCACCACATGCGCATGAAGGGTGAACAAGAAACGGTGAAGCCAATTCCTCAGCCAAGGGCCCTAGAAATCGAGATAACAGACACTTGACTAATCATCAAAAGGTTAACTCGTTCTCAGCACGTAAACAAATTAGTAATACATATAAATAAATATTCAACGTTCATATAACAATTTAGTTTTAATTAAATTCTAATCAGTTCAATCTGAGCTGTCCATAACCCCACCATTTGAACGGTGTTCAACGCGCGGGACAATGTGCAGTCCCGCAAAGGGTTAATTCAAAAAGTTATTGACTTCATATAATTTAATTTAGTTCTTTTATTAAAATTCAAAAAGTTATTGACTTCATATAATTTAATTTAGTTCTTTTATTTAAATTTTATTTACTTACGATGCATAAAATATAGGTCAGTAATAAACATGTCATTAGCCGCTAAATGACTGAATCATAAAACAAAATTGTAATATGAAACGTATGCAATTTATAATATTAAGCAACTTATTTATACTTCTTGTGCATTTTGTTATTAGTGCAATTTAATTGTAAGTTAGTATATAAGGAGAAGAAAAATAAAGTCAAAGACACTAGCATTTCTTTGTTAGCCTACAACATTTTGTGTATTTTTTACCTCCGAGTTTGTTCAAGTTCAAGTGCTTGAATAAACATTAAGTTAGTAAAAAAATAGTGTAATTCCAAATTTATGTGTTTGGGATTAATAACGCTATACACTAACAAAGACAAAAACCCCTTCAATGTAATTTCTTAGGGATTTCCACTTTGAGTTCTTTAGGTATTCGGCATACGTCCAACCGCAGGACATTGACAAAGATAGTGTTTAACAGTCTGATCATCTTCCTGGCATGCTCTAAATGTCGTTCCAGTCGATAGTTTATATGACTTCTCAACTCCGTATGGCCTGTTATTACACAAGTTAATCTCTTAAGTGCTGGCGTACTCAGTTTCATAATCTCTTTCAGTTTCTCAAGATTTGGATGACCCCATAGTATCTTTGGCAGTTTATAGTCAGCAGTATTTGGCCACTTTCTATCTGGTTTCTCAATTAAGCAAATTTTAAGTCCAACGTTGAAACTCTAAAAAAGGTTTATTATTATCCAAAAGTTTTCCAATATTGGATAATTTTCTGGATTCTTCCTGTTCGTTTATGCCGTCATGTATGGTATCCATATTATCTCTAGACGTTTACAATTCGCATGCAAGTTTATCTCGTTCATGCATTGCAAGATTTTCCGAGATTGAATTTTTTCATTCACAGTGATCTTTACAAATGATTGGCTTTCCGCAAAGACACAAATCGTAGCTCTGTTATAAGTCTCTTTCATTTATTTAGTGCCTTCCATAATTGCAGTAATCTTAACCTAAAAAACAGGGTTGTGATCTGGTAGACGGAAGTATTACCTTTGTTTCGATTAATGTCATATAAACCCATTTTAGTTCGGTTATTAAATACGGTAACTTCTTTATTAAGATCTTGCCGTGATTGAAGAAAATTCGGTGCAACCGAGCGCATCTTCATAAAAGTGATTTCTTATTACAATAACAAAATTGATGTGTAAATGCATATTCTTAAAAGAGCTGGATTATATAACCCTTTAAAATAACAATTTGTTCTAAATTTGCCCAGATGTGAGGCTTAGATACGAAGCATGACGTCAAACGAACTCATTACTTTCATGGCCTGAAATATGAAAATTAATGATCTGATGATTACTCTATAGTATACTCTGAGACTCAAAATTCTGAATGATTTTGATGCAACGTTTGTAGTTGTAGAATCTTGGCTTTTTAATGCCGATAAATAAAAATTTTAAGAAATTGTTATATAATACTAAAAAATAATATCTTATAATATGTTAGAGTTAAAAAAAATAATATATTTCTGCAGTCAATCAATCAAAGTAAATAAAAGGTTTACTAAACAAAATTTACTTAAAAAACTCGTTTTGTAAATCTTTTCTCAATTCCAGAACAAATTGTAAATATGGCCGCATACGAAAAATTTAAGCGAAAACGAGCTCAGAATTTCATAGTTTACCGTGTCTGTATTGTTTGCTCTTTTTGCAAATTACAAATTTTAAAAATCTGAATCCAAATACGAATTTTAGTCAAATTGTTTAAAAAAGGCTTTATTTTAAATCTGTTTGTTCCACTATTATATTTTTATTTACATATTTCAAGAAATTCAAAATATGAGTTTTATGTTACAATATTTGAAAATTTTATTTGTAAAACATTTAAAGAACAAAGGAATTAAATATTTTTTTTTACGTAAAAGAGGTAAAAGAATATCGTGATTGTGAATAAATATATTGAAAGCGGTATGTGAGCAAAATATTTTATTAATTTTCGCTGAAATTCCAAAGATGTAAACTTTTTTAAATTTACAGGCCACAAATATACATACTACATACATATGTATGTACATACATTTATATAAATAGTTGTATAAAAAAATTGCATACATACCTATGAATTCTTTTCGATGTTGGCAAAATTAACTTAAAGCAATATTCAAGCTATGTACGACTTGCAACGCATCCTTACGACCGAAAATGCCACGTCTACAGCATTGCCATGTTAAATTAAGTGAGTATTGTAAATAATCGTTTTCGTTTTTATGAACACTCGTATTATTGAAGCCAAGATGAAAACAAGTCCGCTGAACTTGGGTTAACATGCCTTAAATGCACAAAAAGTTTTTATATCAAAGTTTTACAGACTGAGAATTGTGCCCAAGGTCAGTCGATATGTTTTCATCCTTATGTGCCACGATGATTGCAGTCTGCACAAGATATTTGAATTATATGTTTATAGCTAATATAGTATTCGCTTCTTTACGGTTCATTTCACAAGCTGACAACAATAGTTCAATTCGAGAAACTCTAGGTCAGTAAACATAATTTCTCCATTTGGAGCGATGGAAACCATCAAGAAAATTTAATCAATTTTCAATCACTGTTTAGTGATGAAGTCATTGGTCAAAATGTCGTCACAGATAATGATATTCAGAATTTTACAGTCAACGATAAGCTTTATAGAGACTAGCTTTCTAACTTCATTGTACCTCAATTGGAAGGCATTTCTATAGCTGCCTTGGTTTCACTATTATATATAAATTAATTTCAAGAAATTTAAAAAAAAATAACATTTGAATTTTATGTTAAAATATTTGAAAATTTTTTACAAAACGTCATCAAATAATAAAAAAGCTAAAAGAACAACGTGATTGGGAATAAATGCATTGAAAGCGGTTAAAATTTTCAAGATGTCAAGGTATGTGAGCAAAATATTTCAATAATTTTTGGTAAAATTCGGAAAATGTCAACTTTTTTTAAAATTGTATTTCATTTTTAATTTACAGGGCACAAATATATATGTATAAATATTTGTAAAAATATGTGTACATATGCACATAAACGTTTTCGATGTTAGCAAGATCAAATGAAAATATTCAAGCTAGAAATTCCAGCGCATCCTTACGACCGAACATGCCACGTATACAGCATTGCCATATTAAATTGTGAACACTTGCCAATATGAAAAGATGTCCGCTGAACTTGGGCTTTCATGACTTAAATGCATGAAAAGGTTTTTATTTTAAAGTTTTACGAGACTGAGAATCGAGCCCAAGGTCAGTCGATATGTTTTCATCCTTATGTGCTACGATTATTGTGGTCTGTAGTATTACATTACATTAATATATTTAATGTATGTATATGTTTAAAGCTAATGTTCGCTTCTTTATGGTTCATGTCACAAGCTGACATGACAACAATAGTTCAGTTCAAGAAAGCCTTGGTCAGTAAACATAATTGATCCACGTGGAGCCAGGTCAATCATCAAGAATTTTTAAAGCGCCATTATACCTCAATTACTGTTTCTTGTGCTTTATAAGTCGATGAAATCGTTGGTCTATATGTCGTCACAGATAATGCCGTTCAGAATTCTACTCTCAACGATAAGCTTGGAAGGTATTTCTTTCTACAAATTGATCTTTTAACTGAGATATATAAAGCACCAGGTCTACGCAAATATACCAGGCCACATGCCCAAATTCAAATTTAAACATTAATTCTATGTGCTTTAAGAAATCTTGATAATAAAGCCAATTGGATGTATTGGAACATTTATTCTATTCTACTGTATTAAAGGCGGTTTAAATTTTCAAGATGATAAGGAATGTTATCAAAATATTCTAATAATTTTTTGCTAAAACCCTGAGGTCTATGCAGATAAACAAGAAATGGTCAATTGGATGTATTGGAACATTTATACTATTCTGATTCTTTTTTGCCTCTGTAAAGAAACAAGTTACATTAAATATTCGGCTAAGAATTATTTGAAAATGAGGAATGATGGTGGGTACCATCAATATAAATAAATAAATTTTATTCAATGTTCATTAGAATACAACAAAGTCATGCAACAAATTGATAAAATATGATGAGGGCGTGACACCTTTCATATATAAAAGATAAAATAAATTTAATAGCATACCCGGATAAATGAAATAATTAAAATCTGTAAATAATATATGAACTGCTATACTAAAGAATGTATTTATTTTTTCAATTTCACAAAGCTCTCTTTTTTTTCAAAACATTTTTTGCAAATTCAATTTTATAGATAATTTTTAAAAATATTATTATTTTTTCCTTTAATTTTTTTAGAAGTTAAATAAAATATGATTAAACTTATCTATTATCATTTTTGGATAGATTGTAAATTTTCTATAAACTCAACATTATGAGCTATGATTCCTGATATTACATAAAACCTTTAAACAAATAACTATTAGAAAATGCTTCAATTAAAAAGTCTCAGACTTTCATAGTTTACCGTTGTCTGTATTGTTAAATCATAATCTTTAAAAATCTTAATCCAAATATAAGTTTTAATCAAATTGTTTGAAAAAATGCTCTATTTTAAACTTGTTTGTTTCACTTTAAAATTTAGATTTTTTTTCTGTTATTTCAGCATTTGATTTTAAATACTTTAAAATAATTGGAAAAACAAACAAAAACCAAAAACCTCAAATTTCAAAACATTTAAATTTCATGTTACAATATTTGAAAATTTTATTTACGAAAAGTCATCAAATAATTACATAACAATGGAATTACATACAATATATTTTCTTTTACGTAAAAAAAGCTAAAAGAATAACGTGATTGTGAGTAAAGGTACTGAAAGTAGTTTGAATTTTCAAGATGACAAGGTATGTATGTTAGCAAAATATTCTTATAACTTTTTGCTAAAATTCTGAAATCTATGCAGATTAACCAGAAATGGTCAATTGGATGTATTGGAACATTTATTTTATTCTAATTCTTTTCTTGCCTCTATAAAAAAACCAGTTACATTAAATATTCTGCTATGAATGATTTAAATGATTTGAAGAATGAGGGTGGGTATCATTAATATAAACAAATAATTTTTATTCAATGTTCATTAGAATACAACAAAGTCATGCAATAAATTAATAAAATATGATGAGGGCGTGACACGTTTCATATAAAAAAATTAAATACATAACCTGATAAATGAAATAATTAAAATCTGTAAATAATATATGAACTGTTATACTAAAGAATGTATTTTGTTTTTTTAATTTCACAGAGCTCTCTATTTTGCGAAACACATTTTGAAAATTAATTTTAAAAATAATTTAAAAAAAAAATATTTTTTTTTCTTTAATTTTCTAGAAGTTAAATTAAATTTGATTAAACTTTTTTTGCTAAAAAAATAATCTTTAAAAAACATTTTTTTTCAAATTTTTAAAAAAATAAAGATTCTTTAATTAACAAAGCTCCGAATTTAATCGTTTACCGTTGTGTGTATTGTTTGCTCCTTTATTAAGGTACAATTTTAAAAAATCTGAATTCAAATATTGATCAAATTATTTAAACAAATGCTTTATTTTAAACTTTTTTATTTCACTATTACATTTTTATTTATTTCTGTTATTATTTCAGCATGTGATTTTAAATACTTTACAATAATTGGAAAAAAAGCAAATACCTCAAAATTCTTAACATTTGAATATTATGTTGAAGATTTTATTTACAAAACATCAGCAAACTATTACAGGACAAAGGAATTATATATTTCTTTCTATGTAGAAAAGCTAAAACAACAACGTGCTTGAGAATAAATGTTTTGAGAGCGGTATAAATGTTCAAGATGACAAGGTACGTGAGCAAAATATTCTTATAATTTTTTATAGTATTCGGAAGATGATTTTTTTTTTTTTAATAACGGGTACAAATAAATATAAATATTTGTATAAATGTTACTATATGTATAGTATGTGTGAGTTGGTTTCGATGTTAGCAAAAGCAATTTAAAGCAATATTCAAGCTAAGATTTCCAACGCGTCCTGGCGACCTAACATGCAATGTCTACAGCATTGCCATATTAAATAGAGTGCGTATTTTAAATCACCTTTTTTACTTTGTCAAGTACTAATACTAATCAAGCCAAGATGAAAACATGTCAGGTGACCTTGGACCACTATACCATATATACAAAAAAAAAAAATATATTTTTTTTTTAGTTTTACAGACTGATAATAGAGCCCAAGGTCAGCCGACATGTTTCCATCCTTATGTGCCACGATATTAGATTATTATATAAAAACTTTATTTTGTATGTGTATATACTACATGTTGCTTAAAGTAAAGAAAACTTAGATTTTTTTTTAAATTTTTTTGTCATTCATAAATTTATATGACTGCTCATTTTGTGACACTCGCTTCATTTTCTGTGATTTTTAAACATAAACTTTTACTTTGAAAATTTTAAACAAAAAACAAAAAACACTATTTTTTTTTTACATATTACAAAATAGAAAATTTTATTATTTAGTTGTTTATTTAGATTTGCCAAATTGTTTGTAAAATTTTTACAACTTCAAATTAATAACAAGAATTGCAATTTTGTGCACTTGACTAGAAAAACAAATGGATCTATAAATTTAAATTAAACAATGTTTGTTTAGTACAGTGCTTACCAATCGGGGAAGTAGAATAAACAGAGGTCAGAGGAGTAGGAAAAAAATAAAAAAATTTATGTTTAATGCTAACTTAGTGCTGCCAAAAAAAAACATCTGTAGCATCTCTATGAATTATTTCACAAAGCTAATGGTATTTTAATTGAAATTTAAAGTAGTGTGGCAACTCCTGTATAGTCAAAAAATAGCTACTGTTGCATACTTACTTTACTGTTTCTCCCGGAAACCATAAACTGTTTTTGGGCTTTTTTTCAATTGATGCCAAGCATTTTTTTAGAGGCGGAAAACTTTGAATTGTATTCTACGACAGTTAATTTCACTGTTTTCGGTAAGTTTTCTCGGGCAACTTATCGTGAATAGACTTATTCCAGAGCAACGTTAGCAAATTTATAAAATATTTTTCAACAATAGTTCAGTTCGAGAAACTCTAGGTCAGTAAACAGAATTGTTCCATTTGGAGCGAAGATAATCAAGAGTTGATCTCAGGCTTGGAAAAATTTATATATAATAATAAAACACATTTAACAGCATATCCTTAAAACTGAAATAGTAAGAATCTAAAGAATGTATTTTTTTTTAATTTCACAAAGCTCTCTATTTTATGAAACACTTTTTGCAAGTTACAGTTTTACAAGCAATTTTACAAAGGCAATTACATTATTATAATACAGTTTCTGTTACGTTTTTACCTTCTCCCGTAAAATAACAATTATTTGAGTTAGAGTCTTTCTACTTGTGACCAACGAAATTTATTAGTGGGATATTAGTTAATGCAAACAACAATAGAATGTTTCTTATTTATTAATCTTGAGATCAGTTCTCTTATAAAAATAATTTTATTTTATGTTATAGTTTTTTTAAGCTCTTTAAGGTCTTTTCAATAATAAAAAAATTTTGTTGCTCTATTTTATATTATTTTATCAATATTTCGCTACCTCTTTGTGTAGCATCATCAGGATACGAATTTTTATTATACATTTGTTTTCTGTTGGTTAAGTGTCTTGATGTTTAGTTTTTTTTTTTAATTTTTAGTTTGATTAACAAATTGAAAATAATCAAACTATAAATTAAAAAAAACCTAACCAAGACACCTAAACCAACAGAAAACAAATATTCTTTATTATTGAAAAGGCTTAAAAAAACTTTTACATATTATTGAAAAAAAGGTGAAAGAAACTAATAATTATTTTTATTTTATTTAAATATTTCGCTACCACATCAAATAGCTTTTTAAGGAAAACGTTAACAATTAAAGAAAAATTAACAATATTGGAACAAAATAAAATTATTTATATACTTTATAACACTGATCTCAGGCTTTATAAATAAAAAACAACTAACTGATATAAATAAAAAAATGGATGAAATTTACAAATTATTTAACGCAAATATTTAAGATAAAATACTTCTATAGACGATGCTGGATGATATAATTTTTTTTGGACACCTAAAACTTTTGAATAACCGACTCACTAAAAAAAATATATTGCTTTCTATATGTGTGCCAAATTTTATTTAGTTCCGTGCAGCCTTTTTTGCATGAGAAACATCTAGACATTCAAACATTCACATTGATTACATTAGTAGGAAGTAGGAGTAGTAGGATCGGTAAGAGTATTATTGTGTTTTTTTTTAATTTTCTATAAGTTAAATACAATTTGATTAATCTTACCTATTATCAGTTTTGGATAGATTGTAAATTTGTATAGAAACACAACTTAATGATCTTTTTTTAATTCCTGATATAACATACTCGTCTGTGTTCTTCATTTCGAGTGAAATTAAATCACTCGTAATCGCTATAAAATTGTTGTTATAAACAATAACACTAAAATTCTCTCGGAATTCAGAACACAGGCGAAAGCTTAAGAAATCGTTTATTTTTAAAGCATATTTCAAAAAGACTTAAAAAAAATTATTTAGTTTAAAAGAAAAATAATTATTTTAAAGGTCTTTACCTATTGCAGTTAATCTTCTTTCAAAACAATTTAAGCAAAAATTTTTTGTATTCAAGCAAAGTTTAGGAAACGCTGAATTAGATCGAAAACAAATCATTAAACCGCTTTTACAGTAGTTTTTCTTAAAAAACAATTTGTTAGCAATTGCCATTAATGATTCGCAAATGCGTTGTAAAGTATTTAAGCATAACTAAAAGATTTTTAAGCAAGATCTCTAAAGAAAATCAATGTTTTTCATAGAGGAATAAAAAATTAGCGAGCTCTAACTATAAAGCTAAAAAACCTCTACTAGAAATCAAACTTAGTTGTTTGGAAAAAAATTATGAAAATTATAAAAAAAAGAAAATTAATAAAAATCGTCGTCAATTATAAATAAACTAACTACAACACGCAATGTCGTTTTGTAAAATTGTTAAATTCGCCTACTAAACTGACAACAGAAAAGAATAAAAAAACAAAACGAATTATAATACGAATAGAATTGAATTGTTTTTAGTAGAGTCTTTTTGTTTGTATGACGTGTATTCTTGTGTAAAAATAATACTGTAAAATTTTAAATGAAAAAAATAAATTATTATACACACACACATATTTGCATACACATAGAGTAAAAAGTTAAAATGTCAACTAAGACTAATTTAGTTGTCATTTAGTTTATTTAATTAACAAAAAAACAAAACTACTTCGTTGCAGGTTGGCGGCAGTAAGTAGTTGCTCCATTGTTGTTGCAATTAATGGAGTAGTTTTTTAAAAATATATATATATCGTCATAGAAAATGCAAAACGCCCTATCTAACATTTTTAAAAATTTACAGAAGTAGCAAAAACTTATTTAAATAAAATATATATTTACAATTACAACAAAATTTTGCAGTATAAGTAAAAAAGGGTGAAGAAATTAATTTTTGCTGAAAAAAGTAGTTATTTTTAATATTGAAAAAGTAACGCTAGTTAAGTCCTCTTGGTTTGTTATTTTATGAAACAAAAAGCCCTATTAATGTTCTGCAAAAAAGAATTAATTCATTTTATTTATTTTTTATTTGCATATACATATGTATGTATGTACTTATTGTATTTAAAAAAAAAATTTTGAGTTACATTTTCCTTCTGATAGAAGCAACCATTAGAAAAAATAATATGATGCAATGATTTTTTAAATGATTTATTATTATTGTTGTAAATGTAGACGCAACTAAACTTCGATCGGTTTCATCCCATAGGTAATTGTCCGATTCGAGGTTTACAATATCATACATCGTAAAATTTTTCACTTCATTTTGTAATAGGATGAAGTTGCGTTTGTCTGTGGCAAGAGCTTTACCGCTTACATATCTAAACAAAAAAGTAAGCATAAATCAGCTTTAGCATTTTCCACATTATTTTCATATTCTGTTCTCATTATTTTCATATTCTGTTCTCATTTTGCGTATTTTATTTTTGTGACATATGTCACATTGATCTTTACAAGGTTTAAAAAGGGAATAGTTATATGTATTAAAAATATGTTTTAATGTTGGAAACGATACAGGTGTTGAGTTGTTTTCTTCACTGTTTTTACATGTTGCAGAATATAGATCATAAATTTGTTTATAACTTTTAAAATCAACAGCAAGGTATTCCTCTTTAAATATTTCCTACAATAGTGTGACCTAAATATGTAAATCACCTAAACATTTTTTCAAGTAGCTAACCTTTTTCTGGTACTGTGGATTTGCTCTTGTTTTCACTGCAGTTTTTCGAGTGCATGTTGATTTGCTGGCATGTGTTCACGGTCTTATAATTTTTTCAGATAAACCTAGCGTCGAAAGAAGCATTTTTCTGCAGTCGTTTTCCATTATGTCTTAAAAAATATTTGTTGTACCTAAGCTTCTGAAATCTTCAATTATAATACGTTTTCTGTTTAAATTATCAACAAGAGTTGTAACATAAAGCTGTTTCTTTTTCCACTAAAGTTTTCAAACAAATTCGAACATTTCTTTCCAAATTTTACTTGTGAAATAGGAACAATGTCGTAAGGAACTCATTTTAAAAAAATTTGACTTGCAAGAGTCTCCTATTTGTCTAGGCTTTCGAGTAAATAGTTTTCCTTTGGAAAGTCTTTTATATGCCTCACCTTCCATTCTGTTAAATTGATTATTACACCTTTTATTTTAAACTATTTTTAACTGCCTTCTACGTCATTATTAAGTTTTAAACATTTTTATATTAAATCCCTTTCTATATAAAAATGCACTTGGTTTAACGGTAAAAAAAAATATTCAAGGCAAATGACTTTCACGAAACTAATAGCTTTAAGAACTTATGCTACCAAGTTTCGCTTTTTAAACTATTTTTAATAAAAATACATACAAGCAATAACAAAAAAGTGCTAACAAGTGTCTCAATATATTTAAAGTTTGAATCAAATTTTCGTATACGAGCCATCCTTGCCAGCATAGTGTTTGTAGATAGGGCATTTTAGACATATTAATAAAATCATTGTTTATTGTCCGAAGATTTTTAAATATTGCGATATTGCGTATTTTGACCTCACAGACCAGAATTAATAAAAAAAGTAAAATATGAATTTTTTTGTTAGATAGGAAGTTTTTTATTTTCTGTGACGATATATTTTTTAGCAATTGTTGTATTTGTTTATGGTGTGTCATTTATACATGTGACTTTACATACAACAACAGCAAACAAAAATTGAAATTGAGCAGGGAACCAAAAATTTCAGGTCTACTGACGGGCAACAAAACTTAATCAACTATTATCTAAATCTTTAGCAGTTGTTGAAAATTAAGCAGAATATTTTGTTTATGCACAGATAAAATAATCGGTAATATATTTAAACAAACGTTTGCCTGAATTTGATATCAATTTCTATTAATATTTTAAGTATTTAAAAAAATGTCTTGTTTGATTATATCCTTAGATCAACATAAGGGCTAAAACAACAAATTAAGGTTATTTTACTTGCAGTTAGTGTGCGTTTTTATTGTCTGTTATGGTGTATTAATTTGTCTTATTCTTATTTAATTAAAGAAAAAATTTTGCTTGATGCGAAACTTTAGAGAGGCTTTCTACTTGTCTGACGTGTCTATTGATTAATTAAATAATTCTGTTTAATTAACTATTTCTTTGAGATTTAATTTGACATTGATTTTTTCTCTGAAATTTTTTTCTGACATCAAAAAGAAAATATTTGGGAATCGTTTTAATAAGCTTTTTGTTTGTTTCTTTAATAGTTTTTCTTAAAATTGGAAATATTTTTAACAAGCATTATATTTGTTACTGTAAATATTTTTTTTTTTTTGCAAATCAGAAATATTTTAATAAAAATTTCTACAGATTGAAACATTAAATTATGTGATAGGTCGGTCCTCATTCAAACAAAAATTTTATTTGGTTCTCTAAAATTTTTTATTGAACCATTGAAATTGAACTTTTTTCTGTGTATAGAAAAGTATAGATCACGATCGGTTTTTGCGACCGATTAAAAATCAGATCTAAGTAGAAAACTAAATTACCGCAATAATTAATATTTAAAAAAAATTTAAATTTTATAAAAAAGTAAAATCAAATCCTTACAAACAAAATCAAAATCATAAAGTTTATATTTTATTTAGGGTAAAAAAAAATAAATATTTTAAGCTGCTTTTACGAAAAGTTTTTTTTTTCAATTACGGCGAAATCTGTACGTCCATAAGCTTAAGTTGAATTATTTTATGAAATCACTTTCTTTGATTTGCATTCTTCTTTAGAATTTTCATATTAATCATTCGCTTCAGTAACTGAAAATTCAAAAGCTCGGCTTATTCCCAAGTAGAGAATAATATTTCGTGCCCATAGCATAGCGATGAAGCCATTACAAGAAATGCTCTTATTAAAGTTAAAGAAAATATAAAAAAATTAAGCAACCAAAATAACTAGACTATCGCGGTAATAGATAGATGTGAAAACAGCATGAAATGTATTAATCTCACAATGCCTTAGTTGACCCAGCTCTGCCCTCATTCATCATTATGTCTAGTAGATGAAAATTGAAATCAACAAAAAAAAATGTGTTTTTTTTTATTCTATTCACAGGCAATTAGATGTGGGCGGTTGTAATACATATAACTTTAATTCTAATATGAATTCAGTTATGAAGTATTTTACACTCTACGCATTTCAATTATCATTTTTCAAAAAAGTGACACTGCTGCTGCCTTATTCGTACTACAATTATAGCTTAAATGTATCATCACCAGCAATGGCGACAGCGATAACAACGACAACGACGATCTTGTTGATGACTTTTTTTCTCTGTTTGTTTTTATTTTTTTTCTTTTTAACTGGTCTTGTGCATATTTATTGCATATTTTCCTATTCTTGATATGATTAACACCCATTCAATTGATTGCTACTACTTCTCTATGTACACACTGACACACAGATGGCTTTTTTTTTTTTGAAATACATATTGTGTGGCATTTTTAGAGTAATCAATATTACATAGAAGGATTGTTAAATCACAGTTCTATTGATGTTGGTTCAATATGTACATATGTATGTATGTACATGTGTGTTATAATCGTGCACAAAATTTATTTTGTTTCTTTATTTGTTTCAATAGTAATAAATCTGTATTTTATAAATAATTAATTGATAGACATTTAGGATAAAGACAACAAAAACACAATATCTACAACTACTGTTGGCTTGCATTTATGCAAAAAGTTTATAACATAAATCTATGTATTTATTAGCAATAAATATTTTTATTTTTTTTTTTTATATGGCACCGGTATTAAATTCATGCAAAGGCGTTTTTATTAAAGTTGTACACTAGAGTATTAAAAACAAAATTAATACTTCACCAAAAAAGTATACATCATCCTCTTGTTGTATGTGATGGCATGATGTCATTTAAAAATTTAATAAGATAATTGATTACAAATAATATGGGTTCTATTTTGTGAGCTACTTGTAATTTTTGTGTGTTGTTAAACAACAATTAAATGCATAGAACTTAAAACATGTTAAATTTTTTAAAATTATAAGCCTTGTCTCACAGCTACAATCTACATTAGGATCTGCCTTTAATTAAATGAATTATAATAAAATGTGTAGAATAAAATTGACAGGATTTGAACAATGGAAATAATAGTGTAAAATTTTGTTTTGCTCGTGTTGTGAGAACTTATCTACAAAAAGTAGAAATAAATTGACATAAATCTAATCAAAAGCAATAGCGACATCGAAAGCAACAACTCTCTAAAAAAAATTTTAACTTTATTAAATATCTAAAGCTCAAAAATTTAATTTGCTAAGAATTTGAATGTGATTGTTATTGTAAAGAAAACAACGTTTGAGGTGATAATATTTGTAGACAAACATATTATGATTAATTGTAGTAGGGATATCATGATTGGATTATATGTTGTATTTTTATTATTATGCTACTAACATTTAATGACTGCAGATGATCATTAGATAATTCAATTTAATCATAACACGAATATTTTATTCCACATTATCATAATATGATACCACACAAACATAACGAAATTTAAAACCATCCTAATAACAACAAACATCCTAGTAACAACAAAATAAATGATCATGATAACAAAATATTCACTTATATAATGGGGTCTTTTAACCGTTTGGGTTTTAAAAATTACAGGACACAGTAATTTTAACTTGGTTGATATGTGGTTCCAATAGAACGGTGCTTTATGCCTCACAGTACGCAATAACATCAACCTATTGAGCGACAAGTTTGGTGGGCAGTTAATCTTACTTTTTAAGGCAGTCGATTGGCCACATAAATCTTGAAAATTGACTCATCTAAACTATTTTTTGCGGGAATAACTGAAGGTTGCTGTGTACAGAGGCAAGCCAGTCAAAATTCTAGCCCTGGAGAACAGCATTAACAATGCCATTGATAAGATAACGGCCGAAATACTGAAAGAAGTATGCTAAAATTGGACCAATATTTACATGTTTTTTCCACAATTTTCAAAACCCAAACGGTTAAAAAATCACCTAGTGTAGGTAGCAGTAATGTAATTCGTTAGTTATGTCTCTTTAAATATATATTTTTCTAATTTTCTAATACTCATGTATAGTTGTTGTTTAAATATGCTGGAGCCAATCACAGCACAATACAGGGTCATTTGGGTTAGAGTAATGATTTGTGTTTCTTTTAATTTTTTTTTCACTTGAATTATTTGCACAAATTTATTAAAACATAGAACTAAATTAAATAATCTTTAAAACAGGTTTTTTTGTAACCAGAATCCAAGTATTTTCATTAATACATATCGTCGCTGTTCTCACGAATTCAGTCATGTGTTATTTACAAATTTTTTAGAAAAGCAGAAAAAGCATTTAATTTTGTTAAATCATAGTATGTACTAAGCTTCGACTGTTGTTTATTTCTGAACCAATCAAGATATCCTTAAACGGTTTGGTGGATAGATGTTTGACCAACAAAGGTTCAAAATTGTGCAATAAAAAAATTTCAAAAATTGTCACATAACGGATAACGCCGGAGCAGCGACGATATGTATATACAACTGCAGGTATTTCTAATAGACTTCTATTCGAAGTGCAAAAATATTCTTCTTGATTTTTAATAAACAAACACACACAATTTATTGGCAGTCATGTGAAAATTAATGAAGTTCATACATTCATGCCATCATTTGTTCATTAATAACAAGGATTTTTTATATATAATTTTGTGCTAGTATTAGCTTTGTGTGGCCAAAGCTAATACTGAAATCAACTTGTTAAAACTTTTTTAAGGTTCTCCATAGCGTTATATGGTAGGTGGGCGGTAAAGTGGGCGTGTAACTTAAATTTTTTCAATTATTCTTATATTGAGGGAAAAGGTATATATGCAATATTTCAACATCATATATAAAATTCTGTCGCTTTAATGAGCTTTTAAATTTCACTCACAGTAGATTATATGAGAAATGGGCTTCGAAGTAGGCGTGCATTTAAAATAAAGCCTTGTATGGGAGGTGGGCAGTAAAGTGAGCGTGTCACATTAATTTATTTTAAGTATTCTTATATTTATGAGAAATAAAATATGCAAAATATCATCATAATACGTCAAATTTTGTCGCATTTATAAGATTTTATATTTCATTAACGATAAATAATGTAGGAAGTGGGCGTTGAAGTAGACGTGTCAAAGTGGTTTCTACTGATAAATTTAACTAAGATAACAATATAGATTCCGTTATTCTTTCAAATATGAATTTAAAATAAAGCGTTATAGAAGGTGGGCGTTAAAATGGTCGTGTCATCTTAATTTCAAACACCAAATAATCAAAAAGCAATGTTTGTGAAATTTCAGAATCGTACATTTAATTTTATCAGTTTAACGGCCTTTATTACAACTTGCCGTTAGTTAAAGGTAGGATTTTTGTGCCCGATAAATAGCTTTGTATTATTACAACTTAAATTTTTTATTGTTATTATTATTAATAATGA
The DNA here is from genome assembly GCA_941918925.1 of Phyto melanocephala. NCBI lineage: Eukaryota > Metazoa > Arthropoda > Insecta > Diptera > Rhinophoridae > Phyto > Phyto melanocephala. The sequence continues at coordinate 89,380,323 of OW799233.1, read as the reverse complement.
TAATATTTATCGGTCCGATTAAAACCAGCCTTTAACTAACATCATGTTGTAATAATGTCCCTTATTATGTTTTAAATTTTATATATACCGCAAAAGGCACCATGCGATATACATTTTCGTAAATTTTGATTATAACTCTTTTCGTAACGTGTAGATTTGAACAATTTTCAGGGAAAGATATTTTTTACTCAGAAAATACACTAATGAAAGTTTATCGCTCTACGTCAATGCGTTTAGACACAATTAAATTTTATTCGATGTTGCAAGGACATTGTTTTTTTTTACCTGCTCTTGCAGTACTCTCTTCGTAATTTTGCCCTTTTTTACCGATTATTTAACAAAATTGGTTATAATTAAACTATAAATAAACAAATAGTTGTCAATAAAACTTAAACAGGTAATACACGGCATGTTTTCTACATCTGACTTGTAAAATTTGTAACTCATATGTAATTCTGCATGTCTCTAAAAATTGTTATTTTACAGTCAACCACCTCTGACTGCTTTGCAGCAGCATAGATTTCTCCCATCATTTTTATATTTTATATCATTTATATATCTTATATCATTTTTATATTTTGTATATCATTTTATATTTAATATCATTTTTATATTTTATATAATTTATGTATTTTATATCATTTTTATTTTGTATATCATTTTATATTTAATATCATTTTTATATTTTACATCATTTTTATATTTTAAATCATTTATGTATTTTATATCATTTTTATATTTTATATAATTTATGTATTTTATATAATTTTTGTTTTGTATATCATTTTTATTTTGCATATCATTTTTATTGTGTATATCATTTCATATTTAATATCACTTTTATATTTTATATAATTTATGTATTTTATATTATTTTCGTATTTTATATAATTTATGTATTTTATATAATTTTTGTTTTGTATATCATTTTTATTTTGTATATCACTTTATATTTAATATCATTTTTATATTTTATATAATTTTTATATTTTATATCATTTTTATTTTGTATATCATTTTATATTTAATATCATTTTTATATTTTACATCATTTTTGTATTTTAAATCATTTATGTATTTTATATCATTTTTATATTTTATATAATTTATGTATTTTATATAATTTTTGTTTTGTATATCATTTTTATTTTGTATATCATTTTATATTTAATATCATTTTTATATTTTATATAATTTTTATATTTTATATCATTTTTATTTTGTATATCATTTTATATTTAATATCATTTTTATATTTTACATCATTTTTGTATTTTAAATCATTTATGTATTTTATATCATTTTTATTTTGTATATCATTTTTATTTTGTATATCATTTTATATTTAATATCATTTATATATTTTATATCATTTATGTATTTTATATCATTTTTATTTTGTATATCATTTTTATTTTGTATATCATTTTATATTTAATATCACTTTATGTATTATATCATTTTTATATTTAATATCATTTATATATTTTATATCATTTATGTATTTTATATCATTTTTATATTTCATATCATTTATGTATTTTATATCATTTTTATTTTGTATATTATTTTTATTTTGTATATCATTTTATATTTAATATCACTTTATGTATTATATCATTTTTATATTTAATATCATTTATGTATTTTATATCATTTTTATTTTGTATATCATTTTTATTTTGTATATCATTTTATATTTAATATCACTTTATGTATTATATCATTTTTATATTTAATATCATTTATGTATTTTATATCATTTATGTATTTTATATCATTTTTATTTTGTATATTATTTTTATTTTGTATATCATTTTATATTTAATATCACTTTATGTATTATATCATTTTTATATTTAATATCATTTATGTATTTTATATCATTTTTATTTTGTATATCATTTTTATTTTGTATATCATTTTATATTTAATATCACTTTATGTATTATATCATTTTTATATTTAATATCATTTATGTATTTTATATCATTTTTATTTTGTATATCATTTTATATTTAATACCACTTTATGTATTATATCATTTTTATATTTAATATTATTTATATATTTTAAATCATTTATGTATTTTATATCATTTTTATATTTTATATCATTTATGTATTTTATATCATTTTTATATTTTATATCATTTTTATTTTGTATATCATTTTATATTTAATATCATTTTTATATTTTATATCATTTATGTATTTTATATCATTTTTATATTTTATATCATTTATGTATTTTATATCATTTTTATATTGCATATCATTTTTAATTTGTATATCATTTTATATTTAATATCATTTTTATATTTTATATCATTTATGTATTTTATATAATTTTTATATTTTATATCATTTATGTATTTTATATAATTTTTATTTTGCATATCATTTATGTATTTTATATCATTTTTAATTTGTATATCATTTTATATTTAATATCATTTTTATATTTTATATCATTTATGTATTTTATATCATTTTTATATTTTATATCATTTATGTATTTTATATCATTTTTATATTGCATATCATTTTTATTTTGTATATCATTTTATATTTAATATCATTTTTATATTTTATATCATTTATGTATTTTATATCATTTTTATATTTTATATCATTTATGTATTTTATATCATTTTTATATTGCATATCATTTTTAATTTGTATATCATTTTATATTTAATATCATTTTTATATTTTATATCATTTATGTATTTTATATAATTTTTATATTTTATATCATTTATGTATTTTATATAATTTTTATTTTGCATATCATTTATGTATTTTATATCATTTTTAATTTGTATATCATTTTATATTTAATATCATTTTTATATTTTATATCATTTATGTATTTTATATCATTTTTATATTTTATATCATTTATGTATTTTATATCATTTTTATATTGCATATCATTTTTATTTTGTATATCATTTTATATTTAATATCATTTTTATATTTTATATCATTTATGTATTTTATATCATTTTTATATTTTATATCATTTATGTATTTTATATCATTTATGTATTTTATATCATTTTTATATTTTATATCATTTATGTATTTTATATCATTTTTATTTTGCATATCATTTATGTATTTTATATCATTTTTAATTTGTATATCATTTTATATTTAATATCATTTTTATATTTTATATCATTTATGTATTTTATATCATTTTTATATTTTATATCATTTATGTATTTTATATCATTTTTATATTGCATATCATTTTTATTTTGTATATCATTTTATATTTAATATCATTTTTATATTTTATATCATTTATGTATTTTATATCATTTTTATATTTTATATCATTTATGTATTTTATATCATTTTTATATTGCATATCATTTTTAATTTGTATATCATTTTATATTTAATATCATTTTTATATTTTATATCATTTATGTATTTTATATAATTTTTATATTTTATATCATTTATGTATTTTATATAATTTTTATTTTGCATATCATTTATGTATTTTATATCATTTTTAATTTGTATATCATTTTATATTTAATATCATTTTTATATTTTATATCATTTATGTATTTTATATCATTTTTATATTTTATATCATTTATGTATTTTATATCATTTTTATATTGCATATCATTTTTATTTTGTATATCATTTTATATTTAATATCATTTTTATATTTTATATCATTTATGTATTTTATATCATTTTTATATTTTATATCATTTATGTATTTTCTATCATTTTTATATTGCATATCATTTTTAATTTGTATATCATTTTATATTTAATATCATTTTTATATTTTATATCATTTATGTATTTTATATCATTTTTATATTTTATATCATTTATGTATTTTATACCATTTTTATTTTGCATATCATTTATGTATTTTATATCATTTTTAATTTGTATATCATTTTATATTTAATATCATTTTTATATTTTATATCATTTATGTATTTTATATCATTTTTATATTTTATATCATTTATGTATTTTATATCATTTTTATATTGCATATCATTTTTATTTTGTATATCATTTTATATTTAATATCATTTTTATATTTTATATCATTTATGTATTTTATATCATTTTTATATTTTATATCATTTATGTATTTTATATCATTTTTATATTGCATATCATTTTTAATTTGTATATCATTTTATATTTAATATCATTTTTATATTTTATATCATTTATGTATTTTATATCATTTTTATATTTTATATCATTTATGTATTTTATATCATTTTTATTTTGCATATCATTTATGTATTTAATATCATTTTTAATTTGTATATCATTTTATATTTAATATCATTTTTATATTTTATATCATTTATGTATTTTATATAATTTTTATATTTTATATCATTTATGTATTTTATATCATTTTTATATTGCATATCATTTTTATTTTGTATATCATTTTATATTTAATATCATTTTTATATTTTATATCATTTATGTATTTTATATCATTTTTATATTTTATATCATTTATGTATTTTATATCATTTTTATATTGCATATCATTTTTAATTTGTATATCATTTTATATTTAATATCATTTTTACATTTTATATCATTTATGTATTTTATATCATTTTTATATTTTATATCATTTATGTATTTTATATCATTTTTATTTTGCATATCAATTATGTATTTTATATCATTTTTAATTTGTATATCATTTTATATTTAATATCATTTTTATATTTTATATCATTTATGTATTTTATATCATTTTTATATTTTATATCATTTATGTATTTTATATCATTTTTATTTTGCATATCATTTTTAATTTGTATATCATTTTATATTTAATATCATTTTTATATTTTATATCATATATGTATTTTATATCATTTTTATTTTGCATATCATTTATGTATTTTATATCATTTTTATATTTTATATCATTTTATATTTAATATCATTTTTATATTTTATATCATTTATGTATTTTATATCATTTTTATATTTTATATCATTTATGTATTTTATATCATTTTTATATTGCATATCATTTTTATTTTGTATATCATTTTATATTTAATATCATTTTTATATTTTATATCATTTATGTATTTTATATCATTTTTATATTTTATATCATTTATGTATTTTATATCATTTTTATATTGCATATCATTTTTAATTTGTATATCATTTTATATTTAATATCATTTTTATATTTTATATCATTTATGTATTTTATATCATTTTTATATTTTATATCATTTATGTATTTTATATCATTTTTATTTTGCATATCATTTATGTATTTTATATCATTTTTAATTTGTATATCATTTTATATTTAATATCATTTTTATATTTTATATCATTTATGTATTTTATATCATTTTTATTTTGCATATCATTTTATATTTAATATCATTTTTATATATTATATCATTTATGTATTTTATATCATTTTTATATTTTATATCATTTATGTATTTTATATCATTTTTATTTTGCATATCATTTATGTATTTTATATCATTTTTAATTTGTATATCATTTTATATTTAATATCATTTTTATATTTTATATCATTTATGTATTTTATATCATTTTTATTTTGCATATCATTTTATATTTAATATCATTTTTATATATTATATCATTTATGTATTTTATATCATTTTTATATTTTATATCATTTATGTATTTTATATCATTTTTATTTTGCATATCATTTATGTATTTTATATTATTTTTAATTTGTATATCATTTTATATTTAATATCATTTTTATATATTATATCATTTATGTATTTTATATCATTTTTATATTTTATATCATTTATGTATTTTATATCATTTTTATATTTTATATCATTTATGTATTTTATATCATTTTTATATTTTATATCATTTATGTATTTTATATCATTTTTATTTTGCATATCATTTATGTATTTTATATCATTTTTAATTTGTATATCATTTTATATTTAATATCATTTTTATATTTTATATCATTTATGTATTTTATATCATTTTTATTTTGCATATCATTTTATATTTAATATCATTTTTATATTTTATATCATTTATGTATTTTATATCATTTTTATATATTATATCATTTATGTATTTTATATCATTTTTATTTTGCATATAATTTTTATTTTGTATATCATTTTATATTTAATATCATTTTTATATTTTATATAATTTATGTATTTTATATCATTTATGTATTTTATATCATTTATGTATTTTATATCATTTTTATATTTTATATCATTTTTATATTTTATATCATTTTTATATTTTATATCATTTGTGTATTTTATATCATTTTTAATTTGTATATCATTTTATATTTAATATCATTTTTATATTTTATATCATTTATGTATTTTATATCATTTTTATATTTTATATCATTTATGTATTTATATCATTTTTATATTTAATATCATTTTTATATTTTATATCATTTATGTATTTTATATCATTTTTATTTTGCATATAATTTTTATTTTGTATATCATTTTATATTTAATATCATTTTTATATTTTATATCATTTATGTATTTTATATCATTTTTATATTTTATATCATTTATGTATATCATATCATTTTTATTTTGCATATCATTTTTATTTTGTATATCATTTTATATTTAATATCATTTTTATATTTTATATCATTTATGTATTTTATATCATTTTTATATTTTATATCATTTATGTATTTTATATCATTTTTATTTTGCATATCATTTTATATTTAATATCATTTTTATATTTTATATCATTTATGTATTTTATATAATTTTTATATTGCATATCATTTTTAATTTGTATATCATTTTATATTTAATATCATTTTTATATTTTATATCATTTATGTATTTTATATCATTTTTATATTTTATATCATTTATGTATTTCATATCATTTTTATTTTGCATATCATTTTTATTTGTATATCATTTTATATTTAATATCATTTTTATATTTTATATCATTTATGTATTTTATATCATTTTTATATTTTATATCATTTATGTATTTTATATCATTTTTATATTTTATATCATTTATGTATTTTATATCATTTTTATTTTGCATATCATTTTTATTTTGTACATCATTTTATATTTAATATCATTTTTATATTTTATATCATTTATGTATTTTATATCATTTTTATATATTATATCATTTATGTATTTCATATCATTTTTATATTTTATATCATTTTTATATTGCATATCATTTTTAATTTGTATATCATTTTATATTTAATATCATTTTTATATTTTATATCATTTATGTATTTTATATCATTTTTATATTTTATATCATTTTTATATTTTATATCATTTGTGTATTTTATATCATTTTTAATTTGTATATCATTTTATATTTAATATCATTTTTATATTTTATATCATTTATGTATTTTATATCATTTTTATATTTTATATCATTTATGTATTTATATCATTTTTATATTTAATATCATTTTTATATTTTATATCATTTATGTATTTTATATCATTTTTATTTTGCATATAATTTTTATTTTGTATATCATTTTATATTTAATATCATTTTTATATTTTATATCATTTATGTATTTTATATCATTTTTATATTTTATATCATTTATGTATATCATATCATTTTTATTTTGCATATCATTTTTATTTTGTATATCATTTTATATTTAATATCATTTTTATATTTTATATCATTTATGTATTTTATATCATTTTTATATTTTATATCATTTATGTATTTTATATCATTTTTATTTTGCATATCATTTTATATTTAATATCATTTTTATATTTTATATCATTTATGTATTTTATATAATTTTTATATTGCATATCATTTTTATTTTGTACATCATTTTATATTTAAAATTATTTTTATATTTTATATCATTTATGTATTTTATATCATTTTTATATTTTATATCATTTATGTATTTCATATCATTTTTATTTTGCATATCATTTTTATTTGTATATCATTTTATATTTAATATCATTTTTATATTTTATATCATTTATGTATTTTATATCATTTTTATATTTTATATCATTTATGTATTTTATATCATTTTTATATTTTATATCATTTATGTATTTTATATCATTTTTATTTTGCATATCATTTTTATTTTGTACATCATTTTATATTTAATATCATTTTTATATTTTATATCATTTATGTATTTTATATCATTTTTATATATTATATCATTTATGTATTTCATATCATTTTTATATTTTATATCATTTTTATATTGCATATCATTTTTAATTTGTATATCATTTTATATTTAATATCATTTTTATATTTTATATCATTTATGTATTTTATATCATTTTTATATTTTATATCATTTTTATATTTCATATCATTTATGTATTTCATATCATTTTTATTTTGCATATCATTTTTATTTGTATATCATTTTATATTTAATATCATTTTTATATTTTATATCATTTATGTATTTTATATCATTTTTATATTTTATATCATTTATGTATTTTATATCATTTTTATATTTTATATCATTTATGTATTTTATATCATTTTTATTTTGCATATCATTTTTATTTTGTACATCATTTTATATTTAAAATTATTTTTATATTTTATATCATTTATGTATTTTATATCATTTTTATATTTTATATCATTTATGTATTTCATATCATTTTTATTTTGCATATCATTTTTATTTGTATATCATTTTATATTTAATATCATTTTTATATTTTATATCATTTATGTATTTTATATCATTTTTATATTTTATATCATTTATGTATTTTATATCATTTTTATATTTTATATCATTTATGTATTTTATATCATTTTTATTTTGCATATCATTTTTATTTTGTACATCATTTTATATTTAATATCATTTTTATATTTTATATCATTTATGTATTTTATATCATTTTTATATATTATATCATTTATGTATTTCATATCATTTTTATATTTTATATCATTTTTATATTGCATATCATTTTTAATTTGTATATCATTTTATATTTAATATCATTTTTATATTTCATATCATTTTTATATTTTATATCATTTTTATATTGCATATCATTTTTAATTTGTATATCATTTTATATTTAATATCATTTTTATATTTTATATCATTTATGTATTTTATATCATTTTTATATTTTATATCATTTTTATATTTCATATCATTTATGTATTTTATATCATTTTTATATTTTATATCATTTATGTATTTTATATCATTTTTATTTTGCATATCATTTTTATTTTGTACATCATTTTATATTTAATATCATTTTTATATTTTATATCATTTATGTATTTTATATCATTTTTATATTTTATATCATTTATGTATTTTATATCATTTTTATATTTTATATCATTTATGTATTTTATATCATTTTTATTTTGCATATCATTTTTATTTTGTACATCATTTTATATTTAATATCATTTTTATATTTTATATCATTTATGTATTTTATATCATTTTTATATATTATATCATTTATGTATTTCATATCATTTTTATATTTTATATCATTTTTATATTGCATATCATTTTTTATTTGTATATCATTTTATATTTAATATCATTTTTATATTTTATATCATTTATGTATTTTATATCATTTTTATATTTTATATCATTTATGTATTTTATATCATTTTTATATTTTATATCATTTATGTATTTTATATCATTTTTATTTTGCATATCATTTTTATTTTGTACATCATTTTATATTTAATATCATTTTTATATTTTATATCATTTATGTATTTTATATCATTTTTATATATTATATCATTTATGTATTTCATATCATTTTTATATTTTATATCATTTTTATATTGCATATCATTTTTAATTTGTATATCATTTTATATTTAATATCATTTTTATATTTTATATCATTTATGTATTTTATATCATTTTTATATTGCATATCATTTTTAATTTGTATATCATTTTATATTTAATATCATTTTTATATATTATATCATTTATGTATTTTATATCATTTTTATATTTTATATCATTTATGTATTTTATATCATTTTTATTTTGCATATCATTTTTATTTTGTATATCATTTTATATTTAATATCATTTTTATATTTTATATCATTTATGTATTTTATATCATTTTTATATTTTATATCATTTATGTATTTATATCATTTTTATATTTAATATCATTTTTATATTTTATATCATTTATGTATTTTATATCATTTTTATTTTGCATATAATTTTTATTTTGTATATCATTTTATATTTAATATCATTTTTATATTTTATATCATTTATGTATTTTATATCATTTTTATATTTTATATCATTTATGTATTTATATCATTTTTATATTTAATATCATTTTTATATTTTATATCATTTATGTATTTTATATCATTTTTATATTTTATATCATTTATGTATTTATATCATTTTTATATTTAATATCATTTTTATATTTTATATCATTTATGTATTTTATATCATTTTTATATTTTATATCATTTATGTATTTTATATCATTTTTAATTTGTATATCATTTTATATTTAATATCATTTTTATATTTTATATCATTTATGTATTTTATATCATTTTTATATTTTATATCATTTATGTATTTTATATCATTTTTATTTTGCATATCATTTTTATTTTGTATATCATTTTTAATTTGTATATCATTTTATATTTAATATCATTTTTATATTTTATATAATTTATGTATTTTATATCATTTTTATATTTTATATCATTTATGTATTTTATATCATTTTTATATTTTATATCATTTTTATATTTTATATCATTTTTATATTTTATATCATTTGTGTATTTTATATCATTTTTAATTTGTATATCATTTTATATTTAATATCATTTTTATATTTTATATCATTTATGTATTTTATATCATTTTTATATTTTATATCATTTATGTATTTATATCATTTTTATATTTAATATCATTTTTATATTTTATATCATTTATGTATTTTATATCATTTTTATTTTGCATATAATTTTTATTTTGTATATCATTTTATATTTAATATCATTTTTATATTTTATATCATTTATGTATTTTATATCATTTTTATATTTTATATCATTTATGTATATCATATCATTTTTATTTTGCATATCATTTTTATTTTGTATATCATTTTATATTTAATATCATTTTTATATTTTATATCATTTATGTATTTAATATCATTTTTATATTTTATATCATTTATGTATTTTATATCATTTTTATTTTGCATATAATTTTTATTTTGTATATCATTTTATATTTAATATCATTTTTATATTTTATATCATTTATGTATTTTATATCATTTTTATATTTTATATCATTTATGTATTTATATCATTTTTATATTTAATATCATTTTTATATTTTATATCATTTATGTATTTTATATCATTTTTATATTTTATATCATTTATGTATTTATATCATTTTTATATTTAATATCATTTTTATATTTTATATCATTTATGTATTTTATATCATTTTTATTTTGCATATAATTTTTATTTTGTATATCATTTTATATTTAATATCATTTTTATATTTTATATCATTTATGTATTTTATATCATTTTTATATTTTATATCATTTATGTATTTATATCATTTTTATATTTAATATCATTTTTATATTTTATATCATTTATGTATTTTATATCATTTTTATATTTTATATCATTTATGTATTTATATCATTTTTATATTTAATATCATTTTTATATTTTATATCATTTATGTATTTTATATCATTTTTATATTTTATATCATTTATGTATTTTATATCATTTTTAATTTGTATATCATTTTATATTTAATATCATTTTTATATTTTATATCATTTATGTATTTTATATCATTTTTATATTTTATATCATTTATGTATTTTATATCATTTTTATTTTGCATATCATTTTTATTTTGTATATCATTTTTAATTTGTATATCATTTTATATTTAATATCATTTTTATATTTTATATCATTTATGTATTTTATATCATTTTTATATTTTATATCATTTTTATATTGCATATCATTTTTAATTTGTATATCATTTTATATTTAATATCATTTTTATATTTTATATCATTTATATATTTTATATCATTTTTATATTTTATATCATTTATGTATTTATATCATTTTTATATTTTATATCATTTATGAATTTTATATCATTTTTAATTTGTATATCATTTTATATTTAATATCATTTTTATATTTTATATCATTTATGTATTTTATATCATTTTTAATTTGTATATCATTTTTAATTTGTATATCATTTTATATTTAATATCATTTTTATATTTTATATCATTTATGTATTTTATATCATTTTTATATTTTATATCATTTATGTATTTTATATCATTTTTAATTTGTATATCATTTTATATTTAATATCATTTTTATATTTTATATCATTTATGTATTTTATATCATTTTTATATTTTATATCATTTATGTATTTTATATCATTTTTATTTTGCATATCATTTTTATTTTGTATATCATTTTTAATTTGTATATCATTTTATATTTAATATCATTTTTATATTTTATATCATTTATGTATTTTATATTATTTTTATATTTTATATCATTTTTATATTGCATATCATTTTTAATTTGTATATCATTTTATATTTAATATCATTTTTATATTTTATATCATTTATGTATTTTATATCATTTTTATATTTTATATCATTTATGTATTTTATATCATTTTTATATTGCATATCATTTTTAATTTGTATATCATTTTATATTTAATATCATTTTTATATTTTATATCATTTATGTATTTTATATCATTTTTATATTTTATATCATTTATGTATTTTATATCATTTTTATTTTGCATATCATTTTTATTTTGTATATCATTTTATATTTAATATCATTTTTATATTTTATATCATTTATGTATTTTATATCATTTTTATATTTTATATCATTTATGTATTTCATATCATTTTTATTTTGCATATCATTTTTATTTTGTATATCATTTTATATTTAATATCATTTTTATATTTTATATCATTTATGTATTTTATATCATTTTTATATTTTATATCATTTATGTATTTTTTTTTTTTTTTTTTTTTTCGGGAAGGGAGGAAAATGCCTGACGCATCTCAGATACTGTCGTCACAGTTCTGGTATGTGGAGCTTGCATCCACTAAAAACCCCCCTTTTTCGAGCCGTTCTCCACCCTGGGACCGCTTTCGCATTACTTCAGGGCGGGGCTCCTCTTCTGTTTTCATCGAACAGCCGTCGTCATGCCTACGTCTAGGTCCCGCTTTTTCGCGCGTAGTAGCCTTTCAACATATGCTGCCACGTGTTCCCATTTAGTCTCATTTTCTATCATGAGATCCACGATATTTTCTGGGGATATTTCCCCTACGGTTTCCTCTAAGTTGTGTCGTTCCACACTCCATCTCTCACACTTGAAGAAAGTGTGCTCTGCATCGTCTATGCAGTTGTCTCCATACATACAGGTTCCTGTGTTTACCTTTCCCATTCTGTGTAGGTAATATAGAAAGTATCCATGTCCAGAAAGCATCTGTGTCACGAAATAATTTATTTCGCCATGCTTTCTGTTTACCCATTTATCAAGGTCTGTTATCAGCCTTGCTGTCCATCTACCTCGAGATTCGCTGTCCCATCTGTCTTGCCACCTTCGCATGGTATGCGTTCGTCTTGTTGTTTCCGATTCTCTGTTCGTTCTTTCAATAAGCCTTCGATCTTTCCAAAGATCTCTTCTTTCCTCGGCCAGTAAGTCAATAGGGACACAGCCACTTATAACGAGTATTGCTGGTTCCGATACTGTACGATATGCCGAGGCTACTCTCAGAGCAGAGGTGCGTTGTACATCAGCCAGCATCTTTCTTCTATACTTTGCCCTTAAAGCATCAGCCCAGATTTCGCACCCATACAAAAGGATTGACTGGGTCGTTGCCATCATCAGTTTCCTCTTGGAATAGCTTGGGCCCCCAGTATTTGCCATTAGTCTGCTGAGAGAAACCGTCACCTGAGCCGCTTTGGTTGCAGCATATTCGAGTTGGTCTCGAAACGTTAATCTGCTATCTAGCCTTAAACCCAGATATTTAATCCACTTGCTTGTCTTAATTGTCTCAGACAAGACCCTCATGTCCACCTCTAAAGGGGTATGCTTCCTTGTAATTATTAGAAGTTCCGTTTTCTCCGTGGCTAGCTTAAGGTTGTGGGAATCCAGCCATAACTTCGCCTTAAGCATAACTTGGTTAAGCTTTCTCTGAGCTTCTTCCATATTACGTGCTGCAATAACGGCCACAATGTCGTCGGCATAACCCACCAGGTAGGTGTCATCTGGCATCTCGATATGCAGGATATCATCATAACTGATATTCCACAGTTCAGGACCTAGAATCGAGCCCTGTGCTGCTCCTGCGGTAATCTGCTTCTCCTTTGTCCTACCAGCATTTTCGTATATAAGTATACGGTTGCTCAGGTAACTCTTTATCATCCTCATTATGTATGCTGGTGCTCTAAACCGTGTCTCCAGAGCCTCTATCATGTCGGCCCATGTTGCGCTGTTGAAGGCATTTCTAACGTCAAGAGTCGCCAATAAGACAATGCGTCTTGAAAAATGGTTCCCCGTCTGTGCTCGTTGGACACCCTCTATAACTTCTTCGATCGCGCCTATTGTGGACCTTCCAGTCCTAAATCCATATTGTCTCGTGGAAAGGCCTCCAGCACTTTCCACAGCTGCATGTATCCGAGGTTTAAGCAGTAGTTCAAGAAGTTTACCCGCGGTGTCAAGCATGCACAAGGGTCTATACGCTGATGGTGACTCTATGTTCCCTTTCCCCTTGCTTATCAGCACAAGTCTTTGTCTTTTCCAAACTTCCGGAAAGACACCATCCTGTAGGCAACCATTGTACATTCTCAAAAGCATATCCGGTTTCTCCTCGGCGAGTATTTTGAGGATTTCTGCCGGAATTCCGTCCGGACCTGGCGCCTTTCTACTTTTCAATGCCGTTACAGCAGTCCTTAATTCGGCAAGGGTGAATAGTGGAGGGGCTCCCTCGTTCGACGACGGGCCGCTATTTCGTACTTCCTCGTTTGAGGGAAAAAGAGTATTCACAATATTCTCCATCGTATCCTCACCTAGATCTGGGGTTGAATAACGTGCCCCAAGCTTCCTCATGACTAGTTTATATCCTAGTCCCCAGGGATTATTGTTAAGATCGGCCCTTAGTTCCTCCCATTTTCGCCTCTTGCTTATAAGTATGGCGACCTTTAATTCCTTTTTAGCTCTTTTGTATTCCTCAGCCTCTGTTGTTGCGGCATGTATTCGTCTGGATCTTGTGTATCTCCTTCGAAGTTGTAGGCACGTCCGCCTTAGGTGGGCGATTTCATCATTCCACCAGTATACGGGTTCCTTCCGATGCCTTCTGCCAATGGTAGGCATTGCCTCGTTGCATGCCTCCTTAATAAGCGTCATCGTGGAACGTACTATATCTGTAGCGTCCACAGTGTTCCTTATACCCTCATCAGCTCCTGAAATTCTGTCCAAAAATGCGTCTTTGTCCAGTCTCGCGATATTCCACCTTCGAGTGGGCGTCGAGGCATTAGGTTGTCTAGATGCTCTTCCATTTTCTACGCTGTACATAATATATTGGTGGTCACTTGCAGTGTAATCTTCCAGGACCATCCAGTTCAGTACCCTATTTGCGATTCTCTCAGAGGCCAACGTGATGTCTGGAATAGTTCCCTCGCATCCCGGTCTTCTGAAGGTAGCGGTGTTCCCCCTGTTCATGATAACTAGTCCCATTCTGGCTATCATATCCAATACCATTCTGCCTCGAGAGTTTGTCGTCCGTGATCCCCATTCGTATGCGTGGGAGTTGAAGTCCCCGCCAATTACGAGAGCACCTCCAATTTCCATACCTTTATCCTCTATGTTGTGCAGCTTCACTTGAAAGGCATCCAGTTCTTCGTTCGGTGTCAAGTAGCAGCTAAATAGTGTGAAATCTTTCGTTTTCAACCAAACAAATCCGTTTTCACATCCTTTGTCCTCTATAACTAGGCTACTACGCATCGGTATCCATATGGCTGCTGTATTGCTAGTATCGGTGATCCATGTACCACTTTTCGGCCTTCCGTATTGTTCGCTGATAACTACTATATCAGAATTATTTTCTATAATCAGTTGGTCTAGAAGAGCGTCAGCCGTCTTGCTTCTGTGCATATTGGCTTGAAGTATTCTCATTTTCGTATCATTGTTGTCATTTTGCAGTTCTTTGTCCCTGCTATGTGGTCCACCCTGCTGTGTCCCGCTTCAGAACACAGGCAACATTTCGATTTATTTACACATGTTTTCATAACATGTCCGACTTCCCCGCACCTGATACATATCCCTTGGCCTTTTCTGTCAGGTCCAGTACAATTCCACTGCTCATGTCCGGTACTGAAGCATCTGAAGCATCTCTTGATGTTTTCGTACCTCCTCAGTCTGACGCGACACCAGCCCACCTTAATATACCCAGTTTTAAGGAGCTCTTCTGCCATCGCCTGGGATACGATTACAAAAGCCCTAACCAGTTCCCTGTTGTTGGGTTTCGTGATTCTTATTACCATGGGTTCACCGTTCGTCTGTATCGTGTTCCGAATAGATTGTTCGATTTATTCAGGTGTGGTAAAGGAGTCCAGATCTCGGATCTCTATAGTGACCTTTGGAGTTACGCTCTTTATCTCAGCGAATTCCCCAAGAGTCTCCTTGATCTTAAGAAGTAAATCATTCTTAATTTGTTCCCCCTTTTCCAGCTCCAATAAGAGTGAGCCTGTCTTGGTCTTCCGGATTGTTTTAACTTTACATCCGCTATCATTTCTGGTTTTGTACCTTAGAGACTTTAGCACGTCTGCGTAGGTATATCCTTCACAAGGTTTAGCTATAATAGCTTCCCCTTTCTTTCTGGGTGGTTTACCCCTATCGCCACTCTTTGTGTCGACCTTTTTCCGTGAAATCTGTTGAGTATGCTGGATTTTGACCGATCCTTTCTCCTCTTGACTCTCTTTGTGAAGGATTTTCTTTTTCCTTTCAACAGTTTGCCATGCGGTATTTCCTCCTTCTCGTGGTCTCTTCCTGATATCCACTGTTTCAGCTGGGCTGCTTGCAGTCCTCTTGCCTTTGCCCGTGTTTGGGATTGCCGTACACCCCTGTAAGGCTACTCCAGTATCTCTCATTTGCATTGGTCTCTTAGTCCTCTCAGTTTTTAGCCAATTTACTCTGCAGGTTTCAGCTATACACACAAGCTCCTCAATCTCCTGAATGCCCTCTCTAACATCCATGCTGATGTTTTTCTGCCTTTTAAGAGCTGCCTTTATTTTCACCATTACACTTTTTATTTTCGCCATCGCCGAGGTCTCCTCATTTCTCATTTTAAAAATGAACTCCTGGTTTGGTGAGCTTCTACTTGCTTGTGGACCATTTGCTGGAGGGGTTTCGGTCGTCATCATCACTGCCTTTGGCGTCTCGAAGAGATCCTCCTTTGTCATGTCGATGACAGGAGCCGTCTCACTTTCCCGAGGCGTATTTGTGACTTCCTGCGAAGTCCTATCGCCCCTCACTGGGGGACTTCTCTTTAGTTTCCCGCTAGGTTGAAAGGGGTTTGGAGCCCTTTCAACCGTTTTAATTCTGGGGGTAATCATGTTCGCTATCGTCGTTTGTTTAGTTTTGTCTGCCATTTCGATTCTTTCTGGGTCCCATCTTGAAGCCGTTATCCGTGGTCGTCATGCAGTCGTCCTTTAAGACCCCGAGGGTCCCTTTGCAAGCAGTGAGGTCCTCGCGAGGGTTGACAAGAGACTTTATGAGAACTCTTGTTCAGAGCCAGGTCAGACATTAATCGGGAGTCGTCTCAACCGAACCTACATGGTCAGTTTAGTGACTACGATCCATGGAGCGTTCCACAAGCCCTGCCAAAGATTTAACGGGACGGAAGGCAACTGCGACATTAACCTGAAAGCCGTTTCCTCGAGATGTCACTCTCGAGTATTAAGGTAACAGACTGCCGCAATTGTCAGCCCAAATTCGCCTTTTCCAAATCGTAGCTCGAATACGTGTCCTTGCCATTTCCGGGTCGTCAACGTGCCGTGCTAGTTTTTGGTCCACCCCGAGTATTTAATTTCCTCGGTACCTGCTATTTCTAGAAGGCGTTCCCCTATCCGCCACCTGGGGAGGCGCCCGATGGGGGAACTAGCAAACCCCACACGGGATCATTTATGTATTTATATCATTTTTATATTTAAAATCATTTTTATATTTTATATCATTTATGTATTTTATATCATTTTTATTTTGCATATAATTTTTATTTTGTATATCATTTTATATTTAATATCATTTTTATATTTTATATCATTTATGTATTTTATATCATTTTTATATTTTATATCATTTATGTATTTCATATCATTTTTATTTTGCATATCATTTTTATTTTGTATATCATTTTATATTTAATATCATTTTTATATTTTATATCATTTATGTATTTTATATCATTTTTATATTTTATATCATTTATGTATTTTATATCATTTTTATTTTGCATATCATTTTATATTTAATATCATTTTTATATTTTATATCATTTATGTATTTTATATCATTTTTATATTGCATATCATTTTTAATTTGTATATCATTTTATATTTAATATCATTTTTATATTTTATATCATTTATGTATTTTATATCATTTTTATATTTTATATCATTTATGTATTTTATATCATTTTTATTTTGCATATCATTTTTATTTTGTATATCATTTTATATTTAATATCATTTTTATATTTTATATCATTTATGTATTTTATATCATTTTTATATTTTATATCATTTATGTATTTCATATCATTTTTATTTTGCATATCATTTTTATTTTGTATATCATTTTATATTTAATATCATTTTTATATTTTATATCATTTATGTATTTTATATCATTTTTATATTTTATATCATTTATGTATTTTATATCATTTTTATTTTGCATATCATTTTATATTTAATATCATTTTTATATTTTATATCATTTATGTATTTTATATCATTTTTATATTTTATATCATTTATGTATTTCATATCATTTTTATTTTGCATATCATTTTTATTTTGTATATCATTTTATATTTAATATCATTTTTATATTTTATATCATTTATGTATTTTATATCATTTTTATATTTTATATCATTTATGTATTTTATATCATTTTTATTTTGCATATCATTTTATATTTAATATCATTTTTATATTTTATATCATTTATGTATTTTATATCATTTTTATATTTTATATCATTTATGTATTTTATATCATTTTTATATTTTATATCATTTTTATATTTTATATCATTTATGTATTTTATATCATTTTTATTTTGCATATAATTTTTATTTTGTATATCATTTTATATTTAATATCATTTTTATATTTTATATCATTTATGTATTTTATATCATTTTTATATTTTATATCATTTATGTATTTCATATCATTTTTATTTTGCATATCATTTTTATTTTGTATATCATTTTATATTTTATATCATTTATGTATTTTATATCATTTTTATATTTAATATCATTTTTATATTTTATATCATTTATGTATTTTATATCATTTTTATTTTGCATATAATTTTTATTTTGTATATCATTTTATATTTAATATCATTTTTATATTTTATATCATTTATGTATTTTATATCATTTTTATATTTTATATCATTTATGTATTTTATATCATTTTTATTTTGCATATCATTTTTAATTTGTATATCATTTTATATTTAATATCATTTTTATATTTTATATCATATATGTATTTTATATCATTTTTATATTTTATATCATTTATGTATTTTATATCATTTTTATTTTGCATATCATTTTATATTTAATATCATTTTTATATTTTATATCATTTATGTATTTTATATCATTTTTATATTTTATATCATTTATGTATTTTATATCATTTTTATATTGCATATCATTTTTAATTTGTATATCATTTTATATTTAATATCATTTTTATATTTTATATCATTTATGTATTTTATATCATTTTTATATTTTATATCATTTATGTATTTTATATCATTTTTATTTTGCATATCATTTTTATTTTGTATATCATTTTATATTTAATATCATTTTTATATTTTATATCATTTATGTATTTTATATCATTTTTATATTTTATATCATTTATGTATTTTATATCATTTTTATATTGCATATCATTTTTAATTTGTATATCATTTTATATTTAATATCATTTTTATATTTTATATCATTTATGTATTTTATATCATTTTTATATTTTATATCATTTATGTATTTTATATCATTTTTAATTTGTATATCATTTTATATTTAATATCATTTTTATATTTTATATCATTTATGTATTTTATATCATTTTTATATTTTATATCATTTATGTATTTTATATCATTTTTATTTTGCATATCATTTTTATTTTGTATATCATTTTATATTTAATATCATTTTTATATTTTATATCATTTATGTATTTTATATCCTTTTTATATTTTATATCATTTATGTATTTTATATAATTTTTAATTTGTATATCATTTTATATTTAATATCATTTTTATATTTTATATCATTTATGTATTTTATATCATTTTTATATTTTATATCATTTATGTATTTTATATCATTTTTATATTGCATATCATTTTTAATTTGTATATCATTTTATATTTAATATCATTTTTATATTTTATATCATTTATGTATTTTATATCATTTTTATATTTTATATCATTTATGTATTTTATATCATTTTTATTTTGCATATCATTTTTAATTTGTATATCATTTTATATTTAATATCATTTTTATATTTTATATCATTTATGTATTTTATATCATTTTTATATTTTATATCATTTATGTATTTTATATCATTTTTAATTTGTATATCATTTTATATTTAATATCATTTTTATATTTTATATCATTTATGTATTTTATATCATTTTTATATTTTATATCATTTATGTATTTTATATCATTTTTATTTTGCATATCATTTTTATTTTGTATATCATTTTATATTTAATATCATTTTTATATTTTATATTTTATATCATTTATGTATTTTATATCATTTTTATATTTTATATCATTTATGTATTTTATATCATTTTTATATTGCATATCATTTTTAATTTGTATATCATTTTATATTTAATATCATTTTTATATTTTATATCATTTATGTATTTTATATCATTTTTATATTTTATATCATTTATGTATTTTATATCATTTTTATTTTGCATATCATTTTTAATTTGTATATCATTTTATATTTAATATCATTTTTATATTTTATATCATTTATGTATTTTATATCATTTTTATATTTTATATCATTTATGTATTTTATATCATTTTTATTTTGCATATCATTTTTATTTTGTATATCATTTTATATTTAATATCATTTTTATATTTTATATTTTATATCATTTATGTATTTTATATCATTTTTATATTTTATATCATTTATGTATTTTATATCATTTTTATATTGCATATCATTTTTAATTTGTATATCATTTTATATTTAATATCATTTTTATATTTTATATCATTTACGTATTTTATATCATTTTTATATTTTATATCATTTATGTATTTTATATCATTTTTATTTTGCATATCATTTTTATTTTGTATATCATTTTATATTTAATATCATTTTTATATTTTATATTTTATATCATTTATGTATTTTATATCATTTTTATATTGCATATCATTTTTAATTTGTATATCATTTTATATTTAATATCATTTTTATATTTTATATCATTTATGTATTTTATATCATTTTTATATTTTATATCATTTATGTATTTTATATCATTTTTATTTTGCATATCATTTTAAATTTGTATATCATTTTATATATAATATCATTTTTATATTTTATATCATTTATGTATTTTATATCATTTTTATATTTTATATCATTTTTATATTGCATATCATTTTTAATTTGTATATCATTTTATATTTAATATCATTTTTATATTTTATATCATTTATATCATTTTTATATTTTATATCATTTATGTATTTTATATCATTTTTATTTTGCATATCATTTTTATTTTGTATATCATTTTATATTTAATATCATTTTTATATTTTATATCATTTATGTATTTTATATCATTTTTATATTTTATATCATTTATGTATTTCATATCATTTTTAATTTGTATATCATTTTATATTTAATATCATTTTTATATTTTATATCATTTATGTATTTTATATCATTTATGTATTTTATATCATTTTTATATTTTATATCATTTTTATATTGCATATCATTTTTAATTTGTATGTCATTTTATATTTAATATCATTTTTATATTTTATATCATTTATGTATTTTATATCATTTTTATATTTTATATCATTTATGTATTTTATATCATTTTTAATTTGTATATCATTTTATATTTAATATCATTTTTATATTTTATATCATTTATGTATTTTATATCATTTTTATATTTTATATCATTTATGTATTTCATATAATTTTTAATTTGTATATCATTTTATATTTAATATCATTTTTATATTTTATATCATTTTTGTATTTTATATCATTTATGTATTTTATATCATTTTTATATTTTATATCATTTTTATATTGCATATCATTTTTAATTTGTATATCATTTTATATTTAATATCATTTTTATATTTTATATCATTTATGTATTTTATATCATTTATGTATTTTATATCATTTTTATATTTTATATCATTTTTATATTGCATATCATTTTTAATTTGTATATCATTTTATATTTAATATAATTTTTATATTTTATATCATTTATGTATTTTATATCATTTTTATATTTTATATCATTTATGTATTTTATATCATTTTTATATTCCATATCATTTTTAATTTGTATATCATTTTATATTTAATATCATTTTTATATTTTATATCATTTATGTATTTTATATCATTTTTATATTTTATATCATTTATGTAATTTATATCATTTTTAATTTGTATATCATTTTATATTTAATATCATTTTTATATTTTATATCATTTATGTATTTTATATCATTTTTATATTTTATATCATTTATGTATTTTATATCATTTTTAATTTGTATATCATTTTTATATTTTAAATCATTTATGTATTTTATATCATTTTTATATTTTATATCATTTATGTATTTTATATCATTTTTATATTGCATATCATTTTTAATTTGTATATCATTTTATATTTAATATCATTTTTATATTTTATATCATTTATGTATTTTATATCATTTTTATATTTTATATCATTTATGTATTTTATATCATTTTTATATTTTATATCATTTATGTATTTTATATCATTTTTATTTTGCATATCATTTTTATTTTGTATATCATTTTATATTTAATATCATTTTTATATTTTATATCATTTATGTATTTTATATCATTTTTATATTTTATATCATTTATGTATTTTATATCATTTTTATATTGCATATCATTTTTAATTTGTATATAATTTTATATTTAATATCATTTTTATATTTTATATCATTTATGTATTTTATATCATTTTTATATTTTATATCATTTATGTATTTTATATCATTTTTATTTTGCATAACATTTTTAATTTGTATATCATTTTATATTTAATATCATTTTTATATTTTATATCATTTATGTATTTTATATCATTTTTATATTTTATATCATTTTTATATTGCATATCATTTTTAATTTGTATATCATTTTATATTTAATATCATTTTTATATTTTATATCATTTATGTATTTTATATCATTTTTATATTTTATATCATTTATGTATTTTATATCATTTTTATTTTGCATATCATTTTTATTTTGTATATCATTTTATATTTAATATCATTTTTATATTTTATATCATTTATGTATTTTATATCATTTTTATATTTTATATCATTTTTATATTGCATATCATTTTTAATTTGTATATCATTTTATATTTAATATCATTTTTATATTTTATATCATTTATGTATTTTATATCATTTTTATATTTTATATCATTTATGTATTTTATATCATTTTTATTTTGCATATCATTTTTAATTTGTATATCATTTTATATTTAATATCATTTTTATATTTTATATCATTTATGTATTTTATATCATTTTTATATTTTATATCATTTTTATATTGCATATCATTTTTAATTTGTATATCATTTTATATTTAATATCATTTTTATATTTTATATCATTTATGTATTTTATATCATTTTTATATTTTATATCATTTATGTATTTTATATAATTTTTATTTTGCATAACATTTTTAATTTGTATATCATTTTATATTTAATATCATTTTTATATTTTATATCATTTATGTATTTTATATAATTTTTATATTTTATATCATTTTTATATTGCATATCATTTTTAATTTGTATATCATTTTATATTTAATATCATTTTTATATTTTATATCATTTATGTATTTTATATCATTTTTATATTTTATATCATTTATGTATTTTATATCATTTTTATTTTGCATATCATTTTTAATTTGTATATCATTTTATATTTAATATCATTTTTATATTTTATATCATTTATGTATTTTATATCATTTTTATATTTTATATCATTTTTATATTGCATATCATTTTTAATTTGTATATCATTTTATATTTAATATCATTTTTATATTTTATATCATTTATGTATTTTATATCATTTTTATATTTTATATCATTTATGTATTTTATATCATTTCTATTTTGCATATCATTTTTATTTTGTATATCATTTTATATTTAATATCATTTTTATATTTTATATCATTTATGTATTTTATATCATTTTTATATTTTATATCATTTATGTATTTTATATCATTTTTATTTTGCATATCATTTTTAATTTGTATATCATTTTATATTTAATATCATTTTTATATTTTATATCATTTATGTATTTTATATCATTTTTATATTTTATATCATTTATGTATTTTATATCATTTTTATATTTTATATCATTTTTATATTGCATATCATTTTTAATTTGTATATCATTTTATATTTAATATCATTTTTATATTTTATATCATTTATGTATTTTATATCATTTTTATATTTTATATCATTTATGTATTTTATATCATTTTTATTTTGCATAACATTTTTAATTTGTATATCATTTTATATTTAATATCATTTTTATATTTTATATCATTTATGTATTTTATATCATTTTTATATTTTATATCATTTTTATATTGCATATCATTTTTAATTTGTATATCATTTTATATTTAATATCATTTTTATATTTTATATCATTTATGTATTTTATATCATTTTTATATTTTATATCATTTATGTATTTTATATCATTTTTATTTTGCATATCATTTTTAATTTGTATATCATTTTATATTTAATATCATTTTTATATTTTATATCATTTATGTATTTTATATCATTTTTATATTTTATATCATTTTTATATTGCATATCATTTTTAATTTGTATATCATTTTATATTTAATATCATTTTTATATTTTATATCATTTATGTATTTTATATCATTTTTATATTTTATATCATTTATGTATTTTATATCATTTTTATTTTGCATATCATTTTTATTTTGTATATCATTTTATATTTAATATCATTTTTATATTTTATATCATTTATGTATTTTATATCATTTTTATATTTTATATCATTTATGTATTTTATATCATTTTTATTTTGCATATCATTTTTATTTTGTATATCATTTTATATTTAATATCATTTTTATATTTTATATCATTTATGTATTTTATAACATTTTTAATTTGTATATCATTTTATATTTAATATCATTTTTATATTTTATATCATTTATGTATTTTATATCATTTATGTATTTTATATCATTTATGTATTTTATATCATTTTTATATTGCATATCATTTTTAATTTGTATATCATTTTATATTTAATATCATTTTTATATTTTATATCATTTATGTATTTTATATCATTTTTATATTTTATATCATTTATGTATTTTATATCATTTATGTATTTTATATCATTTTTATATTGCATATCATTTTTAATTTGTATATCATTTTATATTTAATATCATTTATGTATTTTATATCATTTATGTATTTTATATCATTTTTATATTGCATATCATTTTTAATTTGTATATCATTTTATATTTAATATCATTTTTATATTTTATATCATTTATGTATTTTATATCATTTTTATATTTTATATTTTATATCATTTATGTATTTTATATCATTTTTATTTTGCATATCATTTTTAATTTGTATATCATTTTATATTTAATATCATTTTTATATTTTATATCATTTATGTATTTTATATCATTTATGTATTTTATATCATTTTTATATTTTATATCATTTATGTATTTTATATCATTTTTATTTTGCATATCATTTTTATTTTGTATATCATTTTATATTTAAGATCATTTTTATATTTTATATCATTTATGTATTTTATATCATTTATGTATTTTATATCATTTTTATATTTTATATCATTTATGTATTTTATATCATTTTTAATTTGTATATCATTTTATATTTAATATCATTTTTATATTTTATATCATTTATGTATTTTATATCATTTTTAATTTGTTTATCATTTTATATTTAATATCATTTTTATATTTTATATCATTTATGTATTTTATATCATTTTTATTTTGCATATCATTTTTATTTTGTATATCATTTTATATTTAATATCATTTTTATATTTTATATCATTTATGTATTTTATATCATTTATGTATTTTATATCATTTTTATATTTTATATCATTTATGTATTTTATATCATTTTTAATTTGTATATCATTTTATATTTAATATCATTTTTATATTTTATATCATTTATGTATTTTGTATCAT
This sequence comes from Phyto melanocephala, assembly GCA_941918925.1. NCBI lineage: Eukaryota > Metazoa > Arthropoda > Insecta > Diptera > Rhinophoridae > Phyto > Phyto melanocephala. The sequence continues at coordinate 89,353,102 of OW799233.1, read as the reverse complement.
TTTTAATTTGTTTATCATTTTATATTTAATATCATTTTTATATTTTATATCATTTATGTATTTTATATCATTTATGTATTTTATATCATTTTTATATTTTATATCATTTATGTATTTTATATCATTTTTAATTTGTGTATCATTTTATATTTAATATCATTTTTATATTTTATATCATTTATGTATTTTATATCATTTTTAATTTGTTTATCATTTTATATTTAATATCATTTTTATATTTTATATCATTTATGTATTTTATATCATTTTTATATTTTATATCATTTATGTATTTTATATCATTTTTATTTTCCATATCATTTTTATTTTGTATATCATTTTATATTTAATATCATTTTTATATTTTATATCATTTATGTATTTTATATCATTTATGTATTTTATATCATTTTTATATTTTATATCATTTATGTATTTTATATCATTTTTAATTTGTATATCATTTTATATTTAATATCATTTTTATATTTTATATCATTTATGTATTTTATATCATTTATGTATTTTATATCATTTTTATATTTTATATCATTTATGTATTTTATATCATTTTTAATTTGTATATCATTTTATATTTAATATCATTTTTATATTTTATATCATTTATGTATTTTATATCATTTATGTATTTTATATCATTTTTATATTTTATATCATTTATGTATTTTATATCATTTTTAATTTGTATATCATTTTATATTTAATATCATTTTTATATTTTATATCATTTATGTATTTTATATCATTTATGTATTTTATATCATTTTTATATTTTATATCATTTATGTATTTTATATTATTTTTATTTTGCATATCATTTTTATTTTGTATATCATTTTATATTTAATATCATTTTTATATTTTATATCATTTATGTATTTTATATCATTTATGTATTTTATATCATTTTTATATTTTATATCATTTATGTATTTTATATCATTTTTAATTTGTATATCATTTTATATTTAATATCATTTTTATATTTTATATCATTTATGTATTTTATATCATTTTTAATTTGTTTATCATTTTATATTTAATATCATTTTTATATTTTATATCATTTATGTATTTTATATCATTTATATATTTTATATCATTTTTATATTTTATATCATTTATGTATTTTATATCATTTTTATTTTGCATATCATTTTTATTTTGTATATCATTTTATATTTAATATCATTTTTATATTTTATATCATTTATGTATTTTATATCATTTATGTATTTTATATCATTTTTATATTTTATATCATTTATGTATTTTATATCATTTTTACGTTGTATATCATTTTATATTTAATATCATTTTTATATTTTATATCATTTATGTATTTTATATCATTTTTAATTTGTTTATCATTTTATATTTAATATCATTTTTATATTTTATATCATTTATGTATTTTATATCATTTATGTATTTTATATCATTTTTATATTTTATATCATTTATGTATTTTATATCATTTTTAATTTGTATATCATTTTATATTTAATATCATTTTTATATTTTATATCATTTATGTATTTTATATCATTTATGTATTTTATATCATTTTTATATTTTATATCATTTATGTATTTTATATCATTTTTAATTTGTATATCATTTTATATTTAATATCATTTTTATATTTTATATCATTTATGTATTTTATATCATTTATGTATTTTATATCATTTTTATATTTTATATCATTTATGTATTTTATATCATTTTTAATTTGTATATCATTTTATATTTAATATCATTTTTATATTTTATATCATTTATGTATTTTATATCATTTATGTATTTTATATCATTTTTATATTTTATATCATTTATGTATTTTATATCATTTTTATTTTGCATATCATTTTTATTTTGTATATCATTTTATATTTAATATCATTTTTATATTTTATATCATTTATGTATTTTATATCATTTATGTATTTTATATCATTTTTATATTTTATATCATTTATGTATTTTATATCATTTTTAATTTGTATATCATTTTATATTTAATATCATTTTTATATTTTATATCATTTATGTATTTTATATCATTTTTAATTTGTTTATCATTTTATATTTAATATCATTTTTATATTTTATATCATTTATGTATTTTATATCATTTATATATTTTATATCATTTTTATATTTTATATCATTTATGTATTTTATATCATTTTTATTTTGCATATCATTTTTATTTTGTATATCATTTTATATTTAATATCATTTTTATATTTTATATCATTTATGTATTTTATATCATTTATGTATTTTATATCATTTTTATATTTTATATCATTTATGTATTTTATATCATTTTTACGTTGTATATCATTTTATATTTAATATCATTTTTATATTTTATATCATTTATGTATTTTATATCATTTTTAATTTGTTTATCATTTTATATTTAATATCATTTTTATATTTTATATCATTTATGTATTTTATATCATTTATGTATTTTATATCATTTATGTATTTTATATCATTTTTATATTTTATATCATTTATGTATTTTATATCATTTTTAATTTGTATATCATTTTATATTTAATATCATTTTTATATTTTATATCATTTATGTATTTTATATCATTTATGTATTTTATATCATTTTTATATTTTATATCATTTATGTATTTTATATCATTTTTATTTTGCATATCATTTTTATTTTGTATATCATTTTATATTTAATATCATTTTTATATTTTATATCATTTATGTATTTTATATCATTTATGTATTTTATATCATTTTTATATTTTATATCATTTATGTATTTTATATCATTTTTAATTTGTATATCATTTTATATTTAATATCATTTTTATATTTTATATCATTTATGTATTTTGTATCATTTTTAATTTGTTTATCATTTTATATTTAATATCATTTTTATATTTTATATCATTTATGTATTTTGTATCATTTATGTATTTTATATCATTTTTATATTTTATATCATTTATGTATTTTATATCATTTTTAATTTGTATATCATTTTATATTTAATATCATTTTTATATTTTATATCATTTATGTATTTTATATCATTTTTAATTTGTTTATCATTTTATATTTAATATCATTTTTATATTTTATATCATTTATGTATTTTATATCATTTATGTATTTTATATCATTTTTATATTTTATATCATTTATGTATTTTATATCATTTTTAATTTGTATATCATTTTATATTTAATATCATTTTTATATTTTATATCATTTATGTATTTTATATCATTTATGTATTTTATATCATTTTTATATTTTATATCATTTATGTATTTTATATCATTTTTATTTTGCATATCATTTTTATTTTGTATATCATTTTATATTTAATATCATTTTTATATTTTATATCATTTATGTATTTTATATCATTTATGTATTTTATATCATTTTTATATTTTATATCATTTATGTATTTTATATCATTTTTAATTTGTATATCATTTTATATTTAATATCATTTTTATATTTTATATCATTTATGTATTTTATATCATTTTTAATTTGTTTATCATTTTATATTTAATATCATTTTTATATTTTATATCATTTATGTATTTTATATCATTTATGTATTTTATATCATTTTTATATTTTATATCATTTATGTATTTTATATCATTTTTAATTTGTATATCATTTTATATTTAATATCATTTTTATATTTTATATCATTTATGTATTTTATATCATTTATGTATTTTATATCATTTTTATATTTTATATCATTTATGTATTTTATATCATTTTTATTTTGCATATCATTTTTATTTTGTATATCATTTTATATTTAATATCATTTTTATATTTTATATCATTTATGTATTTTATATCATTTATGTATTTTATATAATTTTTATATTTTATATCATTTATGTATTTTATATCATTTTTAATTTGTATATCATTTTATATTTAATATCATTTTTATATTTTATATCATTTATGTATTTTATATCATTTATGTATTTTATATCATTTTTATATTTTATATCATTTATGTATTTTATATCATTTTTAATTTGTATATCATTTTATATTTAATATCATTTTTATATTTTATATCATTTATGTATTTTATATCATTTTTAATTTGTTTATCATTTTATATTTAATATCATTTTTATATTTTATATCATTTATGTATTTTATATCATTTATGTATTTTATATCATTTTTATATTTTATATCATTTATGTATTTTATATCATTTTTAATTTGTATATCATTTTTTTATATTTAATATCATTTTTATATTTTATATCATTTATGTATTTTATATCATTTATGTATTTTATATCATTATTATATTTTATATCATTTATGTATTTTATATCATTTTTATTTTGCATATCATTTTTATTTTGTATATCATTTTATATTTAATATCATTTTTATATTTTATATCATTTATGTATTTTATATCATTTATGTATTTTATATCATTTTTATATTTTATATCATTTATGTATTTTATATCATTTTTAATTTGTATATCATTTTATAATTAATATCATTTTTATATTTTATATCATTTATGTATTTTATATCATTTTTAATTTGTTTATCATTTTATATTTAATATAATTTTTATATTTTATATCATTTATGTATTTTATATCATTTATGTATTTTATATCATTTTTATATTTTATATCATTTATGTATTTTATATCATTTTTAATTTGTATATCATTTTATATTTAATATCATTTTTATATTTTATATCATTTATGTATTTGATATCATTTATGTATTTTATATAATTTTTATATTTTATATCATTTATGTATTTTATATCATTTTTAATTTGTATATCATTTTATATTTAATATCATTTTTATATTTTATATCATTTATGTTTTTTATATCATTTATGTATTTTATATCATTTTTATATTTTATATCATTTATGTATTTTATATCATTTTTAATTTGTATATCATTTTATATTTAATATCATTTTTATATTTTATATCATTTATGTATTTTATATCATTTATGTATTTTATATCATTTTTATATTTTATATCATTTATGTATTTTATATCATTTTTAATTTGTATATCATTTTATATTTAATATCATTTTTATATTTTATATCATTTATGTATTTTATATCATTTATGTATTTTATATCATTTTTATATTTTATATCATTTATGTATTTTATATCATTTTTAATTTGTATATCATTTTATATTTAATATCATTTTTATATTTTATATAATTTATGCATTTTATATCATTTATGTATTTTATATCATTTTTATATTTTATATCATTTATGTATTTTATGTCATTTTTAATTTGTATATCATTTTATATTTAATATCATTTTTATATTTTATATCATTTATGTATATTATATCATTTATGTATTTTATATCATTTTTATATTTTATATCATTTATGTATTTTATATCATTTTTAATTTGTATATCATTTTATATTTAATATCATTTTTATATTTTATATCATTTATGTATTTTATATCATTTTTATATTTTATATCATTTATGTATTTTATATCATTTTTAATTTGTATATCATTTTATATTTAATATCATTTTTATATTTTATATCATTTATGTATTTTATATCATTTATGTATTTTATATCATTTTTATATTTTATATCATTTATGTATTTTATATCATTTTTATTTTGCATATCATTTTTATTTTGTATATCATTTTATATTTAATATCATTTTTATATTTTATATCATTTATGTATTTTATATCATTTATGTATTTTATATCATTTTTATATTTTATATCATTTATGTATTTTATATCATTTTTAATTTGTATATCATTTTATATTTAATATCATTTTTATATTTTATATCATTTATGTATTTTATATCATTTATGTATTTTATATCATTTATGTATTTTATATCATTTTTATATTTTATATCATTTATGTATTTTATATCATTTTTAATTTGTATATCATTTTATATTTAATATCATTTTTATATTTTATATCATTTATGTATTTTATATCATTTATGTATTTTATATCATTTTTATATTTTATATCATTTATGTATTTTATATCATTTTTAATTTGTATATCACTTTATATTTAATATCATTTTTATATTTTATATCATTTATGTATTTTATATCATTTTTAATTTGTTTATCATTTTATATTTAATATCATTTTTATATTTTATATCATTTATGTATTTTATATCATTTATGTATTTTATATCATTTTTATATTTTATATCATTTATGTATTTTATATCATTTTTAATTTGTTTATCATTTTATATTTAATATCATTTTTAAATTTTATATCATTTATGTATTTTATATCATTTATGTATTTTATATCATTTTTATATTTTATATCATTTATGTATTTTATATCATTTTTAATTTGTATATCATTTTATATTTAATATCATTTTTATATTTTATATCATTTATGTATTTTATATCATTTATGTATTTTATATCATTTTTATATTTTATATCATTTATGTATTTTATATCATTTTTATTTTGCATATCATTTTTATTTTGTATATCATTTTATATTTAATATCATTTTTATATTTTATATCATTTATGTATTTTATATCATTTATGTATTTTATATAATTTTTATATTTTATATCATTTATGTATTTTATATCATTTTTAATTTGTATATCATTTTATATTTAATATCATTTTTATATTTTATATCATTTATGTATTTTATATCATTTATGTATTTTATATCATTTTTATATTTTATATCATTTATGTATTTTATATCATTTTTAATTTGTATATCATTTTATATTTAATATCATTTTTATATTTTATATCATTTATGTATTTTATATCATTTTTAATTTGTTTATCATTTTATATTTAATATCATTTTTATATTTTATATCATTTATGTATTTTATATCATTTTTATATTTTATATCATTTATGTATTTTATATCATTTTTAATTTGTATATCATTTTATATTTAATATCATTTTTATATTTTATATCATTTATGTATTTTATATCATTTATGTATTTTATATCATTTTTATATTTTATATCATTTATGTATTTTATATCATTTTTAATTTGTATATCATTTTATATTTAATATCATTTTTATATTTTATATCATTTATGTATTTTATATCATTTATGTATTTTATATCATTTTTATATATTATATCATTTATGTATTTTATATCATTTTTAATTTGTATATCATTTTATATTTAATATCATTTTTATATTTTATATCATTTATGTATTTTATATCATTTATGTATTTTATATCATTTTTATATTTTATATCATTTATTTATTTTATATCATTTTTAATTTGTATATAATTTTATATTTAATATCATTTTTATATTTTATATCATTTATGTATTTTATATCATTTATGTATTTTATATCATTTTTATATTTTATATCATTTATGTATTTTATATCATTTTTAATTTGTATATCATTTTATATTTAATATCATTTTTATATTTTATATCATTTATGTATTTTATATCATTTATGTATTTTATATCATTTTTATATTTTATATCACATATGTATTTTATATCATTTTTAATTTGTATATCATTTTATATTTAATATCATTTTTAAATTTTATATCATTTATGTATTTTTTATCATTTATGTATTTTATATCATTTTTATATTTTATATCATTTATGTATTTTATATCATTTTTAATTTGTATATCATTTTATATTTAATATCATTTATGTATTTTATATCATTTATGTATTTTATATCATTTATGTATTTTATATCATTTTTATTTTGCATATCATTTTTATTTTGTATATCATTTTATATTTAATATCATTTTTATATTTTATATCATTTATGTATTTTATATCATTTATGTATTTTATATCATTTATGTATTTTATATCATTTTTATATTTTATATCATTTATGTATTTTATATCATTTATGTATTTTATATCATTTATGTATTTTATATCATTTTTATATTTTATATCATTTATGTATTTTATATCATTTTTAATTTGTATATCATTTTATATTTAATATCATTTTTATATTTTATATCATTTATGTATTTTATATCATTTATGTATTTTATATCATTTATGTATTTTATATCATTTTTATATTTTATATCATTTATGTATTTTATATCATTTTTAATTTGTATATCATTTTATATTTAATATCATTTTTATATTTTATATCATTTATGTATTATATATCATTTATGTATTTTATATCATTTTTATATTTTATATCATTTATGTATTTTATATCATTTTTAATTTGTATATCATTTTATATTTAATATCATTTTTATATTTTATATCATTTATGTATTTTATATCATTTTTATATTTTATATCATTTATGTATTTTATATCATTTATGTATTTTATATCATTTATGTATTTTATATCATTTTTAATTTGTATATCATTTTATATTTAATATCATTTTTATATTTTATATCATTTATGTATTTTATATCATTTATGTATTTTATATCATTTATGTATTTTATATCATTTTTATATTTTATATCATTTATGTATTTTATATCATTTTTAATTTGTATATCATTTTATATTTAATATCATTTTTATATTTTATATCATTTATGTATTTTATATCATTTATGTATTTTATATCATTTATGTATTTTATATCATTTTTATATTTTATATCATTTATGTATTTTATATCATTTTTAATTTGTATATCATTTTATATTTAATATCATTTTTATATTTTATATCATTTATGTATTTTATATCATTTATGTATTTTATATCATTTATGTATTTTATATCATTTTTATATTTTATATCATTTATGTATTTTATATCATTTATGTATTTTATATCATTTATGTATTTTATATCATTTTTATATTTTATATCATTTATGTATTTTATATCATTTTTAATTTGTTTATCATTTTATATTTAATATCATTTTTATATTTTATATCATTTATGTATTTTATATCATTTATGTATTTTATATCATTTATGTATTTTATATCATTTTTATATTTTATATCATTTATGTATTTTATATCATTTTTAATTTGTATATCATTTTATATTTAATATCATTTTTATATTTTATATCATTTATGTATTTTATATCATTTATGTATTTTATATCATTTTTATATTTTATATCATTTATGTATTTTATATCATTTTTAATTTGTATATCATTTTATATTTAATATCATTTTTATATTTTATATCATTTATGTATTTTATATCATTTATGTATTTTATATCATTTTTATATTTTATATCATTTATGTATTTTATATCATTTTTATTTTGCATATCATTTTTATTTTGTATATCATTTTATATTTAATATCATTTTTATATTTTATATCATTTATGTATTTTATATCATTTATGTATTTTATATCATTTTTATATTTTATATCATTTATGTATTTTATATCATTTTTAATTTGTATATCATTTTATATTTAATATCATTTTTATATTTTATATCATTTATGTATTTTATATCATTTATGTATTTTATATCATTTTTATATTTTATATCATTTATGTATTTTATATCATTTTTAATTTGTATATCATTTTATATTTAATATCATTTTTATATTTTATATCATTTATGTATTTTATATCATTTATGTATTTTATATCATTTTTATATTTTATATCATTTATGTATTTTATATCATTTTTAATTTGTATATCATTTTATATTTAATATCATTTTTATATTTTATATCATTTATGTATTTTATATCATTTATGTATTTTATATCATTTTTATATTTTATATCATTTATGTATTTTATATCATTTTTAATTTGTATATCATTTTATATTTAATATCATTTTTATATTTTATATCATTTATGTATTTTATATCATTTATGTATTTTATATCATTTTTATATTTTATATCATTTATGTATTTTATATCATTTTTAATTTGTATAGCATTTTATATTTAATATCATTTTTATATTTTATATCATTTATGTATTTTATATCATTTATGTATTTTATATCATTTTTATATTTTATATCATTTATGTATTTTATATCATTTTTATTTTGCATATCATTTTTATTTTGTATATCATTTTATATTTAATATCATTTTTATATTTTATATCATTTATGTATTTTATATCATTTATGTATTTTATATCATTTTTATATTTTATATCATTTATGTATTTTATATCATTTTTAATTTGTATATCATTTTATATTTAATATCATTTTTATATTTTATATCATTTATGTATTTTATATCATTTATGTATTTTATATCATTTTTATATTTTATATCATTTGTGTATTTTATATCATTTTTAATTTGTATATCATTTTATATTTAATATCATTTTTATATTTTATATCATTTATGTATTTTATATCATTTATGTATTTTATATCATTTTTATATTTTATATCATTTATGTATTTTATATCATTTTTAATTTGTATATCATTTTATATTTAATATCATTTTTATATTTTATATCATTTATGTATTTTATATCATTTATGTATTTTATATCATTTTTGTATTTTATATCATTTATGTATTTTATATCATTTTTATTTTGCATATCATTTTTATTTTGTATATCATTTTATATTTAATATCATTTTTATATTTTATATCATTTATGTATTTTATATCATTTATGTATTTTATATCATTTTTATATTTTATATCATTTATGTATTTTATATCATTTATGTATTTTATATCATTTTTATATTTTATATCATTTATGTATTTTATATCATTTTTAATTTGTATATCATTTTATATTTAATATCATTTTTATATTTTATATCATTTATGTATTTTATATCATTTATGTATTTTATATCATTTTTATATTTTATATCATTTATGTATTTTATATCATTTTTATTTTGCATATCATTTTTATTTTGTATATCATTTTATATTTAATATCATTTTTATATTTTATATCATTTATGTATTTTATATCATTTATGTATTTTATATCATTTTTATATTTTATATCATTTATGTATTTTATATCATTTATGTATTTTATATCATTTTTATATTTTATATCATTTATGTATTTTATATCATTTTTAATTTGTATATCATTTTATATTTAATATCATTTTTATATTTTATATCATTTATGTATTTTATATCATTTATGTATTTTATATCATTTTTATATTTTATATCATTTATGTATTTTATATCATTTTTAATTTGTATATCATTTTTATATTTTATATCATTTATGTATTTTATATCATTTATGTATTTTATATCATTTTTATATTTTATATCATTTATGTATTTTATATCATTTTTATTTTGCATATCATTTTTATTTTGTATATCATTTTATATATAATATCATTTTTATATTTTATATCATTTATGTATTTTATATCATTTATGTATTTTATATCATTTTTATATTTTATATCATTTATGTATTTTATATCATTTTTAATTTGTATATCATTTTATATTTAATATCATTTTTATATTTTATATCATTTATGTATTTTATATCATTTATGTATTTTATATCATTTTTATATTTTATATCATTTATGTATTTTATATCATTTTTAATTTGTATATCATTTTATATTTAATATCATTTTTATATTTTATATCATTTATGTATTTTATATCATTTTTAATTTGTTTATCATTTTATATTTAATATCATTTTTATATTTTATATCATTTATGTATTTTATATCATTTATGTATTTTATATCATTTTTATATTTTATATCATTTTTGTATTTTATATCATTTTTAATTTGTTTATCATTTTATATTTAATATCATTTTTATATTTTATATCATTTATGTATTTTATATCATTTATGTATTTTATATCATTTTTATATTTTATATCATTTATGTATTTTATATCATTTTTAATTTGTATATCATTTTATATTTAATATCATTTTTATATTTTATATCATTTATGTATTTTATATCATTTATGTATTTTATATCATTTATGTATTTTATATAATTTTTATATTTTATATCATTTATGTATTTTATATCATTTTTATTTTGCATATCATTTTTATTTTGTATATCATTTTATATTTAATATCATTTTTATATTTTATATCATTTATGTATTTTATATCATTTATGTATTTTATATCATTTTTATATTTTATATCATTTATGTATTTTATATCATTTTTAATTTGTTTATCATTTTATATTTAATATCATTTTTATATTTTATATCATTTATGTATTTTATATCATTTATGTATTTTATATCATTTTTATATTTTATATCATTTATGTATTTTATATCATTTTTAATTTGCATATCATTTTATATTTAATATCATTTTTATATTTTATATCATTTATGTATTTTATATCATTTTTAATTTGTTTATCATTTTATATTTAATATCATTTTTATATTTTATATCATTTATGTATTTTATATCATTTATGTATTTTATATCATTTTTATATTTTATATCATTTATGTATTTTATATCATTTATGTATTTTATATCATTTTTAATTTGTTTATCATTTTATATTTAATATCATTTTTATATTTTATATCATTTATGTATTTTATATCATTTATGTATTTTATATCATTTTTATATTTTATATCATTTATGTATTTTATATCATTTTTAATTTGCATATCATTTTATATTTAATATCATTTTTATATTTTATATCATTTATGTATTTTATATCATTTTTAATTTGTTTATCATTTTATATTTAATATCATTTTTATATTTTATATCATTTATGTATTTTATATCATTTATGTATTTTATATAATTTTTATATTTTATATCATTTATGTATTTTATATCATTTTTAATTTGTATATCATTTTATATTTAATATCATTTTTATATTTTATATCATTTATGTATTTTATATCATTTTTAATTTGTTTATCATTTTATATTTAATATCATTTTTATATTTTATATCATTTATGTATTTTATATCATTTATGTATTTTATATCATTTTTATATTTTATATCATTTATGTATTTTATATCATTTTTAATTTGTATATCATTTTATATTTAATATCATTTTTATATTTTATATCATTTATGTATTTTATATCATTTTTAATTTGTTTATCATTTTATATTTAATATCATTTTTATATTTTATATCATTTATGTATTTTATATCATTTATGTATTTTATATCATTTTTATATTTTATATCATTTATGTATTTTATATCATTTTTATTTTGTATATCATTTTATATTTAATATCATTTTTATATTTTATATCATTTATGTATTTTATATCATTTATGTATTTTATATCATTTTTATATTTTATATCATTTATGTATTTTATATCATTTTTAATTTGTATATCATTTTATATTTAATATCATTTTTATATTTTATATCATTTATGTATTTTATATCATTTATGTATTTTATATCATTTTTATATTTTATATCATTTATGTATTTTATATCATTTTTAATTTGTATATCATTTTATATTTAATATCATTTTTATATTTTATATCATTTATGTATTTTATATCATTTTTAATTTGTTTATCATTTTATATTTAATATCATTTTTATATTTTATATCATTTATGTATTTTATATCATTTATGTATTTTATATCATTTTTATATTTTATATCATTTATGTATTTTATATCATTTTTAATTTGTTTATCATTTTATATTTAATATCATTTTTATATTTTATATCATTTATGTATTTTATATCATTTATGTATTTTATATAATTTTTAAATTTTATATCATTTATGTATTTTATATCATTTTTAATTTGTATATCATTTTATATTTAATATCATTTTTATATTTTATATCATTTATGTATTTTATATCATTTATGTATTTTATATCATTTATGTATTTTATATCATTTTTATATTTTATATCATTTATGTATTTTATATCATTTATGTATTTTATATCATTTATGTATTTTATATCATTTTTATATTTTATATCATTTATGTATTTTATATCATTTTTAATTTGTATATCATTTTATATTTAATATCATTTTTATATTTTATATCATTTATGTATTTTATATCATTTATGTATTTTATATCATTTTTATATTTTATATCATTTATGTATTTTATATCATTTTTAATTTGTATATCATTTTATATTTAATATCATTTTTATATTTTATATCATTTATGTATTTTATATCATTTATGTATTTTATATCATTTTTATATTTTATATCATTTATGTATTTTATATCATTTTTAATTTGTATATCATTTTATATTTAATATCATTTTTATATTTTATATCATTTATGTATTTTATATCATTTTTAATTTGTTTATCATTTTATATTTAATATCATTTTTATATTTTATATCATTTATGTATTTTATATCATTTATGTATTTTATATCATTTTTATATTTTATATCATTTATGTATTTTATATCATTTTTAATTTGTTTATCATTTTATATTTAATATCATTTTTATATTTTATATCATTTATGTATTTTATATCATTTATGTATTTTATATCATTTTTATATTTTATATCATTTATGTATTTTATATCATTTTTAATTTGTATATCATTTTATATTTAATATCATTTTTATATTTTATATCATTTATGTATTTTATATCATTTATGTATTTTATATCATTTATGTATTTTATATCATTTTTATATTTTATATCATTTATGTATTTTATATCATTTATGTATTTTATATCATTTATGTATTTTATATCATTTTTATATTTTATATCATTTATGTATTTTATATCATTTTTAATTTGTATATCATTTTATATTTAATATCATTTTTATATTTTATATCATTTATGTATTTTATATCATTTATGTATTTTATATCATTTTTATATTTTATATCATTTATGTATTTTATATCATTTTTAATTTGTATATCATTTTATATTTAATATCATTTTTATATTTTATATCATTTATGTATTTTATATCATTTTTATATTTTATATCATTTATGTATTTTATATCATTTATGTATTTTATATCATTTATGTATTTTATATCATTTATGTATTTTATATCATTTTTAATTTGTATATCATTTTATATTTAATATCATTTTTATATTTTATATCATTTATGTATTTTATATCATTTATGTATTTTATATCATTTATGTATTTTATATCATTTTTATATTTTATATCATTTATGTATTTTATATCATTTTTAATTTGTATATCATTTTATATTTAATATCATTTTTATATTTTATATCATTTATGTATTTTATATCATTTATGTATTTTATATCATTTATGTATTTTATATCATTTTTATATTTTATATCATTTATGTATTTTATATCATTTTTAATTTGTATATCATTTTATATTTAATATCATTTTTATATTTTATATCATTTATGTATTTTATATCATTTATGTATTTTATATCATTTATGTATTTTATATCATTTTTATATTTTATATCATTTATGTATTTTATATCATTTATGTATTTTATATCATTTATGTATTTTATACCATTTTTATATTTTATATCATTTATGTATTTTATATCATTTTTAATTTGTTTATCATTTTATATTTAATATCATTTTTATATTTTATATCATTTATGTATTTTATATCATTTATGTATTTTATATCATTTATGTATTTTATATCATTTTTATATTTTATATCATTTATGTATTTTATATCATTTTTAATTTGTATATCATTTTATATTTAATATCATTTTTATATTTTATATCATTTATGTATTTTATATCATTTATGTATTTTATATCATTTTTATATTTTATATCATTTATGTATTTTATATCATTTTTAATTTGTATATCATTTTATATTTAATATCATTTTTATATTTTATATCATTTATGTATTTTATATCATTTATGTATTTTATATCATTTTTATATTTTATATCATTTATGTATTTTATATCATTTTTAATTTGTATATCATTTTATATTTAATATCATTTTTATATTTTATATCATTTATGTATTTTATATCATTTATGTATTTTATATCATTTTTATATTTTATATCATTTATGTATTTTATATCATTTTTAATTTGTATATCATTTTATATTTAATATCATTTTTATATTTTATATCATTTATGTATTTTATATCATTTATGTATTTTATATCATTTTTATATTTTATATCATTTATGTATTTTATATCATTTTTATTTTGCATATCATTTTTATTTTGTATATCATTTTATATTTAATATCATTTTTATATTTTATATCATTTATGTATTTTATATCATTTATGTATTTTATATCATTTTTATATTTTATATCATTTATGTATTTTATATCATTTTTAATTTGTATATCATTTTATATTTAATATCATTTTTATATTTTATATCATTTATGTATTTTATATCATTTATGTATTTTATATCATTTTTATATTTTATATCATTTATGTATTTTATATCATTTTTAATTTGTATATCATTTTATATTTAATATCATTTTTATATTTTATATCATTTATGTATTTTATATCATTTATGTATTTTATATCATTTTTATATTTTATATCATTTATGTATTTTATATCATTTTTAATTTGTATATCATTTTATATTTAATATCATTTTTATATTTTATATCATTTATGTATTTTATATCATTTATGTATTTTATATCATTTTTATATTTTATATCATTTATGTATTTTATATCATTTTTAATTTGTATATCATTTTATATTTAATATCATTTTTATATTTTATATCATTTATGTATTTTATATCATTTATGTATTTTATATCATTTTTATATTTTATATCATTTATGTATTTTATATCATTTTTAATTTGTATATCATTTTATATTTAATATCATTTTTATATTTTATATCATTTATGTATTTTATATCATTTATGTATTTTATATCATTTTTATTTTGCATATAATTTTTATTTTGTATATCATTTTATATTTAATATCATTTTTATATTTTATATCATTTATGTATTTTATATCATTTATGTATTTTATATCATTTTTATATTTTATATCATTTATGTATTTTATATCATTTTTAATTTGTATATCATTTTATATTTAATATCATTTTTATATTTTATATCATTTATGTATTTTATATCATTTATGTATTTTATATCATTTTTATATTTTATATCATTTATGTATTTTATATCATTTTTAATTTGTATATCATTTTATATTTAATATCATTTTTATATTTTATATCATTTATGTATTTTATATCATTTATGTATTTTATATCATTTTTATATTTTATATCATTTATGTATTTTATATCATTTTTAATTTGTATATCATTTTATATTTAATATCATTTTTATATTTTATATCATTTATGTATTTTATATCATTTATGTATTTTATATCATTTTTATATTTTATATCATTTATGTATTTTATATCATTTTTAATTTGTATATCATTTTATATTTAATATCATTTTTATATTTTATATCATTTATGTATTTTATATCATTTATGTATTTTATATCATTTTTATATTTTATATCATTTATGTATTTTATATCATTTTTAATTTGTATATCATTTTATATTTAATATCATTTTTATATTTTATATCATTTATGTATTTTATATCATTTATGTATTTTATATCATTTTTATATTTTATATCATTTATGTATTTTATATCATTTTTATTTTGCATATCATTTTTATTTTGTATATCATTTTATATTTAATATCATTTTTATATTTTATATCATTTATGTATTTTATATCATTTATGTATTTTATATCATTTTTATATTTTATATCATTTATGTATTTTATATCATTTTTAATTTGTATATCATTTTATATTTAATATCATTTTTATATTTTATATCATTTATGTATTTTATATCATTTATGTATTTTATATCATTTTTATATTTTATATCATTTGTGTATTTTATATCATTTTTAATTTGTATATCATTTTATATTTAATATCATTTTTATATTTTATATCATTTATGTATTTGATATCATTTTTATATTTTATATCATTTATGTATTTTATATCATTTTTAATTTGTATATCATTTTATATTTAATATCATTTTTATATTTTATATCATTTATGTATTTTATATCATTTATGTATTTTATATCATTTTTATATTTTATATCATTTATGTATTTTATATCATTTTTATTTTGCATATCATTTTATATTTAATATCATTTTTATATTTTATATCATTTATGTATTTTATATCATTTTTATATTTTATATCATTTATGTATTTTATATCATTTTTATTTTGCATATCATTTTTATTTTGTATATCATTTTATATATAATATCATTTTTATATTTTATATCATTTATGTATTTTATATCATTTATGTATTTTATATCATTTTTATATTTTATATCATTTATGTATTTTATATCATTTTTAATTTGTATATCATTTTATATTTAATATCATTTTTATATTTTATATCATTTATGTATTTTATATCATTTTTATATTTTATATCATTTATGTATTTTATATCATTTTTATATTTAATATCATTTTTATATTTTATATCATTTATGTATTTTATATCATTTATGTATTTTATATCATTTTTATATTTTATATCATTTATGTATTTTATATCATTTTTAATTTGTATATCATTTTATATTTAATATCATTTTTATATTTTATATCATTTATGTATTTTATATCATTTTTATATTTTATATCATTTATGTATTTTATATCATTTTTAATTTGTATATCATTTTATATTTAATATCATTTTTATATTTTATATAATTTATGTATTTTATATCATTTATGTATTTTATATCATTTTTATATTTTATATCATTTATGTATTTTATATCATTTTTAATTTGTATATCATTTTATATTTAATATCATTTTTATATTTTATATCATTTATGTATTTTATATCATTTATGTATTTTATATCATTTTTATATTTTATATCATTTATGTATTTTATATCATTTTTAATTTGTATATCATTTTTATATTTTATATCATTTATGTATTTTATATCATTTATGTATTTTATATCATTTTTATATTTTATATCATTTATGTATTTTATATCATTTTTATTTTGCATATCATTTTTATTTTGTATATCATTTTATATATAATATCATTTTTATATTTTATATCATTTATGTATTTTATATCATTTATGTATTTTGTATCATTTTTATATTTTATATCATTTATGTATTTTATATCATTTTTAATTTGTATATCATTTTATATTTAATATCATTTTTATATTTTATATCATTTATGTATTTTATATCATTTATGTATTTTATATCATTTTTATATTTTATATCATTTATGTATTTTATATCATTTTTAATTTGTATATCATTTTATATTTAATATCATTTTTATATTTTATATCATTTATGTATTTTATATCATTTTTAATTTGTATATCATTTTATATTTAATATCATTTTTATATTTTATATCATTTATGTATTTTATATCATTTATGTATTTTATATCATTTTTATATTTTATATCATTTATGTATTTTATATCATTTTTAATTTGTATATCATTTTATATTTAATATCATTTTTATATTTTATATCATTTATGTATTTTATATCATTTATGTATTTTATATCATTTTTATATTTTATATCATTTATGTATTTTATATCATTTTTATTTTGCATATCATTTTTATTTTGTATATCATTTTATATTTAATATCATTTTTATATTTTATATCATTTATGTATTTTATATCATTTATGTATTTTATATCATTTTTATATTTTATATCATTTATGTATTTTATATCATTTTTAATTTGTATATCATTTTATATTTAATATCATTTTTATATTTTATATCATTTATGTATTTTATATCATTTATGTATTTTATATCATTTTTATATTTTATATCATTTGTGTATTTTATATCATTTTTAATTTGTATATCATTTTATATTTAATATCATTTTTATATTTTATATCATTTATGTATTTTATATCATTTTTATATTTTATATCATTTATGTATTTTATATCATTTTTAATTTGTATATCATTTTATATTTAATATCATTTTTATATTTTATATCATTTATGTATTTTATATCATTTATGTATTTTATATCATTTTTATATTTTATATCATTTATGTATTTTATATCATTTTTATTTTGCATATCATTTTTAATTTGTATATCATTTTATATTTAATATCATTTTTATATTTTATATCATTTATGTATTTTATATCATTTATGTATTTTATATCATTTTTATATTTTATATCTTTTATGTATTTTATATCATTTTTAATTTGTATATCATTTTATATTTAATATCATTTTTATATTTTATATCATTTATGTATTTTATATCATTTATGTATTTTATATCATTTTTATATTTTATATCATTTATGTATTTTATATCATTTTTAATTTGTATATCATTTTTATATTTTATATCATTTATGTATTTTATATCATTTATGTATTTTATATCATTTTTATATTTTATATCATTTATGTATTTTATATCATTTTTATTTTGCATATCATTTTTATTTTGTATATCATTTTATATATAATATCATTTTTATATTTTATATCATTTATGTATTTTATATCATTTATGTATTTTATATCATTTTTATATTTTATATCATTTATGTATTTTATATCATTTTTAATTTGTATATCATTTTATATTTAATATCATTTTTATATTTTATATCATTTATGTATTTTATATCATTTATGTATTTTATATCATTTTTATATTTTATATCATTTATGTATTTTATATCATTTTTAATTTGTATATCATTTTATATTTAATATCATTTTTATATTTTATATCATTTATGTATTTTATATCATTTTTAATTTGTTTATCATTTTATATTTAATATCATTTTTATATTTTATATCATTTATGTATTTTATATCATTTATGTATTTTATATCATTTTTATATTTTATATCATTTATGTATTTTATATCATTTTTAATTTGTTTATCATTTTATATTTAAAATCATTTTTATATTTTATATCATTTATGTATTTTATATCATTTATGTATTTTATATCATTTTTATATTTTATATCATTTATGTATTTTATATCATTTTTAATTTGTATATCATTTTATATTTAATATCATTTTTATATTTTATATCATTTATGTATTTTATATCATTTATGTATTTTATATCATGTTTATATTTTATATCATTTATGTATTTTATATCATTTTTATTTTGCATATCATTTTTATTTTGTATATCATTTTATATTTAATATCATTTTTATATTTTATATCATTTATGTATTTTATATCATTTATGTATTTTATATCATTTTTATATTTTATATCATTTATGTATTTTATATCATTTTTAATTTGTATATCATTTTATATTTAATATCATTTTTATATTTTATATCATTTATGTATTTTATATCATTTATGTATTTTATATCATTTTTATATTTTATATCATTTATGTATTTTATATCATTTTTAATTTGTATATCATTTTATATTTAATATCATTTTTATATTTTATATCATTTATGTATTTTATGTCATTTATGTATTTTATATCATTTTTATATTTTATATCATTTATGTATTTTATATCATTTTTAATTTGCATATCATTTTATATTTAATATCATTTTTATATTTTATATCATTTATGTATTTTATATCATTTATGTATTTTATATCATTTTTATATTTTATATCATTTATGTATTTTATATCATTTTTAATTTGTATATCATTTTATATTTAATATCATTTTTATATTTTATATCATTTATGTATTTTATATCATTTTTAATTTGTTTATCATTTTATATTTAATATCATTTTTATATTTTATATCATTTATGTATTTTATATCATTTATGTATTTTATATCATTTTTATATTTTATATCATTTATGTATTTTATATCATTTTTAATTTGTATATCATTTTATATTTAATATCATTTTTATATTTTATATCATTTATGTATTTTATATCATTTTTAATTTGTTTATCATTTTATATTTAATATCATTTTTATATTTTATATCATTTATGTATTTTATATCATTTATGTATTTTATATCATTTTTATATTTTATATCATTTTTAATTTGTATATCATTTTATATTTAATATCATTTTTATATTTTATATCATTTATGTATTTTATATCATTTATGTATTTTATATCATTTTTATATTTTATATCATTTATGTATTTTATATCATTTTTAATTTGTATATCATTTTATATTTAATATCATTTTTATATTTTATATCATTTATGTATTTTATATCATTTTTAATTTGTTTATCATTTTATATTTAATATCATTTTTATATTTTATATCATTTATGTATTTTATATCATTTATGTATTTTATATCATTTTTATATTTTATATCATTTATGTATTTTATATCATTTTTAATTTGTTTATCATTTTATATTTAATATCATTTTTATATTTTATATCATTTATGTATTTTATATCATTTATGTATTTTATATCATTTATGTATTTTATATCATTTTTATATTTTATATCATTTATGTATTTTATATCATTTTTATTTTGCATATAATTTTTATTTTGTATATCATTTTATATTTAATATCATTTTTATATTTTATATCATTTATGTATTTTATATCATTTATGTATTTTATATCATTTTTATATTTTATATCATTTATGTATTTTATATCATTTTTAATTTGTATATCATTTTATATTTAATATCATTTTTATATTTTATATCATTTATGTATTTTATATCATTTATGTATTTTATATCATTTTTATATTTTATATCATTTATGTATTTTATATCATTTTTAATTTGTATATCATTTTATATTTAATATCATTTTTATATTTTATATCATTTATGTATTTTATATCATTTTTAATTTGTATATCATTTTATATTTAATATCATTTTTATATTTTATATCATTTATGTATTTTATATCATTTATGTATTTTATATCATTTTTATATTTTATATCATTTATGTATTTTATATCATTTTTATTTTGCATATCATTTTTATTTTGTATATCATTTTATATTTAATATCATTTTTATATTTTATATCATTTATGTATTTTATATCATTTATGTATTTTATATCATTTTTATATTTTATATCATTTATGTATTTTATATCATTTTTATTTTGCATATAATTTTTATTTTGTATATCATTTTATATTTAATATCATTTTTATATTTTATATCATTTATGTATTTTATATCATTTATGTATTTTATATCATTTTTATATTTTATATCATTTATGTATTTTATATCATTTTTAATTTGTATATCATTTTATATTTAATATCATTTTTATATTTTATATCATTTATGTATTTTATATCATTTATGTATTTTATATCATTTTTATATTTTATATCATTTATGTATTTTATATCATTTTTAATTTGCATATCATTTTATATTTAATATCATTTTTATATTTTATATCATTTATGTATTTTATATCATTTATGTATTTTATATCATTTTTATATTTTATATCATTTATGTATTTTATATCATTTTTAATTTGTATATCATTTTATATTTAATATCATTTTTATATTTTATATCATTTATGTATTTTATATCATTTTTAATTTGTTTATCATTTTATATTTAATATCATTTTTATATTTTATATCATTTATGTATTTTATATCATTTATGTATTTTATATCATTTTTATATTTTATATCATTTATGTATTTTATATCATTTTTAATTTGTTTATCATTTTATATTTAATATCATTTTTATATTTTATATCATTTATGTATTTTATATCATTTATGTATTTTATATCATTTTTATATTTTATATCATTTATGTATTTTATATCATTTTTAATTTGTATATCATTTTATATTTAATATCATTTTTATATTATATATCATTTATGTATTTTATATCATTTATGTATTTTATATCATTTTTATATTTTATATCATTTATGTATTTTATATCATTTTTAATTTGTATATCATTTTATATTTAATATCATTTTTATATTTTATATCATTTATGTATTTTATATCATTTTTAATTTGTTTATCATTTTATATTTAATATCATTTTTATATTTTATATCATTTATGTATTTTATATCATTTATGTATTTTATATCATTTTTATATTTTATATCATTTATGTATTTTATATCATTTTTAATTTGTTTATCATTTTATATTTAATATCATTTTTATATTTTATATCATTTATGTATTTTATATCATTTATGTATTTTATATCATTTTTATATTTTATATCATTTATGTATTTTATATCATTTTTAATTTGTATATCATTTTATATTTAATATCATTTTTATTTTGCATATCATTTTTATTTTGTATATCATTTTATATTTAATATCATTTTTATATTTTATATCATTTATGTATTTTATATCATTTATGTATTTTATATCATTTTTATATTTTATATCATTTATGTATTTTATATCATTTTTAATTTGTATATCATTTTATATTTAATATCATTTTTATATATTATATCATTTATGTATTTTATATCATTTATGTATTTTATATCATTTTTATATTTTATATCATTTATGTATTTTATATCATTTTTAATTTGTATATCATTTTATATTTAATATCATTTTTATATTTTATATCATTTATGTATTTTATATCATTTATGTATTTTATATCATTTTTATATTTTATATCATTTATGTATTTTATATCATTTTTAATTTGCATATCATTTTATATTTAATATCATTTTTATATTTTATATCATTTATGTATTTTATATCATTTATGTATTTTATATCATTTTTATATTTTATATCATTTATGTATTTTATATCATTTTTAATTTGTATATCATTTTATATTTAATATCATTTTTATATTTTATATCATTTATGTATTTTATATCATTTTTAATTTGTTTATCATTTTATATTTAATATCATTTTTATATTTTATATCATTTATGTATTTTATATCATTTATGTATTTTATATCATTTTTATATTTTATATCATTTATGTATTTTATATCATTTTTAATTTGTATATCATTTTATATTTAATATCATTTTTATATTTTATATCATTTATGTATTTTATATCATTTTTAATTTGTTTATCATTTTATATTTAATATCATTTTTATATTTTATATCATTTATGTATTTTATATCATTTATGTATTTTATATCATTTTTATATTTTATATCATTTATGTATTTTATATCATTTTTAATTTGTATATCATTTTATATTTAATATCATTTTTATATTTTATATCATTTATGTATTTTATATCATTTATGTATTTTATATCATTTTTATATTTTATATCATTTATGTATTTTATATCATTTTTAATTTGTATATCATTTTATATTTAATATCATTTTTATATTTTATATCATTTATGTATTTTATATCATTTATGTATTTTATATCATTTTTATATTTTATATCATTTATGTATTTTATATCATTTTTAATTTGTATATCATTTTATATTTAATATCATTTTTATATTTTATATCATTTATGTATTTTATATCATTTTTAATTTGTTTATCATTTTATATTTAATATCATTTTTATATTTTATATCATTTATGTATTTTATATCATTTATGTATTTTATATCATTTTTATATTTTATATCATTTATGTATTTTATATCATTTTTAATTTGTTTATCATTTTATATTTAATATCATTTTTATATTTTATATCATTTATGTATTTTATATCATTTATGTATTTTATATCATTTTTATATTTTATATCATTTATGTATTTTATATCATTTTTAATTTGTATATCATTTTATATTTAATATCATTTTTATATTTTATATCATTTATGTATTTTATATCATTTATGTATTTTATATCATTTTTATATTTTATATCATTTATGTATTTTATATCATTTTTATTTTGCATATCATTTTTATTTTGTATATCATTTTATATTTAATATCATTTTTATATTTTATATCATTTATGTATTTTATATCATTTATGTATTTTATATCATTTTTATATTTTATATCATTTATGTATTTTATATCATTTTTATTTTGCATATAATTTTTATTTTGTATATCATTTTATATTTAATATCATTTTTATATTTTATATCATTTATGTATTTTATATCATTTATGTATTTTATATCATTTTTATATTTTATATCATTTATGTATTTTATATCATTTTTAATTTGTATATCATTTTATATTTAATATCATTTTTATATTTTATATCATTTATGTATTTTATATCATTTATGTATTTTATATCATTTTTATATTTTATATCATTTATGTATTTTATATCATTTTTAATTTGCATATCATTTTATATTTAATATCATTTTTATATTTTATATCATTTATGTATTTTATATCATTTATGTATTTTATATCATTTTTATATTTTATATCATTTATGTATTTTATATCATTTTTAATTTGTATATCATTTTATATTTAATATCATTTTTATATTTTATATCATTTATGTATTTTATATCATTTTTAATTTGTTTATCATTTTATATTTAATATCATTTTTATATTTTATATCATTTATGTATTTTATATCATTTATGTATTTTATATCATTTTTATATTTTATATCATTTATGTATTTTATATCATTTTTAATTTGTTTATCATTTTATATTTAATATCATTTTTATATTTTATATCATTTATGTATTTTATATCATTTATGTATTTTATATCATTTTTATATTTTATATCATTTATGTATTTTATATCATTTTTAATTTGTATATCATTTTATATTTAATATCATTTTTATATTTTATATCATTTATGTATTTTATATCATTTATGTATTTTATATCATTTTTATATTTTATATCATTTATGTATTTTATATCATTTTTAATTTGTTTATCATTTTATATTTAATATCATTTTTATATTTTATATCATTTATGTATTTTATATCATTTTTAATTTGTTTATCATTTTATATTTAATATCATTTTTATATTTTATATCATTTATGTATTTTATATCATTTATGTATTTTATATCATTTTTATATTTTATATCATTTATGTATTTTATATCATTTTTAATTTGTTTATCATTTTATATTTAATATCATTTTTATATTTTATATCATTTATGTATTTTATATCATTTATGTATTTTATATCATTTTTATATTTTATATCATTTATGTATTTTATATCATTTTTAATTTGTATATCATTTTATATTTAATATCATTTTTATATTTTATATCATTTATGTATTTTATATCATTTTTAATTTGTTTATCATTTTATATTTAATATCATTTTTATATTTTATATCATTTATGTATTTTATATCATTTATGTATTTTATATCATTTATGTATTTTATATCATTTTTATATTTTATATCATTTATGTATTTTATATCATTTTTAATTTGTTTATCATTTTATATTTAATATCATTTTTATATTTTATATCATTTATGTATTTTATATCATTTATGTATTTTATATCATTTTTATATTTTATATCATTTATGTATTTTATATCATTTTTATATTTTATATCATTTATGTATTTTATATCATTTTTAATTTGTATATCATTTTTATATTTTATATCATTTATGTATTTTATATCATTTTTATTTTGCATATCATTTTTATTTTGTATATCATTTTATATTTAATATCATTTTTATATTTTATATCATTTATGTATTTTATATCATATATGTATTTTATATCATTTTTATATTTTATATCATTTATGTATTTTATATCCTTTTTAATTTGTATATCATTTTATATTTAATATCATTTTTATATTTTATATCATTTATGTATTTTATATCATTTATGTATTTTATATCATTTTTATATTTTATATCATTTATGTATTTTATATCATTTTTAATTTGTATATCATTTTATATTTAATATCATTTTTATATTTTATATCATTTATGTATTTTATATCATTTATGTATTTTATATCATTTTTATATTTTATATCATTTATGTATTTTATATCATTTTTAATTTGTATATCATTTTATATTTAATATCATTTTTATATTTTATATCATTTATGTATTTTATATCATTTTTAATTTGTTTATCATTTTATATTTAATATCATTTTTATATTTTATATCATTTATGTATTTTATATCATTTATGTATTTTATATCATTTTTATATTTTATATCATTTATGTATTTTATATCATTTTTATATTTTATATCATTTATGTATTTTATATCATTTTTAATTTGTATATCATTTTATATTTAATATCATTTTTATATTTTATATCATTTATGTATTTTATATCATTTTTAATTTGTTTATCATTTTATATTTAATATCATTTTTATATTTTATATCATTTATGTATTTTATATCATTTATGTATTTTATATCATTTTTATATTTTATATCATTTATGTATTTTATATCATTTTTAATTTGTTTATCATTTTATATTTAATATCATTTTTATATTTTATATCATTTATGTATTTTATATCATTTATGTATTTTATATCATTTTTATATTTTATATCATTTATGTATTTTATATCATTTTTAATTTGTATATCATTTTATATTTAATATCATTTTTATATTTTATATCATTTATGTATTTTATATCATTTATGTATTTTATATCATTTTTATATTTTATATCATTTATGTATTTTATATCATTTTTATTTTGCATATCATTTTTATTTTGTATATCATTTTATATTTAATATCATTTTTATATTTTATATCATTTATGTATTTTATATCATTTATGTATTTTATATCATTTTTATATTTTATATCATTTATGTATTTTATATCATTTTTATTTTGCATATAATTTTTATTTTGTATATCATTTTATATTTAATATCATTTTTATATTTTATATCATTTATGTATTTTATATCATTTATGTATTTTATATCATTTTTATATTTTATATCATTTATGTATTTTATATCATTTTTAATTTGTATATCATTTTATATTTAATATCATTTTTATATTTTATATCATTTATGTATTTTATATCATTTATGTATTTTATATCATTTTTATATTTTATATCATTTATGTATTTTATATCATTTTTAATTTGCATATCATTTTATATTTAATATCATTTTTATATTTTATATCATTTATGTATTTTATAGCATTTATGTATTTTATATCATTTTTATATTTTATATCATTTATGTATTTTATATCATTTTTAATTTGTATATAATTTTATATTTAATATCATTTTTATATTTTATATCATTTATGTATTTTATATCATTTTTAATTTGTTTATCATTTTATATTTAATATCATTTTTATATTTTATATCATTTATGTATTTTATATCATTTATGTATTTTATATCATTTTTATATTTTATATCATTTATGTATTTTATATCATTTTTAATTTGTTTATCATTTTATATTTAATATCATTTTTATATTTTATATCATTTATGTATTTTATATCATTTATGTATTTTGTATCATTTTTATATTTTATATCATTTATGTATTTTATATCATTTTTAATTTGTATATCATTTTATATTTAATATCATTTTTATATTTTATATCATTTATGTATTTTATATCATTTATGTATTTTATATCATTTTTATATTTTATATCATTTATGTATTTTATATCATTTTTAATTTGTATATCATTTAATATTTAATATCATTTTTATATTTTATATCATTTATGTATTTTATATCATTTTTAATTTGTTTATCATTTTATATTTAATATAATTTTTATATTTTATATCATTTATGTATTTTATATCATTTATGTATTTTATATCATTTTTATATTTTATATCATTTATGTATTTTATATCATTTTTAATTTGTTTATCATTTTATATTTAATATCATTTTTATATTTTATATCATTTATGTATTTTATATCATTTATGTATTTTATATCATTTTTATATTTTATATCATTTATGTATTTTATATCATTTTTAATTTGTATATCATTTTATATTTAATATCATTTTTATATTTTATATCATTTATGTATTTTATATCATTTTTAATTTGTTTATCATTTTATATTTAATATCATTTTTATATTTTATATCATTTATGTATTTTATATCATTTATGTATTTTATATCATTTTTATATTTTATATCATTTATGTATTTTATATCATTTTTAATTTGTTTATCATTTTATATTTAATATCATTTTTATATTTTATATCATTTATGTATTTTATATCATTTATGTATTTTATATCATTTTTATATTTTATATCATTTATGTATTTTATATCATTTTTATATTTTATATCATTTATGTATTTTATATCATTTTTAATTTGTATATCATTTTTATATTTTATATCATTTATGTATTTTATATCATTTTTATTTTGCATATCATTTTTATTTTGTATATCATTTTATATTTAATATCATTTTTATATTTTATATCATTTATGTATTTTATATCATATATGTATTTTATATCATTTTTATATTTTATATCATTTATGTATTTTATATCCTTTTTAATTTGTATATCATTTTATATTTAATATCATTTTTATATTTTATATCATTTATGTATTTTATATCATTTATGTATTTTATATCATTTTTATATTTTATATCATTTATGTATTTTATATCATTTTTAATTTTTATATCATTTTATATTTAATATCATTTTTATATTTTATATCATTTATGTATTTTATATCATTTATGTATTTTATATCATTTTTATATTTTATATCATTTATGTATTTTATATCATTTTTAATTTGTATATCATTTTATATTTAATATCATTTTTATATTTTATATCATTTATGTATTTTATATCATTTTTAATTTGTTTATCATTTTATATTTAATATCATTTTTATATTTTATATCATTTATGTATTTTATATCATTTATGTATTTTATATCATTTTTATATTTTATATCATTTATGTATTTTATATCATTTTTAATTTGTTTATCATTTTATATTTAATATCATTTTTATATTTTATATCATTTATGTATTTTATATCATTTATGTATTTTATGTCATTTTTATATTTTATATCATTTATGTATTTTATATCATTTTTAATTTGTATATCATTTTATATTTAATATCATTTTTATATTTTATATCATTTATGTATTTTATATCATTTATGTATTTTATATCATTTTTATATTTTATATCATTTATGTATTTTATATCATTTTTATTTTGCATATCATTTTTAATTTGTATATCATTTTATATTTATTATCATTTTTATATTTTATATCATTTAAGTATTTTATATCATTTATGTATTTTATATCATTTTTATATTTTATATCATTTATGTATTTTATATCATTTTTAATTTGTATATCATTTTATATTTAATATCATTTTTATATTTTATATCATTTATGTATTTTATATCATTTATGTATTTTATATCATTTTTATATTTTATATCATTTATGTATTTTATATCATTTTTAATTTGTATATCATTTTTATATTTTATATCATTTATGTATTTTATATCATTTATGTATTTTATATCATTTTTATATTTTATATCATTTATGTATTTTATATCATTTTTATTTTGCATATCATTTTTAATTTGTATATCATTTTATATTTAATATCATTTTTATATTTTATATCATTTATGTATTTTATATCATTTATGTATTTTATATCATTTTTATATTTTATATCATTTATGTATTTTATATCATTTTTAATTTGTATATCATTTTATATTTAATATCATTTTTATATTTTATATCATTTATGTATTTTATATCATTTATGTATTTTATATCATTTTTATATTTTATATCATTTATGTATTTTATATCATTTTTAATTTGTATATCATTTTATATTTAATATCATTTTTATATTTTATATCATTTATGTATTTTATATCATTTTTAATTTGTTTATCATTTTATATTTAATATCATTTTTATATTTTATATCATTTATGTATTTTATATCATTTATTTATTTAAATCATTTTTATATTTTATATCATTTATGTATTTTATATCATTTTTAATTTGTTTATCATTTTATATTTAATATCATTTTTATATTTTATATCATTTATGTATTTTATATCATTTATGTATTTTATATCATTTTTATATTTTATATCATTTATGTATTTTATATCATTTTTAATTTGTATATCATTTTATATTTAATATCATTTTTATATTTTATATCATTTATGTATTTTATATCATTTATGTATTTTATATCATTTTTATATTTTATATCATTTATGTATTTTATATCATTTTTATTTTGCATATCATTTTTATTTTGTATATCATTTTATATTTAATATCATTTTTATATTTTATATCATTTATGTATTTTATATCATTTATGTATTTTATATCATTTTTATATTTTATATCATTTATGTATTTTATATCATTTTTAATTTGTATATCATTTTATATTTAATATCATTTTTATATTTTATATCATTTATGTATTTTATATCATTTATGTATTTTATATCATTTATGTATTTTATATCATTTTTATTTTGCATATCATTTTTATTTTGTATATCATTTTATATTTAATATCATTTTTATATTTTATATCATTTATGTATTTTATATCATTTATGTATTTTATATCATTTTTATATTTTATATCATTTATGTATTTTATATCATTTTTAATTTGTATATCATTTTATATTTAATATCATTTTTATATTTTATATCATTTATGTATTTTATATCATTTTTAATTTGTATATCATTTTATATTTAATATCATTTTTATATTTTATATCATTTATGTATTTTATATCATTTATGTATTTTATATCATTTTTATATTTTATATCATTTATGTATTTTATATCATTTATGTATTTTATATCATTTTTATATTTTATATCATTTATGTATTTTATATCATTTTTATTTTGCATATCATTTTTATTTTGTATATCATTTTATATTTAATATCATTTTTATATTTTATATCATTTATGTATTTTATATCATTTATGTATTTTATATCATTTTTATATTTTATATCATTTATGTATTTTATATCATTTTTAATTTGTATATCATTTTATATTTAATATCATTTTTATATTTTATATCATTTATGTATTTTATATCATTTTTAATTTGTATATCATTTTATATTTAATATCATTTTTATATTTTATATCATTTATGTATTTTATATCATTTTTAATTTGTATATCATTTTATATTTAATATCATTTTTATATTATATATCATTTATGTATTTTATATCATTTATGTATTTTATATCATTTATGTATTTTATATCATTTTTATTTTGCATATCATTTTTATTTTGTATATCATTTTATATTTAATATCATTTTTATATTTTATATCATTTATGTATTTTATATCATTTATGTATTTTATATCATTTTTATATTTTATATCATTTATGTATTTTATATCATTTTTAATTTGTATATCATTTTATATTTAATATCATTTTTATATTTTATATCATTTATGTATTTTATATCATTTTTAATTTGTTTATCATTTTATATTTAATATCATTTTTATATTTTATATCATTTATGTATTTTATATCATTTATGTGTTTTATATCATTTTTATATTTTATATCATTTATGTATTTTATATCATTATTAATTTGTATATCATTTTATATTTAATATCATTTTTATATTTTATATCATTTATGTATTTTATATCATTTATGTATTTTATATCATTTTTATATTTTATATTATTTATGTATTTTATATCATTATTAATTTGTATATCATTTTATATTTAATATCATTTTTATATTTTATATCATTTATGTATTTTATATCATTTTTAATTTGTATATCATTTTATATTTAATATCATTTTTATATTTTATATCATTTATGTATTTTATATCATTTATGTATTTTATATCATTTTTATATTTTATATCATTTATGTATTTTATATCATTATTAATTTGTATATCATTTTATATTTAATATCATTTTTATATTTTATATCATTTATGTATTTTATATCATTTATGTATTTTATATCATTTTTATATTTTATATCATTTATGTATTTTATATCATTTTTAATTTGTTTATCATTTTATATTTAATATCATTTTTATATTTTATATCATTTATGTATTTTATATCATTTATGTATTTTATATCATTTTTATATTTTATATCATTTATGTATTTTATATCATTTTTAATTTGTTTATCATTTTATATTTAATATCCTTTTTATATTTTATATCATTTATGTATTTTATATCATTTATGTATTTTATATCATTTTTATATTTTATATCATTTATGTATTTTATATCATTTTTAATTTGTATATCATTTTATATTTAATATCATTTTTATATTTTATATCATTTATGTATTTTATATCATTTATGTATTTTATATCATTTTTATATTTTATATCATTTATGTATTTTATATCATTTTTATTTTGCATATCATTTTTATTTTGTATATCATTTTATATTTAATATAATTTTTATATTTTATATCATTTATGTATTTTATATCATTTATGTATTTTATATCATTTTTATATTTTATATCATTTATGTATTTTATATCATTTTTAATTTGTATATCATTTTATATTTAATATCATTTTTATATTTTATATCATTTATGTATTTTATATCATTTATGTATTTTATATCATTTTTATATTTTATATCATTTATGTATTTTATATCATTTTTAATTTGTATATCATTTTATATTTAATATCATTTTTATATTTTATATCATTTATGTATTTTATATCATTTTTAATTTGTTTATCATTTTATATTTAATATCATTTTTATATTTTATATCATTTATGTATTTTATATCATTTATGTATTTTATATCATTTTTATATTTTATATCATTTATGTATTTTATAACATTTTTAATTTGTATATCATTTTATATTTAATATCATTTTTATATTTTATATCATTTATGTATTTTATATCATTTATGTATTTTATATCATTTTTATATTTTATATCATTTATGTATTTTATATCATTTTTAATTTGTATATCATTTTATATTTAATATCATTTTTATATTTTATATCATTTATGTATTTTATATCATTTATGTATTTTATATCATTTTTATATTTTATATCATTTATGTATTTTATATCATTTTTAATTTGTATATCATTTTATATTTAATATCATTTTTATATTTTATATCATTTATGTATTTTATATCATTTATGTATTTTATATCATTTTTATATTTTATATCATTTATGTATTTTATATCATTTTTATATTTTATATCATTTATGTATTTTATATCATTTTTAATTTGTATATCATTTTATATTTAATATCATTTTTATATTTTATATCATTTATGTATTTTATATAATTTTTATATTTTATATCATTTATGTATTTTATATCATTTTTAATTTGTATATCATTTTATATTTAATATCATTTTTATATTTTATATCATTTATGTATTTTATATCATTTTTAATTTGTTTATCATTTTATATTTAATATCATTTTTATATTTTATATCATTTATGTATTTTATATCATTTATGTATTTTATATCATTTTTATATTTTATATCATTTATGTATTTTATATCATTTTTAATTTGTATATCATTTTATATTTAATATCATTTTTATATTTTATATCATTTATGTATTTTATATCATTTATGTATTTTATATCATTTTTATATTTTATATCATTTATGTATTTTATATCATTTTTAATTTGTATATCATTTTATATTTAATATCATTTTTATATTTTATATCATTTATGTATTTTATATCATTTATGTATTTTATATCATTTTTATATTTTATATCATTTATATCATTTATGTATTTTATATCATTTTTATTTTGCATATCATTTTTATTTTGTATATCATTTTATATTTAATATCATTTTTATATTTTATATCATTTATGTATTTTATATCATTTATGTATTTTATATCATTTTTATATTTTATATCATTTATGTATTTTATATCATTTTTAATTTGTATATCATTTTTATATTTTATATCATTTATGTATTTTATATCATTTATGTATTTTATATCATTTTTATATTTTATATCATTTATGTATTTTATATCATTTTTATTTTGCATATCATTTTTATTTTGTATATCATTTTATATTTAATATCATTTTTATATTTTATATCATTTATGTATTTTATATCATTTATGTATTTTATATCATTTTTATATTTTATATCATTTATGTATTTTATATCATTTTTAATTTGTTTATCATTTTATATTTAATATCATTTTTATATTTTATATCATTTATGTATTTTATATCATTTATGTATTTTATATCATTTTTATATTTTATATCATTTATGTATTTTATATCATTTTTAATTTGTTTATCATTTTATATTTAATATCATTTTTATATTTTATATCATTTATGTATTTTATATCATTTATGTATTTTATATCATTTTTATATTTTATATCATTTATGTATTTTATATCATTTTTAATTTGTATATCATTTTATATTTAATATTATTTTTATATTTTATATCATTTATGTATTTTATATCATTTATGTATTTTATATCATTTTTATATTTTATATCATTTATATCATTTATGTATTTTATATCATTTTTATTTTGCATATCATTTTTATTTTGTATATCATTTTATATTTAATATCATTTTTATATTTTATATCATTTATGTATTTTATATCATTTATGTATTTTATATCATTTTTATATTTTATATCATTTATGTATTTTATATCATTTTTAATTTGTATATCATTTTATATTTAATATCATTTTTATATTTTATATCATTTATGTATTTTATATCATTTATGTATTTTATATCATTTTTATATTTTATATCATTTATGTATTTTATATCATTTTTATTTTGCATATCATTTTTATTTTGTATATCATTTTATATTTAATATCATTTTTATATTTTATATCATTTATGTATTTTATATCATTTATGTATTTTATATCATTTTTAATTTGTATATCATTTTATATTTAATATCATTTTTATATTTTATATCATTTATGTATTTTATATCATTTATGTATTTTATATCATTTTTATATTTTATATCATTTATGTATTTTATATCATTTTTAATTTGTATATCATTTTATATTTAATATCATTTTTATATTTTATATCATTTATGTATTTTATATCATTTATGTATTTTATATCATTTTTATATTTTATATCATTTATATCATTTATGTATTTTATATCATTTTTATTTTGCATATCATTTTTATTTTGTATATCATTTTATATTTAATATCATTTTTATATTTTATATCATTTATGTATTTTATATCATTTATGTATTTTATATCATTTTTATATTTTATATCATTTATGTATTTTATATCATTTTTAATTTGTATATCATTTTATACTTAATATCATTTTTATATTTTATACCATTTATGTATTTTATATCATTTATGTATTTTATATCATTTTTATATTTTATATCATTTATGTATTTTATATCATTTTTATTTTGCATATCATTTTTATTTTGTATATCATTTTATATTTAATATCATTTTTATATTTTATATCATTTATGTATTTTATATCATTTATGTATTTTATATCATTTTTATATTTTATATCATTTATATCATTTATGTATTTTATATCATTTTTATTTTGCATATCATTTTTATTTTGTATATCATTTTATATTTAATATCATTTTTATATTTTATATCATTTATGTATTTTATATCATTTATGTATTTTATATCATTTTTATATTTTATATCATTTATGTATTTTATATCATTTTTAATTTGTTTATCATTTTATATTTAATATCATTTTTATATTTTATATCATTTATGTATTTTATATCATTTATGTATTTTATATCATTTTTATTTTGCATATCATTTTTATTTTGTATATCATTTTATATTTAATATCATTTTTATATTTTATATCATTTATGTATTTTATATCATTTATGTATTTTATATCATTTTTAATTTGTATATCATTTTATATTTAATATCATTTTTATATTTTATATCATTTATGTATTTTATATCATTTATGTATTTTATATCATTTTTATATTTTATATCATTTATGTATTTTATATCATTTTTAATTTGTATATCATTTTATATTTAATATCATTTTTATATTTTATATCATTTATGTATTTTATATCATTTATGTATTTTATATCATTTTTATATTTTATATCATTTATATCATTTATGTATTTTATATCATTTTTATTTTGCATATCATTTTTATTTTGTATATCATTTTATATTTAATATCATTTTTATATTTTATATCATTTATGTATTTTATATCATTTTTAATTTGTATATCATTTTATATTTAATATCATTTTTATATTTTATATCATTTATGTATTTTATATCATTTATGTATTTTATATCATTTTTATATTTTATATCATTTATGTATTTTATATCATTTTTAATTTGTATATCATTTTATATTTAATATCATTTTTATATTTTATATCATTTATGTATTTTATATCATTTATGTATTTTATATCATTTTTATATTTTATATCATTTATATCATTTATGTATTTTATATCATTTTTATTTTGCATATCATTTTTATTTTGTATATCATTTTATATTTAATATCATTTTTATATTTTATATCATTTATGTATTTTATATCATTTTTAATTTGTATATCATTTTATATTTAATATCATTTTTATATTTTATATCATTTAGGTATTTTATATCATTTATGTATTTTATATCATTTTTATATTTTATATCATTTATGTATTTTATATCATTTTTAATTTGTATATCATTTTATATTTAATATCATTTTTATATTTTATATCATTTATGTATTTTATATCATTTATGTATTTTATATCATTTTTAATTTGTATATCATTTTATATTTAATATCATTTTTATATTTTATATCATTTATGTATTTTATATCATTTATGTATTTTATATCATTTTTATATTTTATATCATTTATGTATTTTATATCATTTTTAATTTGTATATCATTTTATATTTAATATCATTTTTATATTTTATATCATTTATGTATTTTATATCATTTATGTATTTTATATCATTTTTATATTTTATATCATTTATATCATTTATGTATTTTATATCATTTTTATTTTGCATATCATTTTTATTTTGTATATCATTTTATATTTAATATCATTTTTATATTTTATATCATTTATGTATTTTATATCATTTTTAATTTGTATATCATTTTATATTTAATATCATTTTTATATTTTATATCATTTATGTATTTTATATCATTTTTATATTTTATATCATTTATGTATTTTATATCATTTTTAATTTGTATATCATTTTATATTTAATATCATTTTTATATTTTATATCATTTATGTATTTTATATCATTTATGTATTTTATATCATTTTTAATTTGTATATCATTTTATATTTAATATCATTTTTATATTTTATATCATTTATGTATTTTATATCATTTATGTATTTTATATCATTTTTATATTTTATATCATTTATGTATTTTATATCATTTTTAATTTGTATATCATTTTATATTTAATATCATTTTTATATTTTATATCATTTATGTATTTTATATCATTTATGTATTTTATATCATTTTTATATTTTATATCATTTATATCATTTATGTATTTTATATCATTTTTATTTTGCATATCATTTTTATTTTGTATATCATTTTATATTTAATATCATTTTTATATTTTATATCATTTATGTATTTTATATCATTTTTAATTTGTATATCATTTTATATTTAATATCATTTTTATATTTTATATCATTTATGTATTTTATATCATTTATGTATTTTATATCATTTTTATATTTTATATCATTTATGTATTTTATATCATTTTTAATTTGTATATCATTTTATATTTAATATCATTTTTATATTTTATATCATTTATGTATTTTATATCATTTATGTATTTTATATCATTTTTATATTTTATATCATTTATATCATTTATGTATTTTATATCATTTTTATTTTGCATATCATTTTTATTTTGTATATCATTTTATATTTAATATCATTTTTATATTTTATATCATTTATGTATTTTATATCATTTTTAATTTGTATATCATTTTATATTTAATATCATTTTTATATTTTATATCATTTATGTATTTTATATCATTTATGTATTTTATATCATTTTTATATTTTATATCATTTATGTATTTTATATCATTTTTATTTTGCATATCATTTTTATTTTGTATATCATTTTATATTTAATATCATTTTTATATTTTATATCATTTATGTATTTTATATCATTTATGTATTTTATATCATTTTTATATTTTATATCATTTATGTATTTTATATCATTTTTAATTTGTTTATCATTTTATATTTAATATCATTTTTATATTTTATATCATTTATGTATTTTATATCATTTATGTATTTTATATCATTTTTATATTTTATATCATTTATGTATTTTATATCATTTTTAATTTGTTTATCATTTTATATTTAATATCATTTTTATATTTTATATCATTTATGTATTTTATATCATTTATGTATTTTATATCATTTTTATATTTTATATCATTTATGTATTTTATATCATTTTTAATTTGTATATCATTTTATATTTAATATCATTTTTATATTTTATATCATTTATGTATTTTATATCATTTATGTATTTTATATCATTTTTATATTTTATATCATTTATGTATTTTATATCATTTTTATTTTGCATATCATTTTTATTTTGTATATCATTTTATATTTAATATCATTTTTATATTTTATATCATTTATGTATTTTATATCATTTATGTATTTAATATCATTTTTATATTTTATATCATTTATGTATTTTATATCATTTTTAATTTGTTTATCATTTTATATTTAATATCATTTTTATATTTTATATCATTTATGTATTTTATATCATTTATGTATTTTATATCATTTTTATATTTTATATCATTTATGTATTTTATATCATTTTTAATTTGTTTATCATTTTATATTTAATATCATTTTTATATTTTATATCATTTATGTATTTTATATCATTTTTATATTTTATATCATTTATGTATTTTATATCATTTTTAATTTGTATATCATTTTTATTTTGTATATCATTTTATATTTAATATCATTTTTATATTTTATATCATTTATGTATTTTATATCATTTATGTATTTTATATCATTTTTATATTTTATATCATTTATGTATTTTATATCATTTTTAATTTGTTTATCATTTTATATTTAATATCATTTTTATATTTTATATCATTTATGTATTTTATATCATTTTTATATTTTATATCATTTATGTATTTTATATCATTTTTAATTTGTATATCATTTTATATTTAATATCATTTTTATATTTTATATCATTTATGTATTTTATATCATTTATGTATTTTATATCATTTTTATATTTTATATCATTTATGTATTTTATATCATTTTTATTTTGCATATCATTTTTATTTTGTATATCATTTTATATTTAATATCATTTTTATATTTTATATCATTTATGTATTTTATATCATTTTTATTTTGCATATCATTTTTATTTTGTATATCATTTTATATTTAATATCATTTTTATATTTTATATCATTTATGTATTTTATATCATTTTTAATTTGTATATCATTTTATATTTAATATCATTTTTATATTTTATATCATTTATGTATTTTATATCATTTATGTATTTTATATCATTTTTATATTTTATATCATTTATGTATTTTATATCATTTTTAATTTGTTTATCATTTTATATTTAATATCATTTTTATATTTTATATCATTTATGTAATTTATATCATTTATGTATTTTATATCATTTTTATATTTTATATCATTTATGTATTTTATATCATTTTTATTTTGCATATCATTTTTATTTTGTATATCATTTTATATTTAATATCATTTTTATATTTTATATCATTTATGTATTTTATATCATTTATGTATTTTATATCATTTTTATATTTTATATCATTTATGTATTTTATATCATTTTTAATTTGTATATCATTTTATATTTAATATCATTTTTATATTTTATATCATTTATGTATTTTATATCATTTATGTATTTTATATCATTTTTATATTTTATATCATTTATGTATTTTATATCATTTTTATTTTGCATATCATTTTTATTTTGTATATCATTTTTATATTTTATATCATTTATGTATTTTATATCATTTATGTATTTTATATCATTTTTATATTTTATATCATTTATGTATTTTATATCATTTTTAATTTGTATATCATTTTATATTTAATATCATTTTTATATTTTATATCATTTATGTATTTTATATCATTTATGTATTTTATATCATTTTTATATTTTATATCATTTATGTATTTTATATCATTTTTATTTTGCATATCATTTTTATTTTGTATATCATTTTTATATTTTATATCATTTATATATTTTATATCATTTAT
Organism: Phyto melanocephala; assembly: GCA_941918925.1. NCBI lineage: Eukaryota > Metazoa > Arthropoda > Insecta > Diptera > Rhinophoridae > Phyto > Phyto melanocephala. The sequence goes on along the minus strand of OW799233.1, from coordinate 89,310,036 downwards.
GTATTTAATATCATTTTTATATTTTATATCATTTATGTATTTTATATCATTTTTAATTTGTTTATCATTTTATATTTAATATCATTTTTATATTTTATATCATTTATGTATTTTATATCATTTATGTATTTTATATCATTTTTATATTTTATATCATTTATGTATTTTATATCATTTTTATTTTGCATATCATTTTTATTTTGTATATCATTTTATATTTAATATCATTTTTATATTTTATATCATTTATGTATTTTATATCATTTTTAATTTGTTTATCGTTTTATATTTAATATCATTTTTATATTTTATATCATTTATGTATTTTATATCATTTATGTATTTTATATCATTTTTATATTTTATATCATTTATGTATTTTATATCATTTTTAATTTGTATATCATTTTATATTTAATATCATTTTTATATTTTATATCATTTATGTATTTTATATCATTTATGTATTTTATATCATTTTTATATTTTATATCATTTATGTATTTTATATCATTTTTATTTTGCATATCATTTTTATTTTGTATATCATTTTTATATTTTATATCATTTATGTATTTTATATCATTTATGTATTTTATATCATTTTTATATTTTATATCATTTATGTATTTTATATCATTTTTAATTTGTATATCATTTTATATTTAATATCATTTTTATATTTTATATCATTTATGTATTTTATATCATTTTTAATTTGTTTATCATTTTATATTTAATATCATTTTTATATATTATATCATTTATGTATTTTATATCATTTATGTATTTTATATCATTTTTATATTTTATATCATTTATGTATTTTATATCATTTTTATATTGCATATCATTTTTAATTTGTATATCATTTTATATTTAATATCATTTTTATATTTTATATCATTTATGTATTTTATATCATTTATGTACTTTATATCATTTTTATATTTTATATCATTTATGTATTTTATATCATTTTTAATTTGTATATCATTTTATATTTAATATCATTTTTATATATTATATCATTTATGTATTTTATATCATTTTTAATTTGTTTATCATTTTATATTTAATATCATTTTTATATTTTATATCATTTATGTATTTTATATCATTTATGTATTTTATATCATTTTTATATTTTATATCATTTATGTATTTTATATCATTTTTATATTGCATATCATTTTTAATTTGTATATCATTTTATATTTAATATCATTTTTATATTTTATATCATTTATGTATTTTATATCATTTATGTATTTTATATCATTTTTATATTTTATATCATTTATGTATTTTATATCATTTTTAATTTGTATATCATTTTATATTTAATATCATTTTTATATTTTATATCATTTATGTATTTTATATCATTTTTAATTTGTTTATCATTTTATATTTAATATCATTTTTATATTTTATATCATTTATGTATTTTATATCATTTATGTATTTTATATCATTTTTAATTTGTATATCATTTTATATTTAATATCATTTTTATATTTTATATCATTTATGTATTTTATATCATTTATGTATTTTATATCATTTATGTATTTTATATCATTTTTATATTTTATATCATTTATGTATTTTATATCATTTTTATATTGCATATCATTTTTAATTTGTATATCATTTTATATTTAATATCATTTTTATATTTTATATCATTTATGTATTTTATATCATTTATGTATTTTATATCATTTTTATATTTTATATCATTTATGTATTTTTGTATATCATTTTATATTTAATATCATTTTTATATTTTATATCATTTATGTATTTTATATCATTTATGTATTTTATATCATTTTTATATTTTATATCATTTATGTATTTTGTATATCATTTTATATTTAATATCATTTTTATATTTTATATCATTTATGTATTTTATATCATTTATGTATTTTATATCATTTTTATATTTTATATCATTTATGTATTTTTGTATATCATTTTATATTTAATATCATTTTTATATTTTATATCATTTATGTATTTTATATCATTTATGTACTTTATATCATTTTTATATTTTATATCATTTATGTATTTTATATCATTTTTAATTTGTATATCATTTTATATTTAATATCATTTTTATATATTATATCATTTATGTATTTTATATCATTTTTAATTTGTTTATCATTTTATATTTAATATCATTTTTATATTTTATATCATTTATGTATTTTATATCATTTATGTATTTTATATCATTTTTATATTTTATATCATTTATGTATTTTATATCATTTTTATATTGCATATCATTTTTAATTTGTATATCATTTTATATTTAATATCATTTTTATATTTTATATCATTTATGTATTTTATATCATTTATGTATTTTATATCATTTTTATATTTTATATCATTTATGTATTTTATATCATTTTTAATTTGTATATCATTTTATATTTAATATCATTTTTATATTTTATATCATTTATGTATTTTATATCATTTTTAATTTGTTTATCATTTTATATTTAATATCATTTTTATATTTTATATCATTTATGTATTTTATATCATTTATGTATTTTATATCATTTTTAATTTGTTTATCATTTTATATTTAATATCATTTTTATATTTTATATCATTTATGTATTTTATATCATTTATGTATTTTATATCATTTATGTATTTTATATCATTTTTATATTTTATATCATTTATGTATTTTATATCATTTTTAATTTGTATATCATTTTATATTTAATATCATTTTTATATTTTATATCATTTATGTATTTTATATCATTTATGTATTTTATATCATTTTTAATTTGTTTATCATTTTATATTTAATATCATTTTTATATTTTATATCATTTATGTATTTTATATCATTTATGTATTTTATATCATTTATGTATTTTATATCATTTATGTATTTTATATCATTTTTAATTTGTTTATCATTTTATATTTAATATCATTTTTATATTTTATATCATTTATGTATTTTATATCATTTATGTATTTTATATCATTTTTAATTTGTTTATCATTTTATATTTAATATCATTTTTATATTTTATATCATTTATGTATTTTATATCATTTATGTATTTTATATCATTTTTAATTTGTATATCATTTTATATTTAATATCATTTTTATATTTTATATCATTCATGTATTTTATATCATTTTTAATTTGTATATCATTTTATATTTAATATCATTTTTATATTTTATATCATTTATGTATATTATATCATTTTTAATTTGTTTATCATTTTATATTTAATATCATTTTTATATATTATATCATTTATGTATTTTATATCATTTATGTATTTTATATCATTTTTATATTTTATATCATTTATGTATTTTATATCATTTTTATATTGCATATCATTTTTAATTTGTATATCATTTTATATTTAATATCATTTTTATATTTTATATCATTTATGTATTTTATATCATTTATGTACTTTATATCATTTTTATATTTTATATCATTTATGTATTTTATATCATTTTTAATTTGTATATCATTTTATATTTAATATCATTTTTATATTTTATATCATTTATGTATTTTATATCATTTATGTATTTTATATCATTTATGTATTTTATATCATTTATGTATTTTATATCATTTTTAATTTGTTTATCATTTTATATTTAATATCATTTTTATATTTTATATCATTTATGTATTTTATATCATTTATGTATTTTATATCATTTTTAATTTGTATATCATTTTATATTTAATATCATTTTTATATTTTATATCATTTATGTATTTTATATCATTTATGTATTTTATATCATTTATGTATTTTATATCATTTATGTATTTTATATCATTTTTAATTTGTTTATCATTTTATATTTAATATCATTTTTATATTTTATATCATTTATGTATTTTATATCATTTATGTATTTTATATCATTTATGTATTTTATATCATTTATGTATTTTATATCATTTTTAATTTGTTTATCATTTTATATTTAATATCATTTTTATATTTTATATCATTTATGTATTTTATATCATTTATGTATTTTATATCATTTTTAATTTGTATATCATTTTATATTTAATATCATTTTTATATTTTATATCATTCATGTATTTTATATCATTTTTAATTTGTATATCATTTTATATTTAATATCATTTTTATATTTTATATCATTTATGTATTTTATATCATTTTTAATTTGTTTATCATTTTATATTTAATATCATTTTTATATATTATATCATTTATGTATTTTATATCATTTATGTATTTTATATCATTTTTATATTTTATATCATTTATGTATTTTATATCATTTTTATATTGCATATCATTTTTAATTTGTATATCATTTTATATTTAATATCATTTTTATATTTTATATCATTTATGTATTTTATATCATTTATGTACTTTATATCATTTTTATATTTTATATCATTTATGTATTTTATATCATTTTTAATTTGTATATCATTTTATATTTAATATCATTTTTATATTTTATATCATTTATGTATTTTATATCATTTATGTATTTTATATCATTTATGTATTTTATATCATTTATGTATTTTATATCATTTATGTATTTTATATCATTTTTATATTTTATATCATTTATGTATTTTATAACATTTTTAATTTGTATATCATTTTATATTTAATATCATTTTTATATTTTATATCATTTATGTATTTTATATCATTTTTAATTTGTTTATCATTTTATATTTAATATCATTTTTATATTTTATATCATTTATGTATTTTATATCATTTATGTATTTTATATCATTTTTATATTTTATATCATTTATGTATTTTATATTATTTTTATATTGCATATCATTTTTAATTTGTATATCATTTTATATTTAATATCATTTTTATATTTTATATCATTTATGTATTTTATATCATTTTTAATTTGTTTATCATTTTATATTTAATATCATTTTTATATTTTATATCATTTATGTATTTTATATCATTTTTAATTTGTATATCATTTTATATTTAATATCATTTTTATATTTTATATCATTTATGTATTTTATATCATTTATGTATTTTATATCATTTTTATATTTTATATCATTTATGTATTTTATATCATTTTTAATTTGTATATCATTTTATATTTAATATCATTTTTATATTTTATATCATTTATGTATTTTATATCATTTTTAATTTGTTTATCATTTTATATTTAATATCATTTTTATATTTTATATCATTTATGTATTTTATATCATTTTTATATTTTATATCATTTATGTATTTTATATCATTTTTATTTTGCATATAATTTTTATTTTGTATATCATTTTATATTTAATATCATTTTTATATTTTATATCATTTATGTATTTTATATCATTTTTATATTTTATATCATTTATGTATTTTATAACATTTTTAATTTGTATATCATTTTATATTTAATATCATTTTTATATTTTATATCATTTATGTATTTTATATCATTTATGTATTTTATATCATTTATGTATTTTATATCATTTTTATATTGCATATCATTTATGTATTTTATATCATTTATGTATTTTATATCATTTTTAATTTGTATATCATTTTATATTTAATATCATTTTTATATTTTATATCATTTATGTATTTTATATCGTTTTTATATTTTATATCATTTATGTATTTTATATCATTTTTAATTTGTATATCATTTTATATTTAATATCATTTTTATATTTTATATCATTTATGTATTTTATATCATTTTTAATTTGTATATCATTTTATATTTAATATCATTTTTATATTTTATATCATTTATGTATTTTATATCATTTATGTATTTTATATCATTTTTATATTTTATATCATTTATGTATTTTATATCATTTTTAATTTGTATATCATTTTATATTTAATATCATTTTTATATTTTATATCATTTATGTATTTTATATCATTTATGTATTTTATATCATTTATGTATTTTATATCATTTTTATTTTGCATATCATTTTTTTTTGTATATCATTTTATATTTAATATCATTTTTATATTTTATATCATTTATGTATTTTATATAATTTTTATATTTTATATCATTTATGTATTTTATATCATTTTTAATTTGTATATCATTTTATATTTAATATCATTTTTATATTTTATATCATTTATGTATTTTATATCATTTTTAATTTGTTTATCATTTTATATTTAATATCATTTTTATATTTTATATCATTTATGTATTTTATATCATTTATGTATTTTATATCATTTTTATATTTTATATCATTTATGTATTTTATATCATTTTTAATTTGTATATCATTTTATATTTAATATCATTTTTATATTTTATATCATTTATGTATTTTATATCATTTATGTATTTTATATCATTTTTATATTTTATATCATTTATGTATTTTATATCATTTTTAATTTGTATATCATTTTATATTTAATATCATTTTTATATTTTATATCATTTATGTATTTTATATCATTTATGTATTTTATATCATTTTTATATTTTATATCATTTATGTATTTTATATCATTTTTATTTTGCATATCATTTTTATTTTGTATATCATTTTATATTTAATATCATTTTTATATTTTATATCATTTATGTATTTTATATCATTTATGTATTTTATATCATTTTTATATTTTATATCATTTATGTATTTTATATCATTTTTAATTTGTATATCATTTTATATTTAATATCATTTTTATATTTTATATCATTTATGTATTTTATATCATTTATGTATTTTATATCATTTTTATATTTTATATCATTTATGTATTTTATATCATTTTTAATTTGTATATCATTTTATATTTAATATCATTTTTATATTTTATATCATTTATGTATTTTATATCATTTTTAATTTGTTTATCATTTTATATTTAATATCATTTTTATATTTTATATCATTTATGTATTTTATATCATTTATGTATTTTATATCATTTTTATATTTTATATCATTTATGTATTTTATATCATTTTTAATTTGTATATCATTTTATATTTAATATCATTTTTATATTTTATATCATTTATGTATTTTATATCATTTATGTATTTTATATCATTTTTATATTTTATATCATTTATGTATTTTATATCATTTTTATTTTGCATATCATTTTTATTTTGTATATCATTTTATATTTAATATCATTTTTATATTTTATATCATTTATGTATTTTATATCATTTATGTATTTTATATCATTTTTATATTTTATATCATTTATGTATTTTATATCATTTTTAATTTGTTTATCATTTTATATTTAATATCATTTTTATATTTTATATCATTTATGTATTTTATATCATTTATGTATTTTATATTTAATATCATTTTTATATTTTATATCATTTATGTATTTTATATCATTTTTAATTTGTTTATCATTTTATATTTAATATCATTTTTATATTTTATATCATTTATGTATTTTATATCATTTATGTATTTTATATCATTTTTATATTTTATATCATTTATGTATTTTATATCATTTTTAATTTGTATATCATTTTATATTTAATATCATTTTTATATTTTATATCATTTATGTATTTTATATCATTTATGTATTTTATATCATTTTTATATTTTATATCATTTATGTATTTTATATCACTTTTATTTTGCATATCATTTTTATTTTGTATATCATTTTATATTTAATATCATTTTTATATTTTATATCATTTATGTATTTTATATCATTTATGTATTTTATATCATTTATGTATTTTATATCATTTTTATATTTTATATCATTTATGTATTTTATATCATTTTTAATTTGTTTATCATTTTATATTTAATATCATTTTTATATTTTATATCATTTATGTATTTTATATCATTTATGTATTTTATATCATTTTTATATTTTATATCATTTATGTATTTTATATCATTTTTAATTTGTTTATCATTTTATATTTAATATCATTTTTATATTTTATATCATTTATGTATTTTATATCATTTATGTATTTTATATCATTTTTATATTTTATATCATTTATGTATTTTATATCATTTTTAATTTGTATATCATTTTATATTTAATATCATTTTTATATTTTATATCATTTATGTATTTTATATCATTTATGTATTTTATATCATTTTTATATTTTATATCATTTATGTATTTTATATCATTTTTATTTTGCATATCATTTTTATTTTGTATATCATTTTATATTTAATATCATTTTTATATTTTATATCATTTATGTATTTTATATCATTTATGTATTTTATATCATTTTTATATTTTATATCATTTATGTATTTTATATCATTTTTAATTTGTTTATCATTTTATATTTAATATCATTTTTATATTTTATATCATTTATGTATTTCATATCATTTATGTATTTTATATCATTTTTATATTTTATATCATTTATGTATTTTATATCATTTTTAATTTGTTTATCATTTTATATTTAATATAATTTTTATATTTTATATCATTTATGTATTTTATATCATTTTTATATTTTATATCATTTATGTATTTTATATCATTTTTAATTTGTATATCATTTTTATTTTGTATATCATTTTATATTTAATATCATTTTTATATTTTATATCATTTATGTATTTTATATCATTTATGTATTTTATATCATTTTTATATTTTATATCATTTATGTATTTTATATCATTTTTAATTTGTTTATCATTTTATATTTAATATCATTTATGTATTTTATATCATTTATGTATTTTATATCATTTTTATATTTTATATCATTTATGTATTTTATATCATTTTCAATTTGTATATCATTTTATATTTAATATCATTTTTATATTTTATATCATTTATGTATTTTATATCATTTATGTATTTTATATCATTTTTATATTTTATATCATTTATGTATTTTATATCATTTTTATTTTGCATATCATTTTTATTTTGTATATCATTTTATATTTAATATCATTTTTATATTTTATATCATTTATGTATTTTATATCATTTATGTATTTTATATCATTTTTATATTTTATATCATTTATGTATTTTATATCATTTTTAATTTGTTTATCATTTTATATTTAATATCATTTTTATATTTTATATCATTTATGTATTTTATATCATTTATGTATTTTATATCATTTTTATATTTTATATCATTTATGAATTTTATATCATTTTTAATTTGTTTATCATTTTATATTTAATATCATTTTTATATTTTATATCATTTATGTATTTTATATCATTTATGTATTTTATATCATTTTTATATTTTATATCATTTATGTATTTTATATCATTTTTAATTTGTATATCATTTTATATTTAATATCATTTTTATATTTTATATCATTTATGTATTTTATATCATTTATGTATTTTATATCATTTTTATATTTTATATCATTTATGTATTTTATATCATTTTTATTTTGCATATCATTTTTATTTTGTATATCATTTTATATTTAATATCATTTTTATATTTTATATCATTTATGTATTTTATATCATTTATGTATTTTATATCATTTTTATATTTTATATCATTTATGTATTTTATATCATTTTTAATTTGTTTATCATTTTATATTTAATATCATTTTTATATTTTATATCATTTATATATTTTATATCATTTATGTATTTTATATCATTTTTATATTTTATATCATTTATGTATTTTATATCATTTTTAATTTGTTTATCATTTTATATTTAATATCATTTTTATATTTTATATCATTTATGTATTTTATATCATTTTTATATTTTATATCATTTATGTATTTTATATCATTTTTAATTTGTATATCATTTTTATTTTGTATATCATTTTATATTTAATATCATTTTTATATTTTATATCATTTATGTATTTTATATCATTTATGTATTTTATATCATTTTTATATTTTATATCATTTATGTATTTTATATCATTTTTAATTTGTTTATCATTTTATATTTAATATCATTTTTATATTTTATATCATTTATGTATTTTATATCATTTTTATATTTTATATCATTTATGTATTTTATATCATTTTTAATTTGTATATCATTTTATATTTAATATCATTTTTATATTTTATATCATTTATGTATTTTATATCATTTATGTATTTTATATAATTTTTATATTTTATATCATTTATGTATTTTATATCATTTTTATTTTGCATATCATTTTTATTTTGTATATCATTTTATATTTAATATCATTTTTATATTTTATATCATTTATGTATTTTATATCATTTATGTATTTTATATCATTTTTATATTTTATATCATTTATGTATTTTATATCATTTTTAATTTGTTTATCATTTTATATTTAATATCATTTTTATATTTTATATAATTTATGTATTTTATATCATTTATGTATTTTATATCATTTTTATATTTTATATCATTTATGTATTTTATATCATTTTTATTTTGCATATCATTTTTATTTTGTATATCATTTTATATTTAATATCATTTTTATATTTTATATCATTTATGTATTTTATATCATTTATGTATTTTATATCATTTTTATATTTTATATCATTTATGTATTTTATATCATTTTTAATTTGTATATCATTTTATATTTAATATCATTTTTATATTTTATATCATTTATGTATTTTATATCATTTATGTATTTTATATCATTTTTATATTTTATATCATTTATGTATTTTATATCATTTTTATTTTGCATATCATTTTTATTTTGTATATCATTTTTATATTTTATATCATTTATGTATTTTATATCATTTATGTATTTTATATCATTTTTATATTTTATATCATTTATGTATTTTATATCATTTTTAATTTGTATATCATTTTATATTTAATATCATTTTTATATTTTATATCATTTATGTATTTTATATCATTTATGTATTTTATATCATTTTTATATTTTATATCATTTATGTATTTTAATCATTTTTATTTTGCATATCATTTTTATTTTGTATATCATTTTTATATTTTATATCATTTATGTATTTTATATCATTTATGTATTTAATATCATTTTTATATTTTATATCATTTATGTATTTTATATCATTTTTAATTTGTTTATCATTTTATATTTAATATCATTTTTATATTTTATATCATTTATGTATTTTATATCATTTATGTATTTTATATCATTTTTATATTTTATATCATTTATGTATTTTATATCATTTTTATTTTGCATATCATTTTTATTTTGTATATCATTTTATATTTAATATCATTTTTATATTTTATATCATTTATGTATTTTATATCATTTATGTATTTTATATCATTTTTATATTTTATATAATTTATGTATTTTATATCATTTTTAATTTGTATATCATTTTATATTTAATATCATTTTTATATTTTATATCATTTATGTATTTTATATCATTTATGTATTTTATATCATTTTTATATTTTATATCATTTATGTATTTTATATCATTTTTATTTTGCATATAATTTTTATTTTGTATATCATTTTTATATTTTATATCATTTATGTATTTTATATCATTTATGTATTTTATATCATTTTTATATTTTATATCATTTATGTATTTTATATCATTTTTAATTTGTATATCATTTTATATTTAATATCATTTTTATATTTTATATCATTTATGTATTTTATATCATTTTTAATTTGTTTATCATTTTATATTTAATATCATTTTTATATTTTATATCATTTATATATTTTATATCATTTATGTATTTTATATCATTTTTATATTTTATATCATTTATGTATTTTATATCATTTTTAATTTGTTTATCATTTTATATTTAATATCATTTTTATATTTTATATCATTTATGTATTTTATATCATTTTTATATTTTATATCATTTATGTATTTTATATCATTTTTAATTTGTATATCATTTTTATTTTGTATATCATTTTATATTTAATATCATTTTTATATTTTATATCATTTATGTATTTTATATCATTTATGTATTTTATATCATTTTTATATTTTATATCATTTATGTATTTTATATCATTTTTAATTTGTTTATCATTTTATATTTAATATCATTTTTATATTTTATATCATTTATGTATTTTATATCATTTTTATATTTTATATCATTTATGTATTTTATATCATTTTTAATTTGTATATCATTTTATATTTAATATCATTTTTATATTTTATATCATTTATGTATTTTATATCATTTATGTATTTTATATAATTTTTATATTTTATATCATTTATGTATTTTATATCATTTTTATTTTGCATATCATTTTTATTTTGTATATCATTTTATATTTAATATCATTTTTATATTTTATATCATTTATGTATTTTATATCATTTATGTATTTTATATCATTTTTATATTTTATATCATTTATGTATTTTATATCATTTTTAATTTGTTTATCATTTTATATTTAATATCATTTTTATATTTTATATAATTTATGTATTTTATATCATTTATGTATTTTATATCATTTTTATATTTTATATCATTTATGTATTTTATATCATTTTTATTTTGCATATCATTTTTATTTTGTATATCATTTTATATTTAATATCATTTTTATATTTTATATCATTTATGTATTTTATATCATTTATGTATTTTATATCATTTTTATATTTTATATCATTTATGTATTTTATATCATTTTTAATTTGTATATCATTTTATATTTAATATCATTTTTATATTTTATATCATTTATGTATTTTATATCATTTATGTATTTTATATCATTTTTATATTTTATATCATTTATGTATTTTATATCATTTTTATTTTGCATATCATTTTTATTTTGTATATCATTTTTATATTTTATATCATTTATGTATTTTATATCATTTATGTATTTTATATCATTTTTATATTTTATATCATTTATGTATTTTATATCATTTTTAATTTGTATATCATTTTATATTTAATATCATTTTTATATTTTATATCATTTATGTATTTTATATCATTTATGTATTTTATATCATTTTTATATTTTATATCATTTATGTATTTTATATCATTTTTATTTTGCATATCATTTTTATTTTGTATATCATTTTTATATTTTATATCATTTATGTATTTTATATCATTTATGTATTTAATATCATTTTTATATTTTATATCATTTATGTATTTTATATCATTTTTAATTTGTTTATCATTTTATATTTAATATCATTTTTATATTTTATATCATTTATGTATTTTATATCATTTATGTATTTTATATCATTTTTATATTTTATATCATTTATGTATTTTATATCATTTTTATTTTGCATATCATTTTTATTTTGTATATCATTTTATATTTAATATCATTTTTATATTTTATATCATTTATGTATTTTATATCATTTATGTATTTTATATCATTTTTATATTTTATATAATTTATGTATTTTATATCATTTTTAATTTGTATATCATTTTATATTTAATATCATTTTTATATTTTATATCATTTATGTATTTTATATCATTTATGTATTTTATATCATTTTTATATTTTATATCATTTATGTATTTTATATCATTTTTATTTTGCATATAATTTTTATTTTGTATATCATTTTTATATTTTATATCATTTATGTATTTTATATCATTTATGTATTTTATATCATTTTTATATTTTATATCATTTATGTATTTTATATCATTTTTAATTTGTATATCATTTTATATTTAATATCATTTTTATATTTTATATCATTTATGTATTTTATATCATTTTTAATTTGTTTATCATTTTATATTTAATATCATTTTTATATTTTATATCATTTATGTATTTTATATCATTTATGTATTTTATATCATTTTTATATTTTATATCATTTATGTATTTTATATCATTTTTATTTTGCATATCATTTTTATTTTGTATATCATTTTATATTTAATATCATTTTTATATTTTATATCATTTATGTATTTTATATCATTTTTAATTTGTTTATCGTTTTATATTTAATATCATTTTTATATTTTATAGTATTTATGTATTTTATATCATTTATGTATTTTATATCATTTTTATATTTTATATCATTTATGTATTTTATATCATTTTTAATTTGTATGTCATTTTATATTTAATATCATTTTTATATTTTATATCATTTATGTATTTTATATCATTTATGTATTTTATATCATTTTTATATTTTATATCATTTATGTATTTTATATCATTTTTATTTTGCATATCATTTTTATTTTGTATATCATTTTTATATTTTATATCATTTATGTATTTTATATCATTTATGTATTTTATATCATTTTTATATTTTATATCATTTATGTATTTTATATCATTTTTAATTTGTATATCATTTTATATTTAATATCATTTTTATATTTTATATCATTTATGTATTTTATATCATTTTTAATTTGTTTATCATTTTATATTTAATATCATTTTTATATATTATATCATTTATGTATTTTATATCATTTATGTATTTTATATCATTTTTATATTTTATATCATTTATGTATTTTATATCATTTTTAATTTGTATATCATTTTATATTTAATATAATTTTTATATTTTATATCATTTATGTATTTTATATCATTTATGTATTTTATATCATTTTTATATTTTATATCATTTATGTATTTTATATCATTTTTAATTTGTATATCATTTTATATTTAATATAATTTTTATATTTTATATCATTATGTATTTTATATCATTTTTAATTTGTTTATCATTTTATATTTAATATCATTTTTATATTTTATATCATTTATGTATTTTATATCATTTATGTATTTTATATCATTTTTATATTTTATATCATTTATGTATTTTATATCATTTTTATATTGCATATCATTTTTAATTTGTATATCATTTTATATTTAATATCATTTTTATATTTTATATCATTTATGTATTTTATATCATTTATGTATTTTATATCATTTTTATATTTTATATCATTTATGTATTTTATATCATTTTTAATTTGTATATCATTTTATATTTAATATCATTTTTATATTTTATATCATTTATGTATTTTATATCATTTTTAATTTGTTTATCATTTTATATTTAATATCATTTTTATATTTTATATCATTTATGTATTTTATATCATTTATGTATTTTATATCATTTTTAATTTGTATATCATTTTATATTTAATATCATTTTTATATTTTATATCATTTATGTATTTTATATCATTTATGTATTTTATATCATTTATGTATTTTATATCATTTTTATACTTTATATCATTTATGTATTTTATATCATTTTTAATTTGTATATCATTTTATATTTAATATCATTTTTATATTTTATATCATTTATGTATTTTATATCATTTTTAATTTGTTTATCATTTTATATTTAATATCATTTTTATATTTTATATCATTTATGTATTTTATATCATTTATGTATTTTATATCATTTTTAATTTGTATATCATTTTATATATAATATCATTTTTATATTTTATATCATTTATGTATTTTATATCATTTTTAATTTATATATCATTTTATATTTAATATCATTTTTATATTTTATATCATTTATGTATTTTATATCATTTTTAATTTGTTTATCATTTTATATTTAATATCATTTTTATATTTTATATCATTTATGTATTTTATATCATTTTTAATTTGTATATCATTTTATATATAATATCATTTTTATATTTTATATCATTTATGTATTTTATATCATTTTTAATTTGTTTATCATTTTATATTTAATATCATTTTTATATATTATATCATTTATGTATTTTATATCATTTATGTATTTTATATCATTTATGTATTTTATATCATTTATGTATTTTATATCATTTTTAATTTGTATATCATTTTATATATAATATCATTTTTATATTTTATATCATTTATGTATTTTATATCATTTTTAATTTGTTTATCATTTTATATTTAATATCATTTTTATATATTATATCATTTATGTATTTTATATCATTTATGTATTTTATATCATTTTTATATTTTATATCATTTATGTATTTTATATCATTTTTAATTTGTATATCATTTTATATATAATATCATTTTTATATTTTACTAGCCAAACCCGGCGCGCGTTGCTACGCCCCTTAATGAATCGAAATGCATTCTGAATTTTAATTAAATATCAAGTGCAAAAACCTAAAAATTATAATTTTTTTGTGGGCGTGGCATTGCCCACTTTTCTAGTCACGAAATTGTAAAATCATAACAGCTCAATATGTGTGCAAAGTTTCAGAAGAATCGGACCAGTGCAAGTACCTCAAAATTAAAATTTTTTTTATGGGCGTGGCCCTGCCCACTTTTCTAATCACGAAATTGTAGAGTCATAACAGCTCAATATGTGTGCAAAGTTTCAGAATAATCGGTCAAGTGCAAGTACCGCAAAATGATACCTTTTTTTATAGGCGTGGCACTGCCCACTTTTCTAATCACGAAATAATTTAGTCATGACACCTCAATATGTGTGCAAAGTTTCAGAAAAATCGGTCTGGTGTAAGTACCTCAAAATTGTAGCCTTTTTTTTATGGGCGTGGCCCCGCCCACTTTTTTAATCATAAAATTATAAAGTCACGACAGCTTTATATGTGTGCAAAGTTTCAGAAAAATCGGTCCAGTGCAAGTATCTCAAAATTAAAACTTTTTTAGGGGCGTGGCCCCGCCCACTTTTCTTATCACGAAATTTTTTAGTCATGACAGCTCGATATGTGTGCAAAGTTTCAGAAAAATCGGTCAAGTGCAAGTAGCTAAAACTGATAACTAATTTTTTATGGGCGTGGCCCCGCCCACTTTTTTTCATCCATAAACACTCCCCGGTATGAGTACAACAACTTACCAAAGTTTGAGCCCGATCGGTTTTGCAGTTTCAGAGTCTATAGCTAACACACACACACACACACACACACACACACACACACACACACACACACAGAGTTTCACTTTTATATATATAGATATCATTTATGTATTTTATATCATTTTTAATTTGTTTATCATTTTATATTTAATATCATTTTTATATATTATATCATTTATGTATTTTATATCATTTATGTATTTTATATCATTTATGTATTTTATATCATTTATGTATTTTATATCATTTTTAATTTGTATATCATTTTATATATAATATCATTTTTATATTTTATATCATTTATGTATTTTATATCATTTTTAATTTGTTTATCATTTTATATTTAATATCATTTTTATATATTATATCATTTATGTATTTTATATCATTTATGTATTTTATATCATTTTTAATTTGTATATCATTTTTATATTTTATATCATTTATGTATTTTATATCATTTTTATATTGCATATCATTTTTAATTTGTATATCATTTTATATTTAATATCATTTTTATATTTTATATCATTTATGTATTTTATATCATTTATGTATTTTATATCATTTTTATATTTTATATCATTTATGTATTTTATATCATTTTTATTTTGCATATCATTTTTATTTTGTATATCATTTTTATATTTTATATCATTTATGTATTTTATATCATTTATGTATTTTATATCATTTATGTATTTTATATCATTTTTATATTGCATATCATTTATGTATTTTATATCATTTTTATATTGCATATCATTTTTAATTTGTATATCATTTTATATTTAATATCATTTTTATATTTTATATCATTTATGTATTTTATATCATTTATGTATTTTATATCATTTTTATATTTTATATCATTTATGTATTTTATATCATTTTTAATTTGTATATCATTTTATATTTAATATAATTTTTATATTTTATATCATTATGTATTTTATATCATTTTTAATTTGTTTATCATTTTATATTTAATATCATTTTTATATTTTATATCATTTATGTATTTTATATCATTTATGTATTTTATATCATTTTTATATTTTATATCATTTATGTATTTTATATCATTTTTATTTTGCATATCATTTTTATTTTGTATATCATTTTTATATTTTATATCATTTATGTATTTTATATCATTTATGTATTTTATATCATTTTTATATTGCATATCATTTATGTATTTTATATCATTTTTATATTGCATATCATTTTTAATTTGTATATCATTTTATATTTAATATCATTTTTATATTTTATATCATTTATGTATTTTATATCATTTTTAATTTGTTTATCATTTTATATTTAATATCATTTTTATATATTATATCATTTATGTATTTTATATCATTTATGTATTTTATATCATTTTTATATTTTATATCATTTATGTATTTTATATCATTTTTATATTGCATATCATTTTTAATTTGTATATCATTTTATATTTAATATCATTTTTATATTTTATATCATTTATGTATTTTATATCATTTATGTATTTTATATCATTTTTATATTTTATATCATTTATGTATTTTATATCATTTTTAATTTGTATATCATTTTATATTTAATATCATTTTTATATTTTATATCATTTATGTATTTTATATCATTTTTAATTTGTATATCATTTTATATTTTATATCATTTTTATATTTTATATCATTTATGTATTTTATATCATTTTTATATTGCATATCATTTATGTATTTTATATCATTTTTATATTGCATATCATTTTTAATTTGTATATCATTTTATATTTAATATCATTTTTATATTTTATATCATTTATGTATTTTATATCATTTATGTATTTTATATCATTTTTATATTTTATATCATTTATGTATTTTATATCATTTTTAATTTGTATATCATTTTATATTTAATATAATTTTTATATTTTATATCATTATGTATTTTATATCATTTTTAATTTGTTTATCATTTTATATTTAATATCATTTTTATATTTTATATCATTTATGTATTTTATATCATTTATGTATTTTATATCATTTTTATATTTTATATCATTTATGTATTTTATATCATTTTTATTTTGCATATCATTTTTATTTTGTATATCATTTTTATATTTTATATCATTTATGTATTTTATATCATTTATGTATTTTATATCATTTTTATATTTTATATCATTTATGTATTTTATATCATTTTTAATTTGTATATCATTTTATATTTAATATAATTTTTATATTTTATATCATTATGTATTTTATATCATTTTTAATTTGTTTATCATTTTATATTTAATATCATTTTTATATTTTATATCATTTATGTATTTTATATCATTTATGTATTTTATATCATTTTTATATTTTATATCATTTATGTATTTTATATCATTTTTAATTTGTATATCATTTTATATTTAATATAATTTTTATATTTTATATCATTATGTATTTTATATCATTTTTAATTTGTTTATCATTTTATATTTAATATCATTTTTATATTTTATATCATTTATGTATTTTATATCATTTATGTATTTTATATCATTTTTATATTTTATATCATTTATGTATTTTATATCATTTTTATTTTGCATATCATTTTTATTTTGTATATCATTTTATATTTAATATCATTTTTATATTTTATATCATTTATGTATTTTATATCATTTTTAATTTGTTTATCATTTTATATTTAATATCATTTTTATATTTTATATCATTTATGTATTTTATATCATTTATGTATTTTATATCATTTTTATATTTTATATCATTTATGTATTTTATATCATTTTTATATTGCATATCATTTTTAATTTGTATATCATTTTATATTTAATATCATTTTTATATTTTATATCATTTATGTATTTTATATCATTTATGTATTTTATATCATTTTTATATTTTATATCATTTATGTATTTTATATCATTTTTAATTTGTATATCATTTTATATTTAATATCATTTTTATATTTTATATCATTTATGTATTTTATATCATTTTTAATTTGTTTATCATTTTATATTTAATATCATTTTTATATTTTATATCATTTATGTATTTTATATCATTTATGTATTTTATATCATTTTTAATTTGTATATCATTTTATATTTAATATCATTTTTATATTTTATATCATTTATGTATTTTATATCATTTATGTATTTTATATCATTTATGTATTTTATATCATTTTTATATTTTATATCATTTATGTATTTTATATCATTTTTAATTTGTATATCATTTTATATTTAATATCATTTTTATATTTTATATCATTTATGTATTTTATATCATTTTTAATTTGTTTATCATTTTATATTTAATATCATTTTTATATTTTATATCATTTATGTATTTTATATCATTTATGTATTTTATATCATTTTTAATTTGTATATCATTTTATATATAATATCATTTTTATATTTTATATCATTTATGTATTTTATATCATTTTTAATTTATATATCATTTTATATTTAATATCATTTTTATATTTTATATCATTTATGTATTTTATATCATTTTTAATTTGTTTATCATTTTATATTTAATATCATTTTTATATATTATATCATTTATGTATTTTATATCATTTATGTATTTTATATCATTTTTATATTTTATATCATTTATGTATTTTATATCATTTTTATATTGCATATCATTTTTAATTTGTATATCATTCTATATTTAATATCATTTTTATATTTTATATCATTTATGTATTTTATATCATTTATGTACTTTATATCATTTTTATATTTTATATCATTTATGTATTTTATATCATTTTTAATTTGTATATCATTTTATATTTAATATCATTTTTATATTTTATATCATTTATGTATTTTATATCATTTATGTATTTTATATCATTTATGTATTTTATATCATTTATGTATTTTATATCATTTTTAATTTGTATATCATTTTATATTTAATATCATTTTTATATTTTATATCATTTATGTATTTTATATCATTTATGTAATTTATATCATTAATGTATTTTATATCATTTATGTATTTTATATCATTTATGTATTTTATATCATTTTTATATTTTATATCATTTATGTATTTTATATCATTTTTAATTTGTATATCATTTTATATTTAATATCATTTTTATATTTTATATCATTTATGTATTTTATATCATTTTTAATTTGTTTATCATTTTATATTTAATATCATTTTTATATTTTATATCATTTATGTATTTTATATCATTTATGTATTTTATATCATTTATGTATTTTATATCATTTTTAATTTGTATATCATTTTATATTTAATATCATTTTTATATTTTATATCATTTATGTATTTTATATCATTTATGTAATTTATATCATTAATGTATTTTATATCATTTATGTATTTTATATCATTTATGTATTTTATATCATTTTTATATTTTATATCATTTATGTATTTTATATCATTTTTAATTTGTATATCATTTTATATTTAATATAATTTTTATATTTTATATCATTTATGTATTTTATATCATTTTTAATTTGTATATCATTTTATATTTAATATCATTTTTATATTTTATATCATTTATGTATTTTATATCATTTTTATATTTTATATCATTTATGTATTTTATAACATTTTTAATGTGTATATCTTTTTATATTTAAT
Source organism: Phyto melanocephala (assembly GCA_941918925.1). Classification (NCBI taxonomy): domain Eukaryota; kingdom Metazoa; phylum Arthropoda; class Insecta; order Diptera; family Rhinophoridae; genus Phyto; species Phyto melanocephala. Next base: position 89,288,289 of record OW799233.1, on the reverse strand, counting down.
ATCATTTTTATATTTTATATCATTTATGTATTTTATATCATTTATGTATTTTATATCATTTATGTATTTTATATCATTTATGTATTTTATATCATTTTTATATTGCCTATCATTTATGTATTTTATATCATTTATGTATTTTATATCATTTTTAATTTGTTTATCATTTTATATTTAATATCATTTTTATATTTTATATCAATTATGTATTTTATATCATTTTTATATTTTATATCATTTATGTATTTTATATCATTTTTAATTTGTATATCATTTTATATTTAATATCATTTTTATATTTTATATCATTTATGTATTTTATATCATTTTTAATTTGTTTATCATTTTATATTTAATATCATTTTTATATTTTATATCATTTATGTATTTTATATCATTTATGTATTTTATATCATTTTTAATTTGTATATCATTTTATATTTAATATCATTTTTATATTTTATATCATTTATGTATTTTATATCATTTATGTATTTTATATCATTTATGTATTTTATATCATTTTTATATTTTATATCATTTATGTATTTTATATCATTTTTAATTTGTATATCATTTTATATTTAATATCATTTTTATATTTTATATCATTTATGTATTTTATATCATTTATGTATTTTATATCATTTTTATATTTTATATCATTTATGTATTTTATATCATTTTTAATTTGTATATCATTTTATATTTAATATCATTTTTATATTTTATATCATTTATGTATTTTATATCATTTATGTATTTTATATCATTTTTATATTTTATATCATTTATGTATTTTATATCATTTTTAATTTGTATATCATTTTATATTTAATATCATTTTTATATTTTATATCATTTATGTATTTTATATCATTTTTAATTTGTTTATCATTTTATATTTAATATCATTTTTATATTTTATATCATTTATGTATTTTATATCATTTTTATATTTTATATCATTTATGTATTTTATATCATTTTTATTTTGCATATCATTTTTATTTTGTATATCATTTTATATTTAATATCATTTTTATATTTTATATCATTTATGTATTTTATATCATTTTTATATTTTATATCATTTATGTATTTTATAACATTTTTAATTTGTATATCATTTTATATTTAATATCATTTTTATATTTTATATCATTTATGTATTTTATATCATTTATGTATTTTATATCATTTATGTATTTTATATCATTTTTATATTGCATATCATTTTTAATTTGTATATCATTTTATATTTAATATCATTTTTATATTTTATATCATTTATGTATTTTATATCATTTTTATATTTTATATCATTTATGTATTTTATATCATTTTTATATTGCATATCATTTTAAATTTGTATATCATTTTATAATTAATATCATTTTTATATTTTATATCATTTATGTATTTTATATCATTTATGTATTTTATATCATTTATGTATTTTATATCATTTTTATTTTGCATATCATTTTTATTTTGTATATCATTTTATATTTAATATCATTTTTTTATTTTATATCATTTATGTACTTTATATCATTTATGTATTTTATATCATTTTTATATTTTATATCATTTATGTATTTTATATCATTTTTAATTTGTATATCATTTTATATTTAATATCATTTTTATATTTTATATCATTTATGTATTTTATATCATTTATGTATTTTATATCATTTTTATATTTTATATCATTTATGTATTTTATATCATTTTTAATTTGTATATCATTTTATATTTAATATCATTTTTATATTTTATATCATTTATGTATTTTATATCATTTATGTATTTTATATCATTTATGTATTTTATATAATTTTTATATTGCATATAATTTTTAATTTGTATATCATTTTTATATTTTATATCATTTATGTATTTTATATCATTTTTATATTTTATATCATTTATGTATTTTATATCATTTTTATATTGCATATCATTTTAAATTTGTATATCATTTTATAATTAATATCATTTTTATATTTTATATCATTTATGTATTTTATATCATTTATGTATTTTATATCATTTTTATATTTTATATCATTTATGTATTTTATATCATTTTTATTTTGCATATCATTTTTATTTTGTATATCATTTTATATTTAATATCATTTTTATATTTTATATCATTTATGTATTTTATATCATTTATGTATTTTATATCATTTTTATATTTTATATCATTTATGTATTTTATATCATTTTTATTTTGCATATCATTTTTATTTTGTATATCATTTTATATTTAATATCATTTTTATATTTTATATCATTTATGTATTTTATATCATTTATGTATTTTATATCATTTTTATATTTTATATCATTTATGTATTTTATATCATTTTTAATTTGTATATCATTTTATATTTAATATCATTTTTATATTTTATATCATTTATGTATTTTATATCATTTATGTATTTTATATCATTTTTATATTTTATATCATTTATGTATTTTATATCATTTTTAATTTGTATATCATTTTATATTTAATATCATTTTTATATTTTATATCATTTATGTATTTTATATCATTTTTATATTTTATATCATTTATGTATTTTATAACATTTTTAATTTGTATATCATTTTATATTTAATATCATTTTTATATTTTATATCATTTATGTATTTTATATCATTTATGTATTTTATATCATATATGTATTTTATATCATTTTTATATTGCATATCATTTTTAATTTGTATATCATTTTATATTTAATATCATTTTTATATTTTATATCATTTATGTATTTTATATCATTTTTATATTTTATATCATTTATGTATTTTATATCATTTTTATATTGCATATCATTTTAAATTTGTATATCATTTTATAGTTAATATCATTTTTATATTTTATATCATTTATGTATTTTATATCATTTATGTATTTTATATAATTTATGTATTTTATATCATTTTTATTTTGCATATCATTTTTATTTTGTATATCATTTTATATTTAATATCATTTTTATATTTTATATAATTTATGTATTTTATATCATTTATGTATTTTATATCATTTTTATATTTTATATCATTTATGTATTTTATATCATTTTTATTTTGCATATCATTTTTATTTTGTATATCATTTTATATTTAATATCATTTTTATATTTTATATCATTTATGTATTTTATATCATTTATGTATTTTATATCATTTTTATATTTTATATCATTTATGTATTTTATATCATTTTTAATTTGTATATCATTTTATATTTAATATCATTTTTATATTTTATATCATTTATGTATTTTATATCATTTATGTATTTTATATCATTTTTATATTTTTTATATCATTTATGTATTTTATATCATTTTTAATTTGTATATCATTTTATATTTAATATCATTTTTATATTTTATATCATTTATGTATTTTATATCATTTATGTATTTTATATCATTTTTATATTTTATATCATTTATGTATTTTATATCATTTTTATTTTGTATATCATTTTATATTTAATATCATTTTGATATTTTATATCATTTATGTATTTTATATCATTTATGTATTTTATATCATTTTTATATTTTATATCATTTATGTATTTTATATCATTTTTAATTTGTATATCATTTTATATTTAATATCATTTTTATATTTTATATCATTTATGTATTTTATATCATTTATGTATTTTATATCATTTTTATATTTTATATCATTTATGTATTTTATATCATTTTTATTTTGTATATCATTTTATATTTAATATCATTTTTATATTTTATATCATTTATGTATTTTATATCATTTTTATATTTTATATCATTTATGTATTTTATAACATTTTTAATTTGTATATCATTTTATATTTAATATCATTTTTATATTTTATATCATTTATGTATTTTATATCATTTTTATATTTTATATCATTTATGTATTTTATATCATTTTTATTTTGCATATCATTTTTATTTTGTATCATTTTTATATTTTATATCATTTTTATATTTTATATCATTTATGTATTTTATATCATTTTTATATTTTATAACATTTATGTATTTTATAACATTTTTAATTTGTATATCATTTTATATTTAATATCATTTTTATATTTTATATCATTTATGTATTTTATATCATTTATGTATTTTATATCATTTATGTATTTTATATCATTTTTATATTGCATATCATTTTTAATTTGTATATCATTTTATATTTAATATCATTTTTATATTTTATATCATTTATGTATTTTATATCATTTTTATATTTTATATTTTATATCATTTATGTATTTTATATCATTTTTATTTTGCATATCATTTTTAATTTGTATATCATTTTATATTTAATATCATTTTTATATTTTATATCATTTATGTATTTTATATCATTTTTATATTTTATATCATTTATGTATTTTATAACATTTTTAATTTGTATATCATTTTATATTTAATATCATTTTTATATTTTATATCATTTATGTATTTTATATCATTTTTATATTTTATATCATTTATGTATTTTATATCATTTTTAATTTGTATATCATTTTATATTTAATATCATTTTTATATTTTATATCATTTATGTATTTTATATCATTTTTATATTTTATATCATTTATGTATTTTATATCATTTTTATTTTGCATATCATTTTATATTTAATATCATTTTTATATTTTATATCATTTATGTATTTTATATCATTTATGTATTTTATATCATTTATGTATTTTATATCATTTTTATATTGCATATCATTTTTAATTTGTATATCATTTTATATTTAATATCATTTTTATATTTTATATCATTTATGTATTTTATATCATTTTTATATTTTATATTTTATATCATTTATGTATTTTATATCATTTTTATTTTGCATATCATTTTTAATTTGTATATCATTTTATATTTAATATCATTTTTATATTTTATATCATTTATGTATTTTATATCATTTTTATATTTTATATCATTTATGTATTTTATATCATTTTTATTTTGCATATCATTTTATATTTAATATCATTTTTATATTTTATATCATTTATGTATTTTATATCATTTTTATATTTTATATCATTTATGTATTTTATATCATTTATGTATTTTATAACATTTTTAATTTGTATATCATTTTATATTTAATATCATTTTTATATTTTATATCATTTATGTATTTTATATCATTTTTATATTTTATATCATTTATGTATTTTATATCATTTTTAATTTGTATATCATTTTATATTTAATATCATTTTTATATTTTATATCATTTATGTATTTTATATCATTTTTATATTTTATATCATTTATGTATTTTATATCATTTATGTATTTTATAACATTTTTAATTTGTATATCATTTTATATTTAATATCATTTTTATATTTTATATCATTTATGTATTTTATATCATTTTTATATTTTATATCATTTATGTATTTTATATCATTTTTAATTTGTATATCATTTTATATTTAATATCATTTTTATATTTTATATCATTTATGTATTTTATATCATTTTTATATTTTATATCATTTATGTATTTTATATCATTTTTATTTTGCATATCATTTTATATTTAATATCATTTTTATATTTTATATCATTTATGTATTTTATATCATTTATGTATTTTATATCATTTATGTATTTTATATCATTTTTATATTGCATATCATTTTTAATTTGTATATCATTTTATATTTAATATCATTTTTATATTTTATATCATTTATGTATTTTATATCATTTATGTATTTTATATCATTTTTATATTTTATATCATTTATGTATTTTATAACATTTTTAATTTGTATATCATTTTATATTTAATATCATTTTTATATTTTATATCATTTATGTATTTTATATCATTTTTATATTTTATATCATTTATGTATTTTATATCATTTATGTATTTTATATCATTTTTATTTTGCATATCATTTTATATTTAATATCATTTTTATATTTTATATCATTTATGTATTTTATATCATTTATGTATTTTATATCATTTATGTATTTTATATCATTTTTATTTTGCATATCATTTTTATTTTGTATATCATTTTATATTTAATATCATTTTTATATTTTATATCATTTATGTATTTTATATCATTTATGTATTTTATATCATTTTTATATTTTATATCATTTATGTATTTTATAACATTTTTAATTTGTATATCATTTTATATTTAATATCATTTTTATATTTTATATCATTTATGTATTTTATATCATTTTTATATTTTATATCATTTATGTATTTTATATCATTTATGTATTTTATATCATTTTTATTTTGCATATCATTTTATATTTAATATCATTTTTATATTTTATATCATTTATGTATTTTATATCATTTTTATTTTGCATATCATTTTATATTTAATATCATTTTTATATTTTATATCATTTATGTATTTTATATCATTTATGTATTTTATATCATTTATGTATTTTATATCATTTTTATATTGCATATCATTTTTAATTTGTATATCATTTTATATTTAATATCATTTTTATATTTTATATCATTTATGTATTTTATATCATTTATGTATTTTATATCATTTTTATATTTTATATCATTTATGTATTTTATATCATTTTTATTTTGCATATCATTTTATATTTAATATCATTTTTATATTTTATATCATTTATGTATTTTATATCATTTTTATATTTTATATCATTTATGTATTTTATATCATTTATGTATTTTATATCATTTTTATTTTGTATATCATTTTATATTTAATATCATTTTTATATTTTATATCATTTATGTATTTTATATCATTTTTATTTTGCATATCATTTTATATTTAATATCATTTTTATATTTTATATCATTTATGTATTTTATATCATTTTTATTTTGCATATCATTTTATATTTAATATCATTTTTATATTTTATATCATTTATGTATTTTATATCATTTATGTATTTTATATCATTTATGTATTTTATATCATTTTTATATTTTATATCATTTATGTATTTTATATCATTTATGTATTTTATATCATTTTTATTTTGCATATCATTTTATATTTAATATCATTTTTATATTTTATATCATTTATGTATTTTATATCATTTTTATTTTGCATATCATTTTATATTTAATATCATTTTTATATTTTATATCATTTATGTATTTTATATCATTTATGTATTTTATATCATTTTTATATTTTATATCATTTATGTATTTTATATTATTTTTATATTGCATATCATTTTAAATTTGTATATCATTTTATAATTAATATCATTTTTATATTTTATATCATTTATGTATTTTATATCATTTATGTATTTTATATCATTTTTATATTTTATATCATTTATGTATTTTATATCATTTATGTATTTTATATCATTTTTATATTTTATATCATTTATGTATTTTATATCATTTATGTATTTTATATCATTTTTATATTTTATATCATTTATGTATTTTATAACATTTTTAATTTGTATATCATTTTATATTTAATATCATTTTTATATTTTATATCATTTATGTATTTTATATCATTTTTATATTTTATATCATTTATGTATTTTATATCATTTATGTATTTTATATCATTTTTATTTTGCATATCATTTTATATTTTATATCATTTTTATATTTTATATCATTTATGTATTTTATATCATTTTTATTTTGCATATCATTTTATATTTAATATCATTTTTATATTTTATATCATTTATGTATTTTATATCATTTATGTATTTTATATCATTTATGTATTTTATATCATTTTTATATTGCATATCATTTTTAATTTGTATATCATTTTATATTTAATATCATTTTTATATTTTATATCATTTATGTATTTTATATCATTTATGTATTTTATATCATTTTTATATTTTATATCATTTATGTATTTTATAACATTTTTAATTTGTATATCATTTTATATTTAATATCATTTTTATATTTTATATCATTTATGTATTTTATATCATTTTTATATTTTATATCATTTATGTATTTTATATCATTTATGTATTTTATATCATTTTTATTTTGCATATCATTTTATATTTAATATCATTTTTATATTTTATATCATTTATGTATTTTATATCATTTTTATTTTGCATATCATTTTTATTTTGTATATCATTTTATATTTAATATCATTTTTATATTTTATATCATTTATGTATTTTATATCATTTATGTATTTTATATCATTTTTATATTTTATATCATTTATGTATTTTATAACATTTTTAATTTGTATATCATTTTATATTTAATATCATTTTTATATTTTATATCATTTATGTATTTTATATCATTTTTATATTTTATATCATTTATGTATTTTATATCATTTTTAATTTGTATATCATTTTATATTTAATATCATTTTTATATTTTATATCATTTATGTATTTTATATCATTTTTATATTTTATATCATTTATGTATTTTATATCATTTTTATTTTGCATATCATTTTATATTTAATATCATTTTTATATTTTATATCATTTATGTATTTTATATCATTTATGTATTTTATATCATTTATGTATTTTATATCATTTTTATATTGCATATCATTTTTAATTTGTATATCATTTTATATTTAATATCATTTTTATATTTTATATCATTTATGTATTTTATATCATTTTTATATTTTATATTTTATATCATTTATGTATTTTATATCATTTTTATTTTGCATATCATTTTTAATTTGTATATCATTTTATATTTAATATCATTTTTATATTTTATATCATTTATGTATTTTATATCATTTTTATATTTTATATCATTTATGTATTTTATATCATTTTTATTTTGCATATCATTTTATATTTAATATCATTTTTATATTTTATATCATTTATGTATTTTATATCATTTTTATATTTTATATCATTTATGTATTTTATATCATTTTTAATTTGTATATCATTTTATATTTAATATCATTTTTATATTTTATATCATTTATGTATTTTATATCATTTTTATATTTTATATCATTTATGTATTTTATATCATTTTTATTTTGCATATCATTTTATATTTAATATCATTTTTATATTTTATATCATTTATGTATTTTATATCATTTATGTATTTTATATCATTTATGTATTTTATATCATTTTTATATTGCATATCATTTTTAATTTGTATATCATTTTATATTTAATATCATTTTTATATTTTATATCATTTATGTATTTTATATCATTTTTATATTTTATATTTTATATCATTTATGTATTTTATATCATTTTTATATTTTATATCATTTATGTTTTTTATATCATTTATGTATTTTATATCATTTATGTATTTTATATCATTTTTATATTTTATATCATTTATGTTTTTTATATCATTTATGTATTTTATATCATTTATGTATTTTATATCATTTTTATATTTTATATCATTTATGTATTTTATATCATTTTTAATTTGTATATCATTTTATATTTAATATCATTTTTATATTTTATATCATTTATGTATTTTATATCATTTTTATATTTTATATCATTTATGTATTTTATATCATTTTTATTTTGCATATCATTTTATATTTAATATCATTTTTATATTTTATATCATTTATGTATTTTATATCATTTATGTATTTTATATCATTTATGTATTTTATATCATTTTTATATTTTATATCATTTATGTATTTTATATCATTTTTAATTTGTATATCATTTTATATTTAATATCATTTTTATATTTTATATCATTTATGTATTTTATATCATTTTTATATTTTATATCATTTATGTATTTTATATCATTTTTATTTTGCATATCATTTTATATTTAATATCATTTTTATATTTTATATCATTTATGTTTTTTATATCATTTATGTATTTTATATCATTTATGTATTTTATATCATTTTTATATTTTATATCATTTATGTATTTTATATCATTTTTATTTTGCATATCATTTTATATTTATTATCATTTTTATATTTTATATCATTTATGTATTTTATATCATTTATGTATTTTATATCAATTATGTATTTTATATCATTTTTATATTGCATATCATTTTTAATTTGTATATCATTTTATATTTAATATCATTTTTATATTTTATATCATTTATGTATTTTATATCATTTTTATATTTTATATTTTATATCATTTATGTATTTTATATCATTTTTATATTTTATATCATTTATGTATTTTATATCATTTATGTATTTTATATCATTTATGTATTTTATATCATTTTTATATTTTATATCATTTATGTTTTTTATATCATTTATGTATTTTATATCATTTATGTATTTTATATCATTTTTATATTTTATATCATTTATGTATTTTATATCATTTTGAATTTGTATATCATTTTATATTTAATATCATTTTTATATTTTATATCATTTATGTATTTTATATCATTTTTATATTTTATATCATTTATGTATTTTATATCATTTTTATTTTGCATATCATTTTATATTTAATATCATTTTTATATTTTATATCATTTATGTATTTTATATCATTTATGTATTTTATATCATTTATGTATTTTATATCATTTTTATATTGCATATCATTTTTAATTTGTATATCATTTTATATTTAATATCATTTTTATATTTTATATCATTTATGTATTTTATAACATTTTTTTATTTTATATTTTATATCATTTATGTATTTTATATCATTTTTATTTTGCATATCATTTTTAATTTGTATATCATTTTATATTTAATATCATTTTTATATTTTATATCATTTATGTATTTTATATCATTTTTATATTTTATATCATTTATGTATTTTATATCATTTTTAATTTGTATATCATTTTATATTTAATATCATTTTTATATTTTATATCATTTATGTATTTTATATCATTTATGTATTTTATATCATTTTTATATTTTATATCATTTATGTATTTTATATCATTTTTATTTTGCATATCATTTTTATTTTGTATATCATTTTATATTTAATATCATTTTTATATTTTATATCATTTATGTATTTTATATCATTTATGTATTTTATATCATTTTTATATTTTATATCATTTATGTATTTTATATCATTTTTAATTTGTATATCATTTTATATTTAATATCATTTTTATATTTTATATCATTTATGTATTTTATATCATTTATGTATTTAATATCATTTTTATATTTTATATCATTTATGTATTTTATATCATTTTTATATTTTATATCATTTATGTATTTTATATCATTTTTAATTTGTATATCATTTTATATTTAATATCATTTTTATATTTTATATCATTTATGTATTTTATATCATTTATGTATTTTATATCATTTTTATATTTTATATCATTTATGTATTTTATATCATTTTTATTTTGCATATCATTTTTATTTTGTATACCATTTTATATTTAATATCATTTTTATATTTTATATCATTTATGTATTTTATATCATTTTTAATTTGTATATCATTTTATATTTAATATCATTTTTATATTTTATATCATTTTTAATTTGTTTATCATTTTATATTTAATATCATTTTTATATTTTATATCATTTATGTATTTTATATCATTTATGTATTTTATATAATTTTTATATTTTATATCATTTATGTATTTTATATCATTTTTAATTTGTATATCATTTTATATTTAATATCATTTTTATATTTTATATCATTTATGTATTTTATATCATTTATGTATTTTATATCATTTTTATATTTTATATCATTTATGTATTTTATATCATTTTTATTTTGTATATCATTTTATATTTAATATCATTTTTATATTTTATATCATTTATGTATTTTATATCATTTTTAATTTGTTTATCATTTTATATTTAATATCATTTTTATATTTTATATCATTTATGTATTTTATATCATTTTTAATTTGTATATCATTTTATATTTAATATCATTTTTATATTTTATATCATTTATGTATTTTATATCATTTATGTATTTAATATCATTTTTATATTTAATATCATTTATGTATTTTATATCATTTTTATTTTGCATATCATTTTTATTTTGTATACCATTTTATATTTAATATCATTTTTATATTGTATATCATTTATGTATTTTATATCATTTTTAATTTGTTTATCATTTTATATTTAATATCATTTTTATATTTTATATCATTTATGTATTTTATATCATTTTTAATTTGTATATCATTTTATATTTAATATCATTTTTATATTTTATATCATTTATGTATTTTATATCATTTATGTATTTTATATCATTTTTATATTTTATATCATTTATGTATTTTATATCATTTTTATTTTGCATATCATTTTATATTTAATATCATTTTTATATTTTATATCATTTATGTATTTTATATCATTTTTAATTTGTTTATCATTTTATATTTAATATCATTTTTATATTTTATATCATTTATGTATTTTATATAATTTTTAATTTGTATATCATTTTATATTTAATATCATTTTTATATTTTATATCATTTATGTATTTTATATCATTTTTAATTTGTTTATCATTTTATATTTAATATCATTTTTATATTTTATATCATTTATGTATTTTATATCATTTTTAATTTGTATATCATTTTATATTTAATATCATTTTTATATTTTATATCATTTATGTATTTTATATCATTTATGTATTTTATATCATTTTTATATTTTATATCATTTATGTATTTTATATCATTTTTATTTTGCATATCATTTTTATTTTGTATACCATTTTATATTTAATATCATTTTTATATTGTATATCATTTATGTATTTTATATCATTTTTATATTTTATATCATTTATGTATTTTATATCATTTTTAATTTGTATATCATTTTATATTTTATATCATTTTTATATTTTATATCATTTATGTATTTTATATCATTTTTATATTGCATATCATTTTTAATTTGTATATCATTTTATATTTAATATCATTTTTATATTTTATATCATTTATGTATTTTATATCATTTTTATATTTTATATCATTTATGTATTTTATATCATTTTAATTTTGCATATCATTTTAAATTTGTATATCATTTTATAATTAATATCATTTTTATATTTTATATCATTTATGTATTTTATATCATTTTTATTTTGTATATCATTTTATATTTAATATCATTTTTATATTTTATATCATTTATGTATTTTATATCATTTTTAATTTGTTTATCATTTTATATTTAATATCATTTTTATATTTTATATCATTTATGTATTTTATATCATTTTTAATTTGTATATCATTTTATATTTAATATCATTTTTATATTTAATATCATTTATGTATTTTATATCATTTTTATATTTTATATCATTTATGTATTTTATATCATTTTTATTTTGTATATCATTTTATATTTAATATCATTTTTATATTTTATATCATTTATGTATTTTATATCATTTTTAATTTGTTTATCATTTTATATTTAATATCATTTTTATATTTTATATCATTTATGTATTTTATATCATTTTTAATTTGTATATCATTTTATATTTAATATCATTTTTATATTTTATATCATTTATGTATTTTATATCATTTATGTATTTTATATCATTTTTATATTTTATATCATTTATGTATTTTATAACATTTTTAATTTGTATATCATTTTATATTTAATATCATTTTTATATTGTATATCATTTATGTATTTATATCATTTTTATATTTTATATCATTTATGTATTTTATATCATTTTTATTTTGCATATCATTTTTAATTTGTATATCATTTTATATTTAATATCATTTTTATATTTTATATCATTTATGTATTTTATATCATTTTTATATTTTATATCATTTATGTATTTTATATCATTTTTATATTTTATATCATTTATGTATTTTATATCATTTTTATTTTGCATATCATTTTTAATTTGTATATCATTTTATATTTAATATCATTTTTATATTTTATATCATTTATGTATTTTATATCATTTTTATATTTTATATCATTTATGTATTTTATATCATTTTTATATTGCATATCATTTTTAATTTGTATATCATTTTTATTTTGCATATCATTTTTAATTTGTATATCATTTTATATTTAATATCATTTTTATATTTTATATCATTTATGTATTTTATATCATTTTTATATTTAATATCATTTATGTATTTTATATCATTTTTATATTTTATATCATTTATGTATTTTATATCATTTTTATTTTGTATATCATTTTATATTTAATATCATTTTTATATTTTATATCATTTATGTATTTTATATCATTTTTAATTTGTTTATCATTTTATATTTAATATCATTTTTATATTTTATATCATTTATGTATTTTATATCATTTTTAATTTGTATATCATTTTATATTTAATATCATTTTTATATTTTATATCATTTATGTATTTTATATCATTTATGTATTTTATATCATTTTTATATTTTATATCATTTATGTATTTTATATCATTTTTATATTGCATATCATTTTAAATTTGTATATCATTTTATATTTAATATCATTTTTATATTTTATATCATTTATGTATTTTATATCATTTTTAATTTGTTTATCATTTTATATTTAATATCATTTTTATATTTTATATCATTTATGTATTTTATATCATTTTTAATTTGTATATCATTTTATATTTAATATCATTTTTATATTTTATATCATTTATGTATTTTATATCATTTTTATTTTGCATATCATTTTTAATTTGTATATCATTTTATATTTAATATCATTTTTATATTTTATATCATTTATGTATTTTATATCATTTTTATATTTTATATCATTTATGTATTTTATATCATTTTTATATTTTATATCATTTATGTATTTTATATCATTTTTATATTTTATATCATTTATGTATTTTATATCATTTTTAATTTGTATATCATTTTATATTTAATATCATTTTTATATTTTATATCATTTATGTATTTTATATCATTTTTATTTTGCATATCATTTTTAATTTGTATATCATTTTATATTTAATATCATTTTTATATTTTATATCATTTATGTATTTTATATCATTTTTATATTTAATATCATTTATGTATTTTATATCATTTTTATATTTTATATCATTTATGTATTTTATATCATTTTTAATTTGTTTATCATTTTATATTTAATATCATTTTTATATTTTATATCATTTATGTATTTTATATCATTTTTAATTTGTATATCATTTTATATTTAATATCATTTTTATATTTTATATCATTTATGTATTTTATATCATTTTTATTTTGCATATCATTTTTAATTTGTATATCATTTTATATTTAATATCATTTTTATATTTTATATCATTTATGTATTTTATATCATTTTTATATTTAATATCATTTATGTATTTTATATCATTTTTATATTTTATATCATTTATGTATTTTATATCATTTTTAATTTGTTTATCATTTTATATTTAATATCATTTTTATATTTTATATCATTTATGTATTTTATATCATTTTTATATTTAATATCATTTATGTATTTTATATCATTTTTATATTTTATATCATTTATGTATTTCATATCATTTTTAATTTGTATATCATTTTATATTTAATATCATTTTTATATTTTATATCATTTATGTATTTTATATCATTTTTAATTTGTATATCATTTTATATTTAATATCATTTTTATATTTTATATCATTTATGTATTTTATATCATTTTTATATTTTATATCATTTATGTATTTTATATCATTTTTAATTTGTTTATCATTTTATATTTAATATCATTTTTATATTTTATATCATTTATGTATTTTATATCATTTTTAATTTGTATATCATTTTATATTTAATATCATTTTTATATTTTATATCATTTATGTATTTTATATCATTTTTATTTTGCATATCATTTTTAATTTGTATATCATTTTATATTTAATATCATTTTTATATTTTATATCATTTATGTATTTTATATCATTTTTATATTTAATATCATTTATGTATTTTATATCATTTTTATATTTTATATCATTTATGTATTTTATATCATTTTTAATTTGTATATCATTTTATATTTAATATCATTTTTATATTTTATATCATTTATGTATTTTATATCATTTTTAATTTGTTTATCATTTTATATTTAATATCATTTTTATATTTTATATCATTTATGTATTTTATATCATTTTTAATTTGTATATCATTTTATATTTAATATCATTTTTATATTTTATATCATTTATGTATTTTATATCATTTTTATTTTGCATATCTTTTTTAATTTGTATATCATTTTATATTTAATATCATTTTTATATTTTATATCATTTATGTATTTTATATCATTTTTATATTTTATATCATTTATGTATTTTATATCATTTTTATATTTTATATCATTTATGTATTTTATATCATTTTTATTTTGCATATCATTTTTAATTTGTATATCATTTTATATTTAATATCATTTTTATATTTTATATCATTTATGTATTTTATATCATTTTTATATTTTATATCATTTATGTATTTTATATCATTTTTATATTGCATATCATTTTTAATTTGTATATCATTTTTATTTTGCATATCATTTTTAATTTGTATATCATTTTATATTTAATATCATTTTTATATTTTATATCATTTATGTATTTTATATCATTTTTATATTTAATATCATTTATGTATTTTATATCATTTTTATATTTTATATCATTTATGTATTTTATATCATTTTTATTTTGTATATCATTTTATATTTAATATCATTTTTATATTTTATATCATTTATGTATTTTATATCATTTTTAATTTGTTTATCATTTTATATTTAATATCATTTTTATATTTTATATCATTTATGTATTTTATATCATTTTTAATTTGTATATCATTTTATATTTAATATCATTTTTATATTTTATATCATTTATGTATTTTATATCATTTATGTATTTTATATCATTTTTATATTTTATATCATTTATGTATTTTATATCATTTTTATATTTTATATCATTTATGTATTTTATATCATTTTTATTTTGCATATCATTTTTAATTTGTATATCATTTTATATTTAATATCATTTTTATATTTTATATCATTTATGTATTTTATATCATTTTTAATTTGTTTATCATTTTATATTTAATATCATTTTTATATTTTATATCATTTATGTATTTTATATCATTTTTAATTTGTATATCATTTTATATTTAATATCATTTTTATATTTTATATCATTTATGTATTTTATATCATTTTTAATTTGTTTATCATTTTATATTTAATATCATTTTTATATTTTATATCATTTATGTATTTTATATCATTTTTAATTTGTATACCATTTTATATTTAATATCATTTTTATATTGTATATCATTTATGTATTTATATCATTTTTATATTTTATATCATTTATGTATTTTATATCATTTTTAATTTGTATATCATTTTATATTTTATATCATTTTTATATTTTATATCATTTATGTATTTTATATCATTTTTATATTGCATATCATTTTTAATTTGTATATCATTTTATATTTAATATCATTTTTATATTTTATATCATTTATGTATTTTATATCATTTTTATATTTTATATCATTTATGTATTTTATATCATTTTAATTTTGCATATCATTTTAAATTTGTATATCATTTTATAATTAATATCATTTTTATATTTTATATCATTTATGTATTTTATATCATTTATGTATTTTATATCATTTTTATATTTTATATCATTTATGTATTTTATATTATTTTTATATTGCATATCATTTTAAATTTGTATATCATTTTATAATTAATATCATTTTTATATTTTATATCATTTATGTATTTTATATCATTTATGTATTTTATATCATTTTTATATTTTATATCATTTATGTATTTTATATCATTTATGTATTTTATATCATTTTTATATTTTATATCATTTATGTATTTTATATCATTTTTATATTTTATATCATTTATGTATTTTATATCATTTTTATTTTGCATATCATTTTTAATTTGTATATCATTTTATATTTAATATCATTTTTATATTTTATATCATTTATGTATTTTATATCATTTTTATATTTTATATCATTTATGTATTTTATATCATTTTTATATTGCATATCATTTTTAATTTGTATATCATTTTATAATTAATATCATTTTTATATTTTATATCATTTATGTATTTTATATCATTTATGTATTTTATATCATTTTTATATTTTATATCATTTATGTATTTTATATTATTTTTATATTGCATATCATTTTAAATTTGTATATCATTTTATAATTAATATCATTTTTATATTTTATATCATTTATGTATTTTATATCATTTATGTATTTTATATCATTTTTATATTTTATATCATTTATGTATTTTATGTCATTTATGTATTTTATATCATTTTTATATTTTATATCATTTATGTATTTTATATCATTTTTATATTTTATATCATTTATGTATTTTATATCATTTTTATTTTGCATATCATTTTTAATTTGTATATCATTTTATATTTAATATCATTTTTATATTTTATATCATTTATGTATTTTATATCATTTTTATATTTTATATCATTTATGTATTTTATATCATTTTTATATTGCATATCATTTTTAATTTGTATATCATTTTATATTTAATATCATTTTTATATTTTATATCATTTATGTATTTTATATCATTTTTATATTTTATATCATTTATGTATTTTATATCATTTTTATATTGCATATCATTTTTAATTTGTATATCATTTTATATTTAATATCATTTATGTATTTTATATCATTTATGTATTTTATATCATTTTTATATTTTATATCATTTATGTATTTTATATCATTTTTATATTTTATATCATTTATGTATTTTATATCATTTTTATTTTGCATATCATTTTTAATTTGTATATCATTTTATATTTAATATCATTTTTATATTTTATATCATTTATGTATTTTATATCATTTTTATATTTTATATCATTTATGTATTTTATATCATTTTTATATTGCATATCATTTTTAATTTGTATATCATTTTATAATTAATATCATTTTTATATTTTATATCATTTATGTATTTTATATCATTTATGTATTTTATATCATTTTTATATTTTATATCATTTATGTATTTTATATTATTTTTATATTGCATATCATTTTAAATTTGTATATCATTTTATAATTAATATCATTTTTATATTTTATATCATTTATGTATTTTATATCATTTATGTATTTTATATCATTTTTATATTTTATATCATTTATGTATTTTATATCATTTATGTATTTTATATCATTTATGTATTTTATATCATTTTTATATTTTATATCATTTATGTATTTTATATTATTTTTATATTGCATATCATTTTAAATTTGTATATCATTTTATAATTAATATCATTTTTATATTTTATATCATTTATGTATTTTATATCATTTATGTATTTTATATCATTTTTATATTTTATATCATTTATGTATTTTATATCATTTATGTATTTTATATCATTTTTATATTTTATATCATTTATGTATTTTATATCATTTATGTATTTTATATCATTTTTATATTTTATATCATTTATGTATTTTATATCATTTTTATATTTTATATCATTTATGTATTTTATATCATTTTTATTTTGCATATCATTTTTAATTTGTATATCATTTTATATTTAATATCATTTTTATATTTTATATCATTTATGTATTTTATATCATTTTTATATTTTATATCATTTATGTATTTTATATCATTTTAATTTTGCATATCATTTTAAATTTGTATATCATTTTATAATTAATATCATTTTTATATTTTATATCATTTATGTATTTTATATCATTTATGTATTTTATATCATTTTTATATTTTATATCATTTATGTATTTTATATTATTTTTATATTGCATATCATTTTAAATTTGTATATCATTTTATAATTAATATCATTTTTATATTTTATATCATTTATGTATTTTATATCATTTATGTATTTTATATCATTTTTATATTTTATATCATTTATGTATTTTATATCATTTATGTATTTTATATCATTTTTATATTTTATATCATTTATGTATTTTATATCATTTTTATATTTTATATCATTTATGTATTTTATATCATTTTTATTTTGCATATCATTTTTAATTTGTATATCATTTTATATTTAATATCATTTTTATATTTTATATCATTTATGTATTTTATATCATTTTTATATTTTATATCATTTATGTATTTTATATCATTTTTATATTGCATATCATTTTTAATTTGTATATCATTTTATATTTAATATCATTTTTATATTTTATATCATTTATGTATTTTATATCATTTTTATATTTTATATTTTATATCATTTTTATTTTGCATATCATTTTTAATTTGTATATCATTTTATATTTAATATCATTTTTATATTTTATATCATTTATGTATTTTATATCATTTATGTATTTTATATTTTATATCATTTATGTATTTTATATCATTTTTATTTTGCATATCATTTTTAATTTGTATATCATTTTATATTAAATATCATTTTTATATTTTATATCATTTATGTATTTTATATCATTTTTATATTTTATATTTTATATCATTTATGTATTTTATATCATTTTTATTTTGCATATCATTTTTAATTTGTATATCATTTTATAATTAATATCATTTTTATATTTTATATCATTTATGTATTTTATATCATTTATGTATTTTATATCATTTTTATATTTTATATCATTTATGTATTTTATATCATTTTTATTTTGCATATCATTTTAAATTTGTATATCATTTTATAATTAATATCATTTTTATATTTTATATCATTTATGTATTTTATATCATTTATGTATTTTATATCATTTTTATATTTTATATCATTTATGTATTTTATATCATTTATGTATTTTATATCATTTTTATATTTTATATCATTTATGTATTTTATATCATTTTTATATTTTATATCATTTATGTATTTTATATCATTTTTATTTTGCATATCATTTTTAATTTGTATATCATTTTATATTTAATATCATTTTTATATTTTATATCATTTATGTATTTAATATCATTTTTATATTTTATATCATTTATGTATTTTATATCATTTTTATATTGCATATCATTTTTAATTTGTATATCATTTTATATTTAATATCATTTTTATATTTTATATCATTTATGTATTTTATATCATTTTTATATTTTATATTTTATATCATTTATGTATTTTATATCATTTTTATTTTGCATATCATTTTTAATTTGTATATCATTTTATATTTAATATCATTTTTATATTTTATATCATTTATGTATTTTATATCATTTATGTATTTTATATCATTTTTAATTTGTATATCATTTTATATTTAATATAATTTTTATATTTTATATCATTTATGTATTTTATATCATTTATGTATTTTATATCATTTTTATATTTTATATCATTTATGTATTTTATATCATTTTTATTTTGCATATCATTTTTATTTTGTATATCATTTTATATTTAATATCATTTTTATATTTTATATCAGTTATGTATTTTATATCATTTTTATATTTTATATCATTTATGTATTTTATATCATTTTTATTTTGCATATCATTTTTAATTTGTATATCATTTTATATTTAATATCATTTTTATATTTTATATCATTTATGTATTTTATATCATTTTTATATTTTATATCATTTATGTATTTTATATCATTTTTATATTTTATATCATTTATGTATTTTATATCATTTTATATTTAATATCATTTTTATATTTTATATCATTTATGTATTTTATATCATTTTTATATTTTATATCATTTATGTATTTTATATCATTTATGTATTTTATATTTTATATCATTTATGTATTTTATATCATTTTTATTTTGCATATCATTTTTAATTTGTATATCATTTTATATTAAATATCATTTTTATATTTTATATCATTTATGTATTTTATATCATTTTTATATTTTATATTTTATATCATTTATGTATTTTATATCATTTTTATTTTGCATATCATTTTTAATTTGTATATCATTTTATAATTAATATCATTTTTATATTTTATATCATTTATGTATTTTATATCATTTATGTATTTTATATCATTTTTATATTTTATATCATTTATGTATTTTATATCATTTTTATTTTGCATATCATTTTAAATTTGTATATCATTTTATAATTAATATCATTTTTATATTTTATATCATTTATGTATTTTATATCATTTATGTATTTTATATCATTTTTATATTTTATATCATTTATGTATTTTATATCATTTATGTATTTTATATCATTTTTATATTTTATATCATTTATGTATTTTATATCATTTTTATATTTTATATCATTTATGTATTTTATATCATTTTTATTTTGCATATCATTTTTAATTTGTATATCATTTTATATTTAATATCATTTTTATATTTTATATCATTTATGTATTTTATATCATTTTTATATTTTATATCATTTATGTATTTTATATCATTTTTATTTTGCATATCATTTTTATTTTGTATATCATTTTATATTTAATATCATTTTTATATTTTATATCATTTATGTATTTTATATCATTTTTATATTTTATATCATTTATGTATTTTATATCATTTTTATTTTGCATATCATTTTTAATTTGTATATCATTTTATATTTAATATCATTTTTATATTTTATATCATTTATGTATTTTATATCATTTTTATATTTTATATCATTTATGTATTTTATATCATTTTTATTTTGCATATCATTTTTAATTTGCATATCATTTTATATTTAATATCATTTTTATATTTTATATCAGTTATGTATTTTATATCATTTTTACATTTTATATCATTTATGTATTTTTTATCATTTTTATTTTGCATATCATTTTAAATTTGTATATCATTTTATAATTAATATCATTTTTATATTTTATATCATTTATGTATTTTATATCATTTATGTATTTTATATCATTTTTATATTTTATATCATTTATGTATTTTATATCATTTTTATTTTGCATATCATTTTTATTTTGTATATCATTTTATATTTAATATCATTTTTATATTTTATATCATTTATGTATTTTATATCATTTTTATATTTTATATCATTTATGTATTTTTTATCATTTTTATTTTGCATATCATTTTAAATTTGTATATCATTTTATAATTAATATCATTTTTATATTTTATATCATTTATGTATTTTATATCATTTATGTATTTTATATCATTTTTATATTTTATATCATTTATGTATATTATATAATTTTTATTTTGCATATCATTTTTATTTTGTATATCATTTTATATTTAATATCATTTTTATATTTTATATCAGTTATGTATTTTATATCATTTTTATATTTTATATCATTTATGTATTTTTTATCATTTTTATTTTGCATATCATTTTAAATTTGTATATCATTTTATAATTAATATCATTTTTATATGTTATATCATTTATGTATTTTATATCATTTATGTATTTTATATCATTTTTATATTTTATATCATTTATGTATTTTATATCATTTTTATTTTGCATATCATTTTTATTTTGTATATCATTTTATATTTAATATCATTTTTATATTTTATATCATTTATGTATTTTATATCATTTTTATATTTTATATCATTTATGTATTTTATATCATTTTTATTTTGCATATCATTTTTAATTTGTATATCATTTTATATTTAATATCATTTTTATATTTTATATCATTTATGTATTTTATATCATTTTTATATTTTATATCATTTATGTATTTGATATAATTTTTATTTTGCATATCATTTTTATTTTGTATATCATTTTATATTTAATATCATTTTTATATTTTATATCAGTTATGTATTTTATATCATTTTTATATTTTATATCATTTATGTATTTTATATCATTTTTATTTTGCATATCATTTTAAATTTGTATATCATTTTATAATTAATATCATTTTTATATTTTATATCATTTATGTATTTTATATCATTTATGTATTTTATATCATTTTTATATTTTATATCATTTATGTATTTTATATCATTTTTATATTTTATATCATTTATGTATTTTATATCCTTTTTATTTTGCATATCATTTTTAATTTGTATATCATTTTATATTTAATATCATTTTTATATTTTATATCATTTATGTATTTTATATCATTTTTATATTTTATATCATTTATGTATTTTATATCATTTATGTATTGTATATAATTTTTAATTTGTATATCATTTTATATTTAATATCATTTTTATATTTTATATCATTTATGTATTTTATATCATTTTTATATTTTATATTTTATATCATTTATGTATTTTATATCATTTTTATTTTGCATATCATTTTTAATTTGTATATCATTTTATATTTAATATCATTTTTATATTTTATATCATTTATGTATTTTATATCATTTTTATATTTTATATCATTTATGTATTTTATATCATTTTTATTTTGCATATAATTTTTATATTTTATTTTTTTATATCATTTTTATATTTTATATCATTTATGTATTTTATATCATTTTTAATTTGTATATCATTTTATATTTAATATCATTTTTATATTTTATATCATTTATGTATTTTATATTTTTTATGTATTTTATATCATTTTTATATTTTATATCATTTATGTATTTTATATCATTTTTATATTGCATATCACTTTTAATTTGTATATCATTTTATATTTAATATCATTTTTATATTTTATATCATTTATGTATTTTATATCATTTTTATATTTTATATCATTTATGTATTTTATATCATTTTTATATTGCATATCATTTTAAATTTGTATATCATTTTATAATTAATATCATTTTTATATTTTATATCAT
This sequence comes from Phyto melanocephala, assembly GCA_941918925.1. Taxonomy (NCBI): domain Eukaryota; kingdom Metazoa; phylum Arthropoda; class Insecta; order Diptera; family Rhinophoridae; genus Phyto; species Phyto melanocephala. The sequence continues at coordinate 89,263,100 of OW799233.1, read as the reverse complement.
TTATGTATTTTATATCATTTTTATATTTTATATCATTTATGTATTTTATATCATTTATGTATTTTATATCATTTTTATATTTTATATCATTTATGTATTTTATATAATTTTTATATTTTATATCATTTATGTATTTTATATCATTTTTATTTTGCATATCATTTTTAATTTGTATATCATTTTATATTTAATATCATTTTTATATTTTATATCATTTATGTATTTTATATCATTTTTATATTTTATATCATTTATGTATTTTATATCATTTTTATATTGCATATCATTTTAAATTTGTATATCATTTTATAATTAATATCATTTTTATATTTTATATCATTTATGTATTTTATATCATTTTTATATTTTATATCATTTATGTATTTTATATCATTTATGTATTTTATATCATTTTTATATTTTATATCATTTATGTATTTTATATCATTTTTATATTTTATATCATTTATGTATTTTATATCATTTTTATATTGCATATCATTTTTAATTTGTATATCATTTTATATTTAATATCATTTTTATATTTTATATTTTATATCATTTTTATTTTGCATATCATTTTTAATTTGTATATCATTTTATATTTAATATCATTTTTATATTTTATATCATTTATGTATTTTATATCATTTATGTATTTTATATTTTATATCATTTATGTATTTTATATCATTTTTATTTTGCATATCATTTTTAATTTGTATATCATTTTATATTAAATATCATTTTTATATTTTATATCATTTATGTATTTTATATCATTTTTATATTTTATATTTTATATCATTTATGTATTTTATATCATTTTTATTTTGCATATCATTTTTAATTTGTATATCATTTTATAATTAATATCATTTTTATATTTTATATCATTTATGTATTTTATATCATTTATGTATTTTATATCATTTTTATATTTTATATCATTTATGTATTTTATATCATTTTTATATTTTATATCATTTATGTATTTTATATCATTTTTATTTTGCATATCATTTTTAATTTGTATATCATTTTATATTTAATATCATTTTTATATTTTATATCATTTATGTATTTTATATCATTTTTATATTTTATATCATTTATGTATTTTATATCATTTTTATATTGCATATCATTTTTAATTTGTATATCATTTTATATTTAATATCATTTTTATATTTTATATCATTTATGTATTTTATATCATTTTTATTTTGCATATCATTTTAAATTTGTATATCATTTTATAATTAATATCATTTTTATATTTTATATCATTTATGTATTTTATATCATTTATGTATTTTATATCATTTTTATATTTTATATCATTTATGTATTTTATATCATTTATGTATTTTATATCATTTTTATATTTTATATCATTTATGTATTTTATATCATTTTTATATTTTATATCATTTATGTATTTTATATCATTTTTATTTTGCATATCATTTTTAATTTGTATATCATTTTATATTTAATATCATTTTTATATTTTATATCATTTATGTATTTTATATCATTTATGTATTTTATATCATTTTTATATATTATATCATTTATGTATTTTATATCATTTTTATTTTGCATATCATTTTAAATTTGTATATCATTTTATAATTAATATCATTTTTATATTTTATATCATTTATGTATTTTATATCATTTATGTATTTTATATCATTTTTATATTTTATATCATTTATGTATTTTATATCATTTATGTATTTTATATCATTTTTATATTTTATATCATTTATGTATTTTATATCATTTTTATATTTTATATCATTTATGTATTTTATATCATTTTTATTTTGCATATCATTTTTAATTTGTATATCATTTTATATTTAATATCATTTTTATATTTTATATCATTTATGTATTTTATATCATTTTTATATTTTATATCATTTATGTATTTTATATCATTTTTATATTGCATATCATTTTTAATTTGCATATCATTTTATATTTAATATCATTTTTATATTTTATATCATTTATGTATTTTATATCATTTTTATATTTTATATTTTATATCATTTATGTATTTTATATCATTTTTATTTTGCATATCATTTTTAATTTGTATATCATTTTATAATTAATATCATTTTTATATTTTATATCATTTATGTATTTTATATCATTTATGTATTTTATATCATTTTTATATATTATATCATTTATGTATTTTATATCATTTTTATTTTGCATATCATTTTAAATTTGTATATCATTTTATAATTAATATCATTTTTATATTTTATATCATTTATGTATTTTATATCATTTATGTATTTTATATCATTTTTATATTTTATATCATTTATGTATTTTATATCATTTATGTATTTTATATCATTTTTATATTTTATATCATTTATGTATTTTATATCATTTTTATATTTTATATCATTTATGTATTTTATATCATTTTTATTTTGCATATCATTTTTAATTTGTATATCATTTTATATTTAATATCATTTTTATATTTTATATCATTTATGTATTTTATATCATTTATGTATTTTATATCATTTTTATATTTTATATCATTTATGTATTTTATATCATTTATGTATTTTATATCATTTTTATATTTTATATCATTTATGTATTTTATATCATTTTTATATTTTATATCATTTATGTATTTTATATCATTTTTATTTTGTATATCATTTTTATTTTGCATATCATTTTTAATTTGTATATCATTTTATAATTAATATCATTTTTATATTTTATATCATTTATGTATTTTATATCATTTATGTATTTTATATCATTTTTATATATTATATCATTTATGTATTTTATATCATTTTTATTTTGCATATCATTTTAAATTTGTATATCATTTTATAATTAATATCATTTTTATATTTTATATCATTTATGTATTTTATATCATTTATGTATTTTATATCATTTATGTATTTTATATCATTTTTATATTTTATATCATTTATGTATTTTATATCATTTTTATATTTTATATCATTTATGTATTTTATATCATTTTTATTTTGCATATCATTTTTAATTTGTATATCATTTTATATTTAATATCATTTTTATATTTTATATCATTTATGTATTTTATATCATTTTTATATTTTATATCATTTATGTATTTTATATCATTTTTATATTGCATATCATTTTTAATTTGTATATCATTTTATATTTAATATCATTTTTATATTTTATATCATTTATGTATTTTATATCATTTTTATTTTGCATATCATTTTAAATTTGTATATCATTTTATAATTAATATCATTTTTATATTTTATATCATTTATGTATTTTATATCATTTATGTATTTTATATCATTTTTATATTTTATATCATTTATGTATTTTATATCATTTATGTATTTTATATCATTTTTATATTTTATATCATTTATGTATTTTATATCATTTTTATATTTTATATCATTTATGTATTTTATATCATTTTTATTTTGCATATCATTTTTAATTTGTATATCATTTTATATTTAATATCATTTTTATATTTTATATCATTTATGTATTTTATATCATTTATGTATTTTATATCATTTTTATATATTATATCATTTATGTATTTTATATCATTTTTATTTTGCATATCATTTTAAATTTGTATATCATTTTATAATTAATATCATTTTTATATTTTATATCATTTATGTATTTTATATCATTTATGTATTTTATATCATTTTTATATTTTATATCATTTATGTATTTTATATCATTTATGTATTTTATATCATTTTTATATTTTATATCATTTATGTATTTTATATCATTTTTATATTTTATATCATTTATGTATTTTATATCATTTTTATTTTGCATATCATTTTTAATTTGTATATCATTTTATATTTAATATCATTTTTATATTTTATATCATTTATGTATTTTATATCATTTTTATATTTTATATCATTTATGTATTTTATATCATTTTTATATTGCATAACATTTTTAATTTGTATATCATTTTATATTTAATATCATTTTTATATTTTATATCATTTATGTATTTTATATCATTTTTATATTTTATATTTTATATCGTTTATGTATTTTATATCATTTTTATTTTGCATATCATTTTTAATTTGTATATCATTTTATAATTAATATCATTTTTATATTTTATATCATTTATGTATTTTATATCATTTATGTATTTTATATCATTTTTATATTTTATATCATTTATGTATTTTATATCATTTATGTATTTTATATCATTTTTATATTTTATATCATTTATGTATTTTATATCATTTTTATATATTATATCATTTATGTATTTTATATCATTTTTATTTTGCATATCATTTTAAATTTGTATATCATTTTATAATTAATATCATTTTTATATTTTATATCATTTATGTATTTTATATCATTTATGTATTTTATATCATTTTTATATTTTATATCATTTATGTATTTTATATCATTTATGTATTTTATATCATTTTTATATTTTATATCATTTATGTATTTTATATCATTTTTATATTTTATATCATTTATGTATTTTATATCATTTTTATTTTGTATATCATTTTTATTTTGCATATCATTTTTAATTTGTATATCATTTTATAATTAATATCATTTTTATATTTTATATCATTTATGTATTTTATATCATTTATGTATTTTATATCATTTTTATATATTATATCATTTATGTATTTTATATCATTTTTATTTTGCATATCATTTTAAATTTGTATATCATTTTATAATTAATATCATTTTTATATTTTATATCATTTATGTATTTTATATCATTTATGTATTTTATATCATTTTTATATTTTATATCATTTATGTATTTTATATCATTTATGTATTTTATATCATTTTTATATTTTATATCATTTATGTATTTTATATCATTTTTATATTTTATATCATTTATGTATTTTATATCATTTTTATTTTGCATATCATTTTTAATTTGTATATCATTTTATATTTAATATCATTTTTATATTTTATATCATTTATGTATTTTATATCATTTTTATATTTTATATCATTTATGTATTTTATATCATTTTTATATTGCATATCATTTTTAATTTGTATATCATTTTATATTTAATATCATTTTTATATTTTATATCATTTATGTATTTTATATCATTTTTATATTTTATATTTTATATCATTTATGTATTTTATATCATTTTTATTTTGTATATCATTTTTAATTTGTATATCATTTTATATTTAATATCATTTTTATATTTTATATCATTTATGTATTTTATATCATTTTTATATTTTATATCATTTATGTATTTTATATCATTTTTAATTTGTATATCATTTTATATTTAATATCATTTTTATATTTTATATCATTTATGTATTTTATATCATTTTTATTTTGCATATCATTTTTATTTTGTATATCATTTTATATTTAATATCATTTTTATATTTTATATCAGTTATGTATTTTATATCATTTTTATATTTTATATCATTTATGTATTTTATATCATTTTTATTTTGCATATCATTTTTAATTTGTATATCATTTTATATTTAATATCATTTTTATATTTTATATCATTTATGTATTTTATATCATTTTTATATTTTATATCATTTATGTATTTTATATCATTTTTATATTTTATATCATTTATGTATTTTATATCATTTTTATTTTGCATATCATTTTTATTTTGTATATCATTTTATATTTAATATCATTTTTATATTTTATATCATTTATGTATTTTATATCATTTTTATATTTTATATCATTTATGTATTTTATATCATTTTTATTTTGCATATCATTTTTAATTTGTATATCATTTTATATTTAATATCATTTTTATATTTTATATCATTTATGTATTTTATATCATTTTTATATTTTATATCATTTATGTATATTATATAATTTTTATTTTGCATATCATTTTTATTTTGTATATCATTTATGTATTTTATATCATTTTTATTTTGCATATCATTTTAAATTTGTATATCATTTTATAATTAATATCATTTTTATATTTTATATCATTTATGTATTTTATATCATTTATGTATTTTATATCATTTTTATATTTTATATCATTTATGTATTTTATATCATTTTTATTTTGCATATCATTTTAAATTTGTATATCATTTTATAATTAATATCATTTTTATATTTTATATCATTTATGTATTTTATATCATTTATGTATTTTATATCATTTTTATATTTTATATCATTTATGTATTTTATATCATTTTTATTTTGCATATCATTTTTATTTTGTATATAATTTTATATTTAATATCATTTTTATATTTTATATCATTTATGTATTTTATATCATTTTTATATTTTATATCATTTATGTATTTTATATCATTTTTATTTTGCATATCATTTTTAATTTGTATATCATTTTATATTTAATATCATTTTTATATTTTATATCATTTATGTATTTTATATCATTTTTATATTTTATATCATTTATGTATTTTATATCATTTTTATTTTGCATATCATTTTTATTTTGTATATCATTTTATATTTAATATCATTTTTATATTTTATATCAGTTATGTATTTTATATCATTTTTATATTTTATATCATTTATGTATTTTATATCATTTTTATTTTGCATATCATTTTTATTTTGTATATCATTTTATATTTAATATCATTTTTATATTTTATATCATTTATGTATTTTATATCATTTTTATATTTTATATCATTTATGTATTTTATATCATTTTTATTTTGCATATCATTTTTAATTTGTATATCATTTTATATTTAATATCATTTTTATATTTTATATCATTTATGTATTTTATATCATTTTTATATTTTATATCATTTATGTATTTGATATAATTTTTATTTTGCATATCATTTTTATTTTGTATATCATTTTATATTTAATATCATTTTTATATTTTATATCAGTTATGTATTTTATATCATTTTTATATTTTATATCATTTATGTATTTTATATCATTTTTATTTTGCATATCATTTTAAATTTGTATATCATTTTATAATTAATATCATTTTTATATTTTATATCATTTATGTATTTTATATCATTTATGTATTTTATATCATTTTTATATTTTATATCATTTATGTATTTTATATCATTTCTATATTTTATATCATTTATGTATTTTATATCATTTTTATTTTGCATATCATTTTTAATTTGTATATCATTTTATATTTAATATCATTTTTATATTTTATATCATTTATGTATTTTATATCATTTTTATATTTTATATCATTTATGTATTTTATATCATTTTTATTTTGCATATCATTTTTAATTTGTATATCATTTTATATTTAATATCATTTTTATATTTTATATCATTTATGTATTGTATATCATTTTTAATTTGTATATCATTTTATATTTAATATCATTTTTATATATTACTAGCCAATCCCGGCGCGCGTTGCTACGCCCCTTCATGCATTTTAATCGCATTCTAAGTTTTAATCGAATATCAAGTGCAAGGCTAAAAACTATAACTTTTTCTTTATGAGCGTGGCACTGCCCACTTTTCTAATTACGAAACTGTATAGTCATGACAGCTCAATAAGTATGCAAAGTCTCAGAAAAATCGGTCCAGTGTAAGTACCTCAAAATTATACCTTTTTTTATGGGCGTGGCACTGCCCACTTTTCTAAATACGAAACTGTATAGTCATGACAACTCAATATGTGTGCGAAGTTTCAGAAAAATCGGTTCAGTGCAAGTACCTCAAAATGATACCTTTTTTTTAATGGGCGTGGCACTGCCCACTTTTCTAATGAGGAGAGTGTAAAGTCATGATAGCTCAGTATGTTTGCAAGGTTTCAGAAAATTCGGTCCAGTGCAAGTAGCTAAAACTGATAACTAATTTTTTATGGGCGTGGCCCCGCCCACTTTTTCAATCACGAAATTATAAAGCCATAACAGCTCAATATGTGTGCAAAGTTTCAGAAAAATCGGTCCAGTGCAAGTACCTCAAAATTAAAACTTTTTTAGGGGCGTGGCCCCGCCCACTTTTCTTATCACGAAATTATTTAGTCATGACAGCTCGATATGTGTGCAAAGTTTCAGAAAAATCGGTCAAGTGCAAGTAGCTAAAACTGATAACTAATTTTTTATGGGCGTGGCTCCGCCCACTTTTTTCAACCATAAACACTCCCTGGTATGTGTACAACAACTTACCCAAGTTTGAGCCCGATCGGTTTTACAGTTTCAGAGTCTATAGCTAACACACACACACACACACACACACACACACACACACACAGAGTTTCACTTTTATATATATAGATATCATTTTTATATTTTATATCATTTATGTATTTTATATCATTTTTATTTTGCATATCATTTTTAATTTGTATATCATTTTATATTTAATATCATTTTTATATATTATATCATTTATGTATTTTATATCATTTTTATATTTTACTAGCCAATCCCGGCGCGCGTTGCTACGCCCCTTCATGAATTTTAATCGCATTCTAAATTTTAATCGAATATCAAGTGCAAGGCTAAAAACTATAACTTTTTCTTTATGAGGGTGACACTGCACTCTTTTCTAATTAAGAAACTGTATAGTCATGACAGCTCAATAAGTGTGCAAAGTTTCAGAAAAATCGGTCCAGTGTAAGTACCTCAAAATGATACATTTTTTTAATGGGCGTGGCACTGCCCACTTTTCTTAATACGAAACTGTATAGTCATGACAACTCAATATGTGTGCAAAGTTTCAAAAAAATCGGTCCAGTGAAAGTACCTCAAAATGATACCTTTTTTTTAATGGGCGTGACACTGCCCACTTTTCTAATGACGAAAGTGTAAAGTCATGACAGCTCAGTATGTTTGCAAAGTTTCAGAAAATTCGGTCCAGTGCAAGTAGCTAAATCTGATAACTAATTTTTTATGGGCGTGGCCCTGCCCACTTTTTCAATCACGAAATTATAAAGTCATGACAGCTCAATATGTGTGCAAAGTTTCAGAAAAATCGGTGGAGTGCAAATACCTCAAAATGATAACTATTTTTTATGGGCGTGGCACTGCCCACTTTTCTAATCACGAAATTATAAAGTTATGACAGCTTAGTGTGTGTGCAAAGCTTTAGAAAAATCGGTCCAGTGCAAGTACCTCAAACTTATAACTTTTTTTTTATGGGCGTGGCCCTGCCCACTTTTCTAATCACGAAATTATAAAGTCATGACAGCCCAATATGTGTGCAAAGTTTCAGTAAAATACGTCCATTGCAAGTACCTCAAAATTAAAAATTTTTTATGGGCGTGGCCCCGCCCACTTTTTTTATCACGAAATTATTTAGTCATCAGAGCTCGATATGTGTGCAAAGTTTCAGAAAAATCGGTCAAGTGCAAGTAGCTAAAACTGATAAGTAATTTTTTATGGGCGTGGCCCCGCCCACTTTTTTTCATCCATAAACACTCCCCGGTATGTGTACAACAACTTATCAAAGTTTGAGCCCGATCGGTTTTACAGTTTCAGAGTCTATAGCTAACACACACACACACACACACACACACACACACACAGAGTTTCACTTTTATATATATAGATATCATTTATGTATTTTATATCATTTTTATTTTGCATATCATTTTTAATTTGTATATCATTTTATATTTTATATCATTTTTATATTTTATATCATTTATGTATTTTATATCATTTATGTATTGTATATCATTTTTAATTTGTATATCATTTTATATTTAATATCATTTTTATATAAGTTAACAACAATTTTATTTAATTTTATTTACCTTCATTTACTTCCTGTTTTTTAGCAATTCTATGGAATTTAATAAATGTTGTTCTACTTACCGAATATTGTAAACACAAAAGTAAAGCAAAACTGCTGACGCTATGTCTGCTGATTATGTTGCAATTGCTTTGCTTTCGTGGAATTCTTTATTAAATTAAAATGTAAAAAAATAATAAATGAACATTACTGATGTAGACAAATTATTGTTATAACAAAAGAAATTGCTGAAATAAAGTTAGTTGTAATCATGAACTCACCAAAATTAAAAGTGTTTTAATTTAACTGGCGCCCGAGCAGGGACCAGGCGCCCGAGCAAAAGTCCAAAAAAGTTTTCAAAAAAAAAAAAAATATCCTTGTAAAGGATTACAAAGAAAACATTGGAAACAGTTTAAATAGTTAATAATTTAAATTAATATCCTTAAAGTGAATAAAAGTGAAACATTAAAATACTTTAACTTCAAAAAATAAAATATCCTTGTAAGGGATTACAAAGAAAACATTGGAAATAGTTTAAATAGTTAACAGTTTAAATTAATTAAAGTAAATTTTACTTCAAAAATTAAATATCCTTGTAAAGGATTAAAATTGAAGAAAAATACTTTCTGTAAAGATTAAAATTTAAGAAAAATAATTTAACAAAAAAAAAAAAAAAAAAAAAAAAAAAATCAAATATCCTTATAAAGGATCAAAATAAAGGAAAACGTATAAAAAATTAAATAAAGTGTCCTTGCAAAGCTGTGAAATAAATAAATTATCTTCAATAACTTTAAAGAGCAATCTAAATATCCTGATAAAAGATTAAATAAAATATTGCGAATAACCATAAAAATTAAAATATTCTAGTAAAAGATAAAAATATAAAAAAATAGACAGTAGACTTTATAAAATTCAAAAAAAAAAAAAAAAACAATGTGCATCAATTTATAAATGGACAAAAAAAATTATATAAAAATTATATAAAAAAAAAAAAAAGGCACAAACATAAACTAAAATAATGTTCCAAGTGCTTTATGAACAGAATAGCTAAAAACTAAAACAAACAACAACAACTAACTAAGTGCAAAACTCACATCAAAGAAGACAACCCAATTAACAACAACAACAACAATTAACTAAGGGTAAAACTCACATCAAAGAAGACAACCCAATTAACAACAACAACAACAATTAACTAAGGGTAAAACTCACATCAAAGAAGACAACCCAATTAACAACAACAACAACAACTAACTAAGGGTAAAACTCACATCGAAGAAGACAACCTAATTAACAACAACAACAACAACAACAACAACTGAGGGTAAAACTCACATCGAAGAAGACAACCCAATCAAAAACAACAAAACCATCTAGAAGAAAACCAGAAATAAAAATATGCAACTAATACTAATTTATCTTTTACCTCTTCTTCAAATGGCAAGAACTGAAATACAGATTCTCGACTACACCAATTCCGAGGTTGTGACGTTTCAGACAGGACAGGCACTAATACAGAATGGAACATTTAATCTAATACACGTAATGGACATTGGGATTTACGAACGGGAACTTAGACTTATAAGTGAGCACATCAATTACAAAATAGGGAAATCCAATCCCCTCATGCCACTTCTTCAGCATGAAATGACAGAACTGCGCGACATGATAAATCGAATTAAACCTTTTAGCAGAACCAAAAGATCCATCAATGAAATAGGTACTGTATGGAAGTGGATCGCAGGCTCACCAGACCGAACAGATCTTGAAATACTGACAGACAAAATAAACGACAACTTACGACAGACAAACAACCAAATTGTAATAAACAGACTATTTGAACGGAAACTAAATGAACTGACAAACTCGACAAACGACATAACTAAGAACATTCAAACATACGACACAGATGAGACGGCAGCTATTAAATTTAAATTTGAATTGCAAATACTTAGAGAAGAGATAAAAAATATTGAACAAGCATTGTTATGGTCAAAAGGTGGAATCATAAATCCTTTCCTGTTCTCTCACAATGAAATGGATATCTTGAATGAATTGATTGTAGAACAAAATTTTCCTTACAATAATTTAGAACAATGTTTAAAATTTGCTAACGTTAAAGTTGCCTCAAATAATTCAGTCTTGTTATACGTTATTAAATTGCCTATAGTTAATAAACCTCATTGTAAAACTATGTTAATAAAACCAATAAAGACAGGAAAATTTATTATAAAGTTAGAATATGAAACTATAATGAATTGTAAAAATAAAATATTTAGTGTAAAAAAATCATGTCAAAGTTATGACGAACTGACTTTGTGCCAAAGAGGAAGTATTGAAGAAATAACTAACACAAGTTGCATACCAAACCTCCTTAAAAGCAGCCCATCCACTTGTAAAAAAACTAATAATTTAGACATTCCTTCCGTGGAGACTATCCAAGATGGTCTTCTTTTATTAAATCAGTATAACGGTTCAATATTAGCAAACGGTAAACCCGTTGAGATGTATGGAACTTTCGTAGTACAATATCAAAACGCTACCATAACCATTGGTAATGTAACATTTTCTCACTACGAAAAAGAGACATATAAACCACTACCGGCTATTCTAAGCTCATTAAATTCCACTCATTATTTCGAGGAATACCTGTCTCTTCAACTTGTAAAAGAATTACATCTAAATAATACTAAAACAATCCAATTAATTAAGCAAAAAAATAGTATAAATCTATGGGAAAGTTCAGCAGCCCTAATAATTTGTGCAGTAATTTTAATTACCATAATTCTCAAATGTGCCGCAAAAACAAGGTACGAACATAAATTAACCCAAACTAGCATTCCACAAATCTCGTCCGAAATCAAAGAAACGGAAATATTGGAATGTGTTGCTTTAAAAAATTGTCAACCAATTTCTCCTACAAACGTGGACGTTTGCATTTAAAGAGGGAAGAGTTAACAACAATTTTATTTAATTTTATTTACCTTCATTTACTTCCTGTTTTTTAGCAATTCTATGGAATTTAATAAATGTTGTTCTACTTACCGAATATTGTAAACACAAAAGTAAAGCAAAACTGCTGACGCTATGTCTGCTGATTATGTTGCAATTGCTTTGCTTTCGTGGAATTCTTTATTAAATTAAAATGTAAAAAAATAATAAATGAACATTACTGATGTAGACAAATTATTGTTATAAGAAAAGAAATTGCTGAAATAAAGTTAGTTGTAATCATGAACTCACCAAAATTAAAAGTGTTTTAATTTAACTTATATTATATCATTTATGTATTTTATATCATTTTTATATTTTATATCATTTATGTATTTTATATCATTTTTATTTTGCATATCATTTTTAATTTGCATATCATTTTATATTTAATATCATTTTTATATATTATATCATTTATGTATTTTATATCATTTTTATATTTTATATCATTTATGTATTTTATATCATTTTTATTTTGCATATCATTTTTAATTTGTATATCATTTTATATTTTATATCATTTTTATATTTTATATCATTTATGTATTTTATATCATTTATGTATTGTATATCATTTTTAATTTGTATATCATTTTATATTTAATATCATTTTTATATATTATATCATTTATGTATTTTATATCATTTTTATATTTTATATCATTTATGTATTTTATATCATTTTTATTTTGCATATCATTTTTAATTTGTATATCATTTTATATTTAATATCATTTTTATATATTATATCATTTATGTATTTTATATCATTTTTATATTTTATATCATTTATGTATTTTATATCATTTTTATTTTGCATATCATTTTTAATTTGTATATCATTTTATATTTAATATCATTTTTATATTTTATATCATTTATGTATTTTATATCATTTTTATATTTTATATCATTTATGTATTTTATATCATTTTTATTTTGCATATAATTTTTATTTTGTATATCATTTTATATTTAATATCATTTTTATATTTTATATCATTTATGTATTTTATATCATTTTTATTTTGCATATCATTTTTATTTTGTATATCATTTTATATTTAATATCATTTTTATATTTTATATCATTTATGTATTTTATATCATTTTTATATTTTATATCATTTATGTATTTTATATCATTTTTATTTTGCATATCATTTTTAATTTGTATATCATTTTATATTTAATATCATTTTTATATTTTATATCATTTATGTATTTTATATCATTTTTATATTTTATATCATTTATGTATTTTATATCATTTTTATTTTGCATATAATTTTTATTTTGTATATCATTTTATATTTAATATCATTTTTATATTTTATATCATTTATGTATTTTATATCATTTTTATTTTGCATATCATTTTTATTTTGTATATCATTTTATATTTAATATCATTTTTATATTTTATATCATTTATGTATTTTATATCATTTTTATATTTTATATCATTTATGTATTTTATATCATTTTTATATTTTATATCATTTATGTATTTTATATCATTTTTATTTTGCATATCATTTTTAATTTGTATATCATTTTATATTTAATATCATTTTTATATTTTATATCATTTATGTATTTTATATCATTTTTATATTTTATATCATTTATGTATTTTATATCATTTTTATTTTGCATATAATTTTTATTTTGTATATCATTTTATATTTAATATCATTTTTATATTTTATATCATTTATGTATTTTATATCATTTTTATATTTTATATCATTTATGTATTTTATATCATTTTTATTTTGCATATCATTTTTAATTTGTATATCATTTTATATTTTATATCATTTTTATATTTTATATCATTTATGTATTTTATATCATTTATGTATTGTATATCATTTTTAATTTGTATATCATTTTATATTTAATATCATTTTTATATATTATATCATTTATGTATTTTATATCATTTTTATATTTTATATCATTTATGTATTTTATATCATTTTTATTTTGCATATCATTTTTAATTTGTATATCATTTTATATTTAATATCATTTTTATATATTATATCATTTATGTATTTTATATCATTTTTATATTTTATATCATTTATGTATTTTATATCATTTTTATTTTGCATATCATTTTTAATTTGTATATCATTTTATATTTAATATCATTTTTATATTTTATATCATTTATGTATTTTATATCATTTTTATATTTTATATCATTTATGTATTTTATATCATTTTTATTTTGCATATAATTTTTATTTTGTATATCATTTTATATTTAATATCATTTTTATATTTTATATCATTTATGTATTTTATATCATTTTTATTTTGCATATCATTTTTATTTTGTATATCATTTTATATTTAATATCATTTTTATATTTTATATCATTTATGTATTTTATATCATTTTTATATTTTATATCATTTATGTATTTTATATCATTTTTATTTTGCATATCATTTTTAATTTGTATATTATTTTATATTTAATATCATTTTTATATTTTATATCATTTATGTATTTTATATCATTTTTATATTTTATATCATTTATGTATTTTATATCATTTTTATTTTGCATATAATTTTTATTTTGTATATCATTTTATATTTAATATCATTTTTATATTTTATATCATTTATGTATTTTATATCATTTTTATTTTGCATATCATTTTTATTTTGTATATCATTTTATATTTAATATCATTTTTATATTTTATATCATTTATGTATTTTATATCATTTTTATATTTTATATCATTTATGTATTTTATATCATTTTTATATTTTATATCATTTATGTATTTTATATCATTTTTATTTTGCATATCATTTTTAATTTGTATATCATTTTATATTTAATATCATTTTTATATTTTATATCATTTATGTATTTTATATCATTTTTATATTTTATATCATTTATGTATTTTATATCATTTTTATTTTGCATATCATTTTTAATTTGTATATCATTTTATATTTAATATCATTTTTATATTTTATATCATTTATGTATTTTATATCATTTTTATATTTTATATCATTTATGTATTTTATATCATTTTTATTTTGCATATAATTTTTATTTTGTATATCATTTTATATTTAATATCATTTTTATATTTTATATCATTTATGTATTTTATATCATTTTTATTTTGCATATCATTTTTATTTTGTATATCATTTTATATTTAATATCATTTTTATATTTTATATCATTTATGTATTTTATATCATTTTTATATTTTATATCATTTATGTATTTTATATCATTTTTATTTTGCATATCATTTTTAATTTGTATATCATTTTATATTTAATATCATTTTTATATTTTATATCATTTATGTATTTTATATCATTTTTATATTTTATATCATTTATGTATTTTATATCATTTATGTATTGTATATCATTTTTAATTTGTATATCATTTTATATTTAATATCATTTTTATATTTTATATCATTTATGTATTTTATATCATTTTTATATTTAATATCATTTATGTATTTTATATCATTTTTATATTTTATATCATTTATGTATTTTATATCATTTTTATTTTGCATATCATTTTTAATTTGTATATCATTTTATATTTAATATCATTTTTATATTTTATATCATTTATGTATTTTATATCATTTTTATATTTTATATCATTTATGTATTTTATATCATTTTTATTTTGCATATCATTTTTAATTTGTATATCATTTTATATTTAATATCATTTTTATATTTTATATCATTTATGTATTTTATATCATTTTTATATTTTATATCATTTATGTATTTTATATCATTTTTATTTTGCATATAATTTTTATTTTGTATATCATTTTATATTTAATATCATTTTTATATTTTATATCATTTATGTATTTTATATCATTTTTATTTTGCATATCATTTTTATTTTGTATATCATTTTATATTTAATATCATTTTTATATTTTATATCATTTATGTATTTTATATCATTTTTATATTTTATATCATTTATTTATTTTATATCATTTTTATTTTGAATATCATTTTTAATTTGTATATCATTTTATATTTAATATCATTTTTATATTTTATATCATTTATGTATTTTATATCATTTTTATATTTTATATCATTTATGTATTTTATATCATTTATGTATTGTATATCATTTTTAATTTGTATATCATTTTATATTTAATATCATTTTTATATTTTATATCATTTATGTATTTTATATCATTTTTATATTTTATATCATTTATGTATTTTATATCATTTTTATATTTTATATCATTTATGTATTTTATATCATTTTTATTTTGCATATCATTTTTAATTTGTATATCATTTTATATTTAATATCATTTTTATATTTTATATCATTTATGTATTTTATATCATTTTTATATTTTATATCATTTATGTATTTTATATAATTTTTATTTTGCATATCATTTTTATTTTGTATATCATTTTATATTTAATATCATTTTTATATTTTATATCATTTATGTATTTTATATCATTTTTATATTTTATATCATTTATGTATTTTATATCATTTTTATTTTGCATATCATTTTAAATTTGTATATTATTTTATAATTAATGTCATTTTTATATTTTATATCATTTATGTATTTTATATCATTTATGTATTTTATATAATTTTTATATTTTATATCATTTATGTATTTTATATCATTTTTATATATTTAATATCATTTATGTATTTTATATCATTTTTATTTTGCATATCATTTTTAATTTGTATATCATTTTATATTTAATATCATTTTTATATTTTATATCATTTATGTATTTTATATCATTTTTATATTTTATATCATTTATGTATTTTATATCATTTTTATTTTGCATATCATTTTTAATTTGTATATCATTTTATATTTAATATCATTTTTATATTTTATATCATTTATGTATTTTATATAATTTTTATATTTTATATCATGTATGTATTTTATATCATTTATGTACTGTATATCATTTTTAATTTGTATATCATTTTATATTTAATATCATTTTTATATTTTATATCATTTATGTATTTTATATCATTTTTATATTTTATATCATTTATGTATTTTATATCATTTTTATTTTGCATATCATTTTTATTTTGTATATCATTTTATATTTAATATCATTTTTATATTTTATATCATTTATGTATTTTATATCATTTTTATATTTTATATCATTTATGTATTTTATATCATTTTTATTTTGCATATCATTTTTATTTTGTATATCATTTTATATTTAATATCATTTTTATATTTTATATCATTTATGTATTTTATATCATTTTTATATTTTATATCATTTATGTATTTTATATCATTTTTATTTTGCATATCATTTTTAATTTGTATATCATTTTATATTTAATATCATTTTTATATTTTATATCATTTATGTATTTTATATCATTTTTATATTTTATATCATTTATGTATTTTATATAATTTTTATTTTGCATATCATTTTTATTTTGTATATCATTTTATATTTAATATCATTTTTATATTTTATATCAGTTATGTATTTTATATCATTTTTATATTTTATATCATTTATGTATTTTATATCATTTTTATTTTGCATATCATTTTAAATTTGTATATCATTTTATAATTAATATCATTTTTATATTTTATATCATTTATGTATTTTATATCATTTATGTATTTTATATCATTTTTATATTTTATATCATTTATGTATTTTATATCATTTTTATATTTTATATCATTTATGTATTTTATATCATTTTTATTTTGCATATCATTTTTAATTTGTATATCATTTTATATTTAATATCATTTTTATATTTTATATCATTTATGTATTTTATATCATTTTTATATTTTATATCATTTATGTATTTTATATCATTTTTATTTTGCATATCATTTTTATTTTGTATATCATTTTATATTTAATATCATTTTTATATTTTATATCATTTATGTATTTTATATCATTTTTATATTTTATATCATTTATGTATTTTATATCATTTTTATTTTGCATATCATTTTTAATTTGTATATCATTTTATATTTAATATCATTTTTATATTTTATATCATTTATGTATTTTATATCATTTTTATATTTTATATCATTTATGTATTTTATATAATTTTTATTTTGCATATCATTTTTATTTTGTATATCATTTTATATTTAATATCATTTTTATATTTTATATCATTTATGTATTTTATATCATTTTTATATTTTATATCATTTATGTATTTTATATCATTTTTATTTTGCATATCATTTTAAATTTGTATATCATTTTATAATTAATATCATTTTTATATTTTATATCATTTATGTATTTTATATCATTTATGTATTTTATATCATTTTTATATTTTATATCATTTATGTATTTTATATCATTTTTATATTTTATATCATTTATGTATTTTATATCATTTTTATTTTGCATATCATTTTTAATTTGTATATCATTTTATATTTAATATCATTTTTATATTTTATATCATTTATGTATTTTATATCATTTTTATATTTTATATCATTTATGTATTTTATATCATTTTTATTTTGCATATCATTTTTAATTTGTATATCATTTTATATTTAATATCATTTTTATATTTTATATCATTTATGTATTTTATATCATTTTTATATTTTATATCATGTATGTATTTTATATCATTTATGTATTGTATATCATTTTTAATTTGTATATCATTTTATATTTAATATCATTTTTATATTTTATATCATTTATGTATTTTATATCATTTTTATATTTTATATCATTTATGTATTTTATATCATTTTTATTTTGCATATCATTTTTAATTTGTATATAATTTTATATTTAATATCATTTTTATATTTTATATCATTTATGTATTTTATATCATTTTTATATTTTATATCATTTATGTATTTTATATCATTTTTATTTTGCATATCATTTTTAATTTGTATATCATTTTATATTTAATATCATTTTTATATTTTATATCATTTTTGTATTTTATATCATTTTTATATTTTATATCATTTATGTATTTTATATCATTTTTATTTTGCATATCATTTTTAATTTGTATATCATTTTATATTTAATATCATTTTTATATTTTATATCATTTATGTATTTTATATAATTTTTATATTTTATATCATGTATGTATTTTATATCATTTATGTATTGTATATCATTTTTAATTTGTATATCATTTTATATTTAATATCATTTTTATATTTTATATCATTTATGTATTTTATATCATTTTTATATTTTATATCATTTATGTATTTTATATCATTTTTATTTTGCATATCATTTTTAATTTGTATATAATTTTATATTTAATATCATTTTTATATTTTATATCATTTATGTATTTTATATCATTTTTATATTTTATATCATTTATGTATTTTATATAATTTTTATTTTGCATATCATTTTTATTTTGTATATCATTTTATATTTAATATCATTTTTATATTTTATATCATTTATGTATTTTATATCATTTTTATATTTTATATCATTTATGTATTTTATATCATTTTTATTTTGCATATCATTTTAAATTTGTATATCATTTTATAATTAATATCATTTTTATATTTTATATCATTTATGTATTTTATATCATTTATGTATTTTATATCATTTTTATATTTTATATCATTTATGTATTTTATATCATTTTTATATTTTATATCATTTATGTATTTTATATCATTTTTATTTTGCATATCATTTTTAATTTGTATATCATTTTATATTTAATATCATTTTTATATTTTATATCATTTATGTATTTTATATCATTTTTATATTTTATATCATTTATGTATTTTATATCATTTTTATTTTGCATATCATTTTTAATTTGTATATCATTTTATATTTAATATCATTTTTATATTTTATATCATTTATGTATTTTATATCATTTTTATATTTTATATCATTTATGTATTTTATATCATTTATGTATTGTATATCATTTTTAATTTGTATATCATTTTATATTTAATATCATTTTTATATTTTATATCATTTATGTATTTTATATCATTTTTATATTTTATATCATTTATGTATTTTATATCATTTTAATTTTGCATATCATTTTTAATTTGTATATCATTTTATATTTAATATCATTTTTATATTTTATATCATTTATGTATTTTATATCATTTTTATATTTTATATCATTTATGTATTTTATATCATTTTTATTTTGCATATCATTTTAAATTTGTATATCATTTTATAATTAATATCATTTTTATATTTTATATCATTTATGTATTTTATATCATTTTTATATTTTATATCATTTATGTATTTTATATCATTTTTATTTTGCATATCATTTTTAATTTGTATATAATTTTATATTTAATATCATTTTTATATTTTATATCATTTATGTATTTTATATCATTTTTATATTTTATATCATTTATGTATTTTATATCATTTTTATTTTGCATATCATTTTTAATTTATATATCATTTTATATTTAATATCATTTTTATATTTTATATCATTTATGTATTTTATATCATTTTTATTTTGCATATCATTTTTATTTTGTATATCATTTTATATTTAATATCATTTTTATATTTAATATCATTTATGTATTTTATATCATTTATGTATTTTATATCATTTTTATATATTATATCATTTATGTATTTTATATCATTTTTATATTGCATATCATTTTTAATTTGTATATCATTTTATATTTAATATCATTTTTATATTTTATATCATTTATGTATTTTATATCATTTTTATATTTTATATCATTTATGTATTTTATATCATTTTTATTTTGCGTATCATTTTTAGTTTGTATATCATTTTATAATTAATATCATTTTTATATTTTATATCATTTATGTATTTTATATCATTTTTATATTTTATATCATTTATGAATTTTATATAATTTTTATTTTGCATATCATTTTTATTTTGTATATCATTTTATATTTAATATTATTTTTATATTTTATATCATTTATGTATTTTATATCATTTTTATATTTTATATCATTTATTTATTTTATATCATTTTTATTTTGCATATCATTTTTATTTTGTATATCATTTTATATTTAATATCATTTTTATATTTTATATCATTTATGTATTTTATATCATTTTTATATTTTATATCATTTATGTATTTTATATCATTTTTATATTGCATATCATTTTTAATTTGTATATCATTTTATATTTAATATCATTTTTATATTTTATATCATTTATGTATTTTATATCATTTTTATATTTTATATCATTTATGTATTTTATATAATTTTTATTTTGCATATCATTTTTATTTTGTATATCATTTTATATTTAATATCATTTTTATATTTTATATCATTTATGTATTTTATATCATTTTTATATTTTATATCATTTATGTATTTTATATCATTTTTATATTGCATATCATTTTAAATTTGTATATCATTTTATATTTAATATCATTTTTATATTTTATATCATTTATGTATTTTATATCATTTTTATATTTTATATCATTTATGTATTTTATATCATTTTTATATTGCATATCATTTTAAATTTGTATATCATTTTATAATTAATATCATTTTTATATTTTATATCATTTATGTATTTTATATCATTTTTATATTTTATATCATTTATTTATTTTATATCATTTTTATTTTGAATATCATTTTTATTTTGTATATCATTTTATATTTAATATCATTTTTATATTTTATATCATTTATGTATTTTATATCATTTTTATTTTGCATATCATTTTTATTTTGTATATCATTTTATATTTAATATCATTTTTATATTTTATATCATTTATGTATTTTATATCATTTTTATTTTGCATATCATTTTTATTTTGTATATCATTTTATATTTAATATCATTTTTATATTTTATATCATTTATGTATTTTATATCATTTTTATATTTTATATCATTTATGTATTTTATATCATTTTTATTTTGTATATCATTTTATATTTAATATCATTTTATATTTAATATCATTTTTATATTTTATATCATTTATGTATTTTATATCATTTTTATATTTTATATCATTTATGTATTTTATATCATTTTTATTTTGTATATCATTTTTATTTTGTATATAATTCTTATTTTGTATATCATTTTGTATTTAATATCATTTTTATATTTTATATCATTTATGTATTTTATATCATTTTTATATTTTATATCATTTTTATATTTTAATTCAGTTTTATTTTGTTTATCATTTTTATTTTGTATATCATTTTATATTTAATATCATTTTTATATTTTATATCATTTATGTATTTTATATCATTTTTATATTTTATATCATTTTTATTTTGTATATCATTTTTATTTTGTATATCATTTTATATTTAATATCATTTTTATATTTTATATCATTTACGTATTTTATATCATTTTTATATTTTATATAATTTATGTATTTTATATCATTTTTATATTTTATATCATTTTTATATTTTAATTCAGTTTTATTTTGTATATCATTTTTATTTTGTATATCATTTTTATTTTGTATATCATTTTATATATAATATCATTTTTATATTTTATATCATTTATGTATTTTATATCATTTTTATATTTTATATCATTTTTATATTTTAATTCAGTTTTATTTTGTATATCATTTTTATTTTGTATATAATTTTTATTTTGTATATCATTTTATATATAATATCATTTTTATATTTTATATCATTTATGTATTTTATATCATTTTTATATTTTATATCATTTTTATATTTTAATTCAGTTTTATTTTGTATATCATTTTTATTTTGTATATAATTTTTATTTTGTATATCATTTTATATATAATATCATTTTTATATTTTATATCATTTATGTATTTTATATCATTTTTATATTTTATATCATTTTTATATTTTAATTCAGTTTTATTTTGTTTATCATTTTTATTTTGTATATCATTTTATATTTAATATCATTTTTATATTTTATATCATTTATGTATTTTATATCATTTTTATATTTTATATCATTTTTATTTTGTATATCATTTTTATTTTGTATATCATTTTATATTTAATATCATTTTTATATTTTATATCATTTACGTATTTTATATCATTTTTATATTTTATATAATTTATGTATTTTATATCATTTTTATATTTTATATCATTTTTATATTTTAATTCAGTTTTATTTTGTATATCATTTTTATTTTGTATATCATTTTTATTTTGTATATCATTTTTATTTTGTATATCATTTTATATTTAATATCATTTTTATATCTTATATCATTTATGTATTTTATATCATTTTTATATTTTATATAATTTATGTATTTTATATCATTTTTATTTTGTATATCATTTTTATTTTGTATATCATTTTTATTTTGTATATCATTTTTATTTTGTATATCATTTTATATTTAATATCATTTTTATATCTTATATCATTTATGTATTTTATATCATTTTTATATTGTATATCATTTTATATTTAATATCATTTTTATATCTTATATCATTTATGTATTTTCAATCATTTTTATATTTTATATCATTTATGTATTTTATATCATTTTTATTTTGTATATCATTTTATATTTAATATCATTTTTATATCTTATATCATTTATGTATTTTATATCATTTTTATATTTTATATAATTTATGTATTTTATATCATTTTTATTTTGTATATCATTTTTATTTTGTATATCATTTTTATTTTGTATATCATTTTTATTTTGTATATCATTTTTATTTTGTATATCATTTTATATTTAATATCATTTTTATATCTTATATCATTTATGTATTTTCAATCATTTTTATATTTTATATCATTTATGTATTTTATATCATTTTTATTTTGTATATCATTTTTATTTTGTATATCATTTTTATTTTGTATATCATTTTTATTTTGTATATCATTTTTATTTTGTATATCATTTTATATTTAATATCATTTTTATATCTTATATCATTTATGTATTTTATATCATTTTTATATTTTATATAATTTATGTATTTTATATCATTTTTATTTTGTATATCATTTTTATTTTGTATATCATTTTTATTTTGTATATCATTTTTATTTTGTATATCATTTTATATTTAATATCATTTTTATATCTTATATCATTTATGTATTTTATATCATTTTTATATTTTATATCATTTATGTATTTTATATCATTTTTATTTTGTATATCATTTTATATTTAATATCATTTTTATATCTTATATCATTTATGTATTTTATATCATTTTTATATTTTATATAATTTATGTATTTTATATCATTTTTATTTTGTATATCATTTTTATTTTGTATATCATTTTTATTTTGTATATCATTTTTATTTTGTATATCATTTTTATTTTGTATATCATTTTATATTTAATATCATTTTTATATCTTATATCATTTATGTATTTTCAATCATTTTTATATTTTATATCATTTATGTATTTTATATCATTTTTATTTTGTATATCATTTTATATTTAATATCATTTTTATATCTTATATCATTTATGTATTTTATATCATTTTTATATTTTATATAATTTATGTATTTTATATCATTTTTATTTTGTATATCATTTTTATTTTGTATATCATTTTTATTTTGTATATCATTTTTATTTTGTATATCATTTTTATTTTGTATATCATTTTATATTTAATATCATTTTTATATCTTATATCATTTATGTATTTTCAATCATTTTTATATTTTATATCATTTATGTATTTTATATCATTTTTATTTTGTATATCATTTTATATTTAATATCATTTTTATATCTTATATCATTTATGTATTTTATATCATTTTTATATTTTATATAATTTATGTATTTTATATCATTTTTATTTTGTATATCATTTTTATTTTGTATATCATTTTTATTTTGTATATCATTTTTATTTTGTATATCATTTTTATTTTGTATATCATTTTATATTTAATATCATTTTTATATCTTATATCATTTATGTATTTTATATCATTTTTATATTTTATATCATTTATGTATTTTATATCATTTTTATTTTGTATATCATTTTATATTTAATATCATTTTTATATCTTATATCATTTATGTATTTTATATCATTTTTATATTTTATATAATTTATGTATTTTATATCATTTTTATTTTGTATATCATTTTTATTTTGTATATCATTTTTATTTTGTATATCATTTTTATTTTGTATATCATTTTTATTTTGTATATCATTTTATATTTAATATCATTTTTATATCTTATATCATTTATGTATTTTCAATCATTTTTATATTTTATATCATTTATGTATTTTATATCATTTTTATTTTGTATATCATTTTATATTTAATATCATTTTTATATCTTATATCATTTATGTATTTTATATCATTTTTATATTTTATATAATTTATGTATTTTATATCATTTTTATTTTGTATATCATTTTTATTTTGTATATCATTTTTATTTTGTATATCATTTTTATTTTGTATATCATTTTTATTTTGTATATCATTTTATATTTAATATCATTTTTATATCTTATATCATTTATGTATTTTATATCATTTTTATATTTTATATAATTTATGTATTTTATATCATTTTTATTTTGTATATCATTTTTATTTTGTATATCATTTTTATTTTGTATATCATTTTATATTTAATATCATTTCTATATCTTATATCATTTATGTATTTTATATCATTTTTATATTTTATATAATTTATGTATTTTATATCATTTTTATTTTGTATATCATTTTTATTTTGTATATCATTTTTATTTTGTATATCATTTTTATTTTGTATATCATTTTTATTTTGTATATCATTTTATATTTAATATCATTTTTATATCTTATATCATTTATGTATTTTATATCATTTTTATATTTTATATAATTTATGTATTTTATATCATTTTTATTTTGTATATCATTTTTATTTTGTATATCATTTTTATTTTGTATATCATTTTTATTTTGTATATCATTTTATATTTAATATCAATTTTATATCTTATACCATTTATGTATTTTATATCATTTTTATTTTGTATATCATTTTATATTTAATATCATTTATGTATTTTATATCATTTTGATTTTGTATATATTTTTTATATTTATATCATTTATGTATTTTATATCATTTTTATTTTGTATATCATTTTTATTTTGTATATCATTTTTATTTTGTATATCATTTTATATTTAATATCATTTTTATATCTTATATCATTTATGTATTTTATATCATTTTTATATTTTATATCATTTATGTATTTTATATCATTTTTATTTTGTATATCATTTTTATTTTGTATATCATTTTTATTTTGTATATCATTTTTATTTTGTATATCATTTTTATTTTGTATATCATTTTTATTTTGTATATCATTTTAT
Source organism: Phyto melanocephala (assembly GCA_941918925.1). Taxonomy (NCBI): domain Eukaryota; kingdom Metazoa; phylum Arthropoda; class Insecta; order Diptera; family Rhinophoridae; genus Phyto; species Phyto melanocephala. Next base: position 89,235,677 of record OW799233.1, on the reverse strand, counting down.
ATTTAATATCATTTTTATATCTTATACCATTTATGTATTTTATATCATTTTTATTTTGTATATCATTTTATATTTAATATCATTTATGTATTTTATATCATTTTGATTTTGTATATATTTTTTATATTTATATCATTTATGTATTTTATATCATTTTTATTTTGTATATCATTTTTATTTTGTATATCATTTTTATTTTGTATATCATTTTATATTTAATATCATTTTTATATCTTATATCATTTTATATTTAATATCATTTTTATATCTTATACCATTTATGTATTTTATATCATTTTTATATTTTATATCATTTTTATTTTGTATATCATTTTTATTTTGTATATCATTTTATATTTAATATCATTTTTATATCTTATATCATTTATGTATTTTATATCATTTTTATATTTTATATAATTTATGTATTTTATATCATTTTTATTTTGTATATCATTTTTATTTTGTATATCATTTTTATTTTGTATATCATTTTTATTTTGTATATCATTTTTATTTTGTATATCATTTTTATTTTGTATATCATTTTATATTTAATATCATTTTTATATCTTATACCATTTATGTATTTTATATCATTTTTATTTTGTATATCATTTTTATTTTGTATATCATTTTTATTTTGTATATCATTTTATATTTAATATCATTTATGTATTTTATATCATTTTTATTTTGTATATATTTTTTATATTTATATCATTTATGTATTTTATATCATTTTTATTTTGTATATCATTTTTATTTTGTATATCATTTTTATTTTGTATATCATTTTTATTTTGTATATCATTTTTATTTTGTATATCATTTTATATTTAATATCATTTTTATATCTTATAACATTTATGTATTTTATATCATTTTTATTTTGTATATCATTTTTATTTTGTATATCATTTTATATTTAATATCATTTTTATATCTATATCATTTATGTATTTTATATCATTTTTATATTTTATATCATTTATGTATTTTATATCATTTTTATTTTGTATATCATTTTTATTTTGTATATCATTTTTATTTTGTATATCATTTTTATTTTGTATATCATTTTTATTTTGTATATCATTTTTATTTTGTATATCATTTTATATTTAATATCATTTTTATATCTTATAACATTTATGTATTTTATATCATTTTTATTTTGTATATCATTTTTATTTTGTATATCATTTTTATTTTGTATATCATTTTATATTTAATATCATTTTTATATCTTATATCATTTATGTATTTTATATCATTTTTATATTTTATATCGTTTATGTATTTTATATCATTTTTATTTTGTATATCATTTTTATTTTGTATATCATTTTTATTTTGTATATCATTTTTATTTTGTATATCATTTTATATTTAATATCATTTTTATATCTTATAACATTTATGTATTTTATATCATTTTTATTTTGTATATCATTTTTATTTTGTATATCATTTTTATTTTGTATATCATTTTTATTTTGTATATCATTTTTATTTTGTATATCATTTTTATTTTGTATATCATTTTTATTTTGTATATCATTTTATATTTAATATCATTTATATATTTTATATCATTTATGTATTTTATATCATTTTTATATTTTATATCATTTATGTATTTTATATCATTTTTATTTTGTATATCATTTTTATTTTGTATATCATTTTTATTTTGTATATCATTTTATATTTAATATCATTTTTATATCTTATACCATTTATGTATTTTATATCATTTTTATATTTTATATCATTTATGTATTTTATATCATTTTTATTTTGTATATCATTTTTATTTTGTATATCATTTTTATTTTGTATATCATTTTTACTTTGTATATCATTTTTACTTTGTATATCATTTTTATTTTGTATATCATTTTTATTTTGTATATCATTTTTATTTTGTATATCATTTTTATTTTGTATATCATTTTTATTTTGTATATCATTTTATATTTAATATCATTTTTATATCTTATACCATTTATGTATTTTATATCATTTTTATATTTTATATCATTTATGTATTTTATATCATTTTTATTTTGTATATCATTTTTATTTTGTATATCATTTTTACTTTGTATATCATTTTTACTTTGTATATCATTTTTATTTTGTATATCATTTTTATTTTGTATATCATTTTATATTTAATATCATTTTTATATTTTATATCATTTATGTATTTTATATCATTTTTATATTTTATAGCATTTATGTATTTTATATCATTTTTATTTTGTATATCATTTTATATTTAATATCATTTATATATTTTATATCTTTTATGTATTTTATATGATTTTTATATTTAATATTATTTATGTATTTTATATCATTTTTATTTTGTATATCATTTTTATTTTGTATATCATTTTATATTTAATATCATTTTTATATTTTACTAGCCAAACCCGGCGCGCGTTGCTACGCCCCTTAATGAATCGAAATGCATTCTGAATTTTAATTGAATATCAAGTGAAAAAACCTAAAAATTTTATTTTTTATGGGCGTGGCATTGCCCACTTTTCTAGTCACGAAATTGTAAAGTCATAACAGCTCAATATGTGTGCAAAGTTTCAGAAGAATTGGACCAGTGCAAGTACCTCAAAATTAAAATTGTTTTTATGGGCGTGGCCCTGCCCACTTTTTTTATCACGAAATTGTAAAGTCATAACAGCTCAATATGAGTGCAAAGTTTCAGAATAATCGGTCAAGTGCAAGTACTTCAAAATGCTACCTTTTTTTTATGGGCGTGGCACTTCCCACTTTTCTAATCACGAAATTATTTAGTCATGACAGCTCAATATGTGTGCGTAGTTTCAGAAAAATCAGTCTGGTGCAAATACCTCAAAATTATAGCCTTTTTTTATGGGCGTGGTCCCGCCCACTTTTTTAGTCTTAAAATTATAAAGTCACGACAGCTTAATATGTGTGCACAGTTTCAGAAAAATCGGTCTAGTGCAAGTGCCTCAAAATTAAAACTTTTTTAGGGGCGTGGCCCCGCCCACTTTTCTTATCACGAAATTATTTAGTCATGACAGCTCGATATGTGTACAAAGTTTCAGAAAAATCGGTCAAGTGCAAGTAGCTAAAACTGATAACTAATTTTTTATGGGCGTGGCCCCGCCCACTTTTTTTCATCCATAAACACTCCCCGGTATGTGTACAACAACTTACCAAAGTTTGAGCCCGATCGGTTTTACAGTTTCAGAGTCTATAGCTAACACACACACACACACACACACACACACACACACACACACACACACACACACACACACACACACACACACACACACACACACAGAGTTTCACTTTTATATATATAGATATCATTTATGTATTTTATATCATTTTTATACTTTATAGCATTTATGTATTTTATATCATTTTTATTTTGTATATCATTTTTATTTTGTATATCATTTTTATTTTGTATATCATTTTATATTTAATATCATTTTTATATTTTATATCATTTTTGTTTTGTATATCATTTTTATTTTGTATATCATTTTATATTTAATATCATTTATATATTTTATATCATTTATGTATTTTATATCATTTTTATATTTTATATCATTTATGTATTTTATATCATTTTTATTTTGTATATCATTTTTATTTTGTATATCATTTTTATTTTGTATATCATTTTTATTTTGTATATCATTTTATATTTAATATCATTTTTATATTTTATATCATTTATGTATTTTATATCATTTTTATATTTTATATCATTTATGTATTTTATATCATTTTTATTTTGTATATCATTTTTATTTTGTATATCATTTTTATTTTGTATATCATTTTTATTTTGTATATCATTTTTATTTTGTATATCATTTTTATTTTGTATATCATTTTATATTTAATATCATTTTTATATTTTATATCATTTATGTATTTTATATCATTTTTATATTTTATATCATTTATGTATTTTATATTATTTTTATATTTTATATAACTTATGTATTTTATATCATTTATATTTTGTATATCATTTTATATTTAATATCATTTTTATATCTTATATCATTTATGTGTTTTATATCGATTTTATGTTTTATATCATTTATGTATTTTATATCATTTTTATTTCGTATATAATTTTTATTTTGTATATCATTTTTATTTTGTATATCATTTTTATTTTGTATATCATTTTATATTTAATATCATTTTTATTTTTTATATCATTTTTATTTTGTATATCATTTTTATTTTGTATATCATTTTATATTTAATATCATTTATATATTTTATATCTTTTATGTATTTTATATGATTTTTATATTTAATATCATTTATGTATTTTATATCATTTTTATTTTGTATATCATTTTATATTTAATATCATTTTTATATCTTATATCATTTATGTAATTTATATCATTTTTATATCTTATATCATTTATGTATTTTATATCATTTTTATATTTTATATCATTTATGTATTTTATATTATTTTTATATTTTATATAACTTATGTATTTTATATCATTTATATTTTGTATATCATTTTATATTTAATATCATTTTTATATCTTATATCATTTATGTGTTTTATATCGATTTTATGTTTTATATCATTTATGTATTTTATATCATTTTTATTTCGTATATAATTTTTATTTTGTATATCATTTTTATTTTGTATATCATTTTTATTTTGTATATCATTTTTATTTTGTATATCATTTTATATTTAATATCATTTTTATATCTTATATCATTTATGTATTTTATATCATTTTTATATTTTATAGCATTTATGTATTTTATATCATTTTTATATTTTTTATCATTTATGTATTTTATATCATTTTTATATTTTATATCATTTTTATTTTGTATATAATTTTATATTTAATATCATTTTTATATTTTATATCATTTATGTATTTTATAGCATTTTTATATTTTATAGCATTTATGTATTTTATATCATTTTTATATTGTATATCATTTTATATTTTATATCATTTTTATTTTGTATATCATTTTTATTTTGTATATCATTTTATATTTAATATCATTTTTATATTTTATATCATTTATGTATTTTATATCATTTTTATATTTTATAGCATTTATGTATTTTATATCATTTTTATATTTTATATCATTTATGTATTTTATATCATTTTTATTTTGCATATCATTTTTATTTTGTATATCATTTTATATTTAATATCATTTTTATATTTTATATCATTTATGTATTTTATATCATTTTTATATTTTATAGCATTTATGTATTTTATATCATTTTTATTTTGCATATCATTTTTATTTTGTATATAATTTTATATTTAATATCATTTATATATTTTATATCATTTATGTATTTTATATAATTTTTATATTTTATATAACTTATGTATTTTATATCATTTTTATTTTGTATATCATTTTATATTTTATATCATTTTTATATTTTTTATCATTTATGTATTTTTTATCATTTTTATATTTTATATCATTTTTATTTTGTATATAATTTTATATTTAATATCATTTTTATATTTTATAGCATTTATGTATTTTATATCATTTTTATATTTTATAGCATTTATGTATTTTATATCATTTTTATTTTGCATATCATTTTTATTTTGTATATAATTTTATATTTAATATCATTTATATATTTTATATCATTTATGTATTTTATAGCATTTTTATATTTTATAGCATTTATGTATTTTATATCATTTTTATATTGTATATCATTTTATATTTTATATCATTTTTATTTTGTATATCATTTTTATTTTGTATATCATTTTATATTTAATATCATTTTTATATTTTATATCATTTATGTATTTTATATCATTTTTATATTTTATAGCATTTATGTATTTTATATCATTTTTATATTTTATATCATTTATGTATTTTATATCATTTTTATTTTGCATATCATTTTTATTTTGTATATCATTTTATATTTAATATCATTTTTATATTTTATATCATTTATGTATTTTATATCATTTTTATATTTTATAGCATTTATGTATTTTATATCATTTTTATTTTGCATATCATTTTTATTTTGTATATAATTTTATATTTAATATCATTTATATATTTTATATCATTTATGTATTTTATATAATTTTTATATTTTATATAACTTATGTATTTTATATCATTTTTATTTTGTATATCATTTTATATTTTATATCATTTTTATATTTTTTATCATTTATGTATTTTTTATCATTTTTATATTTTATATCATTTTTATTTTGTATATAATTTTATATTTAATATCATTTTTATATTTTATATCATTTATGTATTTTATATCATTTTTATATTTTATAGCATTTATGTATTTTATATCATTTTTATTTTGCATATCATTTTTATTTTGTATATAATTTTATATTTAATATCATTTATATATTTTATATCATTTATGTATTTTATATAATTTTTATATTTTATATAACTTATGTATTTTATATCATTTTTATTTTGTATATCATTTTATATTTTATATCATTTTTATTTTGTATATCATTTTTATTTTGTATATCATTTTTATTTTGTATATCATTTTATATTTAATATCATTTTTATATTTTATATCATTTATGTATTTTATATCATTTTTATATTTTATAGCATTTATGTATTTTATATCATTTTTATATCTTATATCATTTAGTATTTTATATCATTTTTATATTTTATAGCATTTATGTATTTTATATCATTTTTATATTTTATATCATTTATGTATTTTATATCATTTTTATTTTGCATATCATTTTTATTTTGTATATAATTTTATATTTAATATCATTTATATATTTTATATCATTTATGTATTTTATATAATTTTTATATTTTATATAACTTATGTATTTTATATTATTTTTATTTTGTATATCATTTTATATTTTATATCATTTTTATTTTGTATATCATTTTTATTTTGTATATCATTTTATATTTAATATCATTTTTATATTTTATATCATTTATGTATTTTATATCATTTTTATATTTTATAGCATTTATGTATTTTATATCATTTTTATATTTTATATCATTTATGTATTTTATATCATTTTTATTTTGCATATCCTTTTTATTTTGTATATCATTTTATATGTAATATCATTTTTATATTTTATATCATTTATATATTTTATATCATTTTTATATTTTTTATCATTAATGTATTTTATATCATTTTTATATTTTATATCATTTTTATTTTGTATATAATTTTATATTTAATATCATTTTTATATTTTATATCATTTATGTATTTTATATCATTTTTATATTTTATAGCATTTATGTATTTTATATCATTTTTATATTTTATATCATTTTTATTTTGTATATCATTTTATATTTAATATCATTTTTATATCTTATATCATTTATGTACTTTATATCATTTTTATATTTTATATCATTTATGTATTTTATATCATTTTTATTTTGCATATCATTTTTATTTTGTATATCATTTTATATTTAATATCATTTTTATATTTTATAGCATTTATGTATTTTATATCATTTTTATATTTTATATCATTTATGTATTTTATATCATTTTTATATTTTATATCATTTTTATTTTGTATATCATTTTATATTTAATATCATTTTTATATTTTATATCATTTATGTATTTTATATCATTTTTATTTTGTATATAATTTTTATTTTGTATATCATTTTATATTTAATATCATTTTTATATTTTATATCATTTATGTATTTTATATCATTTTTATTTTGTATATCATTTTTATTTTGTATATCATTTTATATTTAATATCATTTTTATATTTTATATCATTTATGTATTTTATATCATTTTTATATTTTATAGCATTTATGTATTTTATATCATTTTTATATTTTATATCATTTATGTATTTTATATCATTTTTATTTTGCATATCCTTTTTATTTTGTATATCATTTTATATGTAATATCATTTTTATATTTTATATCATTTATATATTTTATATCATTTTTATATTTTTTATCATTAATGTATTTTATATCATTTTTATATTTTATATCATTTTTATTTTGTATATAATTTTATATTTAATATCATTTTTATATTTTATATCATTTATGTATTTTATATCATTTTTATATTTTATAGCATTTATGTATTCTATATCATTTTTATATTTTATATCATTTTTATTTTGTATATCATTTTATATTTAATATCATTTTTATATCTTATATCATTTATGTACTTTATATCATTTTTATATTTTATATCATTTATGTATTTTATATCATTTTTATTTTGCATATCATTTTTATTTTGTATATCATTTTATATTTAATATCATTTTTATATTTTATAGCATTTATGTATTTTATATCATTTTTATATTTTATATCATTTATGTATTTTATATCATTTTTATATTTTATATCATTTTTATTTTGTATATCATTTTATATTTAATATCATTTTTATATTTTATATCATTTATGTATTTTATATCATTTTTATTTTGTATATAATTTTTATTTTGTATATCATTTTATATTTAATATCATTTTTATATTTTATATCATTTATGTATTTTATATCATTTTTATTTTTTATATCATTTTTATTTTGTATATCATTTTATATTTAATATCATTTTTATATTTTATATCATTTATGTATTTTATATCATTTTTATATTTTATATCATTTTTATTTTGTATATCATTTTATATTTAATATCATTTTTATATTTTATATCATTTATGTATTTTATATCATTTTTATATTTTATATCATTTTTATTTTGTATATCATTTTATATTTAATATCATTTTTATATTTTATATCATTTATGTATTTTATATCATTTTTATTTTGTATATAATTTTTATTTTGTATATCATTTTATATATAATATCATTTTTATATTTTATATCATTTATGTATTTTATATCATTTTTATATTTTATAGCATTTTTATTTTGTATATCATTTTATATTTAATATCATTTTTATATCTTATATCATTTATGTATTTTATATCATTTTTATATTTTATATCATTTATGTATTTTATATCATTTTTATTTTGCATATCATTTTTATTTTGTATATCATTTTATATTTAATATCATTTTTATATTTTATATCATTTATGTATTTTATATCATTTTTATTTTGTATATCATTTTTATTTTGTATATCATTTTATATTTAATATCATTTTTATATTTTATATCATTTATGTATTTTATATCATTTTTATTTTGCATATCATTTTTATTTTGTATATCATTTTATATTTAATATCATTTTTATATTTTATATCATTTATATATTTTATATCATTTTTATATTTTTTATCATTTATGTATTTTATATCATTTTTATATTTTATATCATTTTTATTTTGTATATAATTTTATATTTAATATCATTTTTATATTTTATATCATTTATGTATTTTATAGCATTTTTATATTTTATAGCATTTATGTATTTTATATCATTTTTATATTTTATATCATTTATGTATTTTATATCATTTTTATATTTTATATCATTTTTATTTTGTATATCATTTTATATTTAATATCATTTTTATATCTTATATCATTTATGTATTTTATATCATTTTTATATTTTATATCATTTATGTATTTTATATCATTTTTATTTTGCATATCATTTTTATTTTGTATATCATTTTATATTTAATATCATTTTTATATTTTTTATCATTTATGTATTTAATATCATTTTTATATTTTATATCATTTATGTATTTTATATCATTTTTATTTTGCATATCATTTTTATTTTGTATATCATTTTATATTTAATATCATTTTTATATTTTTTATCATTTATGTATTTAATATCATTTTTATATTTTATATCATTTATGTATTTTATATCATTTTTATATTTTATATCATTTTTATTTTGTATATCATTTTATATTTAATATCATTTTTATATTTTATATCATTTATGTATTTTATATCATTTTTATTTTGTATATAATTTTTATTTTGTATATCATTTTATATATAATAGCATTTTTATATTTTATATCATTTATGTATTTTATATCATTTTTATATTTTATAGCATTTATGTATTTTATATCATTTTTATATTTTATATCATTTATGTATTTGATATCATTTTTATATTTTATATCATTTTTATTTTGTATATCATTTTATATTTAATATCATTTTTATATCTTATATCATTTATGTATTTTATATCATTTTTATATTTTATATCATTTATGTATTTTATATCATTTTTATTTTGCATATCATTTTTATTTTGTATATCATTTTATATTTAATATCATTTTTATATTTTATATCATTTATGTATTTTATATCATTTTTATTTTGTATATCATTTTTATTTTGTATATCATTTTATATTTAATATCATTTTTATATTTTATATCATTTATGTATTTTATATCATTTTTATTTTGCATATCATTTTTATTTTGTATATCATTTTATATTTAATATCATTTTTATATTTTATATCATTTATATATTTTATATCATTTTTATATTTTTTATCATTTATGTATTTTATATCATTTATGTATTTTATAGCATTTTTATATTTTATAGCATTTATGTATTTTATATCATTTTTATATTTTATATCATTTATGTATTTTATATCATTTTTATATTTTATATCATTTTTATTTTGTATATCATTTTATATTTAATATCATTTTTATATCTTATATCATTTATGTATTTTATATCATTTTTATATTTTATATCATTTATGTATTTTATATCATTTTTATATTTTATATCATTTTTATTTTGTATATCATTTTATATTTAATATCATTTTTATATCTTATATCATTTATGTATTTTATATCATTTTTATATTTTATATCATTTATGTATTTAATATCATTTTTATATTTTATATCATTTTTATTTTGTATATCATTTTATATTTAATATCATTTTTATATCTTATATCATTTATGTATTTTATATCATTTTTATTTTGCATATCATTTTTATTTTGTATATCATTTTATATATAATATCATTTTTATATTTTATATCATTTATGTATTTAATATCATTTTTATATTTTATATCATTTTTATTTTGTATATCATTTTATATTTAATATCATTTTTATATTTTATATCATTTATGTATTTTATATCATTTTTATTTTGCATATCATTTTTATTTTGTATATCATTTTATATATAATATCATTTTTATATTTTATATCATTTATGTATTTTATATCATTTTTATTTTGCATATCATTTTATATTTAATATCATTTTATATTTAATATCATTTTTATATCTTATATCATTTATGTATTTTATATCATTTTTATATTTTATATCATTTATGTATTTTATATCATTTTTATTTTGTATATCATTTTATATTTAATATCATTTTTATATTTTATATCATTTATGTATTTTATATCATTTTTATTTTGTATATCATTTTATATTTAATAACATTTATATATTTTATATCATTTATGTATTTTATATCATTTTTATATTTTATATCATTTATGTATTTTATATCATTTTTATTTTGTATATAATTTTATATTTAATATCATTTATATATTTTATATCATTTATGTATTTTATATCATTTTTATATTTTATATCATTTCTGTATTTTATATCATTTTTATTTTGTATATCATTTTTATTTTGTATATCATTTTTATTTTGTATATCACTTTTATTTTGTATATCATTTTATATTTAATATCATTTTTATATTTTATATCATTTATGTATTTTATATCATTTTTATTTTGTATAAAATTTTTATTTTGTATATCATTTTATATTTAATATCATTTTTATATTTTATATCATTTTATATTTAATATCATTTTTATATTTTATATCATTTATATATTTTATATCATTTTTATATTTTATATCATTTATGTATTTTATATCATTTTTATATTTTATAGCATTTATGTATTTTATATCATTTTTATATCTTATATCATTTAGTATTTTATATCATTTTTATATTTTATAGCATTTATGTATTTTATATCATTTTTATATTTTATATCATTTATGTATTTTATATCATTTTTATTTTGTATATCATTTTTATATTTTATATCATTTTTATTTTGTATATCATTTTTATTTTGTATATCATTTTTATTTTGTATATCATTTTATATTTAATATCATTTTTATTTTTTATATCATTTTTATTTTGTATATCATTTTTATTTTGTATATCATTTTATATTTAATATCATTTTTATATTTTATATCATTTATATATTTTATATCATTTTTATATTTTTTATCATTTATGTATTTTATATCATTTTTATATTTTATATCATTTTTATTTTGTATATCATTTTATATTTAATATCATTTTTATTTTGTATATCATTTTATATTTAATATCATTTTTATATTTTATATCATTTATGTATTTTATATCATTTTTATTTTGTATATCATTTTTATTTTGTATATCATTTTATATTTAATATCATTTTTATATCTTATACCATTTATGTATTTTATATCATTTTTATATTTTATATCATTTATGTATTTTATATCATTTTTATTTTGTATATCATTTTTATTTTGTATATCATTTTATATTTAATATCATTTTTATATCTTATACCATTTATGTATTTTATATCATTTTTATATTTTATATCATTTATGTATTTTATATCATTTTTATTTTGTATATCATTTTTATTTTGTATATCATTTTATATTTAATATCATTTTTATATCTTATACCATTTATGTATTTTATATCATTTTTATATTTTATATCATTTATGTATTTTATATCATTTTTATTTTGTATATCATTTTTATTTTGTATATCATTTTATATTTAATATCATTTTTATATTTTATATCATTTATGTATTTTATATCATTTTTATTTTGCATATCATTTTTATTTTGTATATCATTTTATATTTAATATCATTTTTATATTTTATATCATTTATATATTTTATATCATTTTTATATTTTTTATCATTTATGTATTTTATATCATTTTTATATTTTATATCATTTTTATTTTGTATATAATTTTATATTTAATATCATTTTTATATTTTATATCATTTATGTATTTTATAGCATTTTTATATTTTATAGCATTTATGTATTTTATATCATTTTTATATTTTATATCATTTATGTATTTTATATCATTTTTATATTTTATATCATTTTTATTTTGTATATCATTTTATATTTAATATCATTTTTATATCTTATATCATTTATGTATTTTATATCATTTTTATATTTTATATCATTTATGTATTTTATATCATTTTTATTTTGCATATCATTTTTATTTTGTATATCATTTTATATTTAATATCATTTTTATATTTTTTATCATTTATGTATTTAATATCATTTTTATATTTTATATCATTTATGTATTTTATATCATTTTTATTTTGCATATCATTTTTATTTTGTATATCATTTTATATTTAATATCATTTTTATATTTTTTATCATTTATGTATTTAATATCATTTTTATATTTTATATCATTTATGTATTTTATATCATTTTTATATTTTATATCATTTTTATTTTGTATATCATTTTATATTTAATATCATTTTTATATTTTATATCATTTTACATCATTTTTATTTTGTATATAATTTTTATTTTGTATATCATTTTATATATAATATCATTTTTATATTTTATATCATTTATGTATTTTATATCATTTTTATATTTTATAGCATTTATGTATTTTATATCATTTTTATATTTTATATCATTTATGTATTTTATATCATTTTTATATTTTATATCATTTTTATTTTGTATATCATTTTATATTTAATATCATTTTTATATCTTATATCATTTATGTATTTTATATCATTTTTATATTTTATATCATTTATATTTTATTTTGTATATCATTTTATATATAATATCATTTTTATATTTTATATCATTTATGTATTTTATATCATTTTTATATTTTATAGCATTTATGTATTTTATATCATTTTTATATTTTATATCATTTATGTATTTGATATCATTTTTATATTTTATATCATTTTTATTTTGTATATCATTTTATATTTAATATCATTTTTATATCTTATATCATTTATGTATTTTATATCATTTTTATATCTTATATCATTTATGTATTTTATATCATTTTTATATTTTATATCATTTATGTATTTTATATCATTTTTATTTTGCATATCATTTTTATTTTGTATATCATTTTATATTTAATATCATTTTTATATTTTATATCATTTATGTATTTTATATCATTTTTATTTTGTATATCATTTTTATTTTGTATATCATTTTATATTTAATATCATTTTTATATTTTATATCATTTATGTATTTTATATCATTTTTATTTTGTATATAATTTTTATTTTGTATATCATTTTATATATAATATCATTTTTATATTTTATATCATTTATGTATTTTATATCATTTTTATATTTTATATCATTATTATTTTGTATATCATTTTATATTTAATATCATTTTTATATCTTATATCATTTATGTATTTTATATCATTTTTATATTTTATATCATTTATGTATTTTATATCATTTTTATTTTGCATATCATTTTTATTTTGTATATCATTTTTATTTTGTATATCATTTTATATATAATATCATTTTTATATTTTATATCATTTATGTATTTTATATCATTTTTATATTTTATAGCATTTATGTAGTTTATATCATTTTTATATTTTATATCATTTATGTATTTGATATCATTTTTATATTTTATATCATTTTTATTTTGTATATCATTTTATATTTAATATCATTTTTATATCTTATATCATTTATGTATTTTATATCATTTTTATATATTATATCATTTATGTATTTTATATCATTTTTATTTTGCATATCATTTTTATTTTGTATATCATTTTTATTTTGTATATCATTTTATATATAATATCATTTTTATATTTTATATCATTTATGTATTTTTTATCATTTTTATATTTTATAGCATTTATGTATTTTATATCATTTTTATATTTTATATCATTTATGTATTTGATATCATTTTTATATTTTATATCATTTTTATTTTGTATATCATTTTATATTTAATATCATTTTTATATCTTATATCATTTATGTATTTTATATCATTTTTATATTTTATAGCATTTATGTATTTTATATCATTTTTATATTTTATATCATTTATGTATTTGATATCATTTTTATATTTTATATCATTTTTATTTTGTATATCATTTTATATTTAATATCATTTTTATATCTTATATCATTTATGTATTTTATATCATTTTTATATTTTATATCATTTATGTATTTTATATCATTTTTATTTTGCATATCATTTTTATTTTGTATATCATTTTATATTTAATATCATTTTTATATTTTATATCATTTATATATTTTATATCATTTGTATATTTTTTATCATTTATGTATTTTATATCCTTTTTATATTTTATATCATTTTTATTTTGTATATAATTTTATATTTAATATCATTTTTATATTTTATATCATTTATGTATTTTATAGCATTTTTATATTTTATAGCATTTATGTATTTTATATCATTTTTATATTTTATATCATTTATGTATTTTATATCATTTTTATATTTTATATCATTTTTATTTTGTATATCATTTTATATTTAATATCATTTTTATATCTTATATTATTTATGTATTTTATATCATTTTTATATTTTATATCATTTATGTATTTTATATCATTTTTATTTTGCATATCATTTTTATTTTGTATATCATTTTATATTTAATATCATTTTTATATTTTTTATCATTTATGTATTTAATATCATTTTTATATTTTATATCATTTATGTATTTTATATCATTTTTATTTTGCATATCATTTTTATTTTGTATATCATTTTATATTTAATATCATTTTTATATTTTTTATCATTTATGTATTTAATATCATTTTTATATTTTATATCATTTATGTATTTTATATCATTTTTATATTTTATATCATTTTTATTTTGTATATCATTTTATATTTAATATCATTTTTATATTTTATATCATTTATGTATTTTATATCATTTTTATTTTGTATATAATTTTTATTTTGTATATCATTTTATATATAATATCATTTTTATATTTTATATCATTTATGTATTTTATATCATTTTTATATTTTATAGCATTTATGTATTTTATATCATTTTTATATTTTATATCATTTATGTATTTTATATCATTTTTATATTTTATATCATTTTTATTTTGTATATCATTTTATATTTAATATCATTTTTATATCTTATATCATTTATGTATTTTATATCATTTTTATATTTTATATCATTTATGTATTTTATATCATTTTTATTTTGCATATCATTTTTATTTTGTATATCATTTTATATTTAATATCATTTTTATATTTTATATCATTTATGTATTTTATATCATTTTTATTTTGTATATCATTTTATATTTAATATCATTTTTATATTTTATATCATTTATGTATTTTATATCATTTTTATTTTGCATATCATTTTTATTTTGTATATCATTTTATATTTAATATCATTTTTATATTTTATATCATTTATATATTTTATATCATTTTTATATTTTATAGCATTTATGTATTTTATATCATTTTTATATTTTATATCATTTATGTATTTTATATCATTTTTATATTTTATATCATTTTTATTTTGTATATCATTTTATATTTAATATCATTTTTATATCTTATATCATTTATGTATTTTATATCATTTTTATATTTTATATCATTTATGTATTTTATATCATTTTTATTTTGCATATCATTTTTATTTTGTATATCATTTTATATTTAATATCATTTTTATATTTTTTATCATTTATGTATTTAATATCATTTTTATATTTTATATCATTTATGTATTTTATATCATTTTTATTTTGCATATCATTTTTATTTTGTATTTCATTTTATATTTAATATCATTTTTATATTTTATATCATTTATGTATTTTATATCATTTTTATATTTTATATCATTTATGTATTTTATATCATTTTTATATTTTATATCATTTTTATTTTGTATATCATTTTATATTTAATATCATTTTTATATCTTATATCATTTATGTATTTTATATCATTTTTATATTCTATATCATTTATGTATTTTATATCATTTTTATATTTTATATCATTTTTATTTTGTATATCATTTTATATTTAATATCATTTTTATATCTTATATCATTTTATATTTAATATCATTTTTATATTTTTTATCATTTATGTATTTAATATCATTTTTATATTTTATATCATTTATGTATTTTATATCATTTTTATTTTGCATATCATTTTTATTTTGTATATCATTTTATATTTAATATCATTTTTATATTTTATATCATTTATGTATTTTATATCATTTTTATATTTTATATCATTTATGTATTTTATATCATTTTTATATTTTATATCATTTTTATTTTGTATATCATTTTATATTTAATATCATTTTTATATCTTATATCATTTATGTATTTTATATCATTTTTATATTTTATATCATTTATGTATTTTATAGCATTTTTATTTTGTATATCATTTTATATTTAATATCATTTTTATATTTTATATCATTTATGTATTTTATATAATTTTTATTTTGTATATAATTTTTATTTTGTATATTATTTTATATTTAATATCATTTTTATATTTTATATCATTTATGTATTTTATATCATTTTTATATTTTATAGCATTTATGTATTTTATATCATTTTTATATTTTATATCATTTATGTATTTTATATCATTTTTATTTTGTATATCATTTTATATTTAATATCATTTTTATATTTTATATCATTTATGTATTTTATATCATTTTTATTTTGCATATCGTTTTTATTTTGTATATCATTTTATATTTAATATCATTTTTATATTTTATATCATTTATGTATTTTATATCATTTTTATATTTTATAGCATTTATGTATTTTATATCATTTTTATATTTTATATCATTTATGTATTTTATATCATTTTTATATTTTATATCATTTTTATTTTGTATATCATTTTATATTTAATATCATTTTTATATCTTATATCATTTATGTATTTTATATCATTTTTATATTTTATATCATTTATGTATTTTATATCATTTTTATTTTGTATATCATTTTATATTTAATATCATTTTTATATTTTATATCATTTATGTATTTTATATCATTTTTATTTTGTATATCATTTTTATTTTGTATATCATTTTATATTTAATATCATTTTTATATTTTATATCATTTATGTATTTTATATCATTTTTATATTTTATAGCATTTATGTATTTTATATCATTTTTATATTTTATATCATTTATGTATTTTATATCATTTTTATTTTGCATATCATTTTTATTTTGTATATAATTTTATTATTTAATATCATTTTTATATTTTTTATCATTTATGTATTTTATATCATTTTTATATTTTATATCATTTATGTATTTTATATCATTTTTATTTTGCATATCATTTTTATTTTGTATATCATTTTATATATAATATCATTTTTATATTTTATATCATTTATGTATTTTATATCATTTTTATTTTGCATATCATTTTATATTTAATATCATTTTATATTTAATATCATTTTTATATCTTATATCATTTATGTATTTTATATCATTTTTATATTTTATATCATTTATGTATTTTATATCATTTTTATTTTGTATATCATTTTATATTTAATATCATTTTTATATTTTATATCATTTATGAATTTTATATCATTTTTATATTTTATAGCATTTATGTATTTTATATCATTTTTATATTTTATATCATTTATGTATTTTATATCATTTTTATATTTTATATCATTTTTATTTTGTATATCATTTTATATTTAATATCATTTTTATATTTTATATCATTTATGTATTTTATATCATTTTTATTTTGTATATAATTTTTATTTTTTATATTATTTTATATTTAATATCATTTTTATATTTTATATCATTTATGTATTTTATATCATTTTTATATTTTATAGCATTTATGTATTTTATATCATTTTTATATTTTATATCATTTATGTATTTTATATCATTTTTATTTTGTATATCATTTTATATATAATATCATTTTTATATTTTATATCATTTATGTATTTTATATCATTTTTATATTTTTTATCATTTATGTATTTTATATCATTTTTATATTTTATATCATTTATGTATTTTATATCATTTTTATTTTGCATATCATTTTTATTTTGTATATCATTTTATATTTAATATCATTTTTATATTTTATATCATTTATGTATTTTATATCATTTTTATTTTGCATATCATTTTATATTTAATATCATTTTATATTTAATATCATTTTTATATCTTATATCATTTATGTATTTTATATCATTTTTATATTTTATATCATTTATGTATTTTATATCATTTTTATTTTGTATATCATTTTATATTTAATATCATTTTTATATTTTACTAGCTAATACCCGGTGTGCTTTGCCACCCCAAATTTTAGTATTTAATTCATATGGCAGGTGCCACGCCCACTATTGTTAATGCAACCATTTTTTCCATAAATGTTTATTTGAATATCAAAGTTTCTTTTGCAAAATTTTAGTACTCTAATCGATATCGTTTTCCAGATATACGAATTTTAGTATTTAATTCATATGGTAGGTGCCACGCCCACTATTGTTAATTCACTAATTTTTCCATAAATGTTTATTTGAATATCAAAGTTGCTTTTGCAAAATTTTACTACTCTAATCGATATCATTTTCCAAATATACGAATTTTAGTATTTAATTCATATGGTGGGTGCCACGCCCACTATTGTTAATTCACCCATTTTTCCCATAAATGTTTATTTGAATATCAAAGTTGCTTTTGCAAAATTTTACTACTCTAATCGATATCGTTTTCCAAATATACGAATTTTAGTATTTAATTCATGTGGCCACGCCTACTATTGCAAGTCCGCCCATTTTTTACCCAAATGTTCGTGTGGATGTCAAAATTTACCGTACTTAATTTGAAGACTCTAGCTGCATTAACTTTCGTGATATATAATATTTAATACTTATTCTTTAATAGGGCGTGGCACCCCGCCCACTTACAATTTCAAATCAAGGTATAGCCTTTAGTTCCTTCCAGACATACAGGACGATTCTGTGAAAATTTCAAGGAAATCGGTCCAGCCGTTTAACCGTCTATAAAGCACAAACAAACATACAAACATATAAACATACAAACATACAAACACACATTGATTTTTATATATATTGATTCATATGTTGGTGCCACGCCCATTACTGATAATGCACCCATTTCTTGCCTAAATGTTCATTTGGGTGTCAAATTTGCTCTTGTAGAATTTTAGTACTCTAATCGATTTCGTTTTCCAGATATACAAATTTTAGTATTTAATTCATATGGCAGGTGCCACGCCCACTATTGCTAATGTACCCATTTTTTACAAAAATGTTTGTTTGTATGTCAAAGTTGCCCTTGCACAATTTTAGTACTCTAATCGATATCGTTTTCCAGATATACAAATTTTAGTATTTAATTCATATGTTGGTGCCACGCCCACTATTGGTAATATACCCATTTTTTCCAAAAATGTTTATTTGGATGTCAAAGTTGCCCTTGCAAAATTTTAGTACTCTAATCGATATCGTTTTCCAGATATACGAATTTTAGTATTTAATTCATATGGTGGGTGCCACGCCCACTACTGATAATGCACCCATTTTTTCCAAAAATGTTTATTTGGATGTCAAAATTGCTTTTGCAAAATTTTAGTACTCTAATCGATATCGTTTTCCAGATATAAAAATTTTAGTATTTAATTCATATGGCAGGTGCCACGCCCACTATTGCTAATGTGCCCATTTTTTCCAGAAATGTTTATTTGGATGTCAAAGTTCCTCTTGCAAAATTTTAGTACTCTAATCGATATCGTTTTCCAGATATACAAATTTTAGTATTTAATTCATATGGCAGGTGCCACGCCCACTATTGCCAATGTACCCATTTTTTCCAGAAATGTTTATTTGGATGTCAAAGTTGCTCTTGCGAAATTTTACTACTCTAATCGATTTCGTTTTCCAAATATACGAATTTTAGTATTCAATTCATGTGGCCACGCCTACTATTCCAAGTCCGCCCATTTTTTACCCAAATGTTCGTGTGGATGTCAAAGCTTACCGTACTTAATTTGAAGACTCTACCTGCATTAACTTTCGTGATATATAATATTTAATACTTATTCTTTAATAGGGCGTGGCAACCCGCCCACTGACAATTTCAAACGAAAGTATAGCCTATAGTTCCTTCCAGACATACAGAAAGATTTTTGATTTTTATATATATAGAAGATAGAAGATAGAAGATATCATTTATGTATTTTATAGCATTTTTATATTTTATAGCATTTATGTATTTTATATCATTTTTATATTTTATATCATTTATGTATTTTATATCATTTTTATATTTTATATCATTTTTATTTTGTATATCATTTTATATTTAATATCATTTTTATATTTTATATCATTTATGTATTTTATATCATTTTTATTTTGTATATAATTTTTATTTTGTATATTATTTTATATTTAATATCATTTTTATATTTTATATCATTTATGTATTTTATATCATTTTTATATTTTATAGCATTTATGTATTTTATATCATTTTTATATTTTATATCATTTATGTATTTTATATCATTTTTATTTTGTATATCATTTTATATTTAATATCATTTTTATATTTTATATCATTTATGTATTTTATATCATTTTTATTTTGCATATCATTTTTATTTTGTATATCATTTTATATTTAATATCATTTTTATATTTTATATCATTTATGTATTTTATATCATTTTTATTTTGCATATCATTTTTATTTTGTATATCATTTTATATTTAATATCATTTTTATATTTTATATCATTTATGTATTTTATATCATTTTTATTTTGCATATCATTTTTATTTTGTATATCATTTTATATTTAATATCATTTTTATATTTTATATCATTTATGTATTTTATATCATTTTTATATTTTATATCATTTATGTATTTTATATCATTTTTATATTTTATATCATTTTTATTTTGTATATCATTTTATATTTAATATCATTTTTATATTTTATATCATTTATGTATTTTATATCATTTTTATTTTGCATATCATTTTTATTTTGTATATCATTTTATATTTAATATCATTTTTATATTTTATATCATTTATGTATTTTATATCATTTTTATTTTGCATATCATTTTTATTTTGTATATCATTTTATATTTAATATCATTTTTATATTTTATATCATTTATGTATTTTATATCATTTTTATATTTTATATCATTTATGTATTTTATATCATTTTTATATTTTATATCATTTTTATTTTGTATATCATTTTATATTTAATATCATTTTTATATTTTATATCATTTATGTATTTTATATCATTTTTATTTTGCATATCATTTTTATTTTGTATATCATTTTATATTTAATATCATTTTTATATTTTATATCATTTATGTATTTTATATCATTTTTATTTTGCATATCATTTTTATTTTGTATATCATTTTATATTTAATATCATTTTTATATTTTATATCATTTATGTATTTTATATCATTTTTATATTTTATAGCATTTATGTATTTTATATCATTTTTATATTTTATATCATTTATGTATTTTATATCATTTTTATATTTTATATCATTTTTATTTTGTATATCATTTTATATTTAATATCATTTTTATATTTTATATCATTTATGTATTTTATATCATTTTTATTTTGCATA
Source organism: Phyto melanocephala (assembly GCA_941918925.1). Classification (NCBI taxonomy): domain Eukaryota; kingdom Metazoa; phylum Arthropoda; class Insecta; order Diptera; family Rhinophoridae; genus Phyto; species Phyto melanocephala. Next base: position 89,212,568 of record OW799233.1, on the reverse strand, counting down.
TCATTTTTATTTTGTATATCATTTTATATTTAATATCATTTTTATATTTTATATCATTTATGTATTTTATATCATTTTTATATTTTATAGCATTTATGTATTTTATATCATTTTTATATTTTATATCATTTATGTATTTTATATCATTTTTATATTTTATATCATTTTTATTTTGTATATCATTTTATATTTAATATCATTTTTATATCTTATATCATTTATGTATTTTATATCATTTTTATATTTTATATCATTTATGTATTTTATATCATTTTTATTTTGTATATCATTTTATATTTAATATCATTTTTATATTTTATATCATTTATGTATTTTATATCATTTTTATTTTGTATATCATTTTTATTTTGTATATCATTTTATATTTAATATCATTTTTATATTTTATATCATTTATGTATTTTATATCATTTTTATATTTTATAGCATTTATGTATTTTATATCATTTTTATATTTTATATCATTTATGTATTTTATATCATTTTTATTTTGCATATCATTTTTATTTTGTATATAATTTTATTATTTAATATCATTTTTATATTTTTTATCATTTATGTATTTTATATCATTTTTATATTTTATATCATTTATGTATTTTATATCATTTTTATTTTGCATATCATTTTTATTTTGTATATCATTTTATATATAATATCATTTTTATATTTTATATCATTTATGTATTTTATATCATTTTTATTTTGCATATCATTTTATATTTAATATCATTTTATATTTAATATCATTTTTATATCTTATATCATTTATGTATTTTATATCATTTTTATATTTTATATCATTTATGTATTTTATATCATTTTTATTTTGTATATCATTTTATATTTAATATCATTTTTATATTTTATATCATTTATGTATTTTATATCATTTTTATATTTTATAGCATTTATGTATTTTATATCATTTTTATATTTTATATCATTTATGTATTTTATATCATTTTTATTTTGTATATCATTTTATATTTAATATCATTTTTATATTTTATATCATTTATGTATTTTATATCATTTTTATTTTGTATATAATTTTTATTTTGTATATAATTTTATATTTAATATCATTTTTATATTTTAAATCATTTATGTATTTTATATTATTTTTATATTTTATATCATTTCTGTATTTTATATCATTTTTATTTTGTATATCATTTTTATTTTGTATATCATTTTTATTTTGTATACCATTTTATATTTAATATCATTTATATATTTTATATCATTTATGTATTTTATACCATTTTTATATTTTATATCATTTATGTATTTTATATCATTTTTATTTTGTATATAATTTTTATTTTGTATATCATTTTATATTTAATATCATTTATATATTTTATATCACTTATGTATTTTATATCATTTTTATATTTTATATCATTTCTGTATTTTATATCATTTTTATTTTGTATATCATTTTTATTTTATATATCATTTTATATTTAATATCATTTTTATGTATTATATCATTTTTATTTTGTATATAATTTTTATTTTGTATATCATTTTATATTTAATATCATTTTTATATTTTATATCATTTATGTATTTTATATCATTTTTATTTTGTATATAATTTTTATTTTGTATATCATTTTATATTTAATATCATTTTTATATTTTATATCATTTATGTATTTTATATCATTTTTATTTTGTATATCATTTTATATTTAATAACATTTATATATTTTATATCATTTATGTATTTTATATCATTTTTATATTTTATATCATTTATGTATTTTATATCATTTTTATTTTGTATATAATTTTATATTTAATATCATTTATATATTTTATATCATTTATGTATTTTATATCATTTTTATATTTTATATCATTTCTGTATTTTATATCATTTTTATTTTGTATATCATTTTTATTTTGTATATCATTTTTATTTTGTATATCACTTTTATTTTGTATATCATTTTATATTTAATATCATTTTTATATTTTATATCATTTATGTATTTTATATCATTTTTATTTTGTATAAAATTTTTATTTTGTATATCATTTTATATTTAATATCATTTTTATATTTTATATCATTTATGTATTTTATATCATTTTTATTTTGTATATCATTTTATATTTAATATCATTTATATAAGTTAATACCCCTAATGTTCTACCACTCAATTCGTGGAATCGTAAAATACAAAGTCATTAATTTCTAAAATAAAAGATTTCCCACACTGCCCCAATTTAAAAGGCATAATCTTTCATTGCACCTTTTGCCAGACTAATTTCCCAGAACTCAGGAAATCAGTCTGCACATGCTGTCAACGTATTTCACAACAATATTCTATTTCTTATTTTTCGTTTAATAAATTCCAACTAATTTTACAGTATTTTATTTTTTATTCTCATTTAATAAATTCCAACTAATTTTACAATATTTTATTTTTTATTCTCATTTAATAAATTCCAACTAATTTTACAGTATTTTATTTTTTATTCTCATTTAATAAATTCCAACTAATTTTAAGTCTTTCCCAACACATTGTGCCCCAATCATTATTGTAATTTTTTTGCTGACGATACGTCTACATTGTTTACCGTTTTTAATTATAAAATAAAGTTTATGGACTACACTATTCAGTCGTAGTCAAGTACTCGAAAAACAAACGTTAATTTATTTAACTGGCGCCCAACGTAAAATAAAATATTGTGTGTGTAAGTGTGAACTAGAGAACCTTAGTAAAAGTGATGAAAAGGATTAATTCTCGGTCACCAACATTTTCAAAAATTAAAACTTTAATAAAAATAAAAGACTAAACTCTGAACTAAATGAAAGAAGTTAAAATACATTTTTATAAACTAAAACTTTGAATTAATGAAAAAGTGAATAAATAAAAGAACGTTAAAATAAATCCTCCTTATATTAACTAAAAGAAAACGCTAAAATTATAAAAATAAAAAAGAAACACCAAATAAGAATGTTTAATTAAATTAAGGTAACATTTACCCATCTTTAGCCAAGAAATAGGAAAAAAAGGAGATTTAAAAGCTTTGAACAATTAATATTCTCGCAACCCGCTGAAAAATCATCTACAGCAAACAAATCAACTAACAAATCGACAAAATATCTACAATACAACCATCAAAAAACCAAGCAACAACAGAATCAACAAGCAAAACAACAAAATACCTACATCAACCCAACAAACAATAGAAGTAACAACGAGAAGTTAACAGAAACGACAACAGGATCAAGAAACAAATTAATAGACAAACCAACAAAAACATCTACATCAACCCAACTGACAAGAAACAAACAAATCAAGATGATACAGAAGATAATCATTTTAATGTAAGTTAAGTAAAACTTTGAGCTAAGATTATAAGTGTAAACTATCTTTTTAAGAAACGTGAAAATCAAAATTAAGTCTAAATTAAACTTAAGAATTTTGTAGACAAAAAATTACATTTTCGAATAGTCTTAACAAGGAAAGCAAGTGCAGATTTTCTGAGTAAAAAACATAAACTTCAAACCGAAAGAATAGGTTTATAACTCTGAGTGTAAGAAAAAGTTCCCCAAACTTATGTCCGACTCTAGTTACGACACAGACGGATCTACGACAGAACCTTTGGACTGGATAACCTCCTCGGGGGATTCAGGAGTAGAGTACGATAGCAGACGAACTGAGACTAGACGAAAAGTACCCCTAAGTAGAGAACGAAGACATTTTTATTATAATTTACGCCAACAGAGACTAAACAACCAAAATGGCTAATCCAAATAACCTCATCAGACCCCCGGTTATAAATCCCAATCAGGCTCCGGGAAACCAGGTACCTAACCACCTGGGTATAACTGCAGAGATAGAAGCACGAATCATTAACTTAGTTAGAAGAACTTATGAAGAGGAACAACAGGCTAGAAATAGGGAAGAAATAGTAGTAGATCAGGGAATAGACATACGGTACAACAACGATCTAACGGATCTGGACAAGATTCCAGACATAGTAAAATGTCTTAGAGATTTCTCTGGGAACCCGATAGAATTCGGATCCTGGAAGAAAAGTGTGGAAAGAGTCCTTAGGATTTATGACTCACTCAAGGGAACGCCTAAATACTTCGGAATACTGAACGTCGTAAGAAACAAAATTACGGGCAACGCGGATATTGCACTGGAGTCCTATAACACTCCATTAAATTGGGACTGCATCATAAGATGCCTTACTACACATTACGCGGACAAGAGGGACTTAGGAACACTGGAATACCAAATGTCTTCCATGACACAGGGTAATAATTCAGTACAGGACTTTTACAAGGAAATTTACGCCCATCTGTCTCTGATATTAAATAAAATCGCGTGTATGGAGGAAAGCGAGGCATCCATTAACCTTTTAACAAGAACGTACCGCAACAAGGCTCTGGATACCTTCATAAGAGGACTTAGAGGCGACTTGCCAAGACTTCTAGGAATAAGAGAACCTTCTGACTTACACGAAGCTCTGCACCTATGCCTAAAATTAGAAAACCAACAGCTTAGGACTCAGTATGCAATCAATACTACCAGGTCACCCCCAATTCCACAACGCAAACCCGATAACCATAATCGGAACCGAACTTTTTACCCCCAATTATCTCATTTGCCCCATATACCACGTTACCAGACAAACTATGCCAATCAAAACGATTTGCGAAGATTCAACACACAGGCAACACCCATGAATACTAATAGATATTTCAACTCACAGACAACCCAAAATCAACCGTTTCCATTCAGAAACAACTACCAAATTCCACCTAGACCTATTCAACAAAAACCGCCAGTTCCAATGGAGGTAGACTCATCTTTAAGATCAAAAATGGTCAATTACATGAATAGGCCAGCCCCAAATAACGAGAGGTTTTCAGGCGTAAGACCACTGCCACCATCGGCACAGGTACATCGTCCGGCAAAGCTACAAAGGATCAATAATATCGAAGCAAGCAATACTGAAACAGGTCCAAACGACGAATTAACAAACGACAGTCTGGAAATGGAACGGGTAAATGAATCAGATGAGGAACCGACCGAGTACATAGAACAGTATTTCGGACAAGAGGATAACGGACAAATAAACGAGTATTCTGACATACATTTTTTAGACTAACTTACTCTACTTTACCATATTTCGAGTGCAAGACAGCTGACGGACAAATTCTCAAATTTTTAATAGACACGGGATCCAATAAAAATTACATTCAGGGCTCTCTCATAAGAGAGCCAATTGAGAATGAAATTCCTTTCCTAGCTAACTCTGTTGGTGGAAAGGTTGCGATAACACACCACGCGTTCATTAACTTATTCGGTATTCGATCGGAAAATCTAAAATTCTTTATATTACCTAATCTGAAATCGTTCCATGGTATACTTGGCAACGACAGCCTAAAAAAACTTAACGCTATAATTTTTACTGCGAAAAACTTAATGCTAATTAGGAATTCAATAAAGATTCGCATAAAACAACAGTTATCCCAATCAGTAAATGCCATAGACATCAGAACGGACCATTTAACGGACAACCAGGGACATAGGCTAAAATCAATCTGCCGAAAATATTCAAATCTTTTCTCAGACCCGGACGAAAAACTAACCTTCATCACTACGGTAAAGGCAGAAATAAGGACAACTATCGATACACCGATATATTCAAGACATTACCCTTACCCGATGGCAATGAAAGACGCTGTCGAGGAACATATTCGGAAACACCTCGACCATAATATAATCCGACCTTCTAAATCTCCATATAACGCTCCAGTTTGGGTTGTCCCAAAAAAAATGAATGCTTCAGGAATTAAGGAAAGTAGAATGGTTATAGATTTTAGAAAACTCAATGAAGTCACCATTCCCGATAGATACCCGATACCGGAAATTAATGAAGTCCTTGCCCAACTTGGCAGCAACAAATGGTTTTCCGTTATTGACTTAAAGAGCGGTTTTCACCAAATTAGCCTTAAAGAAGAGGATATGGAAAAGACAGCATTTTCAGTTAATAATGCGAAATACGAATTCACTCGACTACCATTTGGCCTTAGGAACTCGCCTGCGATCTTTCAAAGAGCTTTGGACGACATTCTGAGAGAACATATAGGAAATAAATGTTACGTATACATAGATGACATCATAATCTTCGGTAAAGACGAACAAACTCACTTTGACAACTTAGAAGCAATCTTTGACACCCTACAAAAAGCCAACGTAAAAGTCCAACTCAACAAATGCGAGTTTTTAAAAAAAGAAGTCGAATATCTAGGCTTTATCATATCCACGGAGGGTATGAAAACTAACCCCGCCAAAGTTAAAGCTATCCAAACATTAAAACCCCCAACTAATATAAAAGAGCTAAGATCATTCCTAGGAATGTCAGGCTTCTATAGGCGCTTTATCAAGGACTATGCGAAAATCGCGAAACCCCTTACCTCACTTTTAAGAGGGGAGGAGGGACGCATGTCCAAAAAAATGTCATCAAGGATCCCTATAAGTCTAAATAGCGATGCCTTAGAGGCTTTCAATAAGATAAAACGCACTCTGGCATCAGAGGACGTTATGCTTTCCTTTCCTAACTTCGACCGGGAATTCCATCTGACAACTGATGCCTCCAATTACGCGATCGGCGCTGTTCTAGAACAAGATGGAAAACCTATCACCTTTATTTCAAGAACACTTAGCAAATGCGAAGAACACTACGCCACTAATGAAAAGGAAATGCTCGCCATAATTTGGGCCCTAAAATCCCTAAGGAACTACCTGTACGGAGCGTCTACAATAAAGATCTTTACCGACCACCAGCCCTTAACCTACGCACTCAGCAACAAGAATACGAATAGCAAACTCAAGCGTTGGAAGGCCATCTTGGAGGAATACAATTACGAACTGAGATACAAACCTGGTAGCAATAATATCGTAGCCGATGCACTCTCTAGACCAACACAAATCAACTCTCTGACACCTACCCAACATAGCGACGAAAGTTCATACCATAACCTAATACCTTTCTCGGATACTCCCATTAATGTTTTCAAAAACCAACTTATAATTTCGACTGGCGACCCCTCATACAAATTTGAAATAGTATTCCCTACTTACCACAGACACATTATAACCGACACAGACTTCACGAAGGATAAATTAAAATTATTATTAGGGAAATATTTGAACCCATCAGTGACAAACGCTATCAGGACAGAAGACCATATTTTAGGGAAAATTCAGGACATCTACGCCAAACATTTCGGACAATATAAAATCAGGTATACCAGAATAATGGTAAAGGACCTGATATCTGACACAGAACAGCAGACAGAGATATTAAACGAACATAGAAGAGCACACCGACACGCGAAGGAGAACAAAACTCAACTCTTACAGAAATTCTATTTCCCACAAATGCAAGCCAAAATATCCAGAATAGTTAAACAGTGCAAAATTTGTCAGGAGAACAAATACGAAAGACATCCAAGCAAGGCAGTCCTGAAACATACCCCATTACCAGAGTACCCAGGACAATTTATTCATCTCGACCTATACCATACGAATAATAGAATCATTCTGACCGCAATAGATAAATTCTCAAAGTACGCACAGGCTAAAATTATTAAATCAAGGGCAACCGAGGACATCAAGGGACCACTGCAGGAATTACTAATTTCTTTCGGAACACCCGAAAATATAGTGATAGATAATGAGAAATCTTTAAATTCCTCTGTCATTACCTTTATGCTGGAAGATCAGTTGGGAATAAAAATTTACCGCACTCCTCCATATACTAGCACAGTAAATGGACAGGTAGAGCGCTTTCATTCCACATTGACGGAAATAATGAGATGCCTTAATGCCGAAAAAATTTACAATTCTTTTGAAGACCTTTTACACAATTCCCTTAATAAATATAATCATTCCATACACTCAACTATAAACAGAAGACCTATAGACGCATTTTTCGGAAGAGCTTGTACTGACCCTTCTCAACGGGAAAAGGACAGACTCTTAATCACAAGAAGGATATTAGGAAAACAGGAAAAGGACCTTAAGACTCACAATAAAAACAGAACGGAAATAAGGACTTATAGGCTAGGCGAAGCTATTTTTGTAAAGGGCAATAAAAGAATAGGCAATAAACTAACTCCAAGATACAAACAGGAAATAGTCAAAGAAGACAAGGGGGGAACTGTCCTAACCGAATCAGGAAGAATAATTCATAAGAATTTAATAAGGAGTTAACCCATGCTATTTTGTTACAGGGCAACAATCGCTTTGACCAGACCAGAGACCCAGATCTTAGACTACTCGAACTCGCAAGTTATAGCTACAGAGACAGGACAGTCAAAATTAGCCATCGGAACCTTCAGGATACTACACGTTATCGATCTAGAACAATATAACCGTACATTGACCAATATTGAGGAGACAATTAAGAGGGACATTACCAGAAAAGACTCCAGCTATTCCTTTCTCATACACGAAGTAAGCTCGGCGAGGAAGATCCTTAATGAACTAAGACCCAGACGTTCAGCTAGATCTATAGACGCTTTGGGGACTGTTTGGAAATGGATCGCTGGAACACCGGACCACGAAGATTTCCAAATTATCTCGGACCAAACCAGGAACTTGTTACGAAATAATCAGAAGCAAATAGTTATCAATAAGGCTATTGAGGAACGACTACAGATAATGACGAACATGACGAATTCACTACTTAATACCGTTACAACCTCGGACACACTAAGGACACTAATGGTCAAGGACGTCGAACGAAAACTGAAAATTATGAACGAAGAACTCGTGAACATTAACTATGGTATCCAATGGGCCAAGACCGGCGTTGTGAACTCTTTCATATTTTCCAATTCTGAACTGACGATAGTAAAGGACCTTTTTACCAATCAGAGTTTGCCCTATAATAACCTAATTGAAGCTCTCGAATTTGGAGAGGTCAAAATAGGCTCAAGTAAAAACACATTAATCTTTATCATTAACTTGCCTAAAACAGAAAATACTATTTGCAAAAATTTATTCCTACGACCTGTAAGAAAAGGGAACCTCACAATCAATTTGCAATTTGAAAACGTAATTTTATGTCAAAACTCTATATTAACAATAAAAAGTAAATGTAAAACTTTTAATGAAATATCCTTATGTAAAAGGGAAAACGTTGACAACATCACTGACACTAAATGCCTACCTAATCTCCTAACCGGAATACCGTCCGTTTGTCCGACAACAAATCATCATCATTTGCCAATAATAGAAGAAGTTATGCCCGGGCTAGTACTGCTAAACGGATATAACGGCGTAATCGCAATAGATAAGGAAGAAATTACCCTTAACGGGACATTCCTGGTAAAATTCCATAACACCTCCATAACGATCGGGGACAAAACTTACTTTAGTAAAGAAGTAACAATGGCTCGGCCACTGCCAGCGATAGTCCAAACTTCCAACAAAGCATCTTCCTACGAAGAAGTATTATCACTAAGAATGCTAGAAACCCTACATTTCAATAACTTAGAGGAGATCCGTGATCTGACTCTCAAAAGCAGGACCGCACTCTTCACGAGCCTGACCTGCCCCCTTATTATCGCTATCGGTATGATTTGCCTTTTAATAAAGAAAACGCTTCTTAAAAGAGAAACCCTGAAAATAGAAACGGTCCACGTTCATTCGGCTGACCATCAAAACCATGACCCGTCCAACGCGGACGTTGGAATTTAAAGGGGGAGGAGTTAATACCCCTAATGTTCTACCACTCAATTCGTGGAATCGTAAAATACAAAGTCATTAATTTCTAAAATAAAAGATTTCCCACACTGCCCCAATTTAAAAGGCATAATCTTTCATTGCACCTTTTGCCAGACTAATTTCCCAGAACTCAGGAAATCAGTCTGCACATGCTGTCAACGTATTTCACAACAATATTCTATTTCTTATTTTTCGTTTAATAAATTCCAACTAATTTTACAGTATTTTATTTTTTATTCTCATTTAATAAATTCCAACTAATTTTACAATATTTTATTTTTTATTCTCATTTAATAAATTCCAACTAATTTTACAGTATTTTATTTTTTATTCTCATTTAATAAATTCCAACTAATTTTAAGTCTTTCCCAACACATTGTGCCCCAATCATTATTGTAATTTTTTTGCTGACGATACGTCTACATTGTTTACCGTTTTTAATTATAAAATAAAGTTTATGGACTACACTATTCAGTCGTAGTCAAGTACTCGAAAAACAAACGTTAATTTATTTAACTTATATTTTATATCATTTATGTATTTTATATCATTTTTATATTTTATATCATTTATGTATTTTATATCATTTTTATTTTGTATATAATTTTTATTTTGTATATCATTTTATATTTAATATCATTTATATATTTTATATCATTTATGTATTTTATATCATTTTTATATTTTATATAATTTATGTATTTTATATCATTTTTATTTTGTATATAATTTTTATTTTGTATATCATTTTATATTTAATATCATTTTTATATTTTATATCATTTATGAATTTTATATTATTTTTATTTTGTATATAATTTTTATTTTGTATATCATTTTATATTTAATATCATTTATATATTTTATATCATTTATGTATTTTATATCATTTTTATATTTTATATCATTTATGTATTTTATATCATTTTTATTTTGTATATAATTTTTATTTTGTATATCATTTTATATTTAATATCATTTTTATATTTTATATCATTTATGTATTTTATATCATTTTTATTTTGTATATCATTTTATATTTAATATCATTTATATATTTTATATCATTTATGTATTTTATATCATTTTTATATTTTATATAATTTATATATTTTATATCATTTTTATTTTGTATATAATTTTTATTTTGTATATCATTTTATATTTAATATCATTTTTATATTTTATATCATTTATGTATTTTATATCATTTTTATTTTGTATATCATTTTATATTTAATAACATTTATATATTTTATATCATTTATGTATTTAATATCATTTTTATATTTTATATCATTTATGTATTTTATATCATTTTTATTTTGTATATAATTTTTATTTTGTATATCATTTTATATTTAATATCATTTTTATATTTTATATCATTTATGTATTTTATATCATTTTTATTTTGTATATCATTTTATATTTAATAACATTTATATATTTTATATCATTTATGTATTTTATATCATTTTTATATTTTATATCATTTATGTATTTTATATCATTTTTATTTTGTATATAATTTTATATTTAATATCATTTATATATTTTATATCATTTATGTATTTTATATCATTTTTATATTTTATATCATTTCTGTATTTTATATCATTTTTATTTTGTATATCATTTTTATTTTGTATATCATTTTTATTTTGTATATCACTTTTATTTTGTATATCATTTTATATTTAATATCATTTTTATATTTTATATCATTTATGTATTTTATATCATTTTTATTTTGTATAAAATTTTTATTTTGTATATCATTTTATATTTAATATCATTTTTATATTTTATATCATTTATGTATTTTATATCATTTTTATTTTGTATATCATTTTATATTTAATATCATTTATATATTTTATATCATTTATGTATTTTATATCATTTTTATATTTTATATCATTTATGTATTTTATATCATTTTTATTTTGTATATAATTTTTATTTTGTATATCATTTTATATTTAATATCATTTTTATATTTTATATCATTTATGTATTTTATATCATTTTTATTTTGTATATCATTTTATATTTAATATCATTTATATATTTTATATCATTTATGTATTTTATATCATTTTTATATTTTATATAATTTATGTATTTTATATCATTTTTATTTTGTATATAATTTTTATTTTGTATATCATTTTATATTTAATATCATTTTTATATTTTATATCATTTATGAATTTTATATTATTTTTATTTTGTATATAATTTTTATTTTGTATATCATTTTATATTTAATATCATTTATATATTTTATATCATTTATGTATTTTATATCATTTTTATATTTTATATCATTTATGTATTTTATATCATTTTTATTTTGTATATAATTTTTATTTTGTATATCATTTTATATTTAATATCATTTTTATATTTTATATCATTTATGTATTTTATATCATTTTTATTTTGTATATCATTTTATATTTAATATCATTTATATATTTTATATCATTTATGTATTTTATATCATTTTTATATTTTATATAATTTATGTATTTTATATCATTTTTATTTTGTATATAATTTTTATTTTGTATATCATTTTATATTTAATATCATTTTTATATTTTATATCATTTATGAATTTTATATTATTTTTATTTTGTATATAATTTTTATTTTGTATATCATTTTATATTTAATATCATTTTTATATTTTATATCATTTATGTATTTTATATCATTTTTATATTTTATATCATTTCTGTATTTTATATCATTTTTATTTTGTATATCATTTTTATTTTGTATATCATTTTTATTTTGTATATCATTTTATATTTGATATAATTTTTATATTTTATATCATTTATGTATTTTATATCATTTTTATTTTGTATATAATTTTTATTTTGTATATCATTTTATATTTAATATCATTTTTATATTTTATATCATTTATGTATTTTATATCATTTTTATTTTGTATATCATTTTATATTTAATATCATTTTTATATTTTATATCATTTATGTATTTTATATCATTTTTATTTTGTATATCATTTTATATTTAATATCATTTTTATATTTTATATAATTTATGTATTTTATATCATTTTTATTTTGTATATAATTTTTATTTTGTATATCATTTTATATTTAATATCATTTTTATATTTTATATCATTTATGTATTTTATATCATTTTTATTTTGTATATCATTTTATATTTAATATCATTTTTATATTTTATATAATTTATGTATTTTATATCATTTTTATTTTGTATATAAATTTTATTTTGTATATCATTTTATATTTAATATCATTTTTATATTTTATATCATTTATGAATTTTATATTATTTTTATTTTGTATATAATTTTTATTTTGTATATCATTTTATATTTAATATCATTTATATATTTTATATCATTTATGTATTTTATATCATTTTTATATTTTATATCATTTCTGTATTTTATATCATTTTTATTTTGTATATCATTTTTATTTTGTATATCATTTTTATTTTGTATATCATTTTTATTTTGTGTATCATTTTTATTTTGTATATCATTTTTATTTTGTATATCATTTTTATTTTGTATATCATTTTATATTTGATATAATTTTTATATTTTATATCATTTATGTATTTTATATCATTTTTATTTTGTATATAATTTTTATTTTGTATATCATTTTATATTTAATATCATTTTTATATTTTATATCATTTATGTATTTTATATCATTTTTATTTTGTATATAATTTTTATTTTGTATATCATTTTATATTTAATATCATTTTTATATTTTATATCATTTATGTATTTTATATAATTTTTATTTTGTATATAATTTTTATTTTGTATATCATTTTATATTTAATATCATTTTTATATTTTATATCATTTATGTATTTTATATCATTTTTATTTTGTATATCATTTTATATTTAATATCATTTTTATATTTTATATCATTTATGTATTTTATATAATTTTTATTTTGTATATAATTTTTATTTTGTATATCATTTTATATTTAATATCATTTATATATTTTATATCATTTATGTATTTTATATCATTTTTATATTTTATATAATTTATGTATTTTATATCATTTTTATTTTGTATATAATTTTTATTTTGTATATCATTTTATATTTAATATCATTTTTATATTTTATATCATTTATGAATTTTATATTATTTTTATTTTGTATATAATTTTTATTTTGTATATCATTTTATATATAATATCATTTATATATTTTATATCATTTATGTATTTTATATCATTTTTATATTTTATATCATTTCTGTATTTTATATCATTTTTATTTTGTATATCATTTTTATTTTGTATATCATTTTTATTTTGTATATCATTTTTATTTTGTATATCATTTTTATTTTGTATATCATTTTTATTTTGTATATCATTTTATATTTGATATAATTTTTATATTTTATATCATTTATGTATTTTATATCATTTTTATTTTGTATATCATTTTATATTTAATATCATTTTTATATTTTATATAATTTATGTATTTTATATCATTTTTATTTTGTATATAATTTTTAATTTGTATATCATTTTATATTTAATATCATTTTTATATTTTATATCATTTATGAATTTTATATTATTTTTATTTTGTATATAATTTTTATTTTGTATATCATTTTATATTTAATATCATTTATATATTTTATATCATTTATGTATTTTATATCATTTTTATATTTTATATCATTTCTGTATTTTATATCATTTTTATTTTGTATATCATTTTTATTTTGTATATCATTTTTATTTTGTATATCATTTTTATTTTGTATATCATTTTTATTTTGTATATAATTTTATATTTGATATAATTTTTATATTTTATATCATTTATGTATTTTATATCATTTTTATTTTGTATATAATTTTTATTTTGTATATCATTTTATATTTAATATCATTTTTATATTTTATATCATTTATGTATTTTATATCATTTTTATTTTGTATATAATTTTTATTTTGTATATCATTTTATATTTAATATCATTTTTATATTTTATATCATTTATGTATTTTATATAATTTTTATTTTGTATATCATTTTATATTTAATATCATTTTTATATTTTATATAATTTATGTATTTTATATCATTTTTATTTTGTATAAAATTTTTATTTTGTATATCATTTTTTATTTAATATCATTTTTATATTTTATATCATTTATGAATTTTATATTATTTTTATTTTGTATATAATTTTTATTTTGTATATCATTTTATATTTAATATCATTTATATATTTTATATCATTTATGTATTTTATATCATTTTTATATTTTATATCATTTCTGTATTTTATATCATTTTTATTTTGTATATCATTTTTATTTTGTATATCATTTTTATTTTGTATATCATTTTTATTTTGTATATCATTTTTATTTTGTATATCATTTTTGTTTTGTATATAATTTTTATTTTGTATATCATTTTATATTTAATATCATTTTTATATTTTATATCATTTATGTATTTTATATCATTTTTATATTTTATATCATTTATGTATTTTATATCATTTTTATATTTTATATCATTTATGTATTTTATATCATTTTTATATTTAATATTATTTATATATTTTATATCATTTATGTATTTTATATCATTTTTATTTTGTATATAATTTTTATTTTGTATATCATTTTATATTTAATATCATTTTTATATTTTATATCATTTATGTATTTTATATCATTTTTATATTTTATATCATTTATGTATTTTATATCATTTTTATATTTTATATCATTTATGTATTTTATATCATTTTTATATTTAATATCATTTATATATTTTATATCATTTATGTATTTTATATCATTTTTATTTTGTATATCATTTTTATTTTGTATATCATTTTTATTTTGTATATAATTTTTATTTTGTATATCATTTTATATTTAATATCATTTATATATTTTATATCATTTATGTATTTTATATCACTTTTATATTTAATATCATTTATATATTTAATATCATTTATGTATTTTATATCATTTATGTATTTTATATCATTTTTATATTTAATATCATTTATATATTTAATATCATTTATGTATTTTATATCATTTTTATATTTAATATCATTTATGTATTTTATATCATTTTTATATTTAATATTATTTATATATTTTATATCATTTATGTATTTTATATCATTTATGTATTTTATATCATTTTTATATTTAATATCATTTATATATTTAATATCATTTATGTATTTTATATCATTTTTATATTTAATATCATTTATGTATTTTATATCACTTTTATATTTAATATCATTTATATATTTAATATCATTTATATATTTTATATCATTTATGTATTTTATATCATTTTTATATTTAATATCATTTATATATTTAATATCATTTATGTATTTTATATCATTTTTATATTTAATATCATTTATGTATTTTATATCATTTTTATATTTAATATTATTTATATATTTTATATCATTTATGTATTTTATATCATTTTTATTTTGTATATCATTTTTATTTTGTATATCATTTTTATTTTGTATATAATTTTTATTTTGTATATCATTTTTATATTTAATATCATTTATATATTTTATATCATTTATGTATTTTATATCATTTTTATATTTTATATCATTTATGTATTTTATATCATTTTTATATTTTATATCATTTATGTATTTTATATCATTTTTATATTTAATATCATTTATGTATTTTATATCATTTTTATATTTAATATTATTTATATATTTTATATCATTTATGTATTTTATATCATTTTTATTTTGTATATAATTTTTATTTTGTATATCATTTTATATTTAATATCATTTTTATATTTTATATCATTTATGTATTTTATATCATTTTTATATTTTATATCATTTATGTATTTTATATGATTTTTATATTTTATATCATTTATGTATTTTATATCATTTTTATATTTTATATCATTTATGTATTTTATATCATTTTTATATTTTATATCATTTATGTATTTTATATCATTTTTATTTTGTATATAATTTTTATTTTGTATATCATTTTATATTTAATATCATTTTTATATTTTATATCATTTATGTATTTTATATCATTTTTATTTTGTATATAATTTTTATTTTGTATATCATTTTATATTTAATATCATTTTTATATTTTATATCATTTATGTATTTTATATAATTTTTATTTTGTATATCATTTTATATTTAATATCATTTTTATATTTTATATAATTTATGTATTTTATATCATTTTTATTTTGTATAAAATTTTTATTTTGTATATCATTTTTTATTTAATATCATTTTTATATTTTATATCATTTATGAATTTTATATTATTTTTATATTTTATATAATTTATGTATTTTATATCATTTTTATTTTGTATATAATTTTTATTTTGTATATCATTTTATATTTAATATCATTTTTATATTTTATATCATTTATGAATTTTATATTATTTTTATTTTGTATATAATTTTTATTTTGTATATCATTTTATATATAATATCATTTATATATTTTATATCATTTATGTATTTTATATCATTTTTATATTTTATATCATTTCTGTATTTTATATCATTTTTATTTTGTATATCATTTTTATTTTGTATATCATTTTTATTTTGTATATCATTTTTATTTTGTATATCATTTTTATTTTGTATATCATTTTTATTTTGTATATCATTTTATATTTGATATAATTTTTATATTTTATATCATTTATGTATTTTATATCATTTTTATTTTGTATATCATTTTATATTTAATATCATTTTTATATTTTATATAATTTATGTATTTTATATCATTTTTATTTTGTATATAATTTTTAATTTGTATATCATTTTATATTTAATATCATTTTTATATTTTATATCATTTATGAATTTTATATTATTTTTATTTTGTATATAATTTTTATTTTGTATATCATTTTATATTTAATATCATTTATATATTTTATATCATTTATGTATTTTATATCATTTTTATATTTTATATCATTTCTGTATTTTATATCATTTTTATTTTGTATATCATTTTTATTTTGTATATCATTTTTATTTTGTATATCATTTTTATTTTGTATATAATTTTATATTTGATATAATTTTTATATTTTATATCATTTATGTATTTTATATCATTTTTATTTTGTATATAATTTTTATTTTGTATATCATTTTATATTTAATATCATTTTTATATTTTATATCATTTATGTATTTTATATCATTTTTATTTTGTATATAATTTTTATTTTGTATATCATTTTATATTTAATATCATTTTTATATTTTATATCATTTATGTATTTTATATAATTTTTATTTTGTATATCATTTTATATTTAATATCATTTTTATATTTTATATAATTTATGTATTTTATATCATTTTTATTTTGTATAAAATTTTTATTTTGTATATCATTTTTTATTTAATATCATTTTTATATTTTATATCATTTATGAATTTTATATTATTTTTATTTTGTATATAATTTTTATTTTGTATATCATTTTATATTTAATATCATTTATATATTTTATATCATTTATGTATTTTATATCATTTTTATATTTTATATCATTTCTGTATTTTATATCATTTTTATTTTGTATATCATTTTTATTTTGTATATCATTTTTATTTTGTATATCATTTTTATTTTGTATATCATTTTTATTTTGTATATCATTTTTATTTTGTATATCATTTTTGTTTTGTATATAATTTTTATTTTGTATATCATTTTATATTTAATATCATTTTTATATTTTATATCATTTATGTATTTTATATCATTTTTATATTTTATATCATTTATGTATTTTATATCATTTTTATATTTTATATCATTTATGTATTTTATATCATTTTTATATTTAATATTATTTATATATTTTATATCATTTATGTATTTTATATCATTTTTATTTTGTATATAATTTTTATTTTGTATATCATTTTATATTTAATATCATTTTTATATTTTATATCATTTATGTATTTTATATCATTTTTATATTTTATATCATTTATGTATTTTATATCATTTTTATATTTTATATCATTTATGTATTTTATATCATTTTTATATTTAATATCATTTATATATTTTATATCATTTATGTATTTTATATCATTTTTATTTTGTATATCATTTTTATTTTGTATATCATTTTTATTTTGTATATAATTTTTATTTTGTATATCATTTTATATTTAATATCATTTATATATTTTATATCATTTATGTATTTTATATCACTTTTATATTTTATATCATTTATGTATTTTATATCATTTTTATATTTTATATCATTTATGTATTTTATATCATTTTTATATTTAATATCATTTATATATTTAATATCATTTATGTATTTTATATCATTTTTATATTTAATATCATTTATGTATTTTATATCATTTTTATATTTAATATTATTTATATATTTTATATCATTTATGTATTTTATATCATTTTTATTTTGTATATCATTTTTATTTTGTATATCATTTTTATTTTGTATATAATTTTTATTTTGTATATCATTTTTATATTTAATATCATTTATATATTTTATATCATTTATGTATTTTATATCATTTTTATATTTTATATCATTTATGTATTTTATATCATTTTTATATTTTATATCATTTATGTATTTTATATCATTTTTATATTTAATATCATTTATGTATTTTATATCATTTTTATATTTAATATTATTTATATATTTTATATCATTTATGTATTTTATATCATTTTTATTTTGTATATAATTTTTATTTTGTATATCATTTTATATTTAATATCATTTTTATATTTTATATCATTTATGTATTTTATATCATTTTTATATTTTATATCATTTATGTATTTTATATGATTTTTATATTTTATATCATTTATGTATTTTATATCATTTTTATATTTTATATCATTTATGTATTTTATATCATTTTTATATTTTATATCATTTATGTATTTTATATCATTTTTATTTTGTATATAATTTTTATTTTGTATATCATTTTATATTTAATATCATTTTTATATTTTATATCATTTATGTATTTTATATCATTTTTATTTTGTATATAATTTTTATTTTGTATATCATTTTATATTTAATATCATTTTTATATTTTATATCATTTATGTATTTTATATAATTTTTATTTTGTATATCATTTTATATTTAATATCATTTTTATATTTTATATAATTTATGTATTTTATATCATTTTTATTTTGTATAAAATTTTTATTTTGTATATCATTTTTTATTTAATATCATTTTTATATTTTATATCATTTATGAATTTTATATTATTTTTATATTTTATATAATTTATGTATTTTATATCATTTTTATTTTGTATATAATTTTTATTTTGTATATCATTTTATATTTAATATCATTTTTATATTTTATATCATTTATGAATTTTATATTATTTTTATTTTGTATATAATTTTTATTTTGTATATCATTTTATATATAATATCATTTATATATTTTATATCATTTATGTATTTTATATCATTTTTATATTTTATATCATTTCTGTATTTTATATCATTTTTATTTTGTATATCATTTTTATTTTGTATATCATTTTTATTTTGTATATCATTTTTATTTTGTATATCATTTTTATTTTGTATATCATTTTTATTTTGTATATCATTTTATATTTGATATAATTTTTATATTTTATATCATTTATGTATTTTATATCATTTTTATTTTGTATATCATTTTATATTTAATATCATTTTTATATTTTATATAATTTATGTATTTTATATCATTTTTATTTTGTATATAATTTTTAATTTGTATATCATTTTATATTTAATATCATTTTTATATTTTATATCATTTATGAATTTTATATTATTTTTATTTTGTATATAATTTTTATTTTGTATATCATTTTATATTTAATATCATTTATATATTTTATATCATTTATGTATTTTATATCATTTTTATATTTTATATCATTTCTGTATTTTATATCATTTTTATTTTGTATATCATTTTTATTTTGTATATCATTTTTATTTTGTATATAATTTTATATTTGATATAATTTTTATATTTTATATCATTTATGTATTTTATATCATTTTTATTTTGTATATAATTTTTATTTTGTATATCATTTTATATTTAATATCATTTTTATATTTTATATCATTTATGTATTTTATATCATTTTTATTTTGTATATAATTTTTATTTTGTATATCATTTTATATTTAATATCATTTTTATATTTTATATCATTTATGTATTTTATATAATTTTTATTTTGTATATCATTTTATATTTAATATCATTTTTATATTTTATATAATTTATGTATTTTATATCATTTTTATTTTGTATAAAATTTTTATTTTGTATATCATTTTTTATTTAATATCATTTTTATATTTTATATCATTTATGAATTTTATATTATTTTTATTTTGTATATAATTTTTATTTTGTATATCATTTTATATTTAATATCATTTATATATTTTATATCATTTATGTATTTTATATCATTTTTATATTTTATATCATTTCTGTATTTTATATCATTTTTATTTTGTATATCATTTTTATTTTGTATATCATTTTTATTTTGTATATCATTTTTATTTTGTATATCATTTTTATTTTGTATATCATTTTTATTTTGTATATAATTTTTATTTTGTATATCATTTTATATTTAATATCATTTTTATATTTTATATCATTTATGTATTTTATATCATTTTTATATTTTATATCATTTATGTATTTTATATCATTTTTATATTTTATATCATTTATGTATTTTATATCATTTTTATATTTAATATTATTTATATATTTTATATCATTTATGTATTTTATATCATTTTTATTTTGTATATAATTTTTATTTTGTATATCATTTTATATTTAATATCATTTTTATATTTTATATCATTTATGTATTTTATATCATTTTTATATTTTATATCATTTATGTATTTTATATCATTTTTATATTTTATATCATTTATGTATTTTATATCATTTTTATATTTAATATCATTTATATATTTTATATCATTTATGTATTTTATATCATTTTTATTTTGTATATCATTTTTATTTTGTATATCATTTTTATTTTGTATATCATTTTTATTTTGTATATAATTTTTATTTTGTATATCATTTTATATTTAATATCATTTATATATTTTATATCATTTATGTATTTTATATCACTTTTATATTTTATATCATTTATGTATTTTATATCATTTTTATATTTTATATCATTTATGTATTTTATATCATTTTTATATTTAATATCATTTATATATTTAATATCATTTATGTATTTTATATCATTTTTATATTTAATATCATTTATGTATTTTATATCATTTTTATATTTAATATTATTTATATATTTTATATCATTTATGTATTTTATATCATTTTTATTTTGTATATCATTTTTATTTTGTATATCATTTTTATTTTGTATATAATTTTTATTTTGTATATCATTTTTATATTTAATATCATTTATATATTTTATATCATTTATGTATTTTATATCATTTTTATATTTTATATCATTTATGTATTTTATATCATTTTTATATTTTATATCATTTATGTATTTTATATCATTTTTATATTTTATATCATTTATGTATTTTATATCATTTTTATTTTGTATATAATTTTTATTTTGTATATCATTTTATATTTAATATCATTTTTATATTTTATATCATTTATGTATTTTATATCATTTTTATATTTTATATCATTTATGTATTTTATATCATTTTTATATTTTATATCATTTATGTATTTTATATCATTTTTATATTTTATATCATTTATGTATTTTATATCATTTTTATATTTTATATCATTTATGTATTTTATATCATTTTTATTTTGTATATAATTTTTATTTTGTATATCATTTTATATTTAATATCATTTTTATATTTTATATCATTTATGTATTTTATATCATTTTTATTTTGTATATAATTTTTATTTTGTATATCATTTTATATTTAATATCATTTTTATATTTTATATCATTTATGTATTTTATATAATTTTTATTTTGTATATCATTTTATATTTAATATCATTTTTATATTTTATATAATTTATGTATTTTATATCATTTTTATTTTGTATAAAATTTTTATTTTGTATATCATTTTTTATTTAATATCATTTTTATATTTTATATCATTTATGAATTTTATATTATTTTTATTTTGTATATAATTTTTATTTTGTATATCATTTTATATTTAATATCATTTATATATTTTATATCATTTATGTATTTTATATCATTTTTATATTTTATATCATTTCTGTATTTTATATCATTTTTATTTTGTATATCATTTTTATTTTGTATATAATTTTTATTTTGTATATCATTTTATATTTAATATCATTTATATATTTTATATCATTTATGTATTTTATATCATTTTTATTTTGTATATAATTTTTATTTTGTATATCGTTTAATATTTAATATCATTTTTATATTTTATATCATTTATGTATTTTATATCATTTTTATTTTGTATATAATTTTTATTTTGTATATCATTTTATATTTAATATCATTTATATATTTTATATCATTTATGTATTTTATATCATTTTTATATTTTATATCATTTCTGTATTTTATATCATTTTTATTTTGTATATCATTTTTATTTTGTATATCATTTTTATTTTGTATATCATTTTTATTTTGTATATCATTTTTATTTTGTATATAATTTTTATTTTGTATATCATTTTATATTCAATATCATTTATATATTTTATATCATTTATGTATTTTATATCACTTTTATATTTTATATCATTTATGTATTTTATATCATTTTTATATTTAATATTATTTATATATTTTATATCATTTATGTATTTTATATCATTTTTATTTTGTATATAATTTTTATTTTGTATATCATTTTATATTTAATATCATTTTTATATTTTATATCATTTATTTATTTTATATCATTTTTATATTTAATATCATTTATATATTTTATATCATTTATGTATTTTATATCATTTTTATTTTGTATATAATTTTTATTTTGTATATCATTTTATATTTAATATCATTTTTATATTTTATATCATTTATTTATTTTATATCATTTTTATATTTAATATTATTTATATATTTTATATCATTTATGTATTTTATATCATTTTTATTTTGTATATAATTTTTATTTTGTATATCATTTTATATTTAATATCATTTTTATATTTTATATCATTTATGTATTTTATATCATTTTTATATTTAATATCATTTATATATTTTATATCATTTATGTATATTATATCATTTTTATTTTGTATATCATTTTTATTTTGTATATCATTTTTATTTTAATAATTTATAATTTTTATTTTGTATATCATTTTATATTTAATATCATTTATATATTTTATATCATTTATATATTTTATATCACTTTTATATTTTATATCATTTATGTATTTTATATCATTTTTATATTTAATATTATTTATATATTTTATATCATTTATGTATTTTATATCATTTTTATTTTGTATATAATTTTTATTTTGTATATCATTTTATATTAAATATCATTTTTATATTTTATATCATTTATGTATTTTATATCATTTTTATATTTTATATCATTTATGTATTTTATATCATTTTTATATTTTATATCATTTATGTATTTTATATCATTTTTATATTTAATATTATTTATATATTTTATATCATTTATGTATTTTATATCATTTTTATTTTGTATATAATTTTTATTTTGTATATCATTTTATATTTAATATCATTTTTATATTTTATATCATTTATGTATTTTATATCATTTTTATATTTTATATCATTTATGTATTTTATATCATTTTTATATTTTATATCATTTATGTATTTTATATCATTTTTATATTTAATATCATTTATATATTTTATATCATTTATGTATATTATATCATTTTTATTTTGTATATCATTTTTATTTTGTATATAATTTTTATTTTGTATATCATTTTATATTTAATATAATTTTTATATTTTATATCATTTATGTATTTTATATCATTTTTATATTTTATATCATTTATGTATTTTATATCATTTTTATATTTTATATCATTTATGTATTTTATATCATTTTTATATTTAATATTATTTATATATTTTATATCATTTATGTATTTTATATCATTTTTATTTTGTATATAATTTTTATTTTGTATATCATTTTATATTTAATATCATTTTTATATTTTATATCATTTATGTATTTTATATCATTTTTATATTTTATATCATTTATGTATTTTATATCATTTTTATATTTAATATCATTTATATATTTTATATCATTTATGTATTTTATATCATTTTTATTTTGTATATCATTTTATATTTAATATCATTTTTATATTTTATATCATTTATGTATTTTATATCATTTTTATATTTAATATCATTTATATATTTTATATCATTTATGTATTTTATATCATTTTTATTTTGTATATCATTTTTATTTTGTATATCATTTTTATTTTGTATATCATTTTTATTTTGTATATCATTTTTATATTTTATATCATTTATGTATTTTATATCATTTTTATATTTTATATCATTTATGTATTTTATATCATTTTTATATTTAATATCATTTATATATTTTATATCATTTATGTATTTTATATCATTTTTATTTTGTATATAATTTTTATTTTGTATATCATTTTTATTTTGTATATCATTTTTATTTTGTATATAATTTTTATTTTGTATATCATTTTATATTTAATATCATTTATATATTTTATATCATTTATGTATTTTATATCACTTTTATATTTTATATCATTTATGTATTTTATATCATTTTTATATTTAATATCATTTATATATTTTATATCATTTATGTATTTTATATCATTTTTATTTTGTATATCATTTTTATTTTGTATATCATTTTTATTTTGTATATCATTTTTATTTTGTATATAATTTTTATTTTGTATATCATTTTATATTTAATATCATTTATATATTTTATATCATTTATGTATTTTATATCATTTTTATATTTTATATCATTTATGTATTTTATATCATTTTTATATTTAATATTATTTATATATTTTATGTCATTTATGTATTTTATATCATTTTTATTTTGTATATAATTTTTATTTTGTATATCATTTTATATTTAATATCATTTTTATATTTTATATCATTTATGTATTTTATATCGTTTTTATATTTTATATCATTTATGTATTTTATATCATTTTTATTTTGTATATAATTTTTATTTTGTATATCATTTTATATTTAATATCATTTTTATATTTTATATCATTTATGTATTTTATATCATTTTTATATTTTATATCATTTATGTATTTTATATCATTTTTATATTTAATATTATTTATATATTTTATATCATTTATGTATTTTATATCATTTTTATTTTGTATATAATTTTTATTTTGTATATCATTTTATATTTAATATCATTTTTATATTTTATATCATTTATTTATTTTATATCATTTTTATATTTTATATCATTTATGTATTTTATATCATTTTTATTTTGTATATAATTTTTATTTTGTATATCATTTTATATTTAATATCATTTTTATATTTTATATCATTTATATATTTTATATCATTTATGTATTTTATATCATTTTTATATTTTATATCATTTATGTATTTTATATCATTTTTATATTTAATATTATTTATATATTTTATATCATTTATGTATTTTATATCATTTTTATTTTGTATATCATTTTTATTTTGTATATCATTTTTATTTTGTATATCATTTTTATTTTGTATATCATTTTTATTTTGTATATAATTTTTATTTTGTATATCATTTTATATTTAATATCATTTATATATTTTATATCATTTATGTATTTTATATCATTTTTATATTTTATATCATTTATGTATTTTATATCATTTTTATTTTGTATATAATTTTTATTTTGTATATCATTTTATATTTAATATCATTGTTATATTTTATATCATTTATATATTTTATATCATTTATGTATTTTATATCATTTTTATATTTTATATCATTTATGTATTTTATATCATTTTTATATTTAATATTATTTATATATTTTATATCATTTATGTATTTTATATCATTTTTATATTTAATATTATTTATATATTTTATATCATTTATGTATTTTATATCATTTTTATTTTGTATATCATTTTTATTTTGTATATCATTTTTATTTTGTATATCATTTTTATTTTGTATATAATTTTTATTTTTATATTTTATATCATTTATGTATTTTATATCATTTTTATATTTAATATTATTTATATATTTTATATCATTTATGTATTTTATATCATTTTTATATTTAATATTATTATATATTTTATATCATTTATGTATTTTATATCATTTTTATTTTGTATATCATTTTTATTTTGTATATCATTTTTATTTTGTATATCATTTTTATTTTGTATATAATTTTTATTTTGTATATCATTTTATATTTAATATCATTTATATATTTTATATCATTTATGTATTTTATATCATTTTTATATTTTATATCATTTATGTATTTTATATCATTTTTATTTTGTATATAATTTTTATTTTGTATATCATTTTATATTTAATATCATTTTTATATTTTATATCATTTATATATTTTATATCATTTATGTATTTTATATCATTTTTATATTTTATATCATTTATGTATTTTATATCATTTTTATATTTAATATTATTTATATATTTTATATCATTTATGTATTTTATATCATTTTTATATTTAATATTATTTATATATTTTATATCATTTATGTATTTTATATCATTTTTATTTTGTATATCATTTTTATTTTGTATATCATTTTTATTTTGTATATCATTTTTATTTTGTATATAATTTTTATTTTGTATATCATTTTATATTTAATATCATTTATATATTTTATATCATTTATGTATTTTATATCATTTTTATATTTTATATCATTTATGTATTTTATATCATTTTTATTTTGTATATAATTTTTATTTTGTATATCATTTTATATTTAATATCATTTTTATATTTTATATCATTTATATATTTTATATCATTTATGTATTTTATATCATTTTTATATTTTATATCATTTATGTATTTTATATCATTTTTATATTTAATATTATTTATATATTTTATATCATTTATGTATTTTATATCATTTTTATTTTGTATATCATTTTTATTTTGTATATCATTTTTATTTTGTATATCATTTTTATTTTGTATATAATTTTTATTTTGTATATCATTTTATATTTAATATCATTTATATATTTTATATCATTTATGTATTTTATATCATTTTTATATTTAATATTATTTATATATTTTATATCATTTATGTATTTTATATCATTTTTATTTTGTATATCATTTTTATTTTGTATATCATTTTTATTTTGTATATCATTTTTATTTTGTATATAATTTTTATTTTGTATATCATTTTATATTTAATATCATTTATATATTTTATATCATTTATGTAATTTATATCATTTTTATATTTTATATCATTTATGTATTTTATATCATTTTTATATTTAATATTATTTATATATTTTATATCATTTATGTATTTTATATCATTTTTAATTTGTATATAATTTTTATTTTATATATCATTTTATATTTAATATCATTTTTATATTTTATATCATTTATGTATTTTATATCATTTTTATATTTTATATCATTTATGTATTTTATATCATTTTTATTTTGTATATAATTTTTATTTTGTATATCATTTTATATTTAATATCATTTTTATATTTTATATCATTTATGTATTTTATATCATTTTTATTTTGTATATAATTTTTATTTTGTATATCATTTTATATTTAATATCATTTTTATATTTTATATCATTTATGTATTTTATATCATTTTTATTTTGTATATAATTTTTATTTTGTATATCATTTTATATTTAATATCTTTTTTATTTTTTATATCATTTATGTATTTTATATCATTTTTATATTTTATATCATTTATGTATTTTATATCATTTTTATTTTGTATATCATTTTTATTTTGTATATCATTTTATATTTAATATCATTTTTATATTTTATATCATTTATGTATTTTATATCATTTTTATATTTTATATCATTTATGTATTTTATATCATTTTTATTTTGTATATAATTTTTATTTTGTATATCATTTTATATTTAATATCATTTATATATTTTATATCATTTATGTATTTTATATCATTTTTATATTTTATATCATTTATGTATTTTATATCATTTTTATTTTGTATATAATTTTTATTTTGTATATCATTTTATATTTAATATCATTTTTATATTTTATATCATTTATGTATTTTATATCATTTTTATTTTGTATATAATTTTTATTTTGTATATCATTTTATATTTAATATCATTTTTATATTTTATATCATTTATGTATTTTATATCATTTTTATTTTGTATATAATTTTTATTTTGTATATCAATTTATATTTAATATCATTTTTATATTTTATATCATTTATGTATTTTATATCATTTTTATATTTTATATCATTTATGTATTTTATATCATTTTTATATTTTATATCATTTATGTATTTTATATCATTTTTATATTTAATATTATTTATATATTTTATATCATTTATGTATTTTATATCATTTTTATTTTGTATATAATTTTTATTTTGTATATCATTTTATATTTAATATCATTTTTATATTTTATATCATTTATGTATTTTATATCATTTTTATATTTTATATCATTTATGTATTTTATATCATTTTTATTTTGTATATAATTTTTATTTTGTATATCATTTTATATTTAATATCATTTTTATATTTTATATCATTTATGTATTTTATATCATTTTTATTTTGTATATAATTTTTATTTTGTATATCATTTTATATATAATATCATTTATATATTTTATATCATTTATGTATTTTATATCATTTTTATATTTTATATCATTTATGTATTTTATATCATTTTTATTTTGTATATAATTTTTATTTTGTATATCATTTTATATTTAATATCATTTTTATATTTTATATCATTTATGTATTTTATATCATTTTTATTTTGTATATAATTTTTATTTTGTATATCATTTTATATTTAATATCATTTTTATATTTTATATCATTTATGTATTTTATATCATTTTTATTTTGTATATAATTTTTATTTTGTATATCATTTTATATTTGATATCATTTTTATATTTTATATCATTTATGTATTTTATATCATTTTTATTTTGTATATCATTTTTATTTTGTATATCATTTTTTATTTAATATCATTTATGTATTTTATATCATTTTTATATTTTATATCATTTATGTATTTTATATCATTTTTATTTTGTATATAATTTTTATTTTGTATATCATTTTATATTTAATATCATTTTTATATTTTATATCATTTTTATATTTGAAATCATTTATGTATTTTATATCATTTTTATATTTTATATCATTAATGCATCTTATATAATTTTTATTTTGTATATCATTTTTATTTTGTATATCATTTTATATTTAATATCATTTTTATATTTTATATCTTATATGTATTTTATATCATTTTTATATTTTATATCATTTATGTATTTTATATCATTTTTATTTTGTATATCATTTTTGTTTTGTATATCATTTTTATTTTGTATATCATTTTTATTTTGTATATCATTTTATATTTAATATCATTTTTATTTTGTATATCATTTTATATCATTTTTATATTTTATATTATTTTTATATTTTATATCATTTTTATATTTTATATAATTTTTAAATTTTATATCATTCATATATTTTATATCATTCTTATATTTTATATGATTCATATATTTTATATCATTTTTATATTTTATATCATTCATATATTTTATATCATTTTTATATGTTATATTTTGATATTAATGATATAAAAAATAAAAATTATATAAAATATAAAAATTATATAAAAAAACAAAGTGATATAATATATAAAAATGATATAAAATATAAAACGATATAAAATATATAATATAAAAATTATATAAAATGTAAAAATAATATAAAAAATAAAAATGATATCATAATATAAAATTATATAAAAAAATAAAAATGATATAATATATAAAAATGATATAAAATATAATATATAAAAATTATATAAAATATAAAAATGATATATAATATAAAAATTACATAAAATATAAAATATAAAAATGATATTAAATATTAAAATGATATAAAATATAAAAATGATATAAAATATATAAATGATATATATTATTTTACTTATATACAAGGTTTGTTTTGTATTTAAAATGAGCTAAAGCGGTATATTAGAAAGAGAGTAATGCAAGAGTAGATCAAAAAAACAATGTCCTTTCTACATCGAATAAAATGCTATTGTGTCTAAACGCATTGACGTAAAGCAAAAAAATATAATTAGTGTATTTTCTGAGTAAAGAAAATATTTTTCCCTAAAAATTGCTCAAATCTAAACATTTCGAAAGGAGTTATATATAAAAATTTACAAAAATGTATACTTCGGTACATTTAAGATTTAAAACATAATAAAAATTACAAAATTAGGTATACGATTGTGAAATCTGTGAAACAATGCTCTTTTGTAAAAAAAACTTTCAATAACGGAATACTAAGGTGACACGCCCACCTCCCCTTTAAAGCTTTGTCTTAAATTAATATAATTTCTCTACGGAATCTTTTTAAAGTATAAAGCTCTAAACACATAGACGCCAGCAGACTTCACAACTTCAAGGCTTCAAATGCTGCCAACTTCAAATGCTGCTCTGAAGTCAGCTTCATAATTATTTTGAAGACAGCAACAACATAATAATCAGCTGATGTGCATTTTAGCAATACAAATTTCAGGGATGCCGCATATATATTTTATAATGAATAATATTAAAGTTATTGATAAAAAGATGTAATAATATCACGAAAAACTATAAAAACACATACACTTATTTCTTTATTGTATTTTTGTAATATTCTTTTATGTTTAATATCAAAAATAAGTTTTTTTTTCTTTTTTTCCAATTTAATATATATTATGGCAACACTATATTTGTTCTTGCTGCCCGTCAAAATAGAAAATAGCCTAAGTTGGCAGCAGCAGCAAATGCTGTTGTGCAGTCGTTCTGCTGTGCTGCCGTCAAAATAATCGTTTTCATTTAACACATGGATTTTATTTTTGACATATTGCTGCTTGCTGTCTGCTGTCGTCTATGTGTTTAGAGCATAAAGGACTATATTAAAATATCTATATAGTATTTATCAGCAGAAACTATTTGACGCCCACTTCCCTAAAAGTAGTAGTAGTTGTAGTAGTATTAGCATTAATCTAGTAATCGTCGCTTTGTTGCTCGTCGCTTTGTTGCTTGTCGCTTTGTTTTTCGTCACTTTGTTGCTCGTCGCAATGTCACCTGTTGTTTTGTCACCTGTCGCTTTGTTGCTTTGTCGACCGTCGCCTGTCACTTTGCCGCCCGTCGCTTTGTCGTCTGTCGCTTTGTCGCCTGTTGCTTTGTCGCCCGTCGCTTTGTCGCCTGTTGCTTTGTCGCCTGTCGTTTTGTCGCCCGTCGCTCTTTCGCCCATCGTCCGTCGCTTTGTCGCCTGTCGCTTTGTTGCTTTTTCGCCCGTCGCTCTGTCGCCTGTCGCTTTGTCGCCCGCCGCCTGTCGCTTTGTCCTCTGTCGTTTCGTCGCACGTCGCTCTGTCGCCCATCGCCCATATCCCATCGTCTGACGCCCGTCGCTCTGTCGCCCATCTCTCATCGCCCGTCGCCCATCCCTCTGTCGCCCATCCCTCTATCGCCCATCGCCCGACACCCATCCCTCTGTCGCCCATCTCTCATCGCCCGACGCCTGTCGCTCTGTCGCCCATCTTCATCGCCCGTTGCCCGTCGCTCTGTCGCCCATCGCTTTGTCGCACATCTCTCTGTCGCCCATCTCTCATCGCCCATCCCCCTATCACTCTGTCGCCCATCGCTCTGTCGCCCATCGCTCTGTCGCCCATCGCCCATCGCCCACCTCCCATCGCCCATCTCCCATCGCCCGACGTCCGTCGCCCGACGCCCGTCGCCCTGTCGCCCATCTCATCGCCCATCTCCCATTGCACGTCGCCCATCCCTCTGTCGCCCATCGCTCTGTCGCCCATGGCCCGACACCCATCCCTCTCTCGCCCATCTCTCATCGCCCGGCGCCTGTCGCTCTGTCGCCCATCACCCATCTCCCATCTCCCATCGCCCGTTGCCCGGCGCTCTGTCGCCCATCGCTTTGTCGCCCATCGCTCTGTCGCCCATCTCTCTGTCGCCCATGGCCCGACACCCAGTCCTCTGTCGCCCATCTCTCATCGCCCAACGCCCGTCGCTCTGTCCCCATCACCCTGTCGACCATCTCCTGTCACTCTGTTGCCCATCACCCGCTTTGTCGCCTGTCGCTTTGCCGCCCATCGCTTTGCCGACCGTCGCTTTGTCGCCCGCCGCCTGTCGCTTTGTCGTCTGTCGTTTTGTCGCACGTCGCTCTGTCGCCCATCTCCCATCGCCCATCCCTCTGTCGCCTATCGCCCATCGCCCGCCACCCATCCCTCTGTCGCCCATCTCTCATCGCCCGACACCCTTCCCTCTATCGCCCATCTCTCATCGCCCGACGCCCGTCGCTCTTTCGTCCATCGCCCTGTCGCTCTGTCACCCATCTCCCATCGCCCGACGCCTGTCGCTCTGTCGCCAATAGCTTTGTCGCTCTGTCGCCCATCACCCATCTCCCATCACCTGTCGCCCATCTCCCATCATCCGATGCCCGTCGCTCTGTCGCCCATCGCCCTGTCGCTCTGTCGCCCATCTCCCATTGTCCGTCGCACTGTCGCCCATCGCTCATCTCCCATCGCCCGTCGCCCATCCCTCTGTCGCCCATCACCCATCGCCCGTTGCCCATCGCTCTGTCGCCCTTTCGCTCTGTCGCCCATCGCTCTGTCGCCCTTTCGCTCTGTCGCCCATCGCCCATCGCCCGACGCCCATCTCCCATCTCCCATCGCCCGACCGATTTTATATCATTTTTATTTTGTATATCATTTTATATTTTATATCATTTTTATATTTTATATCATTTATGTATTTTGTAGCATTTTTATTTTGTATATAATTTTTATTTTGTATATCATTTTATATTTAATATCATTTTTATATTTTATATCATTTATGTATTTTATATCATTTTTATTTTGTATATCATTTTTATTTTGTATATTATTTTATATTTTATATCATTTTTATTTTGTATATCATTTTATATTTTATATCATTTTTATATTTAATATCATTTATGTATTTTATAGCATTTTTATTTTGCATATAATTTTTATTTTGTATATCATTTTAATTTATACATCATTTTTATATGTTATATCATTTATGTATTTTATATCATTTTATATTTTATATCATTTTTATTTTGTAAATCATTTTATATTTAATATAATTTTTATTTTGTATATCATTTTATATTTTATCTCATTTTTATATTTTATATCATTTATGTATTTTATAGCATTTTTATTTTGTATATAATTTTTATTTTTTATATCATTTTATATTTAATATCATTTTTATATTTTATATCATGTATGTATTTTATATCATATATGTATTTTATATCATTTTTATTTTGTATATCATTTTATATATAATATCATTTTTATTTTGTATATCATTTTATATTTAATATCATTTTTATATTTTATATCATGTATGTATTTTATATCATTTATGTATTTTATATCATTTTTATTTTGTATATCATTTTATATTTAATATCATTTTTTTTATTTTATATCATTTATGTATTTTATATCATTTTTATTTTGTATATCATTTTATATTTAATATAATTTTTTTTATTTTATATCATTTATGTATTTCATATCATTTTTATTTTGTATATCATTTTTATTTTGTATATAATTTTTATTTTGTATATCATTTTATTTTGTCGCCCGTCGCTCTGTCACCCATCGCCCGTCGCCCATCCCTCGCCCGTCGCTCTGTCACCCATCGCTCTGTCGCCCATCCCTTTGTCGCCCATCGCCCTGTCATTTCATTTTTATATTTTATATCATTTATGTATTTTATATCATTTTTATTTTGTATATCAATTTATTTTGTATATCATTTTTATTTTGTATATAAATTTTTCGCCCATCCCCCTGTCGCCCATCCCCCTGTCGCCCATCCCCCTGTCGCCCATCTCTCATCGCCCATCCCCCTGTCACTCTGTCGCCCATCGCCCATATCCCATCTCCCATCGCCTGACGCCCGTCGCTCTGTCGCCCATCTCTCATCGCCCATCTCCCATCGCCCGTCGCCCATCCCTATGTCGCCCATCCCTATGTCGCCCATCCCTATGTCGCCCATCGCTCTATCGCCCATCGCCCGACACCCATCCCTCTGTCGCCCATGTCGCCAATCACCCGTTGCCCGTCGCTCTGTCGCCCATAGCTCTGTCGCACATAGCTTTGTCGCCCATCGCTCTGTCGCCCATCTCTCTGTCGCCAAACGCCCGTCGCTCTGTCGCCCTATCGCCCATCTCCTGTCGCTCTGTTGCCCATCACCCGTCGCTCATCCCTCTGTCGCCCATCTACCATCACCCGATGCCCGTCGCTCTGTCGCCCATCGCCCTGTCGCTCTGTCGCCAATCGCCCATTCCTCTGTCGCCCATCGCCCATCGCCCGACGCCTGTCGCTCTGTCGCCCACCATCCATCGCCCGACGCCCGTCGCTCTGTTGCCCATCACCCGTCGGCCATCAGCCGTCGCCAATCCCCCTGTCGCCAATCTCTCATCGCAAGTCGCTCTGTCGCCCATCTCTCATCGCCCGTCGCTCTTTCGTCCATCGCCCTGTCGTTCTGTCGCCCATCACCCGTCGCCCATCTCCCATCGCCCGTCGCTCTGTCGCCCATAGCTTTGTCGCTCTATCGCCCATCACACATCTCCCGTTGCCCATCACCCGTCGCCCATCCCTCTGTCGCCCATCTCCCATCACCCGATGCCCGTCGCTCTGTCGCTTTGCCGCCCATCGCTTTGCCGACCGTCGCTTTGTCGCCCGCCGCCTGTCGCTTTGTCGTCTGTCGTTTGGTCGCACGTCGCTCTGTCGCCCATCTCCTATCGCCCGTCGCCCATCCCTCCGTCGCCCATCCCTCTGTCGCCCATTACCCATCGCCCGTTGCCCATCGCTCTGTCGCCCTTTCGCTCTGTCGCCCATTGCTCTGTCGCCCTTTCGCTCTGTCGCCCATCGCCCATCGCCCGACCGATTTTATATCATTTTTATTTTGTATATCATTTTATATTTTATATCATTTTTATATTTTATATCATTTATGTATTTTATAGCATTTTTATTTTGTATATAATTTTTATTTTGTATATCATTTTATATTTAATATCATTTTTATATTTTATATCATTTATGTATTTTATATCATTTTTATTTTGTATATCATTTTTATTTTGTATATTATTTTATATTTTATATCATTTTTATTTTGTATATCATTTTATATTTTATATCATTTTTATATTTAATATCATTTATGTATTTTATAGCATTTTTATTTTGCATATAATTTTTATTTTGTATATCATTTTAATTTATACATCATTTTTATATGTTATATCATTTATGTATTTTATATCATTTTATATTTTATATCATTTTTATTTTGTATATCATTTTATATTTAATATAATTTTTATTTTGTATATCATTTTATATTTTATATCATTTTTATATTTTATATCATTTATGTATTTTATAGCATTTTTATTTTGTATATAATTTTTATTTTTTATATCATTTTATATTTAATATCATTTTTATATTTTATATCATGTATGTATTTTATATCATTTATGTATTTTATATCATTTTTATTTTGTATATCATTTTATATATAATATCATTTTTATTTTGTATATCATTTTATATTTAATATCATTTTTATATTTTATATCATGTATGTATTTTATATCATTTATGTATTTTATATCATTTTTATTTTGTATATCATTTTATATTTAATATCATTTTTTTTATTTTATATCATTTATGTATTTTATATCATTTTTATTTTGTATATCATTTTATATTTAATATCATTTTTTTTATTTTATATCATTTATGTATTTTATATCATTTTTATTTTGTATATCATTTTTATTTTGTATATAATTTTTATTTTGTATATCATTTTATTTTGTCGCCCGTCGCTCTGTCACGTATCGCCCGTCGCCCATCCCTCGCCCGTCGCTCTGTCACCCATCGCTCTGTCGCCCATCCCTTTGTCGCCCATCGCCCTGTCATTTCGTTTTTATATTTTATATCATTTATGTATTTTATATCATTTTTATTTTGTATATCATTTTTATTTTGTATATCATTTTTATTTTGTATATAAATTTTTCGCCCATCCCCCTATCGCCCATCCCCCTGTCGCCCATCTCTCATCGCCCATCCCCCTGTCACTCTGTCGCCCATCGCCCATATCCCATCTCCCATCGCCTGACGCCCGTCGCTCTGTCGCCCATCTCTCATCGCCCATCTCCCATCGCCCGTCGCCCATCCCTATGTCGCCCATCGCTCTATCGCCCATCGCCCGACACCCATCCCTCTGTCGCCCATGTCGCCCATCACCCGTTGCCCGTCGCCCTGTCGCCCATAGCTCTGTTGCCCATAGCTTTGTCGCCCATCGCTCTGTCGCCCATCTCTCATCGCCCATATCCCATCGCCCGTCGCCCATCCCTATGTCGCCCATCGCCCGACACCCATCCCTCTGTCGCCCATCTCTCATCGCCCGACGCCCGTCGCTCTTTCGTCCATTGCCCTGTCGCTCTGTCGCCCATCTCCCATCGCCCGTTGCCCGTCGCTCTGTCACCCATAGCTTTGTCGCTCTGTCGCCCATCACCCATCGCCCGTTGCCCATCACCCGTCGCCCATCCCTCTGTCGCCCATCTCCCTGTCATTTCATTTTTATATTTTATATCATTTATGTATTTTATATCATTTTTATTTTGTATATCATTTTTATTTTGTATATAAATTTTTCGCCCATCCCCCTGTCGCTCATCCTCCTGTCGCCCTGTCGCCCATCTCTCATCGCCCATCCCCCTGTCACTCTGTCGCCCATCGCCCATATCCCATCTCCCATCGCCTGACGCCCGTCCCTCTGTCGCCCATCTCTCATCGCCCATCTCCCATCGCCCGTCGCCCATCCCTATGTCGCCCATCGCTCTATCGCCCATCGCCCGACACCCATCCCTCTGTCGCCCATGTCGCCCATCACCCGTTGCCCGTCGCTCTTTCGTCCATCGCCCTGTCGCCCATCGCCCATCTCCCATCGCCCGTCGCTCTGTCGCCCATAGCTTTGTCGCTCTGTTGCCCATCACCCATCTCCCGTTGCCCATCACCCGTAGCCCATCCCAATGTAGCCCATCTCCCATCACCCGATGCCCGTCGCTCTGTCGCCCATCTTCCTGTCGCTCTGTCGCCCATCTCCCATTGCCCGTCGCACTGTCACCCATCGCTCATCTCTCATCGCCCGTCGCCCATCCCTCTGTCGCCCATCGCCCGTCGCTCTGTCGCCCATCATCCATCGCCCGACGCCCGTCGCTCTGTTGCCCATCACCCGTCGGCCATCAGCCGTCGCCAATGCCCCTAACGCCAATCTCTCATCGCCCGTCGCTCTGTCGCCCATCGCTCTATCGCCAATCGCCCGTCACCCATCCCTCTGTCGCCCATCTCTCATAACCCAACGCCCGTCGCTCTGTCGCCCATCTCCCATCGCCTGACGCCCGTCGCTCTGCCGCTCTGTTGCCCATCACCCATCTCCCATCGCCCGTTGCCCATCACCCGTCGCCCATCCCTCTGTCGCCCATCTCCCATCACCCGATGCCCGTCGCTCTGTCGCCCATCGCCCTGTCGCTCGGTCGCCCATCTCCCATTGCCCGTCGCCCATCCCTCTGTCGCCCATCGCTCATCGCTCATCGCCCGACGCCTGTCGCTCTGTCGCCCATCATCCATCGCCCGACGCCCGTCGCTCTGTTGCCCATCACCCGTCGGCCATCAGCCGTCGCCAATCCCCCTGTCGCTAATCTCTCATCGCCCGTCGCTCTGTCGCCCATCTCTCATCGCCCGTCGCTCTTTCGTCCATCGCCCTGTCGCTCTGTCGCCCATCACCCATCGCCCATCGCCCGTCGCTCTGTCGCCCATAGCTTTGTCGCTCTATCGCCCATCACACATCTCCCGTTGCCCATCACCCGTCGCCCATCCCAATGTAGCCCATCTCCCATCACCCGATGCCCGTCGCTCTGTCGTCCATCGCCCTGTCGCTCTGTCGCCCATCTCCCATTGCCCGTCGCACTGTCGCCCATCGCTCATCTCTCATCGCCCGTCGCCCATCCCTCTGTCGCCCATCGCTCATTGCCCGACGCCTGTCGCTCTGTCGCCCATCATCCATCGCCCGACGCCCGTCGCTCTGTTGCCCACCACCCGTCGGCCATCAGCCGTCGCCAATCCCCCTGTCGCTAATCTCTCATCGCCCGTCGCTCTGTCGCCCATCTCTCATCGCCCGTCGCTCTTTCGTCCATCGCCCTGTCGCTCTGTCGCCCATCACCCATCGCCCATCGCCCGTCGCTCTGTCGCCCATAGCTTTGTCGCTCTATCGCCCATCACACATCTCCCGTTGCCCATCACCCGTCGCCCATCTCCCATCACCCGATGCCCGTCGCTCTGTCGCCCATCGCCCTGTCGCCCATCTCCCATTGCCCGTCGCACTGTCGCCCATCGCTCATCGCCCGTCGCCCGTCGCCCATCCCTATGTCGCCCATCGCCCGACGCCTGTCGCTCTGTCGCCCATCATCTATCGCCCGACGCCCGTCGCTCTGTTGCCAATCACCCGTCGGCCATCAGCCGTCGCCAATCCCCCTGTCGCCAATCTTTCATCGCCCTGTCGCTCTGTCGCCCATCTCCCATTGCCCGTCGCTCTGTCGCCCATCTCTCATCGCCCGTCGCCCATCTCCCATCGCCCATCTCCCATCGCCCGTCGCTCTGTCACCCATCGCCCATCTCTCATCGCCCATCTCTCATCTCCCATCGCCCGTCGCCCATCCCTCTGTCGCCCATCCCTCTGTCGCCATCCCTCTGTCGCCCATCCCTCTGTCGCCATCCCTCTGTCGCCCATCTCTCATCGCTCGACGCCAATCTCTCATCGCCAATTTCTCATCAACCGTCGCCCATCCCTCTGTAGCCCATCTCCCATCGCCCGACGCTCTGTCGCCCATCACCCGTCGCTCATCCCTCTGTCGCCAATCGCCCTGTCTTACTGTTGCCCATCGCCCTGTCGCTCATCTCCCCTCGCCCGACGCCTGTCGCTCTATCGCCCATCACCCATCGCCCATCGCTCTGTCGCCCATCCCTCTGTCGCCCATCGATCATCGCTCATCTCCCATCGCCCGACGCCTAACGCTCTGTCGCCCATCACCCATCGCCCGTCGCTCTGTTGCCCATCCCTCTGTCGCCCATCGCCCGACGCCTGTCGCTCTGTCGCCTATCACCCGTCGCCCATCGGTCTGTCGCCCTTTCGCTCTGTCGCCCATCGCCCATCTCCCATCGCCCGACCGATTTTATATCATTTTTATTTTGTATATCATTTTATATTTTATATCATTTTTATATTTTATATCATTTAGGTATTTTATAGCATTTTTATTTATTTTATATCATTTATGTATTTTATATCATTTTTATTTTGTATATCATTTTATATATAATATCATTTTTATTTTGTATATCATTTTATATTTTATATCATTTTTATATTTTATATCATTTATGTATTTTATATAATTTTTATTTTGTATATCATTTTTATATTGTATATCATATTTATTTTGTATCATTTTATTGTGTCGCCCGTCGCTCTGTCACCCATCGCCCGTCGCCCATCCCTCGCCCGTCGCTCTGTCACCCATCGCTCTGTCGCCCATCCCTTTGTCGCCCATCGCCCTGTCATTTCATTTTTATATATTATATCATTTATGTATTTTATATCATTTTTATTTTGTATATCATTTTTATTTTGTATATCATTTTTATTTTGTATATAAATTTTATTTTGTATATCATTTTATATTTAATATCATTTTTATTTTGTCTGTCGCCCATCTCCCATCGCTCGACGCCAATCTCTCATCGCTCATCTCTCATCAGCCGTCGCCCATCTCTCTGTCGCCCATCGCCCATAGCCCGACGCTCTGTCGCCCATCACCCGTCGCCCATCCATCTGTCGCTCATCTCTCATCGCCCATCCCTCTGGCGCCCATGTCCCATCGCCCGACGCTCTGTCGCCCATCACCCGTCGCCCATCCCTCTGTCGCCCATCGCCCTGTCTTACTGTCGCCCATCGCCCTGTCGCCCATCGCCCTGTCGCCCATCCCTCTGTCCCCTATCGCTCTGTCGCGCATCTCCCATCGCCCGTCGCTCTGTCGCCCATCCCTCTGTCGCCTATCGCTCTGTCGCCTATAGCTCTGTCGCCTATCGCTCTGTCGCCTATCGCTCTGTCGCCTATCGCTCTGTCGCCTATCGCTCTGTCGCCCTTCTCCCATCGCCCGACGCCGGTCGCTCTGTCACCCATCGCCGATCGCCTGTCGCCCATCACTCTGTCGCCCATCTCCCATCTCATCGCCCATCTCCCATCGCCCATCTCTCATCGCCCGTCGCCAATCCCTCTGTCGCCTATCGCTCTGTCGCCCATCTCCCATCGCCCGTAGCTCTGTCGCCCTCATCGCCCATCTCTTATCGCCCGCCGCCCGTCGCTATGTCACCCATCGCTCTGTCGCTTATATCATTTTTATTTTGTATATCATTTTTATTTTGTATATCATTTTATATTTAATATCATTTTTATATTTTATATCATTTATGTATTTTATATAATTTTTATTTTGTATATCATTTTTATTTTGTATATCATTTTATATCATTTTTGTTTTGCATATTATATTATATTTTATATCATTTTTATATTTTATATCATTTATGTATTTTATATCATTTTTATTTTGTATATCATTTTATATACAATATCATTTTTATTTTGTATATCATTTATGTATTATATATAATTTTTATTTTGTATATCATTTTATATCATTTTTGTTTCGTATATCATTTTATATTTAATATCATTTTTATATTTTAAACCATTTATGTACTTTATATCATTTTTATTTTATGTATCATTTTATATTTTATATCATTTTTATATTTTATATCATTTATGTATTTTATATCATTTTTATTTTGTATATCATTTTATATTAATATAATTTTTATTTTGTATATCATTTATGTATTTTATATCATTTTTATTTTGTATATCATTTTATACCATTTTTGTTTTGCATATTATTTTATATTTTATATCATTTTTATATTTTATATCATTTATGTATTTTATATCATTTTTATTTTGTATATAATTTTATATCATTTTTGTTTTGCATATCATTTTATATTTAATATCATTTTTATATTTTATATCATTTATGTATTTTATATAATTTTTATTTTGTATATCATTTTATATCATTTTTGTTTTGCATATTATTTTATATTTTATATCATTTTTATATTTTATATCATTTATGTATTTTATATCATTTTTATTTTGTATATAATTTTATATCATTTTTGTTTTGCATATCATTTTATATTTAATATCATTTTTATATTTTATATCATTTATGTATTTTATATAATTTTTATTTTGTATATAAATTTTATTTTGTATATCATTTTATATTTAATATTATTTTATTTTGTATATCATTTATGTATTGATATCATTTTTATTTTGTATATCATTTTTATTTTGCATATCATTTTATATTTAATATCATTTTTATATTTTATATCGCCCGACGCCCGTCGCTCTGTCGCAAATCTCCCATCGCCCATACTTCTGTCGCCCATCGCCCTGTCGCCCATCCCTCTGTCCCCTATCGCTCGGTCGCGCATCTCCCATCGCCCGTCGCCTATCGCTCTGTCGCCCATCCCTCTGTCGCCTATCGCTCTGTCGCCCTTCTCCCATCGCCGGACGCCGGTCGCTCTGTCACCAATCGCCTGTCGCCCTTCACTCTGTCGAACATCTCCCATCTCTCATCGCCCGTCGCTCTGTCGCCCATCGCCCACCTCTCTGTCGCCCATCCTTCGCCCTTCGCTCTGTCACTTATCGCTCTGTCGCCCATCTCCCATCGCCCATACCTCTGTCGCCCATCGCCCATCGCCCGTCGCCCATCGCTCTGTCGCTTATATCATTTTTATTTTGTATATCATTTTATATATAATATCATTTTTATTTTGTATATCATTTATGTAATTTATACAATTTTTATTTTGTATATCATTTTGTATTTAATATCATTTTTATATTTTAAATCATTTATGTTCTTTATATCATATTTATTTTGTATATCATTTTATATTTTATACCATTTTTATATTTTATATCATTTATGTATTTTATATCATTTTTATTTTGTATATAATTTTATATTAATATAATTTTTATTTTGTATATCATTTATGTATTTTATATCATTTTTATTTTGTATATCATTTTTATTTTGTATATCATTTTATATCATTTTTGTTTTGTATATTATTTTATATATTATATCATTTTTATATTTTATATCATTTATGTATTTTATATCATTTTTATTTTGTATATCATTTTATATTAATATAATTTTTATTTTGTATATCATTTATGTATTTTATATCATTTTTATTTTGTATATCATTTTATATCATTTTTGTTTTGCATATTATTTTATACTTTATATCATTTTTATATTTTATATCATTTATGTATTTTATATCATTTTTATTTTGTATATCATTTTTATTTTGCATATCATTTTAAAATTAATATCATTTTTATATTTTACATC
Organism: Phyto melanocephala; assembly: GCA_941918925.1. Classification (NCBI taxonomy): domain Eukaryota; kingdom Metazoa; phylum Arthropoda; class Insecta; order Diptera; family Rhinophoridae; genus Phyto; species Phyto melanocephala. The sequence goes on along the minus strand of OW799233.1, from coordinate 89,168,417 downwards.
ATTTATGTATTTTATATCATTTTTATGTTGTATATCATTTTTATTTTGCATATCATTTTATATTTAATATCATTTTTATATTTTATATCATTTATGTATTTTATATAATTTTTATTTTGTATATCATTTTATATTTAATATCATTTTTATTTTGTATATCATTTATGTATTTGATATCATTTTTATTTTGTATATCATTTTTATTTTGCATATCATTTTATATTTAATGTCATTTTTATATTTTATATCATTTATGTATTTTATATCATTTTTATTTTGTATATAATTTTTATTTTGTATATAATTTTTATTTTGTATATAAATTTTATTTTGTATATCATTTTATATTTAATATCATTTTTATTTTGTATATCATTTATGTATATTATATCATTTTTATTTTGTATATCATTTTATATTTAATATCATTTTTATTTTGTATATCATCGGCCATCTCTCATCTCTCATCGCCCAGCTCCCATCGCCCTGTCACTCTGTCGCCCATCGGCCATCTCCCATCGCCCGACGCCTGTCGCCCATCTCTCATCGCCCGTCGCTCTGTCGCCCATCTCCCATCGCCCTGTCGCTCTGTCACCCATCGCCCGACGCCCGTCGCTCTGTCACCCATCGCCCGTCGCCCATCCTTCGCCCGTCGCTCTGTCACTTATCGCTCTGTCGCCCATCTCCTATCCCGTCGCTCTGTCGCCCATCTCTCATCGCCCATATTTCTGTCACCCATCGCCCTGTCGCCTATCGCCCTGTCGCCCATCGCTCTGTCCCCTATCGCTCTGTCGCCCTTTTCCCATCGCCCGACGCTGGTCGCTTTGTCACCCATCGCCGATCGCCTGTCGCCCATCTCCCATCTTTCATCGCCCATCTCTCATCGCCCGTCACCCATCTCATCGCCCGTCTCATCGCCCGTCGCCCATCCCTCTGTCGCCATCGCTCTGTCGCTTATATCATTTTTATTTTGTATATCATTTTATATTTTATATCATTTTTATATTTTATATCATTTATGTATTTTATATCATTTTTACTTTGTATATCATTTTTATTTTATATATCATTTTTATTTTGTATATAAATTTTATTTTGTATATCATTTATGTATTTTACATCATTATTATTTTGTATATCATTTTTATTTTGTATATCATTTTATTTTTTCGCCCGTCGCTCTGTCACCCATCGCCCGACGCCCGTCGGTCTGTCACCCATCTCTCATCGCCCATCTCCCCTACCTCTGTCGCCCATCGCCCTGTCGCCCATCCCTCTGTCCCCTACCGCTCTGTCGCAAATCTCCCATCGCCCATACTTCTGTCGCCCATCCCTCTGTCCTCTATCGCTCGGTCGCGTATCTCCCATCGCTCTGTCGCCCATCCCTCTGTTGCCTATCGCTCTGTCCCTTCTCCCATCGCTCTGTCGCCTTTCTCCCATCGCCCGACGCCGGTCGCTCTGTCACCCATCGCCGATCGCCTGTCGCCCATCTCCCATCACCCATCTCTCATCGCCCGTCGCCCATCCCTCTGTCGACCATCGACCGACGCCCATCCCTCTGTCGACCATCGCTCTGTCGCCCATCTCTCATCGCCCGTCGCTCTGTCGCCCATCGCCCGTCGCTATGTCGCCCATCTCCCATCAGCCATCTCCCACCGCCTGTCGCCTATCCCTCTGTCGCCTATCGCTATGTCGCCCATCTCCCATCGCTCTGTCACCCCCATCGCCCATCTCTTATCGCCCAATGCCCGTCGCTCTGTCGCCCATCACCCGTCGTCCATCCTTCTGTCGCCTATCGCTCTGCCGCCCATCGCCCACCCCTCTGTCGCCCATCGCCATTTTTATTTTGTATATCATTTTAAATTAATATAATTTTTATTTTGCATATCATTTATGTATTTTATATCATTTTTATTTTGTATATCATTTTTATTTTGTATATCATTTTATATCATTTTGGTTTTGTATATTATTTTATATATTATATCATTTTTATATTTTATATCATATATGTATTTTATATCATTTTTATTTTGTATATCATTTTTATATTTTATATCATTTATGTATTTTATATCATTTTTATTTTGTATATCATTTTTCTTTTGTATATCATTTTTATTTTGTATATAAATTTTATTTTGTATATCATTTTATATTTAATATCATTTTTATTTTGTATATCATTTATGTATTATATATCATTTTTATTTTGTATATCATTTTATATTTAATATCATTTTTATATTGTATATCATCGGCCATCTCTCATCGCCCAGCTCCCATTGCCCTGTCACTCTGTTGCCCATCTCCCATCGGCCATCTCCTATCGCCCGACGCCCGTCGCTTTGTCGCCCATCTCTCATCTCCCATCGCTCTGTCGCCCATCGCCCACCTCTCTGTCGCCCATCTCCCATCGCCCTGTCGCACTGTCGCCCATCGCCTGTCGCCCATCCCTCTGTTGCCAATCTCCCATCGCCCATCTTATTTTTATTTTGTATATAATTTTTATTTTGTATATCATTTTATATTAATATCATTTTGTTTTTGTATATCATTTTATATTTAATATAATTTTTATATTTTATACCATTTATGTATTTTATATCATTTTTATTTTGTATATCATTTTTCTTTTGTATATCATTTTTATTTTGTATATAAATTTTATTTTGTATATCATTTTATATTTAATATCATTTTTATTTTGTATATCATTTATGTATTATATATCATTTTTATTTTGTATATCATTTTATATTTAATATCATTTTTATATTGTATATCATCGGCCATCTCTCATCGCCCAGCTCCCATTGCCCTGTCACTCTGTTGCCCATCTCCCATCGGCCATCTCCTATCGCCCGACGCCCGTCGCTTTGTCGCCCATCTCTCATCTCCCATCGCTCTGTCGCCCATCGCCCACCTCTCTGTCGCCCATCTCCCATCGCCCTGTCGCACTGTCGCCCATCGCCTGTCGCCCATCCCTCTGTTGCCAATCTCCCATCGCCCATCTTATTTTTATTTTGTATATAATTTTTATTTTGTATATCATTTTATATTAATATCATTTTGTTTTTGTATATCATTTTATATTTAATATAATTTTTATATTTTATACCATTTATGTATTTTATATCATTTTTATTTTGTATATCCTTTTTATATAATAATTATTTAGTTTTTTTACCTTTTTTAATTTAAATATTAACTAAAATTATTCCAGCTCAAGGCCTTTTTATAATTTAAATAATATCTTTAAAATTTATTATTATTAATTAAGAATTAATTAAGAATTAATAATAATACATTTTAAAGATATTATTTAAATTATAAAAAGACCTTGAGCTGGAATAATTTTAGTTAATACTTATCATTGTACATTGGCATCACTGTACTATTTGGACGTGTTTTGTTCGCTGCTCCATTTGGATTTATATTTTTAGTGGATTCAACCTGGTCATAATACGTTTACCCGCTTTGATTGTCTACGAATTACTGCGGCACTATTTTTAAAGGCTTGTGCTGATTGTAAATGGTAAAGTTTTATATTTTATCTGTATTGTTTATAAAGTGATAAAATACAACAACTACTCAGTACATCTGTTTGTACTATATTGGCGCCATCTACTGTTTAGTAGTTGATTTTTACTACCCAGTTACCCAAATAACCAAAACGTTAAAATTTTATTAGATAAATTACATTTTAAAAAATTACATTTCATTATTAAATTATGGATTGCCAGAACAAAAATTTTAACGTTTCGGGTAATGACCGCTTGATATCATGTTGGTTGTGTCTTGGAACCTATCACTTAAAATGTAGTGGACTGTAAGCGCGTGATGCAGATGCGCTTGCTGATCCTACTAAATCCCTACAATGGAATTGTCCTCATTGTAAAAATATAAATGTTGAATTTTACAAATTCTTCAAAAGTTATAAAGAGCAGTTTGATCAACTAAATAAGGACTTCATATTCTGTTCGATCTAAATTTTTAAAATTTGGTGAACTTTTCACAAATTTTCCGAATTTAAATAAATTTGCTGACGTTCAACAAAATTCTTCACCTAAGAGGAAAAAATCTACAAGAAATCCAATCCCTTCAAAACAACTTGATTGTATCTGAAGTTATCACTCCGTTAAATACTATACCCCTTGAATTAAATAGTAATTCACCTACTACATCTTTTTCATCAGCTGCATCTTTAATTTCTGATAATACTGTACCAACTAAAGCCGTCAGAGAACTTTGTACAATTCCGCCAAGAAAAACTATATTTGCTACTCGTTTTCTTCTTGAAACAACTGTTGATGATGTTAAAAACTACCTATTATCTAAATTTAATAATAATATACCTGCTAACATAAATATTTTTAAAATTAATTCAAGAAATAGAGCCTCGTTTAAAATAATTGTCCCACTCGAATATTTTGAACAAATCGTAAACGTAAATTTTTGGCCAAACCATACACTAGTACGTGAATTTATTTATCGTGATGAAAACTTAGCTCGTATTCCAACATCTAATCAAACTTCAAAAAACTAATGCAAAATTCTACCCTTAACATTATTTATCAAAATGCAAATGGAATGAATACTAAGCTTACTGATATGTTCCTTAAAAGCTTTGACTGCGAATTTCATGTTGTTGCATTTACTGAAACCTGGCTTACTAATAATACTAATAACTCTGAAATTTTTTGTAGTAAATATCAAGTTTTTAGACGTGATAGAATTGGCAAACGTGGTGGTGGTGTTTTAATTGCTGTTTCCTGTTTGTATCCTGCTGAACAGTTATTATTTGTAAATTCATCTGATATTGAATTTATCGCTGTTGTAATACAAATTCAAAATATATCGCTCTTTATTACCTGCTCATATATACATACCTCCAAACTCTGATCCACAACTTTATGGTGAACATGTTTTGTTAATAAAATCCGTTGCAGATAAACTAAAGTCAGCTGATTTTTTGATGATTTTTGGTGATTTTAATATTCCGACTGCATCCTGGATTACATCAGATGATACAGATTTCTTTGTACCGATTACATCACATGATTGGAGTCAAGATTTTTTCAATAGTCTGACTAATTTAAGTGTCTTTCAAATAAATAAAATTTTTAATTACAACAACCGCTTATTGGATCTCGTATTTGTAAATAATCCCTCTCTATTCGACGTATCTAGGACTAACCCCTTATTTATTCCTGAGGACCGACACCATCCTACATTGTTAATTTCTACACCATTGCCTCAAAAGGAAACTGTTCACACTGTATCTGAGTCGCTCTGTTTTAAACGTACGAACTACCATATGTTAAATAACTTGTTACATAATATTAACTGGTTTAAAATTCTTGCTTTTTCTTATAATGGTAGTAATTTTGATCAAATCGTGTTGAAATTTTACTCAGTTCTCTTCAGTTGTTTATCAGCAAGCACCCCATTGTTAAAAAAGGTAACATCAAATCGTCCTCCATGGTATTCCCGTACTTTAACCTGGTTAATAAATCGTAAAAACCGTTTATATAAAAAGTTCATGAAGAGCAAAACCCTTATTGATCGTAGCTATTATTTAATAGCTCAAAGCCGTTATATTTTTGAAAACAAAAAATGTTATGCATCGTATATAAACAAAATGAAATTTTACTTTAAAAAGAATCCGAAAATGTTTTATAATTTTGTCAACTCCAAACGTAGAGTTTCAACGTATCCAACTTCTATGAAAATTAATAATGTTGTTTATTCTAATAATGCAGATATTGCCAATTCTTTTGCTAATTTCTTCGCCTCTACTTTTTCTGCAAAAACGTTCCATAGTTCAATTTATCCTTATGATATTACTTCGTCTTCATCAATTAATATATCATCTTTAGATGTCGATACTGTCTTAAAAAGCCTGAGAAGTATAAAAAATTGTTATAAACCTGGTCCTGATGGTATTCCTAGCTGCATATTAAAAAATTGTGCCGACGTTTTGGCTATTCCTATCACTCATCTATTTAACAGTTCTTTGAAATTTGGTATATTTCCTAAATGTTGGAAAGATTCATTTATCATCCCCGTTCATAAATCTGGTAGCCGTAGTGATGTTACTAATTATAGAGCAATAGCTAAACTTAACTCCATTCCTAAACTGTTTGAAAAAATATTAACGGACATCCTAACTACCCAAATATCAACAATTCTTTCTCCAGCACAACATGGTTTTTGTAAAGGTAGATCTACATCCACAAACCTAATGGAACTGACGTCCTTCATCAATACGGGATTTTGTAATGGTAACCAAACTGATGTAGTCTATACTGATTTCAGTAAAGCCTTCGATAAGGTTAACCATGATTTATTGTTAGTGAAGCTAAAAAAATTAGGGTTTCCGGTTAACCTTTTAAAATGGATTAGTTCTTATTTAAAGGATCGGAGACAATGTGTTTTTTATAATGATTGTATATCAAAACATATTGAAGTAACTTCCGGAGTTCCTCAAGGAAGTCACCTCGGCCCCATCTTATTTTTATTGCTTATAAATGATCTTCCAAAGGCTATTCAATACAGCAATATTTTAATGTTTGCTGATGATGTTAAACTTTATTCATGGATTAGAACTGTTGGCGACTGTTTTTATCTCCAAGCTGATTTAAATAATTTTTTTAATTGGTGTACGGTAAATCTTATGGAATTGAATTTAACAAAATGCAAATCTATGACTTTCTGCAGATATTCACCGATTTCGAATGTTTACTCTCTAAATGGCTCTAATTTGAATGTTGTTGATTCGTTTTTGGATCTTGGAATTATCTTTGATGTAAAAATTAATTTCAACTCACATGTAATAATGACAGTAAATAAAGCTTATGGGGTATTAAGTTTCATAAAGCGTTGGGCGAAGGAATTTAATGATCCTTATGTAACAAAAAATCTATTCACGTCATTGGTAAGACCTTTACTGGAATATGGATCATTAATTTGGGATCCCCAATATGATGTTTATATTCAAAAACTTGAATCAGTCCAAAAACAATTTTTGCTGTTCTGCCTTCGTAACCTTCGTTGGAATCCTAATACAAACTTACCGTCATACCGTAGTCGTTTACTACTCATTGCGCTCCCAACGTTACAAAGCCGAAGAATTGTTTCCAATATTGCATTTGTCATAAATATAATTCAAGGCAAAATTGATTCTACATATCTTCGACATAAAATATGCATCAATGTTCCTAATAGGCAGCTTAGATTTTATGAACCGTTATATGTACCATTTCATAGATCAAACTACATTAACTTTGATCCAATTAGAAGAATTTGTGCTGAGGTAAATAAGTTCTATGTTCACATTGACTTTTCTGATAATGTTGCTGTAACAAGTGGAAAGCTGATAAGATTTCTAAACTCAAATGCATACGTTTAATGATGTTTTTATTTTTCTTTATTTTTGTAATTAAATTAAAAATGTTGCTCAACTGTAAATATTATTATGTTGATTAAATTAAATAAATAAATAAAAAAAAAAAATTTCATATTTTATATCGTATATGTATTTTATATAATTTTTAATTTGTATATCATTTTATTTTGTCGCCCGTCGCTCTGTCACCCATCGCCCGTCGCCCTTCCCTCGCCCGTCGCTCTGTCATCCATCGCTCTGTCGCCCATCCCTTTGTCGCCCATCGCCCTGTCATTTCATTTTTATATTTTATATCATTTTTATTTTGTATATCATTTTTATTTTGTATATCATTTTTATTTTGTATATAAATTTTATTTTGTATATCATTTTGTATTTAATATCATTTTTATTTTGTATATTATCGGCCATCTCTCATCGCCCAGCTCCCATCGCCCTGTCACTCTGTCGCCCATCGCCCAGCTCCCATTGCCCTAGTTCCCATCGCCCTGTCACTCTGTTGCCCATCTCCCATCGGCCATCTCCCATCGCCCGTCGCTTTGTTGCCCATCTCCCTGTCGCCCATCTCTCATAGCCAATCTCCCATTGCCCATCCCTCTGTCGCCAATCTCCCATCGCCCATTTCCCATCACCTGTCGGCCATCACTCTGTCGCCCATCGTCCATCCCTCTGTCGCCCATCGCCCGTCGCTCTGTCGCCCTGTCGCCCATCTCTCATCGCCAATCTCCCATCGCCCGTCTCCCATCCCTCTGTCGCCAATCTCCCATCGCCCATCTCTCATCGCCCGTCGCTCTGTCGCCCATCTCTTATCGCCCATCACCCGTCGCCCATCCCACTGTCGGCCATCGCTCTGGCGCCCATCTCCTATCGCCCGACGCTCTGTCGCCCATCACCCATCCCTCATCGCCCCTCACCCGTCGCCAATCCCTTATCGTCCATCACCCGTCGCCCATCCCTCACCCGTCGCTCTGTCACCCATCGCTCTGTCGCCCATCGCCTATCTCTCATCGCCCATCTCCCATCGCCCGACGCCCGACGCTCTGTCGCCCATCATACACTCGCTAATTCGTAATTTATTTTCAAATAAGATCTTCTTTTCCTCTTATAAATCGTAATTGTTTGATAACTACCACTTATAATTCGTAATAAAAACAACAAAAACATGGAAAGAATGCTAAAAGCTAACAATATAGAAAGTGATGACGACGACGATGATGGTAACAACGAAGTTCCCTTAATGAAGAATAAAGATGCAAAATTGGCAATTAATAAATTAAAATTTTATGTCTTCAATCATACTGTGGACGAAGAAATTTTTAATTCCTTAATAAAAATAGAAAATACTTTGGACAACCTCCGCGATAAAAGTCTGAAACAAATGCAAATCACTCATTTTTTTTAAATTAATTTTAGATAATGTTAATATGTACATTATGTATTTTAAGTTAAGAAAATGAATTTGTAAGTTTTATCTTTATTTTATTGTTTTTTGTTTGCTATTAAAATTACACGTATTTTACGCTAAGTAAATGAATTTGCTATTTTATGTATTAATTTTATTTAATTTGCATATTATTTTTAACAATTGTGATTTATGTTCCTTTTTATCGTTTCAGTAAATAAATTGAAAACTCCCGTTAATTCGTATTTATTTTATTTTAACCCCGTTAAATCGAAATTCCGCTAAATCGAAAACCCCTATAATTCGTAAGAAATGGCCGGTCCCCTGAGATTACGATTTATCGGGATTTGACTGTATTTAATTATTTTAATCAATCTATAGATATAAAAGTGAAACTCTGTGTATGTGTGTGTGCGTTAGCTATAGACTCCGAAACTGTAAAGCTGATCGGACTCAAATTTTGGCAAGTTACTGTACACATTCCAGGGAATATTTATGGATGGTAAAAAGTGGGCGGGGTTACGCCCATACAAAATACGTTATCAGTTTTAGCTACTTGACCGATTTTTCTGAAACTTTGCACACATATTGAACTCTCATAATTATACAATTTCGTGATTAGAAAAGTGGGAAGTACCATAAAAAATAAGTCATAATTTTTAGCTACTTGCACTAAATCGATTTTTCTGAAACTTTGCACACATATTGAGCTGTCATGATTATACAAAAGGGCAGTGCCACGCCCATAAAAAATTATTTATAATTTTTAGCTACTTGCACTAGATCGATTTTTCTAAAACTTTGCACACATATTGCGCTGTCATGACTTTACAGTTTCGTGATTAGAAAAGTGGGCCATGCCACGCCCTTTAAAAAAAGTTATAATTTTTGCTTCTTGCACTTGATATTTAATTAAAATTCAGAATGCATTTTTTTTCATTAAGGGGCGTAGCAACGCGCGCCGGGCTTGGCTAGTATAAAATATTTTCGAAGAGCAAGCAAGGAATAGAAAAAAATAATAAAACAAATATTTTCAAATATACCATTTTTGTCAAAAATTTATTTTAATGAAATTATATTTGTAAGTCTGTTAAAAAAATAGCTCTACCCGTCATTTACACATAAAAGTAAATGCCTGAAATTTGCAATACATTCACACTTTTTCACGAACACCCTCACATTTTTTTTTATTTTCCACTCAGATTTCAACGATATTTTTAAGAGATTAATTTTTTTACGTTTTCAAGAAATTAACGTGACATATAGGTAATCACTGTTGCCTACTAATAATGGTAAAATAAAAATTGTAAATATAACTTATTTTTATACATTTGAAAAGATTCATAATATTTATTGTTTAAATATACATAAAGAATACAATTGATAACTTTTTAAAACAAAAATTTTATTAAAAGTAAACAAAAAAAAAAAATAATTTCTAAATATTTTCTTTAAATTTGTGTATGAAATATTCTTGGCAACTCTAAAGGTAGTAAAAAATGGAGGCAATTTAAGCTAATCAAAGTTAAATATATATCATTTACTTATTGCAACTTTACGATTCTCATTAAATAGTTTATAATTTTACGAATTAACAAGATTTTTTCAAGGAACCGATAGCTTATTACGAATTATCGGGAATTTTCGGGGTACGAATTATCGGGATTTGACTGTATTTAAATAACTATAAATTTTTAAGCAATATTATTTTCTATGCAAAAAGAAACAGATATGTTTTTAATTATTTTTTTCAGAAATATAGTTTCATTAAAGTTGGCCATAAAAAATAATTTTTAATAAGAAGGGTATTTTTGAAAATATTTTTTTTCTATTTTTTTCAAATGACAGAATATGTCTGTAGTTATATATTCTAATATATAAAATTCTCGTGTCGTGGTATTTGCTCCTCCGAAATCGTTGGACCGATTTTCATAAAATTTTGTGTGCATATCGGTTAGGTCTAAGAATCGGTCAACGTCTATTTTTCATACCCCCAACGCCACGGCTTTTTTCACGCCCCCTCAGGAAGGCCAGACTGCTGGACCGATCTTCCTGAAATTTTCACATAGTATGATTAATAGGATACTTTTTTTTACTACACCTACTTTAACGCCCACTTTTTTTAATTATGTACTTGCAACGATATAGTTTTTAGTATTGTTCTTCAAAACGTTTAAGAATCGGTCAACATATATTTTTTATACTCCTTAATTAAGGGTGACTCCCCCCAAGGGACAATTTATGTCTTACCTAAATAACGTAACGACTTCGATGAAATTTTAAACTGAGATAGATCTGCGTACCATAGAACACATATGGTTTACGTTTTTTTTTTTTATGTACTCAGAGTTAGTTAGTTATTTTTATTGTACTACAAAAATATTTCCCACAAATAATTTATATGGCAAAACAACGTTTACCGGGTCAGCTAATAAATTATTCATTTTTACGCAATATTGTTTTCGGTGCAGAGAAAAAAAATATGTTTTTATTTAGTTTTTTTAGAAATTTTCTTTTATATGCTATGTAAATATAAATATAAAACTAAAACAAAAAAAATTTTTACTTTTTATAAAATGGAGCCAAGATTTTTCGAAAACTATCGAAACAATTCGTTAACTTTTTAATAGTTTTTCAAAAGTCATTGACACAAATTTTCTTAAGGCAGTATATTGCCTTTTTCTTCGACAAAGATTGTATTTTTGAAGATATTTTTTAATTTTTATTTTTTTTTATTTCTAACTGATAGAAAATACTTTTCTCTTCAAAAATGTACAATTTTTCTATAAAAAAATATATTAAACAAATTAAAATTATCAAAATTTTAAGCAAATTCACATTTTATTTATTGTATATATTTTATTAATTATAAACTTTTTTGTGTAAAGAAAAAATCAATTTTATTAATTCGTTTATTACAATTTTTTTAAACTGTTTTTTCTGTAAATTTTTTTAATAAATAAATTATGTCGAAAATTTATCTAAAACCTCTATACAATTCGTTAGTTTTTTAAATCATTATTTAAAAGTCGTTGATACAACTCTTCTAAAGATACTCATTGTTTTCTTTACCATAAACTGATGTAACAATTTTTGCCATGTGCTTAAAATAACGTAGTAATTATTGTTTTATTTATAGATTAAACTTTAAGAAGTACATAACAACAGTGGAATAATACGGTTGTTTAGAATTACTATTCAATCATTTTTTTTTTTTTTTTTTTTGTTTAATAAAGTGTTAAAGAAACCAAAAGCTTTAATATTTATTTAATTCTAATGAATACACAACTTTCAGAATTTCCAAAATACTGCACAGATATTTCAAATGTTCCATTCTTGTTTCTAAGATATAAATAAACAACCATTCGTTTTAATGTTTGTCAAATTTTTTTTAGAACAAAAACAGTATTTACAAAAGAAACAAAAGTCTCAGAAATAATAAAAACTAAAAATTAATTTTTTTTCGCAGTTTAAAATCATTTTAATTACAAAAACTATTTAAAGTTTTATTTTAAAAATAATTTCTTTCTCGGCTCAAGCTAAAATAAAATGAGTACATTGAGTCTCAAGTTAGAGTGTGCTGAAAGATGTAAACTTAAGCTTTTGCAAGATTTAAGTTCAAAAACTAAAATGAAATTAGTTTTTGCTGGGTATAATATTTAATTCTAATATATACAAACATTTTATTATATTTTTTCAAATGTTCGAATATATTTAAGATTGCATCAATTTTGATATAACAAAATATTACCTGAGTTAAAGAATTAAATTTAATAATTATTCAAAGTTCAAACATATACAATTTTTCTAGTTATATTTTTAAGTTTAATTCTAAGTATTATTCGATATTATTTATCTTCTAAATATGTATGTATATAAATAAAAATAAAATGTCGTTCGTTAGTAATCGCATCACTTAAAACGGCTGTAGCTTTGATTCTTAGGAAAATAAAAATAGACCACACCCACTCTAAAGCTAATTTTTTTATTTTATCTAAATCGGAAAACGGCTGGACCGAATTTAATTTTTTTTGTTTTAATAAATATTTAAACGTACATTTTGCTTAAAATTTTAAGAGGGTGCCACACCCACCACCAATACTATAACGGTTTATAACAGTGGACGTATCATTTTTTGTAATTTTATGAGATATCTAGAAAACATTTATACTATAATCTTAAAACAATGTGTGTTTTACTTTTATCTCATTTGTTTTTTACCAACCAATAATCGATATAGTCGGAGCAGGTGAAGAAATACCCACCGCACAAAAAAATCAATTTATTAATTATATTAGGAACAATAAATCCTAAAGTTTTTTTTTGAGTAAGTATTTAATATTTTTATAAAAATTTAACAATTCGTACTAATAATTATGTGGCTTCAAATTAGGGGGCGTGGTACTTTCCATACAAGAAAACATTTTAAATGGCATATCTGCAGAACTACAATTCTTATAGGTTTTTAATTTTGTGTAATCGGCTACGATATTAGTTTTTGTTTTGCGCATAATCGATAGCATCATATCAGATGTGGTGATATCCTTCCAAACACATTTCATGTAATTTCTGGAAAACTTGAAGCTCTATTTAGTTTAAATTTGCCACGAGGTACTTTTGGTAATAATTATCTAATTTGACCCAGAAAGGGTAGAGAACAAAGAAGGGGGCGTGATACTAGCATACACATGAAGAACTCTTAATTACAAATAACGCGTACGTAACAAATGGTGGCAAATAATATTTAAATTTCTCTCCTACTGAATACAAAATAAAAACGTTTTTGCGGCCAACCAAGCGGTAGGTACTGAAAGTTAAGAATGACCTGCATCTACATAGTTTTCGAGTTTCGAATATTACTTTTTCTAAGTAAAATTTAATTAACTTTGTTGCATTCAGTGGTAGTGGTATATTCTATTGAACGTTATATTTAAAAATAAGGATTTTTAGTTTGTTTGAATAAACCAATTATATGTAAAAACAAGTAAGAGTGCTATATTCGGCACTGCCGAATCTTATATACCCTTCACAACGTGTGGTCATGCAATAAAAAATTTTTGTATCACCATTCATCTCATATGAAATACGTACATACATACAAAAACCATACATGTATAAAAACATCCCATTGTAAAATTATAAATTGAGTTTACGTGTGTATGTTTCCAAAAAAAAAAAAAAAAATTAATATTAAAAATTTTTTTGGTTCAGCTGGGATTCGATACCACATTAACTCTAACCAGTATACCACGTTTGTATGTATGTATGTGTTGTAAAATTGTTGTTGAATTTCAATAGCGATTCATTCCCCGATATTTCCTAAAGATTGATACCAAACACAGATCTGAGGAACATATAGTTGCTTCTAAAAGTTGATTTCAACCAACTCACGGACAGACGGTCAGGGCTTAATCGACATCTTTATTCATAAGCTTTCAGAAAATATATACTTTGTGGGGTCGAAAATGAAAATTGTAGAAATTACAAACGGAATGACAAAGCTATATATACCCTTGTGCACCACAGGTGAAGGGTATAAAAACCGGCTCAAATTAAAAAATCTCTCCTTTTTTTTAATTTGTTTTATAAAAAATTTTTTTAAATACATATGTTTTTAAATTGCGAATAATATGCCTATAAAAATGACTACCTTTTTGTTTACCATGTTTAAAGTAATAGGTATTTTCTAAGATGTTGTTTTTGAATACAATTTGGCAATACATAAGGTTATTAAAAATATTTTACTAAATTCTTATGTAGGAATAGCAAGTTATCTAATATATTCAATTTTTCATAATACACAACTTTATTTAAAACACATTTCATTTGCAAAAACCAAATTTTGCTAAATTCTTCAATTTAAAATATAAATTTTTAATTGTTTATTTTTAACATACTGACGACATCAAACGTGCCAATCTAAAAAACAATATTTACAAGAACCATATCTTTTTTTTGTTTTGAAAACTAGCAAAAAAAAATGCTAATGCTTAAAAAATTCTGCGAGGATTATTATTTATTAAATATACACATATGTAATGTTAAATAACACTAGGTCACAAATAACAAACTTTTGTCTGTTATTTGTTTCTAGCATACTTTTTCTCATGGATTTGGACCTACTGAACACGAAAATGAATTTTAAAAATTTTTCTGTCGATTGGTTTGCGAGATACAAATTTTTTATTTTTTTTTTTTTTAATTTTTGGAGGTACACTTACTATTTTGAGCATATCTTTAGTCTTCTTTGACCTATTTTATCCTACTACTACTCAAATTAAAGACAATTGAGCTGTCTACAACTTATTCTCAGAAAATTTTCAAATCGGGTTAGTAGTTTTGATGTTGGCGGCTTAAAAAGGTTAAAAAACTGGGTTTTTTTTAGTAAAAATGTGGCTGAAAAATTCATATAAAATATAAAACGCGATGTTAACAGCGATTTTAATGCTGTAAATAAATTAAAAAATAATATACGAAGACTAATTTGTTTATTTTAAATTAAGTTCAAATGTATTTATTCGTTTGCGTTGGGTAGGTAAGCTGTGCAAATAATGAAAATCAAAAAATCGTGAAATAGCGGAATTTCGGTCGTTTACCAAAAAAATAATAAGTCGGCCATTTGTCATCAGATTTTGTTAAGTAAGGGCTTATTTTCTTTGGAAAAGTGTCAGCTATACGTAAAAAAATTAAAATCGCTGTTAACATCGCGTTTTATATTTTATATGAATTTTTATATGAATTTTTCAGCCACATTTTTACTAAAAAAACCCAGTTTTTTAACCTTTTTAAGCCGCCAACATCAAAACTACTAACCCGATTTGAAAATTTTCTGAGAATAAGTTGTAGACAGCTCAATTGTCTTTAATTTGAGTAGTAGTAGGATAAAATAGGTCAAAGAAGACTAAAGATATGCTCAAAATAGTAAGTGTACCTCCAAAAATTAAAAAAAAAAAATTAAAAAATTTGTATCTCGCAAACCAATCGACAGAAAAATTTTTAAAATTCATTTTCGTGTTCAGTAGGTCCAAATCCATGAGATAAAGTATGCTAGAACCAAATAACAAAATGGCTGTTGCCTAGTGTAATTATTCCAAAATAGGGATACATTAAATAACATTAAATATATCGATGCCTTACTTCCTCAACCTCGTATCTTAAAAAATAAAATTTTTCAGGAGAAAAAAAAACGGTTAATCCTTTTATACTTCGGTGTTTGGTTAAAAGTTTAAATGTTTATTAAGGAATTGATTGTATTTATGTATATTAGTAGTAATAATATACTAATCTTTTTTAGTAAAAGCATAAAACAATCTTTTGACATGAAAAAGTCAAAACCGTATTTTTTAAGATACGAGGTTGAGGAAGTAAGGCATCGATATGTAGTTATAAAATTCTAGTAAAACCTCGTTTACAAAAATTGTATTTGTAACATTTCTTTGGGTAATTATTTTTAAGACATCACTGTCATAACAACATTTTGAGTTGGATTTTAATAAATCCTGAGATCAAATTAATGATGATAAAGTATTTACCTGAAGCCAATCACTAAATTCAAATTGAACTTCTTTAAGCAGAGCCTGCATACAATTATTTTTTCCCATTATAACCGAACAATTATCCGATTAAGCGCTGTATTCATAAAAAATATTTTAGGTTTATTGAAGGCTTATTTGACAAATTTCTGTACAAAATCTGTCAAATAAGCCTTTTTATAGGAATTTCATTATCCTGTAAAACGTTCATAATGGCATTACAAATCGATTGATTGGAACCATCAGGTACTTGAACTAAGATCAAAAATCGATCAACACATTTTCCAACGTTTAGTACTAAAATGGCTAAATTTTTGATACTGTGCAGTCCGTTGTTTCGCATATTAGTATTTACAACAGGGAGAAAAATCATTTATTTCTTATTATTAAAAAATATATTTCTTAAAAACTAAGTAAAATTATATATTTTTAATTGTTTGAAAAAGTGCCAAAATTTTATTGAGCGTGCCATAGTGCCATTAAACAGTCAATAGTGCCAAAAATGGCACGATTGTGCCACTTTTGCCAACAGTGGTTTGTGTTGCCGTGTAAAAGATACTTTACTTTTGGGTTCTTCACAATTATTTCAAATTTTATTTATTCCGTTGTGTGAAACGTTAACGTTTGTTTCATACAATTTTATCCAATAAATGTATCTAGATGGGATTTTTTGGAAAACTTGTTTACAATAACTTTATTGCCATTTTTTATTTATATTATTTATTTTATAGCCAACATAGTTTTCTAGCACCTTTAACTAAGTGGACAAATTATTTTAAAGAATTTTATACGAAATGAGTATTTGCTAAAGCCTCTTGCAGACGGTATGTATTTTATATATGACATGAATTTTTTGATTCATTTGTTGTTGAGTATGTCTATCAAAACTGTCTTTTTACAGATATTTTATAATTTTTCCTTTCACCAGTGCGTATGTAATTACACGGAAAGAAAAATTATGTTCTAAATCTAAGCATTATATTCTTAAATTTAGGCCGAAATCGTGCTTAAAAATTCAAGAACGATTTATTTGTGGTTTTCTTAAAACAAGTACAAAACGTGCTTGATTTACAGACTGAAGTACAACTCTATTTAAATCAGAATTAATTTCTTAAGTTAAGTCACTCTTATAATTCTTAAAAAAAAATACATTTTTTGGCTTTACTTTTCCTGAAATGAATTAATTCGTACCTGACACAATCATTCTTAAATCAAGCATTCTGTACTTGGCTTAAGAAAATTCATACTTATCGTACTTCTGCCACCGCACAGAGGAGTATATGGCCTGAAAAGCTTGCCAAAATTATTAAACGTGTTTTTTGTATTAAAAGTTCTAGTTTTTTGATTGTTTTAGGTGCAGTATGATATAAGAAATCTAGTAGCAGATTTTGAAAAAAATACACTGCGCAGCAAAAGTACACTGCGCAACAACAAAAATTTTTTTCTACCCTAGAAAAAAAGTATGTGGACTATATTGATTTTGATGCCCTTAATTAAAATCTGTTTTCCGTGTTTCTCTAGTACGTAAGGATTTTCTTTTAAAGGCGTGGCATATTTTACCCCTAAATCGTTGGATTGCCAAATATATTTTGTCATAACTTAAAAACAAGTTCTCCTATTTTAATAGCAGAAGGATCAGAAGATGCACCGAAAAATTCTGCTTAAACTAACCAAACACATTTCTTTTCTATCTATTACTTTTTCGGAGTTATTAAAAATTTAATGGCGAAAAAAACAAATTTTCCTGCAAAATTCGTCAATTTTTTTGTTTTCAAAATGCAATTAATAAAAATTAAAGAACCAAAAAGTTTTAATTTTTAAGACTTTTTCAAAAGCCACATTCCTAAGGAATAAAAGACGGTATAAATAGTAAAACTCAATTAACAAATGTTGATTTTAAAGGTTTTAACTGCTGCAAAACCTCTTCAAGGTATATACATAAACGTGTTGCCGTGTGGTCGAGAAGAGCTTGGAGCTTCACTTCCGCTAATGTTTCAGTAACGGTTATGGCATCTTCATTGGGATAAATTTGTTTTTTGCATTTTTTAGTACTGAGTAACATGGATACACATTTTTATTGGCATTGTTTAAATTTTCATATAGCTTTTTCGTGAGCTCTGCATTTACAAAGAGTTCTAAAGCTTCTTCCGCTGAAAGTTTATTTACAGGGTTGCCTTCAGAAGTTGTTAATGATCACTTGCGATTTCTTGCTTATCTTGGGGATCTCATTATATCCATTAATAATTTAGCCGCATCATTATGTCCCGCTGCTCTTTGACTCATGGATGCAGCAAATGTGATCTTCTCTGTTGTTAATTGGTGACGAACTTCTTCCGGTTTTCTCCGCTTTGTTCTTTCACTAGCTTCATTAAATTCTTTTAGAGGTCGCCCTGAAGACGAACTGCCAAATACTGGTATTGTTACAGTTCCTTCCAGCCATTTAGCATTTGTGCTTAAAAAGCGGTCCTCTTTTCGTTGTGCCAAAGGCCAATATCTTTTAAAACAGTTTTTTAAACGCTACTTCAGTGCTAATATGTCCCCATCCCCTTGACATTTTGAAATTTCGCTAAATTTTCTAACCAAAAAATTAAATTTCTCGTCAATGGTTCCAGCATTAGATTTTATCACTATTTGGAATAGCTGTAATCTTGTGTAAACTTGTTCCATGTTGACTCTCGAAGTTACAAAACGGTTTTGATAGAGATTGTGTACAATAACCCTTTATAAGTATTTTCAAGGGCATGCTCTTATGCGTTATTTGGATGGTAGCCTGATACCTGGGTGCCTATAAATTTTTATGTACCTGTATTTATTTTTTGTAAACATATTTTTGTAATTAATGCTTTTAATAATTATTCTTATTAGGTAGGCATATTTATTTTTTTAACAAATAATATTTTGTAGAGCAGGTATATAAAAATATCTTTTCTTGGGATGTGTGGGACATTCCCTTATAACTATTATGGATAATAAATAATTTTTCAAATTTATAATTATACGCAGGTATTAACATTGTGAAGTGTTGAAAGTGATGTGAATAATAGTTGAAATCAGTAATTCGAAATACAAAAAAGTTTATGACGATATAAATGTATAAGAAAAAGTGCCTGATGAGCAAAAACAGAAGAAATGTGAAAATTTAAAAAAATCGTCAAAAATAATGGCGCAAACTGGCGCAGACTTTTTTTTTTGTTTCTAAAATTAGAGATTCCAAGTTTTATTGTGGTATGAAACATAATTCGTAGAGATGCTAACCTCACTTTTAAAACCCTCTTGCTTTTCTTTTTTTGCAAAAAAAGTGTATAATTTTTTTTTTACTTTTGAACGAATTGTTTCTGTTGAATTAACAAATGTACTTGTTTAAATTCTTGTTTTAATATTATAAACATAATATTCTGTATTTGAAATAATTGTAAATCAAAATAGAAAATTTTCTTTTTCTTTTAATAAATAACTTTTGTACAAAGCACATCGTGCAGTAGACTCTAATAGGTTATGGGCCCAGGACTCCAAGTCGAGAGATTCGTTGGGCAATAAGCAAATCAAAACGGAAGAAAAATTTATTGAAGATGGCATCAACTACATTTTCAAGCAAAATACCAATATTTGATGGGTCTAATTATTTAACTTGGAAGACTCAAATGGAAGCTCTTTTACACAAAAACAGGCTACTGCAGATAGTCAAAGGAGAGATAGCTGCACCATCTGAACCAAATCTACGCGAACAATGGATTGAAAAAGATCAAGATGCAAGAGCAGATATCCTGATTGCATTAGCACCTAAAATTCTAATGCTGGTAAGGACTTTCAAAACTTCGAAGCAGATTTGGGATTTCCTAGGTGAAACATATGAAAGAAGATCAAAACGACAAAAAGCTGATTTATACAGGAAGCTGTTGAATCATAAAATGAGTGCTGCACAGTCAATCTCACAATTTATTGAAGAATTTGATGAATGATAAGATTGAAGAAGAATTGCAAGTTGTTATATTATTAGATGGATTATCAAGCGAATATAAGGAAGTTAAAGCAGCATTCAATAAAGCAAATGAATTTCCAACAATGAAAACTTTAAGATCAAGACTTTTAGAACTACAAGAGACTACCTATTTTCCATCAAATGAAGCATTTAAAGCAAAATATGGTAAAGAAGTATATAATAATGCAAACAAACCAGGTATGCCTAAATCTATTATTTGTTATCGTTGTGGCAAACAAGGACATATGGCCAAAAATTGTAAAACGAACACTAATAAACATCAGTCTAATATAGTTAATTTTAACGGATTTGTAGCTACTCATGAAGTAGTTCAGAATGCTAGTCATAAGTCAGCCTGGTATTTAGATAGTGGCGCTACATCACATATGACATACGAAAGAAACATTTTTGAACAAGTTGACACAAGTTATACTGGTACTGTTAAACTTGCCGATGAAAAGGAGATAAGTGTAAAAGGTTTGGAAACTGTTGTGATGAATGTTGTAGTTCAAGGAGAAGTTAAACAGATAAAACTTTTTAATACCTTATGGGTTCCTGATTTGAAAAATAATTTAATGTCAACAAGTAAAGCTACAGATAATGGATGTGCTATTCAAATGGAAGGTGAAATGGCAAAAATAATAAAAAATAATGAAGTTTTAGTTGAAGCTCGTAAAAGTAGTGGATTGTATAGGGTTATCTTAGAAGAGAATCAAAATTGTTATAATGTACACCAAAAGATATGTTAGAGTTATGGCACAAGAGGTTTTGTCATTTAAACATTAACTCGTTAGCCAAATTACACTTGCAAAATATGGTAAATGGTTTGCCGAATGTTGATTTACATGAAATTAAGTGCACGACTTGTATAAGAGGAAAACAATTTCGTGAGAAATTTCCAGTAAAAAATAAAAAATCTTCAAGTCAAGTTTTAGAACTAATTCATTCGGATATTTGTGGTCCAATGCGAACCGAGTCTTTGGGTAAAAATATATATTTCGCAACATTCATAGATGACTTTTCAAGATATGTACATGTAATATTTTTAAGAAACAAATCTGAATATATCGAAGCTTTTAAAGAATTCAAAAATGCCACTGAACTAAAAACAGGTAAACGTATTAAAATTTTGCGAACAGATAATGCTAAGGAGATGAGATCTTATGAAATAGATAATTATTTGAAGTCTAATGGTATAAAACATCAATTAACTGTAGAATATACGCCACAGCAAAATGGTGTTGCAGATCGGATGAACCGCACTCTTGTCGAAATGGCGAGATGCTTTATGCTAGAAGCAAATTTACCTGAAATGCTTTGGGCAGGTTTGGTAAATACAGCTGCTTATATACGTAATAGATGTCCGACAAGTTTAAATAAAAGTAATTCATCTTTTGAAATTTGGACTTTAAAAAAACCAAACGTTAAACACTTGCGTCAGATTGGTCGTAAATCCTACATATTAAATAAAAAGCCTGGCAAAGGCAAATGGGAGCCTAGAAGTGAAGAATATATTTCAGTGGGCTACTGTGATGAATCAAAAGCTTATAGATTCTGGAAGACAGGTGACAGAAAAATTACTAAAAGCCGAGATGTAAGAATTTTAGAAAATGAAATTATAAAAATAGATACTGCCTCGTTGAATTTAAAAAAAAATAAAGATTTTGTTAAGATTAAATTTCAGTCAAAATAGCCTAAATAACAATGAACATGAAACCAACATTCAAAATTTAGTATTAGATGAAATTTTTGAAGATTCTGTTGAGCAACCTTCAGATAATATTGAAGAAAATTATGTTGAACAGGAAAATATTGTTGAGCAACCAAACACTTTGAACTCAATCAAGTCACGTTTAAGATCTTGGAAACTTATGGGCCAAGAAAGTGCTGGAATATCTTTAGAACAAAATCCTAAAACGTTAAGTGACGTTGAAAAATCTAATAATAAACAAGTAAGAGCACTATATTCGGCTGTGCCGAATCTTTTATACCCACCACCAATTTTGTGTACATTTAAAGCACAATATTTATTATTTTGTTAATCATTATGGAATAATCTCTTTATAATAAAATATGTATCACTTTCTTTGTAGAGGGTTTTGTAGTTACATTTTAAGGGCCCGTGTTGAAGGTAAACTACACCTAGTCTTGAAATTTGTTTTCTGCATTTCACTTGACATTTCTCAATCTCAAAGTTAATCAATTTAATCAGTGGAAAGATACGCAAATGAGCAAGGCTTTAAAGCTATTCAGGTTTTTTATAAAAATGGGCGTTTAAATCAAAATGCATTTTGTGCACTTCGTAATTCTTTTGATCAACATAATCGTTCAAATTCGCCCACAATCGGGAGAATTGTAAAAAATATTTAAATTTCTGCAAAACAGGTCTGTATAAAATGTTAGAAAATCTGTGAAACCCTTCTTAGTTCGTTGAATGGGAACCATTGCTGGTTTTTGCGATAGTGTGGCAAAAGAGCAGTCAACCTCGACTCATCATCATGCCCAACAATTGAGCATCAACATTGTCATTGAAAATTTGGACCATCAGATAGAGGAGTGGCGCCAAGGATGGGGGGGGGGAGGTCATTTGGCCGATATTTTGTTAAATACATAATTGAACCATACAAATATTATTATTACAAAAAAAGAAATGATAATAATTTCTTAAATAATTTGTGTTTTATTTAAAATCAACATCGGGCCCTTAAAATTTAACCACCCTTAATAACTTCGATATGATAGTAAAATGTTTTCGTAAATTTAGTCTTTTAGTGAAGGTGGACGTTAAAGTAGGCGTGTCAATAAAGTTTCTGCTAATAAATACAACTTAGATATTTCAATATAGTCCTTTATTTTCCCAAAAACTTTGTCTATAGAGAAATTACATGAATTTAAGGTAAACCGTTATATGGGAGGTAGGCGTTAAAGTGGGCGTGTCACCTAAACTTTTTGGCACAACAATTGCATTGATTAGAAGGATATATGTAGCAAATTTCATCATCATACCTCTAATTTTGTCGGTTTTATGACCTTTTAAATTTCATTAACGGTAGATAACGTGAAAAGTGGGCGTTATAGTAGGCGTGTCAAAGTTGTTTTTGCTTATGAGTACAACTTATATATTTCAATATAGCCCTTTATTATCCCAAAATCTTTATTAATAGAGAAATTATATGAATTTTAGGTAAAACGTTATATGGGAGGTGGGCGTAAAAGTGGGCGTGGCACCTTAACTTTTTGGCACAGTAATGACATTGCCTAGGGGGATTTACGTAGCAATTTTTATCATCATACCTTAAATTTTGGCGGTTTTATGAGCTTATAAATTTCATTAACGGTAGATAACGTGAAAAGTGGGCGTTATAGTAGGCGTGTCAAAGTTATTTTTGCTAATGACTACAACTAAGGTATTTCAATATAGTCCTTTATTATTCCAAAATCTTTATTAATAGAGAAATTATATGAATTTCAGTCAAACCGTTATATGGGAGGTGGGCGTGGCACATTGATTTTCCGTTACAAAAAAGCGTCTCACCAAAAAGCAAAGTGTGCAAAATTTCAGAGTCGTACATCCAATTTTGTTGCTTTTATGACGTTTTTGTTTTTAAATTTACCGAAAAATACACTGTGCGGTATAAATTTTCGTACATTTTGATCGATAACTCCTCTCCTAATGCATAGATTTAGATAATTTTTGGGGGAAAATATTGTTTTTACTCAGGAAATATATATTCGAAGTTTCATGAGTCTACGTTAATGCGTTTGGACACAATTCCATTTTATTCGATGTTCGAAGGACAGGGTTTTTTCGACCTACTCTTGGTTTTCGAGCTATAACTCTCTTCCTAATATTCCTATTTAGCCCATTTTCAATACCAAACAAACCCTGTCTATAAGAAAGATTCTGGCAAAATTTGAGCCCCCTAGCTTTTTCGGTGCGACCTCTATCGTGCTTTCAACAGACGGACAGACGGACGGACATAGCTAGATCGTTATCAAATCAAACCATGATTCAGAATATATATACTTTATGGGGTCTAAAATGGATATTTCGATGTGTTACAAACGGAATGACAAAATGAATATACCCCCACCATTTTTTTGGTGGCGGGTATAAAAAGAATGGCTAAGTGCAATGAAATCTGAATATGATTCCCTAATTAAGAATAAAACGTGGGATTTATCAGATTTACCATCAGAAAGAAAGACTGTAGGCTGCAAATGGGTTTTCACAACGAAATGTCACTCAGATGGAACTATTGACAAGCGAAAGGCAAGGTTAGTTGCTAAAGGATATTCACAACAATTTGAAATTGATTATATGGATACATATGCTCCAGTTGAACGTCAAGGTTCTCTCAGATTGATATATGCTTTAGCTGCTGAGAATGATTTAAAACTCAGACAACTAGATGTATCAACAGCATTTTTAAATGGAAACATCGACGAAGAAATTTATATGGATCAACCTGATGGCTTTATTGATGAAAAAATCGGTACTTGTTTAATTTCTTGTTTTAATATTATAAACATAATATTCTGTATTTGAAAAACAGTCAAAGCTCGGTTTAACGAATGATATATTGTCAGGCCCTTTCGTTGTATCGAATAATTCGTTATATCAAAAAGATTTTTTTTACAGTAGTTTTATACGGTTAACACAGAGCTCAGAGCTATAAATCGCAACTACAAGTCTTAAAAATTTACAATATAATGTAAAATATTGTTGTCTGTCGAGCTGCGTACTTAGTTTTTACGATTTCTTAAAATTTAGTTTTGCCTTTGTTGCGGGTGATGTTTGCCAAATACCCAAACGTCTCTGGCCGGATAATTATTTTGGTTGTGTCTGTTGTTTTTGTCGTAAAGGGGATCAAAACATTGTTCCATTTTATATACTTATATATTTACAGCTTTGTGTTATTTTATAGGTCGTCCAAATTGTCCATGTAGCCTGCAAATAAAATTGAAATAGAAAAATTATATTTGTAAATACATATGTACGTTGTTTTGTTTACTTTCTCGACAATTGGCATCATGAATGTGTGAATGTATGTGTGTTTTGTACTAAATGTACAAAAGTTGGATGTGTTTAGTTAGTTTAGTCAGTGTTATATTTCCATTATAAATTACTACAGTGGGTAGTAAAGTCTATTTATGAATGAAAATACAAATATGTAATAGGACCAAATAAAGGAAGAAGACGAATATAGGGAAAATGAAACAGGATTCATATATGGCTATAAGCCGCTAAATATTACCTTAGCGGAAAGAAGATTGAAATACGGAAAATATTGGAAGAACACTTGTAGAATAATGATCGGCGCACAATTGGGACGAACGACGAATTTCACCCAACACGACAAACTCTCCGGTAAAAATTCGCTGTGCAAATTCGTCGTGTGAAGCACAACAACGACGAAAAAGTAACTTCTTTTATAGTTGATAAAATTGCTTACTGTTGGTGCAAAGAAAAAACAAAAATAATCGAAGAATTCAATTTTTTGTGAAACTTAACAGAACAATAAATATAATTTCTGTAATAATAAAAACTTTTTTATGTATAAGTAAACGTTTGCAAAGAATGTTGTGGGTACGTGCATTAAACAATAATAAAAATTTTGTTTGTGTATAACAGTTAATAGTGTGACCATATGAAAAAAAGATCACTTAATAAACTTAAACATTTGCCAAAGCACAAATAAAAACAAATTTGTGTACTTAACTTTTTTATACTTATTTTAAATGTTTTAAAATAAAAAAAAAACAATTATTAAAGTAAAAACTAACTTTATTTTCTTAAAAAGTTGAGAAGTAAACCTAAATTTAATAAAAAATGGTCACCTTGTACCAATTTGTTCGTCGTTCGCCGGCGTAAGAAATAGAAATAAATCTAATGCAGTGTTCGCCGCGTATAGCGAACTTCGACTGACGCCACAATTGTATGCATTCTCATATACACAAATGTTTTTTATTTTTGATGACGAATATTCGCGACGAAAAATTCGTCGTTCGTCCCAATTGTGCGCCTAGCATAATATAGTTAGACTGTTGTTCCGTGCGGAGGAGTGAGAATAATTGTTTTTAAGTTTTAGTTTTTTTTTTAAAGTTATTTAATTAACAATTCATGTTAATTTTATATTAAGTTTTTAACGTTGAGAGAGAACTGATTACGTGAGTATATACCAGTGAATTATAGTGTAGCTTGTGTTGATAAAGTGTATGGTGTTGAAGGAAAAATAAAAACATTTGTTTATGTTTGTTTTATAGCTGGCTATTTCTCGAAAGAATTTGGTATTTTATCCTAAAACCGCACGGATAGAGGATAGCCAGGTAATCTTTTATATATATATTGAAAATATTATTTTATGATATGTCCCAAATCGCGGCCCTACTCATAGTGAAGGAGAAAATGTATATATCGACAGAAGCTTTTTATTCTAGCTAGCGAGAATGTGAGCAGAGAAAAAAAATAGAATTTAAAATGGGGACAGCGGAAAGTGCGACGAAAATGGACATTTTTCAATTTATTTTAATTAATGACGAAATATTTTAAAACAAATTAATTATATTAATATATGTGTAATAAGTATATATTTTTTTATAAAACGTTTAAAAATTTAAAATAGTGTTAAGTGTAGTTTGTGCCCGGTGTTAAAAAGAAATTATAAGTGTTATGTTCAGTGTTAGTGTTTGTGTGTGTGTTCCGTAGTTTTGCTTTGTTTATTCACACTCGTCCCTCAATACCCGGCGATTTTAAAATAGGAGAATAAATGTAAAAGAAAAGTGGAAGTTTGATAAGAATATTTTATTAATCTAGGGCTCAAGTTTACACGCGTAAAAATAAATAACAGTGGCGGACATAAATAGCAACAATTTAGTGAGCTCCTTAAATTGTGCAATAAACTATTTTTGTTGTTCGTAAAATAAATAATATAAAAATGTAGATAAATTAAACTTGAGCGCTAGAAAGAATGAATAAAATAAATAAAGCGGCTAGAAATAATTTAAAGTGAGGGAATTGAATTATTATTGTGTTGTTAATTATTGTATATGGGTCAATTTAAAAAAAAAACGCAATTTTTGTGTCCCGCACTTTACGCTACTATTTTAGGTAAAAAAAAAACAACAACAAAAAAAAATTTTAGAGTGATCAGCGAGGAATATGTAACAAAAAACGTTATTCTCAAATTTGTATGTTTGTTTTTTTGTTTATTCAGAATGGTGTTTTGTTTCTCCCTCGGACTCCTTCCATACAAAAGCATGTGTCCCCCGTTAGAATTTTTAGTAAGCAAAATTAAATAAAATCCAGAAAAAAGTAAATATGCAACATTTAATAACAGTTTTCGCATTATTGAGTTTCTTTCTTGTGTTTTCATTTGTTATAGTCGTTAAAACTAAATTAGTGCGAATTTGGTGTTGCAAAGAAAGGTTGTCCCCACAATTTGCATTGAGCGTCACTTTTTTTATAATTCAAGTAATATTACTAGTTTTCAATTTGCATTTAAATAAAGTAAATAACGCAAGGAAAGTACAAACCTTAATTATTACAAAAGTGAAAAAGCGAAAAAAAATCTTTGTAAAAAAGTGTGCATTTGCGAAGTTTTTGTGAACACCATGGTAAGGGCGCGAAAAAATTTCATGAGCGTCACACTAATTTTTTTAAAAGTGAATATATTAAATGTAAAAAATTTAAGTTGACAGTCATTGTTTACATGGTTTCAACTCATTTTTTTATAATTTGTGAGTTTGAGAAATAAATTGCATACGAAAAAAAAAAACCAGAATAGGCAAATATTTCATGAGCATCACTTTTGATATATATTGCTTCATAGCTTAAAATGCTTAATTATGATTTTATTTTTTAATTTTTAAGAGTAAAATAACAAAATTAATGGCGGCTGAATGAGCATAAAGATATCGAGAGAAAATAAAGCTCGATAAAGCGCGTAATGACAAATATAAAACCAGGAAGAAAGAAAGGTATAATCGTGCTATATTTGAGTTTAATCTTGCTTTTGCAACTTAAACCTCTGGGGGACCGGAAATTTATGCAACTGCCACAAGCTTAATTCGAAAGTGGTAAAAATTAATGAGAATAAAAAAAAAACAAAGCCGCTTGTCATTTCATGAAGTTTATACAGATTGAGAATAAGAATTTGAATGAAAATTTATAAATTAAATTAAGTTATTGTTTTGCGTCAAATATTTACATATGTGTCTAAGTTTCTTCAAGAATTACTTCCTTTTTTTTATTTATGTTAAAGACATCAAAGAATATGTATATGTTTAGTTTTGTATGAAAATTTTTGTTTTTTGAAGATTTTTTGTTTTTTTTTTACTTAGTTTTTGTAAAAGAATAAACTTTTTTTCGTTAAACTTTAAATTTGGCATTATTTCTTGTTTACGTGCAACAAAATCTCTTGATCGTCACAAAATATCTTGAGCGTCACACTTAGTTTTTTTTTTTCCTTAAAACGCTTATAATTATTTTTTTTTTTAATTAATTGTTACAAGCCTATTACTTTGCAAGTAACCTCTAAGTCCAAGTCTTTTTTTTTACCAAAAATTTACATATTTTCATCTTACAATTTTAATATAACTAGTCACTTAAAAAAAATAAAAATCAAGGTGAATCGTGATTTTGTGTTTATAATCGAAAAGGTGATTTTCACAAAAGTCAATCTTGAGAAACAAAAGAACATCGTAGTAAGCTTGAATTTCAAATATTTTTGCATTTTTAGCGATTTTTTATACAAATTTGGTGTATGACGCTCAAGATAGAAATCATAGAAAACCTAAAAAAATTCAAAAAATATTGATCTTTTTGAGAGCCTAAAAGTACCACCGGAATCTTCTCCTACCGGCGAATTGAAAAAACTTTAAAAAGAAGCAAAAAAAAACTCGATGTGTACGTTTTTTTTGAAATTGACCCATATACTTATGTATATATGTGTTATCTGTATATATTTGTAAATATTATTATAATTATCATTATTACTATTATTATTATTATTACCACTATTATAGTTTAAATTGTTTTTTTTTTTTTATTTTAATATTATTATTGTTATTTTAAAATTCATATTTTTTATTAATATTATTGTTTTTATTTTTGATTATTATTTTAATTATTAAATGTTTTCTTTTATTTTTAATAAATTTTGTAATTACGTACATTTAACATGAATTTTTGGCAGTTGTTGAATTGTGGAAGGATGGAAGAATAAGGTGGTAAGAGTAAGGTCATGTGGATTATTGGGTCGCAGAGAAATTTAACAGCGGATGCTGCTGCGACATGGTTGGGTGGGCAAAACGGGAGTAAACACCTGACTCTCGTGAAATCTTCGTGTGTTGGAGTTAGTGTAGTTTTCGATGTAGTAGTTTTTTTATTTTGTTTTCAGTTTTTTTTTATGAGCGGATGCGTGGCCAGCGAGAGGGTTGGAACCTGCCTGAGCTATCGCCACGAACAAGCTGGTCGGAAACCCCACTGCGCCAAAACGGTTCGTAACATAAATGGCGCCCAAACGAATAAGGCAGCTAGAGATGTTTTCATAACTCATTGAAAGTGTCCTAGTCTGCATACGTGGTACATGTATCAACACCTACACCTGTGACAATAGCCAAATAGTTTTTTTTGTTCAATAGCCCATATTATTAACCACAAAACATGTTGCTGGAGTTGGTTTACATAGCCGCTGTAGGACGATATGCAGGGTGTATGTAAACGGATTTCTTGAACATGATGAGTGGTACATTAGTACCAAATGTATTGTGTTTGTATCCTTATTTTGCGTTGTAAAATTAAAGTATTTTTTTTTATATCATTCAGTTGTCAATGTGTATTAATATCTGATATCCTGTCCTATCATGTGTATAGCGAAGTGTGTTGTGTCAGTATTATATGCTTGTATTCTGTTGTGATTTGGTAGAAGTTAGCTTTCTGTTTTGAGTGTTGAACAACATCTGATAGCCTGTCATGATCGTTTCGTGAAGTGTGTAGTATCAGTGTTAGATGTACTCTTACAGTAGTTAAGTTTGTAAGATTAGTTTTTAATTATGTTTGTACACCACCATAAATCGCGTTTACCTCCACATCCTTCCATCATTACATAAACAGAAAAGAGGAATTAAGTTTATATATATTTAAATTATTTATTTCTAAATTTTTTATTCAAATTAAATTTATTATTTAAATTTTATATTTTTATTTATTTGGTAAAAATAAGTTTAAATGCATGTTTTTTTTTTGCACAAACAATATTTATTAAGTTTGCATAGATATTATATTTTTAAGGTACTTATATTTAATCTTGCATGTATATTTTTATCCCCCCCACCAAAAAAATGGTGGGGGTATATTCATTTTGTCATTCCGTTTGTAACACATCGAAATATCCATTTTAGACCCCATAAAGTATATATATTCTGAATCAGGGTTTGATTTGATGACGATCTAGATATGTCCGTCCGTCTGTTGAAAGCACGATAGAGGTCGCACCGAAAAGCTAGAGGGCTCAAATTTTGCCAGAATCTTTCTTATAGACAAGGTTTGGTTTGGTATTGAAAATGGGCGAAATCGGAATATTAGGAAGAGAGTTATAGCTCGAAACGAAAGAGTAGGTCGAAAAAACCGTGTTCTTCGAACATCGAATAAAATGGAATTGTGTCCAAACGCATTAACGTAGACTCATGAAACTTCGAAATATTCCTGAGTAAAAACAATATTTTTTCCCGAAAATTATCTAAATCTATGCATTAGGAAAGGAGTTTTCGATCAAAATGTACGAAAATTTATACCTCACTGTGAATTTTTCGGTATATTTAAAAACAAAAACGTCATAAAAGCAACAAAATTGGATGTACGACTCTGAAGTTTTGCACACTTTGCTTTCTGGTAAAAGGCTTTTCTGTAACGGAAAATCAATGTGCCACGCCCACTTTTACGCTCACCTCCCATATAACGTTTTAACTGAAATTCATATAATTTCTCTATTAATAAAGATTTTGGAATAATAAAGGACTATATTGAAATATCTAAGTTGTACTCCTTAGAAAAAACAACTTTGACACGCCTACTATAACGCCCACTTTTCCCGTTATATACCGTTAATGAAATTTAAAAGCTCATAAAACCGCCAAAATTAGAGGTATGATAATGAAATTTGCTTCGTATTTTCCTCTAGGTAATTTCATTACTGTGCCAAAAAATTAAAGTGCCACGCCCACTTTTACGCCCACCTCCCATATAACGTTTTAACTGAAATTCATATAATTTCTCTATTAATAAAGATTTTGGAATAATAAAGGACTATATTGAAACATCTAAGTTGTACTCCTTAGATAAAACAACTTTGACACGCCTACTATAACACCCAATTTTCCCGTTATCTACCGCTAATGAAATTTAAAAGCTCATAAGACCGCCAAAATTAGAGGTATGATGATGAAATTTGCTTCGTATATCCCTCAAGGTAATTTCATTACTGTGCCAAAAAATTAAAGTGCCACGCCCACTTTTACTCCCACCTCCCATATAACGTTTTAACTGAAATTCATATAATTTCTCTATTAATAAAGATTTTGGAATAATAAAGGACTATATTAAAATATCTAAGTTGTACTTATCAGCAAAAACAACTTTGACACGTCTACTATAACGCCCACTTTTCACGTTATCTACCGTTAATGAAATTTAAAAGCTCATAAAACCGATAAAATTAGAGGTATGATGATGAAATTTGCTACATATATCCATCTAATCAATGTTTTTGTTGTGCCAAAAATTTTAGGTGACACGCCCACTTTAACGCCTACCTCCCATATAACGGTTTATCTTAAATTCATGTAATTTCTCTATTGACAAAATTTTTGGGAAAATAAAGCTATATTGAAATATCTAAGTTTTATTTATTAGCAGAAATTTTATTGACATGCCTACTTTAACGCCCACTTTCACTAAAAGACTACATTTACGAAAATATTTTACTATCATATCGAAGTTATTAAGGGTGGTTAAATTTTAAGGGCCGATGTTGATTTTATATAAAACACAAATTATTTAAGAAATTATTATCATTTCTTTATATAATGATAATATTTGTATGGTTCAATTATGTATTTAACAAAATATCGGCCAAATGGCCCCCCATCCTTGGCGCCACTCCTCCATCTGATGGTCCAAATTTTCAATGACAATGTTGATGCTCAATTGTTGGGTATGATGATGACTCTCTTTTGCCACACTATCGCAAAAAACGAACCCATTCAACGAACTATGAAAGCATTCACAGATTTTCTAACATTTAATACAGACCTGTTTTGCAGAAATTTAAATATTTTTTACAATTCTCCCGATTGTGGACGAATTTGAATGATTATGTTGATCAAAAGAATTACGAAGTGCACAAAATGCATTTTGATTTGAACGTCCATTTTTATAAAAAACCTGAATAACTTTAAGGCGTTGCTCATTTGCGTATCTTTCCACGGATCAAATTGAGTAAGTTTGAGATTGAGAAATGTCAAATGATATGCAGAAAACAAATTTAAAGACTAGGTGTAGTTCACCTTCAACATGGGCCCTTAAAATTTAACCACCCTCTAAAAAGAAAGTGATACATATTTTATTATAAAGAGATTTTTTCATAGCGATTAAAAAAATAATAAATATTGTGCTTTATATGTACACAAAATTAGTGGTGGGTATAAACGATTCGGCACAGCCGAATATAGTGCTCTTACTTGTTTGTTGTTGTTATATTCATTTTATGTTTTTAAAATTTATTTATTTATTATTTATTTACGAATATTCTTTATTTTATTATTAGTTGTACAAGTTAACAATTTTTTATTTCGAACACTTAAAAAAATTTATGATTAGACCTCAACAACGGTCCAATTGATTTTCATTAAAAGACACTTGGAATTTTTTGCTTTTCAAAAATGAGTTTATTGACAATAATTGTTGAAAATTAGAATTAACAATCACTATTTAAAACTAGAACTTATTGCGTTCGCGTTACTGCTATAGACGGCTCCGTGGCTAAGACTAACTGCCTTGTTGTTTTCAACCGCATATCATACCTTCTGCTCTGCTGCTTGTCACGTTGTTTCGACGCACACAAATCGTGGAAACCGCTGACTAACTTATTTCACAACTTAATATGGTATCAGGTTACGTCTGCGCGTGCTTGTATAAATGCGAACTCAGACATTTCGCACGTTGCAATTTGATCTACAAACTGCTGCTTTGCAGCGGTTCCCGTGCACTCAGCAGTTTTATGGCTGGTTGGTATTGTTAACTCCTCCCCTCTTAAGCATCTGCGTCCCGCAGATTTGCCGTTGACGCCAAATTGTGCTGGTGGTCGTTGACGCTAGTGGTGGAGCAGTTAGTCCGAGGGTGTTTGTTATCCCCAATTAATGTTGGTCTGATGGGTGGTAGTATTGTGCGTGCAAAAATTTTGTGACCCATGACTATGGTGGCTACGATTAGGATAATGACTATACCGGTTCCAGAGAGTACAGAAATGTTGAAACTTTTGCTGAAGCGAGCTAGTGTGTTAATATTTTGTAGGCTAAGTTGATGGACATACTCCAAGTTGATTTTATGGCTGATACCCGTGATGTTTGACAGGACTGCGGGTAGTGCCTCTAAGCGCGTTGATAGGGTGACACTTGTGTATGTACGGTTATTTAGCTTTACCGTCTCATTATTTAGCTGTATCACGTAGGTACCATTTAGATGTTCTTCTCCTTTATCCCATATGAGGCTGCCGTAGAAGTTTGTGACAAATAGAGTATTTTGTTCTGTGAATTCAATCAGGTCCCCTGTTTTTGTCTCGTGAGTACATTGGGCTTGTCCGCCACGCAGAAGCTTTGGGATACATTCGTCCTCCTCTAGTTTTATTAAGGCTTCTTGCTGACAAACTGTTAAGTTGCTGAACGTGTTACAGTCGCCCGTGACGCCGTATATTTCGGGTTCGTTAGACAGCAGTTTTTTAAACGGCAGGTCAATTCTTTTTCCCTCCTGAATAGAGGACCTTACGATTAAGATGTTATAGATTTCATCTCTAATTTTCGGTGTTGATATGACGTAGAGCAGCATGGACCCATTTGTATATACGGAAGGCGTACTGTACTCTAGAGCTTCAATATCGTTGGCGTACGGCAAAGTCGCAACCTCTGAGATTGCTCTCTTCAGCTCTTCACTATCGAGAAGATTGGTGTTGATTATGCCAGCTTTCGCCATCTGACATGCTCGCGTTAACTCATGTACTTCTTCCTTTAAGATCAGCACCTTATTTAGCACGTTTGAGCTCAACCTCTCATCCCCGGCATTGTTGGATTCATTTGACATCCTTCGTACAATTTGGTTTAAACGTTTGGCCATGGTATCCGTTAAGCTGAACATTTTCTTGTTCACATAGTGTTGTTGGTTGTTGTTGTCGATGATTTTATTCCAATCGGAAGCATCAGGGCTTCCAGCCAGCCACTTCCAAGCAGAGCCTAACCATTCAATAGCGCGCCTTTCCCTTAGAGTGTTGCCTTTCAAGTTGCGGATTTGTACCTTCACTAGTTGTAGGTGGAATTTGATAATTTGACGCCTATCTGCGTCCTTTTTTGGCTTGACGTTTTTTAATTTTCTTAAACTCTAAGTGTTAGTATTATTTCCTCTTTTCTTTTCTTATTTTTTAAGCCTGATTCATATTTTCATGTTTAAGTTTGATTCTATAGCTCTCTTTAGCTAATTAGAGTTTTCCTCAAACAATGCCACCGTACTTCCAACAAGACTTATCTCAACGTGCAATGTCACTACCGAAGCCGCTTCAGCCTTATGCCATTGCTGAGTTGCCCAGGGCTTTGACATTGCCATTGATTGCAGAGGTCCTTAGTTCACTTTCCGGCGCATTTTTAATTTTCGGTTGTTCGCTTCAGAAAAAATTTATCGATCCTAGATTTTAGCTAGAGGGACTTGGCAAAATTTCGTTTCTAATGTGATTTTTATGAATTCTTCGGCCACTTTCGGTTGACACCGTGACCCTATTGTCTTTTAAGACTCTTTCTTTTGTGTAAAGAGGTTTTTGTTTGCCTTTCCTCTGCTTGCAAGCTACGTAAACAATTTGTCCTTTCTTAAATTTTCTGGGACTTTTTCGTTTACCATTATGTCGCTCTAGTTGAAGTTTCTGAATTCTTTTTAGTTCCGAACGGAGGTCATTATTAACTTTTTGTTTGAAATTTAATAACTTTTGATAATTGATCCTTTCGGACCTGTTAAAGAATACATCATTCGGTTTTCTTTGGGTGGTTGTGTGTATGGTATCATTGTAACGATCTACTGCAATATTTAACAGCTCTTTCAGTTTTAGATCTTTAAATTCAGCCCTCAGGCAACGATAAATTTCCAAAATTGTTGAATGGAATCTTTCTACCTGACCGTTCACCTCACTGCGCTGTGATGGTGTACGGTACAGTCGAATCCCTAAAATTTTAATAAAATTTTGAACAATTGGGCTCAGAAAGGCACTTTCGTTATCAGTAACTATGATTTTTGGGGCTGTGAAATAGTGCAGTATTCTTATAATTTTCTCGCGCAGGTGCAGCGTTGAGCGATTTTTAATATGAAGGAGTTTAGCGAATTTGTCTAGACATGATATAAATTTTTCGCCCTAAATCTCAAAAATGTCGATATGAAGGATTTCGCAGGGGTATGACGGTATCGGAGTTGCTTGTAATTGAGGAACAGAAGGGTGTCGATCATATTTGTTTGACTTGCAGATATCACAGGTTGCCACGAATTTTCGAATTAAACTGCTCATTCTAGGGAAATAACACTTCTCCAAAATTTGTTGCCTGTTTTCATTGAGGTTCCGGTGAGCTCTTTTATGTTCTGCGGCTATTATCTCCAGGATATGGTCAGCATTCCTGAGATCTTCAACGATCCTTTGTGTGATTCGTGCTTTGTACCCTGAAAAATTATTACGAAACACATCTTGCAGAAGTGCGAGGTTTTCTTCTGGCATTTTAATTCCGTTAATTATGTTAGGTCTTAATTTTTCCTTAAGTATTTCTGTTAACTGTCTCCCAGAGAGACTGCTTGAGGGAATGTAATGGCGAGAGTAACCCGGATGCGGTTCCTCGTAGGCGTATGTGACTCCTCTGAATATCAGTTGGTTTCGAAAAACGTTGATGGGTGCCTCGACATGCGGGATTGAATCGGAACTATCTTCCTCCGCGCTATGCATTGTTGCAGCAGTATCTACATCCCCTGAATCATCATAAGCAGTTTGGTCCTAATTACGACCTTCGGACGCCGAATCCGTTGCAGAATCACTCCTGACTCCTTCTGATGCGGTTTCGGTTCTGGAATCGGCATCTTCACTAGCCGTTTCAGTGTTGGCTGTTAGATGGTTGACTTGACTTGACTTCAGGCGGGACAATGCATCAGCCACGTAATTTGATTTACCTGGCTTATAAATCAATTCGTGACTGTATTCTTCAATTCGAGCTTTCCATCTTTTCAACTTTGCGTTGAAGTTCCGATTACCCAAAGCGTAGGTAAGTGGTTGATGGTCCGTGTAAATCTTTATCTTTTTCGCGCCATAAAGATAATTTCGGAGGTTGTCCAGTGCCCATACGATCGCCAACATTTCCTTCTCGTTGGTAGCATAATTTTCTTCAGTTTTACACAGCGATCTGGAAATGAAAGCAATGGGTCTGTCTTTCCCAATCTCCCCTTGTGAGAGCACAGCACCAATGGCGTAGTTTGAGGCATCAGTGGTCAGATTAAATGGCTTTTCGAAGTCAGGGAAACATAGTACTTCCGCAGTTGTCAACATCGTCCTTAAATCTTCAAATGCCTTTAGAGTCTCTTCGTCGAGTGTTATTGCCACTTTCCTGGATTGGCTAGCTTTAATTTGCGCATTTTCCCCACGTGTTAAGTTGGTTAAAGGTTTCGCTATCTTGGCGTAGTCCTTTATAAACCTACGGTAGTATGAGGTCATGCCTAAGAAGCTTTTCAACTCCTTCAGGTTAGTCGGTGGCATGAGCCTCCTGATCGCCTCCACCTTCTTCTGGTCTGGTTTTATCCCCTCAGTTCCCACAACGTAACCTAGAAATTCCACTTCCGTCTTCATAAAATGCGTTTTCTCCAGGTTGACTCTGACGTTTGCATCCATAAGTGTTCGGAAGATTATTTCCACATTATTTAGGTGGTCGGCTTCGTCTTTTCCAAAGACTATTATGTCATTGATATATACGAAGCACTTCCTCCCTATATGCTCCCTTAAAACGTCGTCGATCATACGCTGGAATATGGCAGGCGCATTTTTAAGACCAAATGGTAGCCTCAGAAATTCATATTTGCCATTCATAGTAGAAAAAGCTGTTTTGGGGATGTCACTCGGCTTCATGGCAATTTGGTGGAACCCAGAAGTAAGATCCAAGGTCGTGAAGAAGGCAGCGTTTCCTAGGCTAGCTAGGGTTGAAGGAATATCGGGTATGGGATAGGTGTCCGCTATCGTTACAGCATTCAGTCGCTTGTAGTCGATCACGACCCGATACTGTTTCTCCCCATTCGCTTTTGCTTTCTTGGGAACGATCCAGATTGGCGAGTTGTAGGGGCTTTTCGATGGTCTAATTATGCCATTGTCCAGAAGCTCCTGTATTTGCCTGTCTACCTCTTCGCGCATATTCACTGGATAGGGATAGCTTTTGGTGTAAATTGGTTCAGCCGTAGTTGTTCTAATTTCTCCCTTGATGTTGCTTCTAGCCATTTCGTTTCCAACAACTTCTCCAAATAAAGGCGCGAATTTTTTTAAGATTTCTTCCAGTTTGATTCTGGTTCGATCTGAGATAGTTTCCCCAATTGTGTAACTTACCGTTTCCGTAAACCATGTGTAGAGGGGAATGCGAGTGCCATTACCTAAAATAAGAATATTATTTCGTCTGTCGACTACAGCGCCAATCTGTCGCAGCGTGTCATCCCCTATGATACCGTCGAAGTCTAAAAGATTTGGCAGCACGTAAAAAGTTATGTTACCCTCTATTCGGCATTTTTCGAAAAATTTCCCAGTGATCTGCTTGTCAACAATGATGTTGCCACCGGGGGAGTGGACAATGATGGGTTTTTTTGATTTTAACTGCTTGGTCTATGAATTGTTGAGAAATGAAATTTTTATTGGCCCCCGTGTCCACGAGGAAACGCAAAAATTTGTCTTTAGTTTTATATTTTATATAAGGAACGCCGGAGACGCCTCCGCCATAAAATTTGATGCCTCTTCTCGTTCCGCCGCTTCGGTGGACAAGTCCAAAAGATTTTCATCCGGAAATATTTGACCTTCTTCTTCCGCAGCTTCAGGAAGGCTTACGTGATACAAACGTGGCTGCTTCCTTGGCAAGTTTTCCGAGTGGGCTCGCCTCTTGAAGCCGTTGCCTCGTTGCGGCGACCTATTCATGTAGTTCACTCGCCTCGAATGCTCCGATGGGTCAACTTCCATCTTTTCGTTCGGCTTTGGTGCAATTGGGCGCGGCGGTGGAAAAGTTTGGCGGAATTGATGACTTGAGCCCCTGGAAAAGTTCTGTCCCCCTCTAGGTACAAATGCATTTCTGGTAGGATGCGGGTAATTTACATAGGTTGACGTCTGTCGCGTGGCCCTCACGGGTGAGTACATCGTTGGCATTTGGTTCAGCGGAACGGGAATCGAATTTGGTGCAGTATTTGTATGGATCGACTGCGACCTGATAGTCATGTTTTGCAAAGTCAAGCAAGCCTTGTACGCTTCCGGTAATGTGCTGGGCTTCTGAATGAGCAACAGTGTTGGTAGTCCGCCATCGAGCCCCCGGATAAATACATCTAGCGCCTTGTTTCGGTTTCTATCAAGGCTTCGGTGGTCTCAGTCGAATGGGATTCTGTCTGCAGTTTGTTCACGATCAGGGCGAACTGATGGTTGACCATCGCGTAGAATGCATCCACGGTTCGGCCCTTTTGAGCCAACTGTCCTAATTGGTGGTCAAGTGTTCTGACGTCGCACTTGTCAGCGTAATGTAACGACAGGCACCTCTTAATGCCTGGCCAATCATATGTGGAAACGTTATACGAGACTAGCGCAGCGTTTGCGGCCCCCCTCACTTTGTTTCTTATGCTTTTCAAAATTGCACGATGTAGCGGTTTGCCTTCAATAACCCGGTAATCCATTAGAATATCCTGAACGTTCTGGATCCAGGATACGTATTCAGTCGGATCCCCTTCGAAAACCTGGAGCTCCTTCACCGTGTCTGGTAGTCGTGTTATCGCCATTATTTCCTCTTCTGTTGAGGGTGCCCTTGGTCGAACTGGCGGGGGCGTGGGAGTAGTGGCGTGAGTTGGTATCTCTAACGCATTAATTCTTCCCCCCATCCCATCGACTCGGTGGGACATGTTGGCGACCTCCTCGTTAAGTGCACTCAAGGCTAGCGTATTTTGGCTATTTAAACTTTCTATATTGCCCAGGCGTGCCTCAACGCTTCTGACTTGGTTAATCATGGCGTTTATGGCACCTGACAACTCTGTTACCGATTTTTTCAAATCCTCCATATCGAATAATTTATAGCAAAAATAAAATCAGAAAAAAAAATATTGTCTACTTACAGAAAGAATCCTTTATCCATAACACAACCACCAATTTTTTCTGAAGCGATTATTTTTTCCTTCTCTTTTTTTTGTCGAACTTTTTCTCTCTTCTTTTTTTTCTTTTCTTTTCTTTAAAAAAGGCCTTATTTTTAAGATTTATTCTCTTTATTTTTTAACATTAATCAAATTTTTCTTTCTTAAATATTGTTGTCTAGCTTTATTTTTTCTTTCCTTTTTTCTTTTCTTTTTTTTTTTTTTAAAAAAAATTTTGATTATATCTTAAGGCTATGAGCCTTAGCGCACGGAACGTTCGCGACGACCGGTACCGGAAGGATCCTGTTGGTCCTTTTTAAAAGCAACACTGGTAGTTGTCGAGTTCGCTACCGATGCTTTCTACTACGGCAGGATTTCTTCACTGTTGTTATACCGGTCCCTGCTCGGGCGCCAGTTAACAATTTTTTATTTCGAACACTTAAAAAAATTTATGATTGGACCTCAACAACGGTCCAATTGATTTTCATTAAAAGACAATTTTTTGCTTTTAAAAAATTAGTTTATTGACAATAATTGTTGAAAATTAGAATTAACAATCACTATTTAAAACTAGAACTTATTGCGTTCGCGTTACTGCTATAGACGGCTCCGTGGCAAAGACTAACTGCCTTGTTGTTTTCAACCGCATATCATACCTTCTGCTCTGCTGCTTGTCACGTTGTTTCGACGCACACAAATCGTGGAAACCGCTGACTAACTTATTTCACAACTTAATGTGGTATCAGGTTACGTCTGCGCGTGTTTGTATAAATGCGAACTCAGACATTTCGCACGTTGCAATTTGATCTACAAACTGCTGCTTTGCAGCGGTTCCCGTGCACTCAGCAGTTTTATGGCTGGTTGGTATTGTTAACTTACATATCGTTATTTACTATTAATTGTGTTTTAGTAGATGTTTAATTATTTTATATATTTTTTTTTTTTTTAAATTAATCTTTAATGTAAATAGTGTACATATATAACAATATTACAATATTGGAATTGTCTTCTGCTGACAATTATATTGCATAAATTTAGTTTTTATTTGTTTGTGATAAAATTCCAAAATAGAGTAATTTTCTCATTCCTAAAAGTTTTTACTCTTTTAAAAGTTTGTGATAGGACTATGATTA
The DNA here is from genome assembly GCA_941918925.1 of Phyto melanocephala. Classification (NCBI taxonomy): domain Eukaryota; kingdom Metazoa; phylum Arthropoda; class Insecta; order Diptera; family Rhinophoridae; genus Phyto; species Phyto melanocephala. The sequence continues at coordinate 89,127,321 of OW799233.1, read as the reverse complement.
GTTTATGAGTGCAATATAGATTTAGGGTAACTTTATGATAAAGCAATCTGTAATATAGATTTAGAGATGTGATGTCCATTATAGTATAGTTGTTGTTTTTTTTGTAGAAAATTAAATTAGTGCAATATAGAGTAGTTTTTTTTATGTGGTTACAGTCTGTAGAAGAATGTTTTTTTTTGAGAAAATCTGGAAAGAAAAATTAAACACATCACAAAGTAAGGATTTTTATTATAAATTTATAAATTATTACTTCCCGTAAAATGTTGTTGATTGTGGCACATAGGGTGTTTCACGCCTCTGAACTTTTTATACCCTTCACACAGTGAAAAAGGGTATATATAGGTTTGTCATTCCGTGTGAAATTTCTACAATTTTCATTTCCGACCCCATAAAGTATATATTTTCTGAAAGCTTATGAATAGCGGAGTCGATTAAGCTCTGTCAGTCTGTCCGTCTGTCCGTGTGTGTGTTGAAATCAACTTTTTGAAGCCCCCCGACATAGGATGGACCCGGGTAAGGTATTAAAATATCAGAAATATTCGGGAGTAGATTGGTATTGAAAATCAGAAACATCGGTACATAAACAACTGAGATATGAGCAAAAACCCACGACCACCTCAATTTTTTTTTCACAAAAACAACATTACAACAACAACATACATACATACAAACGTGTATACTGGTTAGAGAAAACGTGGCATCGAATCACAGCTGAGCCAAAAAAATTTTTTTTTTAATTTTTTTAAATTTTTTTTTTAATATTTTTTTTTATTTTTTTTTTTATTTTTTATTTAATATATTATTTATATTTTTATTATTATTTTTTATTATTATTTTTTTTTTTTTGTTTTATATATATTATATAAATAATAATTTTTTTTTTTTAATTTTTTTTTAAATTTTTTTTTAAAATTTTTTAAAAAAATTTTTTTTTTTTGTTTTTTTAACATACATACGTGAATTTATAATTTTGCAATGGGACGTTTTTATATATGTATGTTTTTATATGGATGTACGTATTTCATATGGGATGAATGGTGACACAAACCACTGTTATTGCATGACTACACGTTGTGAAGGTTATATAAGATTCGGCACGGCCGAATATAGCGCTCTTACTTGTTATTAATTTAATCGTTTTCAGAGGCTTGTGGTCATAATGGGACGTGAACTTTCAAGGGGAAAGTTTAAGTATAGGTGGTACCCGAAAGATCGTTGATGATTTATGATAAGATTAATTTGTTTTTTTGTGTAAGCCTCTACGGGGCTATCGTTTAATATATAGCACTTTGTTGCACTACTGGCCAATGTCCAGTAACACGAATATTGACAAAGGGTTTGCCTCTACGACTTCTTTTTCCAGTTAAAAATATTTCGGAAGAGTCTCTTCGTTCCAAAGAACCCACATGTGATACGTCCTGGGCCTAATGTACAGGAAAACAAATTTGCGGATAATTTCCAAATATAGTAAATATTTAATAAAGAAAATTGAAATATACCTTGTGATATGCCCGGCTGATTCAGTCTGTAGAGTATGAAACTCTGTGTCAGGGTGTGGGAGTTCCCCACGTTGGGCTCTTGAGTCAAAAGGACAACCCGCACACCGTTCCCTCTGGCTAACACCAGTGAAACCGGAGTTTTGTTGCGGGTGATGTTCGCCAAATACCCAAACGTCTCTGGCCGGATAATTATTTTGGTTGTGTCTGTTGTTTTTGTCGTGAAGAGGATCAAAACATTGTTCCATTTTATATATATACTAGCCAAACCTGGCGCGCGTTGCTACGCCCCTTAATGAATCGAAATGCATTCTGAATTTTAATTGAATATCAAGTGAAAAAACCTAAAAATTATAATTTTTTTATGGGCGTGGCATTGCCCACTTTTCTTATCACGAAATTGTAAAGTCATAACAGCTCAATATGTGTGCAAAGTTTCAGAATAATCGGTCCAGTGCAAGTACTTCAAAATGATACCTTTTTTTTATGGGCGTGGCACTGCCCACTTTTCTAATCACGAAATTATTTACTCATGACAGCTCAATATGTGTGCAAAGTTTCAGAAAAATCAGTCTGGTGAAAGTACCTCAAAATTATAGCCTTTTTTTATGGGCGTGGCCCCGCCCACTTTTTAAATCACAAAATTATAAAGTCACGACAGCTTAATATGTGTGCAAAGTTTCAGAAAAATCGGTCCAGTGCAAGTACCTCAAAATTAAAACTTTTTTGGGGGCGTGGCCCCGCCCACTTTTCTTATCGCGAAACTATTTAGTCATGACAGCTCGATATGTGTGCAAAGTTTCAGAAAAATCGGTCAAGTGCAAGTAGCTAAAACTGATAACTAATTTTTTATGGGCGTGGCCCCGCCCACTTTTTTTCATCCATAAACACTCCCCGGTATGTGTACAACAACTTACCAAAGTTTGAGCCCGATCGGTTTTACAGTTTCAGAGTCTATAGCTAACACACACACACACACACACACAGAGTTTCACTTTTATATATATAGATTTACGGCTTTGTGTTTTTTATAGGTCGTCCAAATTGTCCATGTAGCCTGCAAAAAAAATTGAAATAGAAAAATAATATTTGTAAATACATATGTATGTATGTTGTTTTGTTTACTTTCTCGACAATTGTCATCATGAATGTGTGAATGTATGTGTGTTTTGTACTAAATGTACAAAAGTTGGATGTGTTTAGCCATTTTGCATGTATTTTGTTATTGTAACAAAAACAAAACACATGTAAAACTCCAACGCTTGACGCTCAACGCTCTTGTTTAGGTATGGGGGTCAGTGTTATATTTCCATTATAAATTACTACAGTGGGTAGTAAAGCCTATTTATGAATGAAAATACAAATATGTAATAGGAACAAATAAAGGAAAAGGACAAATATAGGGAAAATGAAACAGGATTCTTCCAACATATGGCTATAAACCGCTAAATATTACCTTAGCGGAACGAAGATTGAAATACGGAAAATATTGGAAGAACACTTGTAGAATAATATAGTTAGACTGTTGTTCAGTGCGGAGGAGTGAGAATAATTGTTTTTAAGTTTTAGTTTTTTTTTAAGTTATTTAATTAACAATTAATGTTAATTTTATATTAAGTTTTTAACGTTGAGAGAGAACTGATTACGTAAGTATATACCAGTGAATTATAGTGTAGCTTGTGTTGATAAAGTGTATGGTGTTGAAGGAAAAATAAAAACATTTGTTTATGTTTGTTTTATAGCTGGCTATTTCTCGAAAGAATTTGGTATTTTATCCTGAAACCGCACGGATAGAGGATAGCCAGGTAATCTTTTTTATATATATTGAAAATATTATTTTATGATATGTCCCAAATCGCGGCCCTACTCATAGTGAAGGAGAAAATTTATATATCGACAGAAGCTTTTTATTCTAGCTAGCGAGAATGTGGGCAGAGAAAAAAAATAGAATTTAAAATGGGGAAAGAGGAAAGTGCGACGAAAATGGACATTTTTCAATTTATTTTAATTAATGACGAAATATTTTAAAACAAATTAATTATATTAATATATGTGTAATAAGTATATATTTTTTTATAAAACGTTTAAAAATTTAGAATAGTGTTAAGTGTAGTTTGTGCCCGGTGTTAAAAAGAAATTAAAGGTGTTATGTTCAGTGTTAGTGTTTGTGTGTGTGTTCCGTAGTTTTGCTTTGTTTATTCACACTTGTCCCTCAATACCCGGCGATTTTAAAATAGGAGAATAAATGTAAAAGAAAAGTGGAAGTTTGATAAGAATATTTTATTAATCTAGGGCACAAGTTTACACGCGTAAAAATAAATAACAGTGACGGACATAAATAGCAACAATTTAGTGAGCTCCTTAAATTGTATAATAAACTATTTTTTTTGTTCGTAAAATAAATAATATAAAAATGTAGATAAATTAAACTCGAGCACTAGAAAGAATAAATAAAATAAGAAATAATTTAAAGTGAGGAAATTGAATATTATTGTGTTGTTAATTATTGTATATATGTATATATGTGTTATCGTATATATTTGTAAATATTATTATAATTATCATTATTACTATTATTATTATTACCACTATTATAGTTTAAATTGTTTTTATACCCGCCACCAAAAAAATGGTGGGGGTATATTCATTTTGTCATTCCGTTTGTAACACATCGAAATATCCATTTTAGACCCCATAAAGTATATATATTCTTAATCGGGGTTTGATTTTATGACGATCTAGCTATGTCCGTCCGTCTGTCCGTCTGTTGAAAGCACGATAGAGGTCGCACCGAAAAAGCTAGGGAGCTCAAATTTTGCCAGAATCTTTCTTATAGACAAGGGTTGTTTGGTATTGAAAATGGGCTAAATCGGAATATTAGGAAGAGAGTTATAGCCGAAAAGCAAGAGTAGGTCGAAAAAACCGTGTCCTTCGAACATCGAATAAAATGGAGTTGTGTCCAAACGCCTTAACGTAGACTCATGAAATTTATATATATATTTCCTGGGTAAAGACAATATTTTTCCCCGAAAATTGTCTAAATCTATGCATTAGGAAAGGAGTTATCGATCAAAATGTACGAAAATTTATACCGCACAGGCAGGCAATTTCATTACTATGCCAAAAAATTAAGGTGCCACGCCCACTTTTACGCCCACCTCCCATATAACGTTTTACCTAAAATTCATTTAATTTCTCTATTAATAAAGATTTTGGAATAATAAAGGACTATATTGAAACACCTAAGTTGTAATCATTAGCAAAAACAACTTTGACACGCCTACTATAACGCCCACTTTCACTTTTGAATTGTGTCCAGACGCATAAACGTAGTCATGAAACTTCGAATATATATTTATCGAGTCAAAAGAATATTTTTCCCTGAAAATCGCTTAAATCTATGAATTAGGAAAAGAGTTATAGATAAAAATGTACGAAAATTTATACCGCACAGTGTATATTTCAAATTTAAAACGTAATAAAACTGACAAAACTATATGTACGATTCTGAAATTTTGCAAACATGGCTTTTTGGTCAAAGTCTTCGTTATAACGGAAAATAGATGTGCCACGCACACTTTTTTCCTTAAATTTTTATAAAAATATATTAGTCATATATATTAGCATTTATTCATCTTACACTGCGCCATTTATTTTACTGTAGCTAAATATAAGATAAAGATGATAAGATAGATGACTCTACTAGCAACTACTAGATGGCATGCTAACAACTTATGCTTATGTTCTCCTGAAGTTATGCTCTATTAAAAATGGGAATTTAGGAAAATTTTGACCTAAGTAAAAAAAAATGATCTCTAAACATTATAAACAATTTATTTTCATGTACTAATGGCTAATAAATTTTAAAATTATACAAAACTTATTTCGTTTGAAAATCTTTTAAAAGCAAAATGTTATAGAAGCTTAAAAATCAAAATCTTACTAATAAATTTCCCGTTTTAGAAAAATGCAGAGAATGTATATTTTAAATCACCCTGTGGCCCTAAAAATTTAACCTTAAATTCACTTTCTTCCTCTTAAATTCATGTAAATTCTCTATGAATAAAGATTTTGGAATACTAAAGGACTATATTGAAATATCTAAGTTATGTTTATTAGCAGAAACTTTATTGACACGCGTATTTTAACGGCCACTTTCATTGAAAGACTAAATTTACGAAAACATTTTACTAGCATACCGAAATTATAATGGGTGGTTTAATTTTAAGGGACTCTGTTGATTTTGAATAAAATTATTATGAAATTATTATCATTTATTTTTATAATGATAATATTTGTATGCTTCAATTATGTATGGAAAAAAATATCGGCCAAATGGCCCCCCAACCTAGGCGGCACACTTCGATCCGATAGTCCATATTTTCAATGACACTGTTGATGCCCAATTGTTGGGCACGATGATGAGTCGAGGTTGCTTGCTCTTTTGCCACGTTATCGTGAAAAACAGCTATGTTTGCCATTCAACGAACTAAGATGGCATTCACAGATTTTCTAACATTTTATACTGACCTGTTTTGCAGAAATTTAAATATTTTTTACAATTCTCCCGATTGTGGACGAATTCGAACGATTATGTTGACCAAAAGAATTACGAAGTGCACGAAATGCATTTTGATTTGCACGCCCATTTTTATAAAAATCTTTAATATTAAAAAGCGTTGCTCGATTGCGTATCTTTCCACGGTTCAAATTGAGTTAGTCTGAGATTGAGAAATGTCAAATGAAATACAAGAAAAAAGTTGAAGTTTAGATGTGGTTCACCTTAAACATAAGCCCTTCAAATTTAACCACCCTCTACAAAGAAAGTGATACATATTTTATTATAAAGAGATTATTCTATAGCGATTAACAAAATAATAAATATTGTGCTTTAAATGTACACAAAATTGGTGGTGGGTATAAAAGATTCGGCACAGCCGAATATAGTGCTCTTACTTGTTTTTATTATTTTAATATTATTATTGTTATTTTAAAATTCATATTTTTATACCCGCCACCAAAAAAATGGGGGGGGTATATTCATTTTGTCATTCCGTTTGTAACACATCGAAATATCCATTTTAGACCCCATAAAGTATATATATTCTGAATCAGGGTTTGATTTGATGACGATCTAGCTATGTCCGTCCTTCTGTCCGTCTGTTGAAAGCACGATTGAGGTCGCACCGAAAAAGCTAGGGGGCTGAAATTTTGCCAGAATCTTTCTTATAGACAAGGTTTGTTTGGTATTGGTATTGGGCTAAATCGGAATATTAGGAAGTCAGTTATAGCTCGAAAAGCAAGAGTTGGTCGAAAAAACCATGTCCTTCGAACATCGAATAAAATGGAATTGTGTCCAAACGCATTAACGTAGACTCATGAAACTTCGAATATATATTTCCTGTGTAAAAACAATGTTTTTCCCCGAAAATTATATAAATCTATGCATTAGGAAAGGAGTTATCGATCAAAATGTACGAAAACTTATACCACACAGTGTATTTTTCGGTATATCAAAAAACAAAAACGTCATAAAAGCAACAAAATTGGATGTACGACTCTGAAATTTCGCACACTTTATTTTTTGGTGAGAGCCTTTTTTGTCACGCCCACTTTTACGCCCACCTCCCATATAACGTTTTACACAAAATTCATATAATTTCTCTATTAATATAGATTTTGGAATAATAAAGGACTATATTGAAACATCTAGGTTGTACTCATTAGCAAAAACAACTTTGACACGCCTACAATAACGCCCACTTTTCACGTTATCTACCGTTAATGAAATTTAAAAGCTCATAAAACCGCCATAACTAGAGGTATGATGATAAAATTTGCTAAGTATATCCCCCTCGGCAATGTCAGTACTGTGAAAGAAAATAAATGTGCCACGCCCACTTTTACGCCCACCTCCCATATAACGTTTTACACAAAATTCATATAATTTCTCTATTAATATAGATTTTGGAATAATAAAGGACTATATTGAAACATCTAAGTTGTACTCATTCGCAAAAACAACTTTGACACGCCTACTTTAACGCCCACTTTTCACATTATCTACAGTTAATTAAATTCAAAAGCTCATGTGCCAAAAAATTTAGGTGCCATGCCTACTTTTACGCCCACCTCCCATATAACGTTTTACCTAAAATTCATATAATTTCTCTATTAACAAAGATTTTGGAATAATAAAGGGCTATATTGAAAAATCTAAGTTGTACTCATTCGCAAAAATAACTTGGACACGCCTACTATAACGCCCACTTTTCACGTTATCTACCGTTAATGAAGTTTAAAACTCATTAAACCGACAAAATTAGAGGTATGATGATGAAATTTGCCAGATATATCCTTCTAATCAATGCAATTGTTGTGCCAAAAGGTTTAGGTGACACGCCCACTTTAACGCCTACCTCCCAAATAACGGTTTATCTTAAATTCATGTAATTTCTCTATTGACAAAGTTTTTGGGAAAATAAAGGACTATATTGAAATGTCTAAGTTATGTATATTTATTAGCAGAAACTTTATTGACACGCCTACTTTAACGCCCACTTTCATTGAAAGACTACATTAACAAAAGCATTTTAGTAGCATATCGAAGTTATAAAGGGTGGTTAAATTTTAAGGGCCGATGTTGAATTTAAATAAAACAAATTATTTAGGAAATTATTATTATTTCTTTTTGTAATGATAATATTTGTACGGTTCAATTATGTATTTAACAAAATATCGGTCAAATGACCCCCCCCCCATCCTTGGCGCCACTCCTCTATCTGATGGTCCAAATTTTCAATGACAATGTTGATGCTCAATTGTTGGGCATCATGATGAGTCGAGGTTGACTGCTCTTTTGCTACACTATCGCAAAAAACAGTAATGGTTCCCATTCAACGAACTAAGTAGGCATTCACAGATTTTCTAACATTTTATACAGACCTGTTTTGTAGAAATTTAAATATTTTTCATAATTCTCCCGATTGTGGACGAATTTGAACGATTATGTTGATCAAAAGAATTACGAAGTGCACAAAATGCATTTTGATTTGAAAGCCCATTTTCATAAAAAACCTGAATAACTTTAACGCGTTGCTCATTTGCGTATCTTTCCACTGTTCAAATTAAGTTGGTCTGAGATTGAGAAATGTCAAATGAAATGCAAAAAAAACTTGTTGTTTGTGTGGCTCATCTTCAACATGGGCAATTAAAATTTAACCACCCTCTGCAAAAAAAGTGATACATATTTTATTATAAAGAGATTATTCCATAATGATTAAAAAAATAATAAATATTGCGCTTTAAATGTACTCAAAATTGGTGGTGGGTATAAAAGATTCGGCACAGCCGAATATAGTGCTCTTACTTGTTTTTTTCTCGTTTAATTGTATGTATTTCTGGTTTTCAGATACTTTTTGCAGTCAAGCGAAATATTCTGGAAGATACAAAATTCGTAAACTTTAGACGTTAGATTTAAGTTCTTGAGGGAGAAATAAAGATTATTTTTATTGTTGTATATGTTACACTCCCTTTGTCATAAAGACTAGCAGAGAGTTTGAATTTGAATGAAAATCGTGTTCATTATTAAGTTTTGTGAAAAGATGAGACTGTGCTTAATGGCTAAAGTGTACAATATGATATATGATACTTAAACTTAAAAACAAAATTTGATATCCTTTGTTGCAGTTATTGTACTAATATAAATACTTAAATTTAACAGGCTTTTTTTTAATATATCTTAAGTGTTGTAGGAACTCTTCGGATTTAGTAAATATACAACTACAAATTGAACAGATATGTGTGGGGTCTTTTGCAAATTTATTTATATATTTATTTATATCTTGTAAAAAACCCACACATATTTGCTTTTAGTCGAATACTTTAAATTGAAAGTGAAACATATTTTAATTACTAAATCTACAGCTCGAAAAAGTGTCTCTACTTTGTAAATTAAATCATTTTCTGCAACATACAACTTCGTTAATTTGTCAACATCCTCACCAATCACGAACATTTTAGGTTGAATGGTTTACTGCTCTTGGAAAGCGAATTCCCTTTACGCGTCCTTTTTTGGTTTTAATAAAATCATTTACATTAAATAAGTGGACAATCATGTCACTTTGAGCATCGGTTATGGAAGGCTTTAAAGTTGGCTTTAAAGGTGAAAGAATTATCTAATGCAACAAGTAAAAAAAGTAGAAGTGCTTAGCATCTAAAAAATAAAAAAATTAATATCACACATTTTTTCTTAAATTATGCCTTACTTGTATCTGTTGCTGTTTTCATTTTCTCAAGCTATTGTATTAAAATTTAATTTTTCGTATGTGTTTACATCACATTCTACTTAATTTAACACAGTTTCATCACTTACAGCCCATGACTTTACTAAATCAAATATTTATACTTCTAAAACATTTTCTTAAAAAATTTCTAGTACACTATGGTTATTTTACAGTTTTTTGCACGTGGTTTTACCTTCATAAACTAAATGCAATTAAACAAAAGACAGCATTGTCAAACAACGAACCAAAATGAACTGCAGATTGCATTTAAAAAGACAAGCCTGCTATTTAAACAACAACAATCCGTATTTGATGTAAATAATTTATGTCGTGTATCCTCAAATAAAGAATATTTGATTTTAATAAATTGCTGTTGATATGCCTTTTCAAATGCAATCGAATTTAAGTGAATGACTGTCGCATTTGTATCAAATTATTTTGTTCTTGCTTTTTCTACTGCAATTTTGCTCTTGCTGTAAATGCAGCGCATTCTCCACAACTATTTGCGGTCAATATAAAATAATTTAAATCAATTACTTTTTATTTGCGATAAATAGAAATTGTTCAACAGTAGAAAGTTTTTGTCATTACTACAGTTTATTTTTTCTGTGTAGGTAAGCACTAAATAAGCGATTCAAGAAGTGCTTTTGGAAATGAACTTTGTTGTTGGGATAGCTCATAACATACTGTAACGCTTATACCTTTTATAAACGTTGGATTATTTCCTTTAAATAAACCTCTTGAGTTCTTCTATTGCAATTAAAAACAGTTGAAATTCGTTATAAAATTAAGAGCACTTTATTTACTAAAACACACTCAAAGATTGCTTTTATATCACTTTACTTATTACACTTATGGTTATACACTTTTATTATCAAACACAATTTGATACGCACCTTACAAGCTCTACTGTAATACTGATTACGTTAGCTGTGTTGTTTGGCTATTTATAGTAACATAGTGGTGTTCGGTAACATTCGACAAAGTTCTCGTATGTACATTCTAGTACATTCCAAAACCGTTAAATTTAAATTAACACGTTAAGTAATATGCACGAATAATAGAAGTGCCTAAAAGTATGCTACACAAAATAACAAACAACATTTTCGAACAACCAGCAAAATAAACTAATACAAATAAAACTACAGTAACTTAAACTACTACAACTAAAATAAATTATAATGTAAATTAAGCTACTTAAAAATAAATCTGTAACACTACCGCCCGCTTAAGCCTGTTCGTCCCGAATAGGCATAAATTCACTTTTTCCGTACTTAGCGAGGCGCTCGAGATGAACCACTTTCATCTTTGATCTTGGGCTATTGTACTTTTGTATTCTATACACGACATCATTTATTCTTTTTATCACCTTATACGGCCCATCCCAATGAGTTTGCAATTTAGGAGACAGTCCTTTTTTCCGTTGTGGGTTATATAGTAGAACTAGCTGACCCTCATTAAAGCCTTCAGAATTTGCTGCTCTGTCATATCTGGCCTTCATCTTGTCGCTGGTCATTTTTATTCGGCCACGAACGAATTCATGAATATCGTCTAAATCTTTTTGTCCCCTTGAATTATCTTCTTCGTGCTCATTTATTGTCGAGGGATTAATACCGAATTCTAAATCACCTGGCAGTTTCAGCTCAGTTCCGAACATAATTTTTGCAGGTGTTCGGGAGGTAGAGTCATGAACGGCTGACCTGTATGCCAACAGAAATTTTGGTATGTGCTCATCCCAGTCCCTTTGGTGTGCACTGACCACTTTTCTCAAGTGTTCCTCAAACGTGCGGTTAAATCTCTCGACCATGCCGTCAGATTGTGGATGCAGTGGCGTAGTCCTCGTTTTTCGGATACCGTATAGTTCGCACATTTCCTGGAATATCGCAGATTCAAAATTTCTTCCCTGATCAGAATGTAGCTCAAGCGGAACTCCATAGCGGCACACCCAGTTGTTCACAAATGCGTTTACGACAGTTTTAGCTTCTTGGTTTGGTATTGCGTATACCTCTGGCCATTTGCTAAAATAGTCGATTACAACTAGAACGTAACGGTTTCCAGCCTTACTAACAGGAAAAGGGCCTGCTATATCCATCGCTATTCGCTCAAACGGAGCACCTGAATTGTACTGCTGCAGCGCTCCTCGACTCCGTCTTACTGGGCCCTTGGCTGCGATACATTGTGCGCAATTTGCTATCCAATCAGCTACAGATTGTTGGCATCCAACCCAATAGAAACGTTGCTTTATCTTTTCTATGGTTTTTGTTACACCAAGATGACCACCACTTGAACCATTATGAAACTCCTTCAATATCTCTTTGACTTTAGAGGATGGCACCACAATCAGATTTGTTGTCGATTTACCATCAGTACTTTCCCATTTGCGATAAAGGCACCCGTTAATAACCTGCAGACTATTCCATAGCGCCCAGTATGATTTCATTAGTGGACTTTCCGCTGATATTTGGTTACGGGTTGGCCTTTTGTCTTCCTCCTTTGCTGACATAATTTTTGCCAGTATGGGATCGTTTCTTTGTGCCGCTGACCAGTCGTCACTTGTCTCTATATGTGTTAGTCGAACGTCGACGACACATTCTTTTCCTTCAGCTTTTGCACAATGTTTGCACTCCAATCTGCACGGTCTTCGGGAGAGTGCATCTGCATTTCCATGTTTAGTGCCCTTTCTGTGCTCAATGCTGAAATCGTAGCTCTGGAGACGTTCAATCCAACGGGCTAGCTGTCCTTCCAGTTGTTTAAATTGTAGCAACCATCTGAGTGCAGAGTGATCGGTTCTTAGTTCAAAGTGTTGTCCATACAGATATTTGTGGTAATGCTTTACACACTCTACAAGTGCTAGAAGCTCTCGACGTGTTACACAATAATTTCTTTAAGGCTTCGAGAGTGTTCGACTGTAGTAGCCTATCACCTTTTCTGTTCCGTTAACAACCTGCGAAAGAACACCACCTATCCCGTAGCCACTCGCATCGCTATCCAATACAAATTTCTTCCCAGCGATAGGATATGCCAAAACTGGTGCTACGCATAACAACTCCTTGAGCTTCTTAAATGCTTGTTCTTGTGCTTCAGCCCACAAGAATGGTCGTGACTTCTTGGTGAGCTCATGTAGACTGGCAGCGACACTGGCAAAATTCGGTACAAATCGCCTGTAGTAGGTACAGAGGCCTAGAAAACTACGTAACTCATGAAGATTTTTCGGGCGAGGCCATTCCTTCACATCTTGAATTTTATCTTCGTCAGTTGATATACCATCCTCTGCGACTCGATGCCCCAAGTATTTAATCTCTTTTTGGAACAATGCACATTTCTTTGCGCTTAATTTAAGTCCAGCCACTGATATTCGTTTAAGAACTTCTTCTAGATTTTTCAGGTGATCGTCAAAATTTTTACCCATGACAATTATGTCATCAAGACACACCAGGCATGTCTTCCAATGAAGTCCCCTTAATACGCGTTCCATTAATCGCTCGAATGTGGCTGGAGCGTTGCATAGTCCAAATGGCATCACGTTAAATTGACATAGCCCGTCACTTGCACTAAAAGCTGTTTTCTCCTTATCTCTATCAGATATTTCTACTTGCCAATAACCACTTTGCAGGTCTAAAGTAGAGAACCATTTTGTTCCAGCTAGCGTGTCCAGAGTGTCATCTATCCTTGGTAGTAGATAACTGTCCTTCTTAGTAACGTCATTCAGTTTTTTATAATCGACGCAAAATCTTGTGCTGCCATCTTTCTTTTTAACCAAAACTACCGGTGAGCTCCAAGGACTTGAAGAAGGTTCTATTACTCCATTCTGCTCCATTTCGTTGACAAGCTCTTTGACTTCATTACGTTTTGCTAGAGGAATACTTCTAGGAGCTTGTTTTATAGGCCTTGCATCGCCGGTATTTATCTGATGTTTCACAAGTGATGTTCTACCTTGATGTTGACCTTTCAGAGCGAAGATGGATGCATGTTTTCTGAGTAGCTGTTTTGCTTTATTCCTATCGGACGGCGATAATCCTTTAACCCACTTCTCTACGTATTCTGCTAGCATCTCCTGCTCTTTGTTTGACATACTGACTTCATTTCGCAGTTAATTATTGCCTCAGCTTTAGCACATTGACCTAATTCGGACTTTGGCTTTACGACTTTTTCACAGGTGGAAAGGTTAAGCACTCTTACAGGGACTCTTCCATCATTTCTGGTTTTGACAAGGGCTTTTGCTGTTATTAAGTCACTTTTTATATCTGTTTGTTCTACCATCCACAACCGGTTGTCCACACAATCTCCCTCTATACGCGCCCATACTACACTTTCTGACTGTGGTGGTATTTTCTCATATTCTGTAGCAAGTAGTTTCCTTACATGCACCTTATTTTCATAACCAACATCTAGGGGTATTTCGACATTCCTCCAAATCATTACCTTCTGCCCCATGTACAGACTAATGCCATGACTAATCATAAAATCTGCACCGATGATTACTTCGTCCACAATGTCGGCAACGATGAATACATGATTGACACTTATGTTGGCAACAGTTACATTTACGTTTATTTTACCATAGACAGTAGCAGGCTCCCCAGTAGCTGTTCGCAGACTTACGCCACATAAAGGTTCGATTGTGTTCTTTACTAAATCGGGCCTGATAATAGACTGCGATGCACCTGTGTCTATGGTAAAAATATGCCTTCGACCATTGATATACCCACAAGCAGTAAGGTTGCTATTTTCCTGCTGCATAACTGATATAGAGATTGTGGGGCCCTCGGTTATGGGAGCTAGCTCTTGCCCCGTAGTGCTAGCTCGTTTTAGTTTAACGGTGACTCATTTGATGATTTCGTGTTCGCCCGTTTGCTGTTTCTAGGTGGCGAAACAGATCTAGCCCTCTTCCTTGGTGCTTTGCAATTACGTTGAAAATGTCCACCCTTGCCGCAATTATAACATTTGGCTCTGCCTTTGCCTTGTTTTTCCTCTAACGCCTGTATACGAGCCTTTAAATCTCTTACTTCATCTATTTCCATTTCTGTAGAAATTTCAAGATTTCGCACCTTATATATCTGCGGCTTAGAAAGCAATTTTGCAGTTTCCTGTGTTAGTGCATATGAAACTGTTTCTGCAAACGTCGATTTATGTGTGCCTAACACCGCGTGCTTTATTTCTGGATCACGTATTCCATTTACAAACGTTTCAATTTTAAACTGATCCAAAAATGGGTGATTTTCACCTGGATATGTCAGCTGCACCAAACGCTCGATCTCCGTTGCGAAATCTTGTAATGACTCGTTAGCTTTCTGTGTTCTGCCTCGTAATTCCATTCGGTATATATCTCGTTTGTGCTCGCCGCCATACTTACGTTGTAGTGCAACCATTATGTCATCATAGTTTTCTCTGCAGCCAAAAGGTATGCTTTCCAAGACTTGCACTGCGTTTCCTTTTAACGCCAAAATCAACTCTATAGCCTTTTCTTCATTGCTCCACATATTTCTATTGGCAACTGTCTCAAATTGAAATTTAAAAACATTAAATGGTGCACTACCATCAAAAGTAGGGGCCTTTATTCTACTCGATATTTCTGGAATTATTCGCACTGGTCCCTCGTGACATTGAAGATCATTAATTTTTATTTCCAGATTTTTAAATTTTTCGTCTTGTAATTGCAATTTTTCATCAACATTTTTTACTTGTAATTGTAATTTGCTATTGAAGTCACTGGCTTGAGTAACTATGCAGTTTTCAAGGTCAGATATTTTTTTATCAATTTTATTAACTTGCTTTTCAATGCCCTCTACTCGGTTATTTACAGCTTCAGAAATTTCTTGAAGTTTCTCGTTTGTAGCTCTAGCTGTTTCTTGCACCTCTTCTTTAACTTCAGCTAATAATTTTTCATTATTAGCTCTAGAATTTTCTTGAACTTCGGCTAATAATTTTTCATTATTAGCTCTAGAAGTTTCTTGAACTTCAACTTTAACTTCAGCTAATAATTTTTCATTATTAGCTCTAGAAGTTTCTTGAACTTCAACTTTAACTTCGGCTAATAATTTTTCATTATTAGCTCTAGAAGTTTCTTGAACTTCAACTTTAACTTCTTGAACTTCTGCTAATAATTTTTGACTGTTAAGTTCCATTTTTTCCATCATTGCTGCAAGCATTGTACTGAAAACCATGTTGTTTGTGGTTGCTCGTGTGGAAACTTCCATTTCTTCTTTTTCGTCAAACTCGTAACCCTCAATCTCAATATTACGCCGCTTAAATTCATCTAGAAGTCTCTTTTGCAATTCTACTTTATTACCTGTTGTCAACAATGCCAGCTTACTCAATTCCTTTTTGAGTTGTTCTACATTAAGCTCCTCAAATTTCATGTCTTTTATTATAATGCAATCCCACTTCTGACACCAGTTGTTACGTTTATACCTTTTATAAACGTTGGATTATTTCCTTTAAATAAACCTCTTGAGTTCTTCTATTGCAATTAAAAACAGTTGAAATTCGTTATAAAATTAAGAGCACTTTATTTACTTAAACACACTCAAAGATTGCTTTTATATCACTTTACTTATTACACTTATGGTTATACACTTTTATTATCAAACACAATTTGATACGCACCTTACAAGCTCTACTGTAATACTGATTACGTTAGCTGTGTTGTTCGGCTATTTATAGTAACATATTGGTGTTCGGTAACATTCGACAAAGTTCTCGTATGTACATTCTAGTACATTCCAAAACCGTTAAATTTAAATTAACACGTTAAGTAATATGCACGAATAATAGAAGTGCCTAAAAGTATGCTACACAAAATAACAAACAACATTTTCGAACAACCAGCAAAATAAACTAATACAAATAAAACTACATTAACTTAAACTACTACAACTAAAATAAATTATAATGTAAATTAAGCTACTTAAAAATAAATCTGTAACAATACAATAATTCTTTTTTAAATATTCAATACAAATAATTTATTAACTCATTACCATCAAATACTTAAAAAATGTATAAGCAAGGAAATGAAATTCATGCTTTAAAAATTACGTTTTATGCGTGCGTTATACTGTGTGTTCAAAATTTTTTAAAAAATTGTTTATTTGTTGAGTTTAACTTTTAACATAAGACAAACCGACATAGTACACAACAAACAATTAACAAAATAGACAAATCTATACTACAAAAAAAAAATTTAAATCTTAATGTTTTATATTTTTTCGATCTGTCATATATTTTAATTCTAAGAGATAAGAAATGAAACTACAATATTTAACCGGGTTATTTAAAAGCACGTAAAATTAGTAATAATACACGTAAGGACATGTCAAAGATAGAGAAGAATATAAAGAAATTTACACCAACAATAATAATAATAATAATAAGAATTATCCTCTAATGCCAGTACTTATTTAAGAATTTTTTTTTTAAAATAGCAAAAGGTTTTGTAACATTAAAAGATTTTAATTATATTTGTTAGATATTTATTATAATGTATTAACATTCTAAATTTGTATCACAATATGTTGAACTAGAAAAAGCTTTAATATATTCTTATATTTGTATACCCTTTACACGACAGTGTAAATCAGTGTGAAATTTTTTTAAATATATTAACACTGTTTTTTTAATCCAAAAGAAGAATAATGTGTTTATAGCAGAATAAGAAAAAAAATATGTCTTTAAAGCAAAATATGCAAATATATGAAAAAGCGTCAAATTTTAAACACCAATTTTTATACCAGATCCTGGTTATAAACAAATATAAAGAACTTTAAAAAGATATTTATTTATTGATTTTTTGATTACGTTAAGAGCCATTATTACAACTTGCCGTTAGTTAAAGGTAGGATTTTTTGTGCCCAACAAATAGCTTTGTATTATTACAACTTAAATTTTTTATTGTTATTATTATTAATAATGATAATATTTAATGGATAAAACGATAAGAAATGAAGGCTTTATAATACAAATCCATTTATCGGTCCGTCAAAATCCTGCTTTAGACTAACGGCAAATTGTAATAATATTCCTAAATCAATGTTCCTCAACTAAAATATATATTTTTAATAAACCAATTTAAAATTTCTATATAAAGGGTCCGCCAAATAACTTCTTTTTTTTTAAACAGGGCGCCAAACATCGAGTGTAGCTTCGGCTGTGTGGCACGTAGCACCGTCCTGTTGAAACCAAATGTTGCCAATATCCTCCTCTTCAATTTTTGTGAACAAAAATTCGTTCAACTTTGCCCGATAACGATCACAATTGACTGTAACGGCCACTCCTTGCTTTTCGAAGAAAAATGGCCCAATTATGCCTCTGGACCAAAATCCGCACCAAGCAGTCACTCGTTTTGGGTGTATCGGCTTTTTAATGTATGAGTGCGGGTTTTCTGTGCCCCAAATGCGACAATTTTGTTTGTTTACATACCCGCCCGATCAAAATGAGCTTCATCTGAAAAGATGATTTTTTTGGCAAAATCGGCATCTTCTGTAAGTCGATCGCAGGCCCACTTTCCCAGCGTTGTTCAAGCGTATACACAACCAAATTCGCTCAGCAGACGGATAAAACTAATTATCTGTCAAATCAGACATGAGCTAAGAGTTACCATTCACGAAATAATAAGAATAATAAGTAGTTGAAAAAAAAACGTTATATGGCGGACCCTTTATATTGGTCATTCCATATTTAATTTCTACAATACTCATTTTCGACCACAAGAATTATATAAAGGGGGGTTAAAATGTGCACTTGTGTTTTAATTATAATATATCCTTACAACTAGTTTCTTAGAAAAGCTTATGGATACATTTATGTGTCGATTGGTCATAGATAGGTTAAATAGAATAATATTTTTCTTTAAGTTCTACTAAGTATACTTAAAGTTTAACATTGTGATAACCAAAAATTAAATTTTTTATAAAAGTAATTGAGTACAAGTAAACTACTAACGTAAGTTACCTACCAATTTTGTGTTGGACTTAATAAAGTCACAGATCTATGCTTTTAAGTGTCATTTGTCTTATCAAATTCATAATAATTCAGCTATCGCTGAAACTTATAAGTTTTTTTCTTAGTAACAATGTAACTGCGCAAAATGGTTATTTTAGTGAAAACGCTTCAACGCCATCTGATGGCATATATATATATATATATAAATATATATATATATATTATTAAATGGTTCATTCCGCACAATTATAATTATAACATAAAATAAGTAACTGCAACATATTTATATCTAAAAACGTATGTTTTTGTGGGAGTGGCTGGGATACGAACCAATTGCTATCACATAATTATAATTCAACTAAATTTATACAGGATGGTCATATTAATTAATTTTTTAAATACATTTGTTTCAGTGAACTCCTACAAGCAGCATTGAGCTGAAATAAATTGCTTCCAATATTCCAATATTAGATTATGATTATCACAACCATGTTTTTTCTTTAGGTGAAAACGCTTCCTTCTGTCTCAAAAAATAACCTTTTTGTTTGTAAACCATTTCTTAAGATTACTAATATTTTTGTTAAATTTAAAAATACAACTGTTTGAACTTTTTATTTTCATAAAATTCCTAATTCTTATTACATATTTTGGTAGTGATCGTAATTTTGCGTTTATATGGCAATTGTTTAAATTGCATGTTAATAAATTGCGGATATTTCAAAGATTTTTTTTATTATTGTTTGTTGTTAAAAATATAAATTTCACAATGCCTTTTTAATATTTGCATGCCCTTTTTTATACTTACCCTACGTTGCCACAGGCAAGTATTTACTTGCAAGTAGTGTATACGTATTACTAACGAAAATCAGGAGAAATGCCAAAAAAAAACACACAAATTTTTTGAGTGGCTACACATCACAGTGCAAGTTCATTTTTAAAATGTCGTCAACAAATAAGCTTCAAACAAATTTAAAACAAATGGCGCTGCTTCAATTGGTAATTAAGTGTTGTCAATAGCCACTATTGAACGTTACCTTTAGACATGTAACTTTTTAACATAATTTTTTTTATTAAATTTTGATATTTATATTAAAACTTACATTTTAAATGAATATTTATATTTTTTCTTAATATTCTTCATATACATATATACATATTTATTAAAAAAATTAGCTGAATTATTTACCACAATTGTATGATATATTATTGAGTTAACAAAAAACACAGTATTAGACAACACTGTTTTTCGGCTTGTCACTTTACTTGCCGTAACTGTAAAAATTTTACTTGCTTAAAAATTTCTTCGCAAGCTGAGTCGCAGGTTGCCAAAGTGTAGTTGTGTTAGTAAAAAAGTGTTAGTGTATTGGTTTTTTTTCACTTGCACTTGCATGTGGCAACGGTAGGTTAATCGTTGTAGTTACAATTTCTAAATGGGTTTTTGTATGTATTGGTGCTTTTTTACAAAGTAAAACTTACTTAAAAAACTCGTTCATGTTACATATGTATGACAATTGAGAAAAAAAAAGAAAAATCTATCGAACAAACAAAAAGTCCCTTTATAATTATAAATACAAAGGTTTACAAAAGAAAAGCCCCTTTTATTTGTGAATTTTTTATTTTGCCAAAATAATATTAAAACAAGTTCGTATTGTATACACTGGCATACAAACACACACGAAATGTTATAATTAATTTTTGAGCTTTTTTAGATGTGTTCATGTGTTTATGTGGGTTTGTGTTTTATGTATAATATTACAAAGTTTACAAAAGAAAAATAAATTAAAATATGAGAGGAAACAAACAGAAAAATCACAAATAACCATTTAAAGTAAATGGAAATCTGTCACAAAGAAAAACATTTATAGTTTTATGAATTTCGTAAGGGGATCATATAGAAATGTAGCTTGTCAGATTAAAAAAAACTTAAATATTTAAAAAAGTTTTTCTAAAAATTCTGTGAAAAAGTTACGTACATATAATAGAAATAAAATATTTTGAAAAAATCAAGGCATATTCATACTGGTAACCCCGTCGAAACAGCTGATCGGGAACCATAATGTCAAAATTTTGTTTTATTAGCCTTGATTTAATTTACTTATGCAGAGATGGAAAATGGTTTTTTCGTTTTGGTACTTAACAACTAACTTAAGTGTACCTCGTTAACAACAAATATATTAATTTTATTTATGGTTTTGTTTTTACATCCTTAATCATGGGTTTCAGTTATAGATATCCTTTTTAAAAAACTTTTTTTAAGTAAAATAGATTATAACAACTTTTCCATTCCTGTATATACGAATTTGACTTGACTGAAAACATCTCCTATAAAGTTGCTTTGTTGCATTAATTTGGCGTTGCATATACCTGTATGAATGTGCCTTGATAAACAACAAGTTAATGTCAAGAAATTTAAATAAATAAATAAAGAGACATCATGGAAGGACGATGAATCGAGAGAACAATTTTCAGGAATAACTTGTGTTTAAAAGTTGTTATTTTTTATACCCTTCACACAATGAAAAAGGGTATATATAGGTTTGTCATTCCGTGTGAAATTTCTACAATTTTCATTTCCGACCCCATAAAGTATATATTTTCTGAAAGCTTATGAATAGGGAAGTCGATTAAGCTCTGTCAGTCTGTCCGTCTGACCGTCTGTCCGTGTGTATGTTGAAATCAACTTTTTGAAGCCCCCCGACATCGCTTGGACCCGGGTGAGGTATTAAAATATCAGAAATATTCGGGAGTAGATCGCTATTGAAAATCAGAAACATCGGTACATAAACAACTGAGATATGAGCAAAAACCCACGACCACCTCGATTTTTTTTTCACAAAAATAACATTACAACAACAACATACATACATACAAACGTGTATACTGGTTAGAGAAAACGTGGCATCGAATCCCAGCTGAGCCAAAAAAAAATTTTTTTTATATATTAAAAATTTTTTTTAAAATTTTTTTTTTTGAATTTTTTTGAATTTTTTATTTAATATATTATTTATATTTTTATTATTTTTTTTTTAATTTTTTTTTTTTTATTTTTTTTTGTTTTACATTAATTATATATATTTTAATTATTTTTTTAAAATTTTTTTTTTTTTAATTTTTTTTTTTAAATTTTTTTTTTTAAATTTTTTTTTTTAATATTTTTTTTTTTATTTTTTTTTTTTGTAACATACATACGTAAATTTATAATTTTACAATGGGATGTTTTTTATATATGTGTTTTTTATATGTGTGTACGTATTTCATATGAGATGAATGGTGATACAAACTACTGTTATTGCATGACTACACGTTGTGAAGGGTATATAAGATTCGGCACGGCCGAATATAGCGCTCTTACTTGTTTATTTGTTAATTGAATAATAACTTACTTATTGCTTAACGAAATGAGCAGCGTCCTGCCGCATCTGGTCTGCAGAAAATTCTGTGAAAACAAAAAACTCATTTCCTTATTCCCACTCTTCCATCCTCTAGTGGCTCATTTAAAAGCAAAGGTGTAATCTCTCGCTCACTTCGTGTTACTTTTAATTGCTTTGCATTTTTTCGTCTTCCGAGCAAAACTTTAACAAGCGAGTAAACAAAGTTCAGTAAAGAAAGTAAAAAAATCCTTTTAATAAATTGAATGAAACAATCAAAAAAATAAATTTTTCGTCATTAAAAATTCCCTACCATAATTTTGTACAAAGCGGTCGTGTTAATAAAGTGCTCTTGAAAAAACTTTAAAAACATATATAAAACACTCATCTTACTTTGAAAAATACGCCAATACTAAGGAAAAATTTGCTAGCGAAATACTTGTTTAAAAAGGTTTAAGGTTTTAAGTACTAGAACCAATAAAAAAATAAACTGAAATAAATATCTTCAAACAGCATAAATATACCAACAAAAATAAATAATTTTCAAAGCAGCAAGTGCAAGTGTACTAATTAGCTAAGAGAAACAAAGAGAAACCAAATGTATAAGTCGAAACTTAGAAGTGAAAACAAACTTAAAAAAATCAGCAAGAAACTAAACCAAAAACAAAAAATGAATGATGCAGTTAATATACATACTCCCGTGCAAAAACGATTAAGAGAAGTTTTTCAAACCTCTCTTGTTGGAAACACACCAAAAACGCGCTGTGTGATACCCCTTTCTCATTGGGCAAGTCACTTGCTCAAGTTAGTTTTTTATTTTCTTTTATTTTTCTTTGAACTTGCTTTCATGTTCAGACTCAGCAACTGACTTGCCCAAGTTTCGTTCTCTTTTACTTATTATACTCTTCACACAGTGAAAAATGGTATATATAGGTTTGTCATTCCGTTTGAAATTTCTACAATTATCAATTATCTACACATACATACAAACGTGGTATACTGGTTAGAGTGAGCCAAAAAAATTTTTTTATTTTATATTTTATTCAAATTTTTATTGTTTTATTTTTAATTTTTCTTTTAATTTATTTTTTTTTAAGCACATAAGTAAACTAAATGTATAATATTACAATGGGATGTTTTTATATATGTATGTTTTGTATGTACGTATTTCATATGAGATAAATGGTGACATAAACAATTGTTGTTGCATGACAACACGTTGTGAAGGGTTTATAAGATTCGGCATGGCCGAATATAGCACTCTTGTTTGTTTTTATTACTCTTTTGTTTTTGGTTTCTCAACAAAAACTTGCTCGTACTTGCCGAGTACAGGCAAGTGTGTACTCAAAAATGAGCAAGTTTCTTCCTCTTAACCCGACCTTACCCCTTTTGCCTATAAACACAACACTTGCGCAAGTCACTTGCGCAAGTGACTTGCCTAGTCTGAAAGCCGTGTTACAGATAGTGAATCTCTTTACTCAACAAACACAAATTCTCCGTTAAGATTTATGCAAGTTTTAGATAAACGTTTTGATAAACTGACTGAACAATTACAAACAAACCTACAATCAATGTTCCAGGAATATGAACAGCATCTCTTAAGTGAGATCGATAAAAGGCTAAACATAGCAATGAGCGATTTAAATAATTTAACAGAAAGAGTGTTAACACTAGAAACTGCAGTGCAAGAAATAAAAACAAATACAACAGTATTGGACAAAATAGAAGGACAATGTAAAGTAGACAATGATTTATTAAAAGAAATAGAGACTTTAAAAAAATATGTCAAAAAACATGAAAATTCTATTGTTTCTCATGACTTACGCATAAACGGAATTCCGTATAGTAAAAATTAAAATCTATTGTGTGAATCAATTCAAATAAATTCACCCATTGTCAAAGAACTTTATCGGGTACAAATAAATAAAAATAATTATTCAAATGAAAAACGGAACGTAAATGGAAAACAAGACGCCGCAGTAATTATTAAATTCTCAAGCCCCTATGACAGGAACTATGTACTTCGGGGCATTAAAAGTTATGTTAGGGTGAAAAGTGGACCCATTCGTTTGAACCAAATAGGCTTTAATAGCTCAGCGCCAATTTACGTAAATGAAAATCTGACACCTGAAAACCATAAAATGTTTACTCAAGCCTTAAAGCTTAAAAAGGATAAGATGATATTAGCAGCATATACTTTTCGTGGAATTGTTTACGTTAAATCATTTGAAAATGACGAACCAGTGCGGATTGATGAATTTAAGGATTTACAGAAGTTTTTTCGTTCACATAGTGAAGAACCCCGTGTTATATGATAATCAATATGATACTTCGCTTTTATTGCTTCATATAATTATTGTTATAAATTACTTAACTTTAAACAAAACTAACTTTGTCTTTCATGTAAAAAAATTTATGATTATTACAACTTTTGATAATGTTTTACTTACTTTTAATGAATATAATGATCGTTTTTATAGTAATGTTACCCTCCATACTTTAAATTTTAAAATTGATAAAATTGTATTGCTAATTTATGTTCATTCCTATCTGCGTTGTTCTTTTTTTTTTTTTTTTTTGCAATAAATATTATTAAATATGGTATTGAATGATGAAAGGAATTTTGCTAGTTCCAACGACGCTACTTTTAACATGATTCGTATTTTGTGTAAGCAAAAATCTGGCATTAACATCTGTCATATAAATGCTCAGAGTTTAAACAATAAAATTGATGAATATCGGTATATCTTTGAGAACTCTTGTGTTGATGTAATATGTGTGTCTGAGACATGGTTTGACGGAAGTATCCCTGATAGTATCTATGCACTATCTGGCTTTAAGATGTTTCGTTGTGACAGGCGTACGCATAGAGGAGGGGTGGCTATTTTTATTAAAAAGAGTATAACAAGCAAACTCATTCTCAAATCTCTACCTGGCGATAAGATCGAATACATATTTGTCGAAGTTTCGTCTACGGGAAGGAAGCTACTTATTGGATGCATTTATAGGCCCAATAGGAGAATTGACTTAGTTAATTTACATCAAGATCTTGAGAACATAACTGTAAATTATGAAAACGTCGTTCTGTGTGGTGATTTCAACTCCAACGTGTTATGCGAGTCACAACTACTGGACGCAATGGAATCAATCGGTTTATTTTCTCCAAATATACAAACACCTACGCATTTCACCACTACAAACCAATCACTTCTTGAGTTGTTTTTTGTTAATCATAGAGATAAAGTTTTGCTCTATGATCAGATTTGTGCACCATGTTTTTCAAAACACGATTTAATATTTCTATGTTTTGACTTTAGAACCAGGTATGTAAATGAAAATAACACATATTATGATTTTAAAAGAATGGATTACAATATTATGATAAATGAGCTTGGAATAGTTGATTGGGATCGTATTTATTTTATGCCAGATGTTGATGACCAAGTTAAATTTCTGGAGGAAAAGCTTGTTGAAATTTTTGAAAAATCTGTGCCAGTAAAGACAGTTAAGCAGAAAAGTACAACAAAGCCTTGGTTTAATGAGGAAATTAGAACTAAAATCAACCAACGTGATTATGCGTACAAATGTTGGAAACGTTTTAAAACTGCAGAACTGCATGAGAATTTTTCTAAAGCCAGAAAGGAAGTAAATAAACTTATTAAATACAAGAAATTTTCTTACTTTTCTAATTTATTTTCAACTGCTGTGGACTCAAAGAAAAACTGGAAGATTATTCGTGATATTGGTATTGGTAAATCAAGTAATGTACACCCTATGGAAGTGAATGTTGATTTACTAAATGAGAAATTTGTTGGAATTCCATACGTAAACATTTCTCCAAACTATTACTCTTGTAATAACAGTTCAATATATAATAGTTCAAGTCCAAAATTCTCCTTTCGATCTGTTTTTCAAAATGATACATTTATGGCTTGTCATAATGTTAAATCAAGTGCAATTGGCCCGGACAAAATCCATCCAAAATTTTTAAAACTCGTTCTACCTATCTTGCTTCCACAAATCACTCACATCTTTAACACAGTAATTACTAAAAGTATCTTTCCACAAAATTGGAAGTATGCCAAAATTGTTCCCATCCCTAAAAATAGTAATGAGTACCGCCCGATTGCTATCCTTTCATATTTATCTAAGGTTCTGGAAAGGCTCTTACACGAACAAATGGTTGACTACTTACATGCAAATAATTTATTTACTGATGTACAATCTGGTTTTCGACCTAAACATAGTTGTGCTACTGCACTTCTTGAAGTGACGGAGGAAATTCGTAGCTATATTGACAGTGGAAATGATGCCTTGTTAGTGCTTTTGGATCATACTAAAGCATTTGATATGGTTAATCACACTATGCTTCGTATTAAGTTGAATAAACTGTTCTTTTTTGCCTCCTCTGCGACTGATCTTATTTCATCATACCTAGAAAATCGATATCAGTATGTAAGCTCATATAACAAACAATCGTTGCCGTTGCCTGTAATCAAAGGTGTTCCCCAGGGGTCCATTTTAGGTCCTCTACTATTTACAATATATATAAATGATTTACCAAAACAGTTATCATATTGTAAGATTCATATGTACGCCGATGATGTCCAAATTTATATATGCTGCGAACCTGATAGAATCGATGATTGTATTGTAAAATTGAATTATGATTTATCCAAAATTGAAGCTTGGGCTGTAGCAAATGGTCTTTGTCTGAATCCTGTTAAATCTAAGTGCCTTGTAGTTTCTAGACGAGCTACACAAATAAGTATTGAACCCAATATCACTTTGAACTCGCAAAAAATTGAAATTGTTAAGAAAACGAAAAATCTTGGAATTATTTTTAACTCTTCACTTACATGGTCTGATCATATTAACACTGCTGCAGGGAGAGTATTTGCAATGCTTCGTTCACTTTGGGCCACTAAACACTCGACTCCGATAAACACGCGCATGCTTTTGGCAAAATCGTACCTAATACCGGTTTTACTTTATGGCAGTGAAGTTTTTGCAAGTTGTGACCAGAAAAGCACTAGAAAATTGACTTCTACATATAATGCTATTCTTAGATATGTCTTCAATTTGGGACGTTTTTCTCATATTACACCCTATGAGACTAAACTTTATGGCGTACGTTTTGGTGTTCTGTTAAATATTCGATCTCTTGTTCTCTTACACAAAATTATTTATACTGGAGTGCCGTCGTATTTGTTTAAACGTCTCTCTTTTACGCAGTCCAGAAGAAATTACAACCTCGTTCAAATAAGATTTAGGAGGCTTATATCTGAATGGCAGTTTTTTGTCCATACCATTCGTCTATGGAACTCAATACCATCGTCTATACAATTCGTTAGTAATACAAGGCAGTTTAGGAAATGTATTTTTAATTTTTATTGTCATAATTGAAAATGTGTAAACTCTTTTTTTAAAACGTTTTTAGATGTATTTATATTTGTTATTGTTTTGCTCCTTTCCCTTTTTATTATATTTATAATTGTTTGTATTTAATGTTATAATTTTTTATTGTATGACCTATTTAAAACTAAATCAAATTGTTTTTCCTGTACTATAATTATAAGACTCAAAGTTTTGTTGTATAGGAATACCAATATATAAATAAAATAAATAAATAAAATAAAATAAATAAAAAATGTTTATCTCTAGCAAAACCAACAGAAGTGTAAAAGCGCATAGTTTTTTTTATCATTCGTGATCCCTTCTATTCATTTTAGATATTTGTATTCTATAAATTTAAAGCCAATTTGAAGAAAGAACCATAAACTAGTAACAGTCTAGTTAGTTCTTTTAGTGCAAATACGAGTTCATAAACTTTAATTAGACACCTGTTTCATGGAATATATATGCTACATAATTTATTAGCAGTACTATGGCCTTCCAATACGTTGCGTTAAAACCGAAACAAGTAAGAGACCACTTTTGAAACTGTTTATGTAAAAACCGAAATCCTTAGAGCAGTAAATACAGAAAATAATCGATTTCATAAAAAAAATTAAAAAGAACAATTCTAAGATTAAAATTGTGTATAAAATAAAGTAAATATTATGATAATCAACGATTTTTATTTTAAATAAAATCTATAATAAATTTTACATTAATACAAAACTAAAAAGTCCGTAAGAGTTTAAAGTTTTTGAAGGTCTGAGTTACCTGTACCCGGTTAAAAGCCGATTGTCTTAGAAAAAGGTGTATTGTCAGTATGAGATAGAGAGATGGGACCAATCCTCTGCTTCCTCTCTTAGGCTCTAGGCTGACCAGAGACTTTAATGGTACCAAGAAAATCGGTAGATCCATATAACTTGTTCTAGACGATTATAGGTAAGGTCTGTTCATGGTGGCCGTTGTTAATCCCCAGCGGGAAAGTAGACTCAAGGGTGCTTTAATAACTGATAGTCGACCTTGATCGAACTTCGGTAAATTACTGAAGTTTTTGTGGTGTTTCCGCCTCAGCACAAACAAAGAATGATAGTTTAATAGGTAATTATTACGTTTCGGTGGTGCTGTTGCCTTTCAATAAAAGCAGTTGTAGTATATCACTTTCGAATTTTTTCCTTATTATTTACATAGCCTCGTAGCGAAAAACAATGAATAAGGGATAGAGTTCCCGAGTTCTTAGCAAGATGCATTAAAATTAACCTAGGTAGGATTGCCCTCTCTGTCATGTTTAGTAGTTGAACTTTATCACAGGGGCGGAGGTTGGTATGAATAAATTTGAATACCATCAAATTATGGCACATGATTCCAGTCCTGACATTATTCAAACCACATACTGTCTACAATACTTTTGAATCGAAACTTTTCAAAATCACTTATTTGCAATAATGAAATAAATTTATTGTTAATCATTTTTAGTTTGGCTCAAGTTCATTATTTAACTTCCTAAAACACTTTCTAAATTATATAAAATTTTATTCATTTTATGAATAATTTAAAAATTATTCCGTTATGTTAGCTGAGTGGAATTCATTTTCGAAACCAGCTACGATTTCAACAATTTGAAACTAGTGTTTATGTTACAATACAATGAAATCGTAGTATGTATTTTAAAATTTGTCTTTTTCTTTTCCTATTAAATAAAATTTTTCTACATCTTCACATTATTTTAAATTCTTAACACATTTTTGTTATGCTTTCTTTATCCATCCCTTGGCCGGAATTATAAAAACCAACGTTCTGTTTTTATTTTTCATTTATAAATCTATCCATGGTGTAATTACATAAGGTGATAGCGTAAAGGAGAGCAATTTTTGGCTCTCTTTTTTTATGTATGGAGTTTGACAATTTCGGGAGTTGAAATCATTTTTTTCAATATGTAGTTTGACATACTCCAGAACACAAAAAAAATAGTTAGCTGGGCTGGCACCGCCACCTTGTATAGGTGTACCCTGAGTCTATCTAAGTGATAATCACCGAAAAATGAATTCCTGAATGTCATAAACATAGTGCCATTTGTGTTTGTTATAATTATTTCAAGGCATATTTATTCATTCGTCAGCTGATTATTTTTTTCTTCACTTATTTTAAATTTCAGATGTCAAAGTTCATAGATAAAAAACAATTTTCTCTTTTCTCTCATGTATTTCAAATGTCAAACTTAATATATAAAATATGTAAACAAAAAAGTTCTCTCCGAACTGTAATTACCTGATGAATATATTCGCCTTGTAATTATATATTAAAAATTTATTCCAATGAAAATGGTTTACAATAAATTTAATATACATATAAGATGAAATAAAAATAATTTATAATTCAAAATTTTTCGAGAAATTTGTATTGACATCACCGGCGTGTAAAGACGTGTTTTTTGCAAGTTAAATTGTTATTATTATTAGTTTTTAATTTTAATGGCAAGGTTTTAAAACCATAGAGCCAGGGTATCCCACACAGGTTCAGAATCCGTAAGTCGACCTATACCTTTATATAGGAAGTCGGAGCTGAACGCGAATATTATTTTCTTTAAAAGTTTTGCAAAGGTTAATTGAGACTCCGGGTGACTGTACCTCAGTACAGTTAACCGACGCCACGCAATTACCCAATGCGAGAGTGAGACGTGAAACTCTCGAAGACGGATGAAAAGGACGGCCTGATTGCCCTTAAGAGATAATGGTAATGACGCGCGAGCTATTGACCCGACCAGAGCTAAATCACGACTGCAAGTTAAATTGTACTGTGTTATTTTGTATAAATTGAAGTTGTTAAAAAGTTTAAAACGTACAAAAGCTTACTTTAAATAAATTCTGATTTTTGCTGTGTTTTAAAGTGTATTAGTTCATTAACTTTATTTGCTGTAATCTATGCCAAATTTACAAATTAAATTCGAATAGGCAAATATAATAAAGAATAAAACAATAAAATAAAACTCGTAAAGATACAAACGTCAAACTTTGGCAACATTTGTTTACTGTGGATATTTCTGAACGTAAGCTCTTGTTAAACTTTAAACTAAGTATCTTAGACAGCAACCTTGATCGTTACACTAAAGTTTGTGTGGATCAATTATTAAAGCTTATTTTGTGTGGATCGCGGGCATTAATAGCAGCATAGACTTTAACCTCACTAAGTGTGGATTTCAAAAACTAAACGTTATATTCAAAAACTACAGCAAAGGTCAAAAAATAAAAAAATACAACCTTCAACTGGTTTCTCGCTCATAACATATAACAAACGAAATTAAACAAAACAAACAAATAAACAATCATAATAGTCTACTTCAATGTATACTTCCAAACTGAGAAGTCAAAATAATAACAAAATAAACAAACAAGAGAAGCAGAAAAAGCAACAACAAACATCAAATATTATGGAGAATTTAACAGCACCTCCCGCACCGAGACAAGTAAGGAAAGTTTTCCAATCTTCATTAATTGAAAATATTCCAAAAGCCCGTAGCCGTACAAACTCGGAAGCTCTTTTTTTAAATAGTACAAACTCTTCGCTTAGGCTCATGCAAATTGTGGATGATCGTTTTGAAAAATTAACAGAACGATTACAGACATCTATACAAACCATGTTTTGAGAGTGTCAAAGCCGTTTATTAAATGAAATAGAACAAGTAAGAGCACTTTATTCGGCTGTGCCGAATCTTTTATACCCACCACCAGTTTTGTGTACATTTAAAGCACAATATTTATTATTTTGTTAATCGCTATGGAATAATCTCTTTATAATATAATATGTATCACTTTCTTTGTAGAGGGTGGTTAAATTTTAAGGGCCCATGTTGACGGTGAACTACACCTAGACCTTAAATTTGTTTTCTGCAATTCATTTGACATTTCTCAATCTCAAACTTACTCAATTTGATCCGTGGAAAGATACGCAAATGAGCAACGCTTTAAAGTTATTCAGGTTTTTTATGAAAATGGGCGTTCAAATCAAAATGCATTTTGTGCACTTCGTAATTCTTTTGGTCAACATAATCGTTCAAATTCGTCCACAATTGGGAGAATTAAAAAAAAAATTTAAATTTCTGCAAAACAGGTCTGTATAAAATGTTAGAAAGTCTGTGAATGCCTTCTTAGTTCGTTGAATGGGAACCATTGCTATTTTTGCGATAGTGTGGCAAAAGAGCAGTCAACCTCGACTCATCATCGTGCCCAAATATGGTGCATAAATATTGTCATTGAAAATTTGGACAATCAGATAGAGGAGTGTTGCCAAGGTTGGGGGGTGGGGGGGTTCAAATGATAATAATTTCTTAAATAATTTGTTTTTTATCTAAAATCAACATCGGCTCTTAAAATTTAACCACTCTTTATAACTTCGATATGCTAGTAAAATGTTTTCGTAAATTTTGTCTTTCAATGAAAGTGGGCGTTAAAGTAGGCGTGTCGATAAAGTTTCTGCTAATAAATATAACTTAGATATTTTAATATAGTCCTTTATTATTCCAAAATCTTTATTCATTGAGAAATTACATGTTTTTAAAATAAACCGTTATATGGGAGGTAGGCGTTAAAGTAGGCGTGTCACCTAAATTTTTTGGCATAACAATAACATTGATTACAAGGATATATATAGCAAATTTCATCATCATACCTCTAATTTTGTCGGCTTTATGAGCCTTTAAAAAAAGTGAAAAGTGGGCGTTATAGTAGGCGTGCCAAAGTTGTTTTTGCTAATGAGTACAACTTAGATGTTTCAACATAGTCCTTTATTATTCCAAATTCTTTATTAATAGAGAAATTATATGAATTTGAGATAACCCGTTATATGGGGGGTGGGCGTAAAAGTGGGCGTGGCACCTTAATTTTCTGGCACAGTAATAACACTGACTAGAAGGATATACGTAGCAAATTTTATCATCATACCTCTAATTTTGTCGGTTTTATTTTTTATTTATTTATTTATTTAAGTCTATGGATCCTTACAGACTAAAAAGCAGTACATACAAAATGTACTGTTAGTTATTCAAAAACAAAATAATTTTACATTTTACAATATTAACATTTAAGGAAAAATCAATATGTGGATAAAGTTTATTGAACTCGGTACAAATTCTCAAAAACGGAACGAAGTTGGCATAATTCGTTCTGAAAACTTTGAGTGATAGCGGACAAAAACGACGCGTAGAACGACATGGTACATTAAAAAAGATATTCGCTAATAGGAAATCAGAGCATATACATACATCCTTTAATTAAATTTAGAACAAACGTAACGTTTAACATTGTTCTACGACTTTTTAAAGTTGGCAGCTTCACTAGTGCAAGTCTACTAGTATAAGGCGGCAGGTTTAAAGAATTCCACTGTAAGTCACGAAGACAAAATAGCAGGAACTGTTTTTGCACAGATTCAATGCTATTAATATAAACATTGTAAGTTGGATCCCAAATTATTGAATCATACTCAAGAATAGGCCTGACAAGAGAAATATACAATTGTATTGTTATATATGGATCTGTAAACTCTTTCGCCCAACGTTTTATGAATCCAAGGACAGCACGTGCTTTATTAACAGTTAAAGAAGTATGCTGAATAAAATTTAGTTTAGCATCTAATATTTAGGATTCCAAGATCGGAGACGGATTCCAGTCTTTTTAACGTAAAACCATTTAAAACATAATTAACTTTAATATAACATCTACGAAAGAAACACATATATTTGCATTTTTCAGGGTTCAGCTCAATTAAATTAAATCTACACCATACATTAAAAGAATCTATATCCATTTGTAAGAGGGTATGATCGGCGTAATTATTATAACTTAGGAATATTTTTACGTCGTCAGCATACATAATAACGTTTGAGAATTTAATAGCATTTGGTAAATCATTAATAAATAAGGAAAACAGCAATGGACCAAGATGACTTCCCTGAGGAACACCAGAAACAACGGCTATTGGTTTAGAGATAATGTTTTTAAAACGAACATTTTGTTTTCTAAATATTTGTCAAATACGAATAAATCCACTTAAGGGAGTTCCGTGTAAATCCCATTACATCAAGTTTTTATACCCGCCACTAAAAAAAATGGTGGGGGTATATTCATTTTGTCATTCCGTTTGTAACACATCGAAATATCCATTTTAGACCCCATAAAGTATATATATTCTGAATCGGGGTTTGATTTTATGACGATCCAGCTATGTCCGTCCGTCTGTTGAAAGCACGATAGAGGTCGCACCGAAAAAGCTAGGGGGCTCAAATTTTGCCAGAATCTTTCTTATAGACAAGGTTTGTTTGGTATTGAAAATGGGCTAAATCGGAATATTACGAAGAGAGTTATAGCTCGAAAAGCAAGAGTAGGTCGAAAAAACCGTGTCCTTAACGCCTTAACGTAGACTCATGAAACTTCGAATATATATTTCCTGGGTAAAGACAATATATTTTCCCGAAAATTGTCTAAATCCATGCATTAGGAGAGGAGTTATCGATCAAAATGTACGAAAATTTATACCGCACATTGTATTTTTCGGTATATTTAAAAACAAAAACGTCATAAAAGCAACAAAATTGGATGTACAACTCTGAAATTTTGCACACTTTGCTTTTTGGTGACACGCTTTTTTGTAACGACAAATCAATGTGCCACGCCCACTTTTACGCCCACCTCCCATATAACGTTTTAACTAAAATTCATATAATTTCTCTTTTAATAAAGATTTTGGAATAATAAAGGCCTATGTTGAAACACCTCAGTTGTACTCATGCGCAAAAATAACTTTGACACGCCTACTATAACGCCCACTTTTCACGTTATCTACCGTTAATGAAATTTAAAAGCTCATAAAACTGCTAAAATTAGAGGTATGATGATAAATTTTGCTACGTCTATCGCCCTAGGCAATTTCATTACTATGCCAAAAAATTAAGGTGCCACGCCCACTTTTACGCCCACCTCCCATATAACGTTTTACCTAAAATTCATATAATTTCTCTATTAATAAAGATTTTGGAATAATAAAGGACTATATTGAAACACCTAAGTTGTACTCATTAGCAAAAACAACTTTGACACGCCTACTATAACGCCCACTTTCACTTTTGAATTGTGTCCAGACGCATAAACGTAGTCATGGAACTTCGAATATATATTTATCGAGTCAAAAGAATATTTTTCCCTGAAAATCGCTTAAATCTATGAATTAGGAAAAGAGTTATAGATAAAAATGTTCGAAAATTTATACCGCACAGTGTATACTTCAAATTTAAAACGTAATAAAACTGACAAAACTATATGTACAATTCTGAAATTTTGCAAACATGGCTTTTTGGTTAAAGTCTTCGTTATAACGGAAAATAGATGTGCCACGCACCCTTTTTTTCTTAAATTTTTATAAAAATGTATTAGTCATATATTAGCATTTATTCATCTTACACTGCGCCATTTATTGTACTGTAGCTTAATATAAGATAAAGATGATAAGATAGATGACTCTACTAGCAACTACTAGATGGCATGCTAACAACTTATGCTTATGTTCTCCTGAAATTAAGCTCTATTAAAAATGGGAATTTAGGAAAATTTTGACCTAAGTAAAAAAAAATTATCTCTAAACATTATAAACAATTTATTTTCATGTACTAATGGCTAATAAATTTTAAAATTATACAAAACTTATTTCGTTTGAAAATCTTTTAAAAGCAAAATGTTATAGAAGTTTAAAAATCAAAATCTTACTAATAAATTTCCCGTTTTAGAAAAATGCAGAGAATGTATATTTTAAATCACCCTGTGGCCCTTAAAATTTAACCTTAAATTCACTTTCTTCCTCTTAAATTCATGTAATTTCTCTATTGACAAAGTTTTTGTGAAAATAAAGGACTATATTGAAATATCTAAGTTATGTTTATTAGCAGAAACTTTATTGACACGCGTATTTTAACGGCCACTTTCATTGAAAGACTAAATTTACGAAAACATTTTACTAGCATACCGAAGTTATAATGGGTGGTTTAATTTTAAGGGACTATGTTGATTTTGAATAAAATTATTATGAAATTATTATCATTTATTTTTATGATAATATTTGTATGCTTCAACTATGTATGGAACAAAATATCGGCCAAATGGCCCCCCAACCTAGGCGGCACACTTCGATCCGATAGTCCATATTTTCAATGACACTGTTGATGCTCAATTGTTAGGCACGATGATGAGTCGAGACTGCTCTTTTGCCACGTTATCGTGAAAAACGGCAATGTTTCCCATTCAACGAACTAAGATGGCATTCACAGATGTTTTCACATTTCATACAGACCTGCTTTGCAGACACTTAAATATTTTTTACAATTCTCACGATTGTGGACGAATTCGAACGATTATGTTGACCAAAAGAATCACGAAGTGCACGAAATACATTTTGATTTGAACGCCCATTTTTATAAAAATCTTTAATATTTAAAAGCGTTTGCTCGATTGCGTATCTTTCCACGGTTCAAATTGAGTTAGTCTGAGATTGAGAAATGTCAAATGAAATACAAGAAAAAAGTTGAAGTTTAGATATGGTTCACCTTAAACATGGGCCCTTCAAATTTAACCACCCTCTACAAAGAAAGTGATACATATTTTATTATAAAGAGATTATTCTATAGCGATTAACAAAATAATAAATATTGTGCTTTAAATGTACACAAAATTGGCGGTGGGTATAAAAGATTCGGCACAGCCGAATATAGTGCTCTTACTTGTTTTATTAGAAGTTTATGGTTAACTTTATCAAAGGCTTTGCTGAAGTCGGTGTAAATAACATCAGTTTGCTTTTGTTCAATGAAACCACGATTTACAAGCGTAGTAAACTGCAACAGATTTGTAACAGTCGAACAACCCTTACGAAAACCATGTTGTAACGGAGACAATATACATAGATGTTACATGATGGCAAAGATGGTCAGTTATAATTTTCTCAAAAAGTTTAGGTATTGTACTAAGGTTAGCAGTACCTCTATAATTAGCGAAGTTATTTCTACAACCAGACTTGAATAATAGTATTATAAAAGAGTCCTTCCACATAGTAGGAAAATAACCGGATTTTATCGACATATTGAAAAGTATTATAAGAGGAGAAACGAAAGCCACAGCACATTTAATAAGAAGGCTACTAGGAATTCCATCAGGGCCATATTTATAGGAAAATCTTAGATTTTTTAAACTGCTGAAAACCGTTGATTCATCAAGAAATGGAATTGATATAGCTGGATTTGATAATTACATTAGTGGATAAGATTTTAAATCGTCGAATTTAGCGTCAGAATAAGTGGTAGAAAAGAAGTCAGCAAACAGATTACTTATTATTAAGTCATCATTGGATTCAGAATTAAGGTACTTCATAACAGTTGGAAATGCAACTGTCCTCCTTTTGTAATTAACAAACTTGTAGAAGCTCTTTGGATCAGTTTTAAAATTTTGACGCATTTTATTTAAATAGCTCAAGTAGCAAGACTGATTCATTGAATTATATTGTGCACGAATCACCGAATATTTGGCATAATCGATAGAAGATCCAGACTTTTTGTATATTTTATAAAGCTTGTTCTTTTTATTTTTAACGGTAGAGAGATACTTAGAGTTCCACGGTGGGCCAGATTGTTTGAAAACAAACGTTTTCGGAGTGGTTTGATTTATATATAAATAGATTTTATCATAAAACTTTTTAATTACGTTGTCGATATCAATACTATTATTTAAAAAATTAGTATAATAAAGAAAATTTGGCCAGTCTGTGTTGTTTAAAAGTTCAATAAACATTTGGTAGTTAGTTTTTTTAAAGCAAAAACTTTTTTCATTCAAATTAACAGATTTTAGCGTAGAAGAGCTTGATAAAACAGAAGTTTTGATTTCAATCGTGGGATGGTAACAATCCTCCGGCTGAGAAATTGGATCCGAACGATTAATAGTTATATCAGTACAACCGTTTACAAAAATTAGATCTAATAGTTTAAAATTAAAGTTGCAAATACCATTTAGCTGATAAAGATTAAGATCTGTCAAGGGTCTCTTGGGCCAACTCGATGGATGGCTGTGATGGCAACGCTAATTATTAATAAATCATGCTGGAGTGATCCGGCTACTCCGGTAGAGAGGCGTGAAGTTCGCCACCAAGTCATCCACAAGACCTTGATCAAAAAAAAGTGAGTACAAAAACTAAACCGTCTCATACTTCATCTATTTATCCTAACCTTAAAATTTAGTTTTTAGCTATCGCAACATTCGCCTTTCTGGTCGCAGCAGATGTTATGCTGCTAGGCTTTGCCCACCATCTACCATGGCAAATCAATGGTCTTCATATTTAAGATTTGCCCCTAATACTACCCCTACAGGTATGAAACTTGACTCACTTACCTTTTAAAAATTTACTCCATGACTGCTGTCTTCCTTCCAGCTCATAAAGGGGGTCGTTCCTTTGTCAGTCTGTCCATATACTCTATTTGTCAGTCCAATGTCACCATTAAAAAGAAAAAAAAGTAAGTAACTTGATAAAAACGAACAAATTGAATAAGATATTGTCCCCCGTTGAGTACTGAAAGTTGGAATGCCACATACGTAACAAAATTAATTTGGAGATTTGTTAAAAATCCTTGATATTTGGTAATATAAAAGCGTTTGTGAATTCTTTAATTGCTTTATTTCTTTACACAAAGTACACTATACACAAAGTACACTATAAGATCTATTTACTGTTGCCGGTTTTAACCGCACGATATTCAAATTAAAAATCACTTATTGTCCATCAGCTTCTATACATACAACAAGTAAGAGTGCTATATTCGGCCGTGCCGAATCTGATAATACCCTACACCATCATGTACATAGTTATAATCCCACATCTTAGCGTACCCTATATTGCGTGTTATACGCCATTTTTCTTTATTATTTCCGACGCTATTCTCGATTTTTAATTTTTACGTAGTTATCTGTATTCTACTAGGCAAGCCCTTTCATTTGATAACCATATTGATAAGGTTAAAAAAATTTGTTCCGCCATTTTGTTTTAGACGCCATCTTGGATTTTATATTTTTTTATTAATTAACTGTATTCTACTGGTCAAGCCCTTTCATTTGACACCAATTTTGAGGGTGTTCAAGAAGTTACATTTTAAAACACCAGATTTTACCCATTTATAAATTTATTGTCCGCCATTTTTTAGTGGCGACCCACATGAATTTTAATTTTTTTTTTAGTGCTTATATTGCGCTAGTCAAGTCCTTTCAGATGATACCAATATTGACTCTTTCAGTTGTATAGAAGCTGAAAAAATTTGATTTTCGTTTCTAAATTTTTGGAATATATATTTAAAAAAAATTTTTTGCCTATAACTTTACCGATTAGAGCCCGATTAATCTGAAATTGAATATCTCTAGAGGCATATTATATTTACAAATAGTAACAAAGGTACCTATAAATTGTTGTATGGCAGAAAAATTTTGATTTCAGTGGTAAAAATATAGGAAAAAACAGAGGCAGTCGTGTTTATTTGCTCATATCTTAGAAAGTTATTGGGCGCTTGTGCTGAATTTCGATAGCGATTCATTCCTGGATATTTTTAAAAGATTAATACCATATACAGATCCGAGAAACATATTGTTGCTTCTAAAAGTTGATTTCAACCAACACACGGACAGACGGTCAGGGCTTAATCGACATCTCTATTCATAAGCTTTCAGAAAATATATACCTTATGGGGTCGGAAATGAAAATTGTAGAAATTACAAACGGAATGACAAAGCTATGTATACCCTTGTGCACCACAGGTGAAGGGTATAATAAATACTAGAATCGACCCTAATGTTCTTAATTTGAAATCACAGGTAATTGAAAAATACTGTTATAATTTTTAATTCCAAGAGCTATGCAAAATATCGTTGTACTTTATTTCCATTACCTGCTCACTATTGTGATCGATTATTCGACTTTTTTAAGAAACCGGTTTTCAAATAGTTTGAAATTTAAAATTAAAAAAAAAACCGGTTGCTTTTTTAAAAACTGAGAAAAAACCGGTTAACCGGTTCGAATATATAATATTTAAAGAAAAAATTAAAAAATATTGTAAAAAAAGATTATAATTAAATTTATACATAAAAATGAAATTTCTACAGTTTATATACGTTTGGCTGCACAATTACGCAATAAATGACATGAATGCAGTTGAGTAATTTGGTTTTAATTAGTTAAATATAAGGTCAATAGGTACTCTTTACAAGTAATATAAAAAAAAACAATTAATTCATAAATAAATAAATAAAACTTTTTATAAGGCTGTTATAAATTTTTGTATCTCCTTCGGTACATTTTTATACCCTTCACACAGTGAAAAAGGGTATATATAGGTTTGTCATTCCGTGTGAAATTTCTACAATTTTCATTTCCGTATATATTTTCTGAAAGCTTATGAATAGGGGAGTCGATTAAGCTCTGTCAGTCTGTCCGTCTGTCCGTCTGTCCGTGTGTATGTTGAAATTTTTTTGAAGCCCCCGACATAGGTTGGACCGGGGTAAGGTATTAAAATATCACAAATATTCGGGAGTAGATCGGTATTGAAAATCAGAAACATCGGTACATAAACAACTGAGATATGAGCAAAAACCCACGACCACCTCGATTTTTTTTCACAAAAACAACATTACAATAACAACATACATACATACAAACGTGTATACTGGTTAGAGAAAACGTGGCATCAAATCCCAGCTGAGCCAAAAAAAAATTTTTTTTAATTGTTTTTTAAATTTTTTTTTTAAATTTTTTTTTATTTTTTATTTAATATATTATTTATATTTTTATTAATTTTTTTTTTTAATTTTTTTTTTAATTTTTTTTTTTATTTTTTTTTGTTTTATATATATTATATACATAATAATTTTTTTTTTTTAATTTTTTTTAAATTTTTTTTAAAATATTTTTTTTTTTTTGGTTTTTTTAACATACATATGTGAATTTATAATTTTACAATGGGACGTTTTTATATATGTATGTTTTATATGTATGAACGTATTTCATATGGGATGAATGGTGACACAAACTACTGTTATTGCATGACTACACGTTGTGAAGGGTATATAAGGTTCGGCACGGCCGAATATAGCGCTCTTACTTGTTTCATTATAACTTTGTTAATCATATAATCATAGAGATAAACATATCGAAATTTTTATTAAAAGTAAATAATAAAAAATTTAATTTTAACAAACAATTGATTATTGTGCCAAAATATAAGATAAAACTTTTTATTAATAACTATTACTTGTTTTCGATTACCAAAAATTGTAATAGAAACTATAACATGGCCGTAGTGATCATGTCGAAACCATGATTTTTCCTTGAGTGCATTGCAAATGTTGCAAAATATATTTTATTACCACATGTAATCATGATTTATTTAGTTTACTTCTAGCTATTTTGTATGGACTTTTGGATATTATGATGAAAAACATTTCCATTATTACGGGATTTAAAATATAGGAGTATTTCCATGGAAAACTCAAATTGTAAAGAATATTTTAACTGTCTACAGGTGCCCTCGTGTACTAGTCAGTAGTGTGCTGGTCTGCTAGTCTGGGGGTTGCGGTTTCGATTCCTGCCAGAGACTCTGGGCTGGTCTTCTTCTCTTCTTTTCTATAATATTGTTTTTATTCTATACAGTTTTCACAAAGGAATCAGTATAATGGACCCAAGTGAGCTGCACAACAGCTTCCTGTTGTACCTACCTACCTTTAACTGTCTAATTATTCACAGTGTTGCCATTCTAACGCTTTTCGGGTATTTTATGACGTTTTTTTTTGTATCTTTATTCTTTGTGGTATTTTTGTTAAAACTAAGTGATTCAAGTTTTTTTTCTTAACTGTCGTGTTTTTTAAATTGTTCTTTAATTTGCTGCCAAGCTAAAAAACTACAGACAATAAGCACCTAAAAGTGTATAAGCAGTTTTACTGTCATATTTTATACAATATTAAAACCGATGCTTTATCGCAATGATATGTTCAGCGACGATGGTCATTTTTGGCGTAATAAAAAAAATTGCCGCTCATAGAGTAAGACCAATATATGAGGAGCCGCAGAACAAAAGGTGCTTTTTCGCTCATTTCAAATTTTTGGGAAATCGAGATTTATTTTTTTCGCCCCTTTAAAAAACTGCAAGAACATGCAAATGCTTACAAGATTTTTACTTATCTACAGATGCATCTAACTGTCGTAAGTCACCCGATTAAATGTTAAGGATGTTTGATATAATTCCATTTTTATTTCGGAAAAAGCACCTTTTGCAAAAAAGAAAGCAAAAAAGCACCTTTTGTTAAGGAATAAAATAAAAACACCTTTCGTTAAAAAAAGTAAAAAAGCACGTTTTGTTAATAGAAGGAAAAAGTACATTTTGTAATGCAAATACACATATATGACAATAAAATTTTGACTGAATGTGGTTAAACCTGATCTAATATATTAAAAAATGTTAAGCTAAGTTTAATTTTTTTGTCGTTTTATTAAATAAAATTGCAACCTAAACATTTCTTTCTTAGCTTTAAATTAAATACATATGAAATTTGTTAAATAGTTAAACTCTTGTTCCAACATCTTCTTCTAGGCAAGAACATCCAACATTTTCGTCTATTGAATCCTCCATACCTTTATCCTGGTTATACAAAATGTCCTTGTACCAAAATAATGACTGATTTTCACTCCAGTCTTTACCAAACTGTTTTATTAAAAGACTTTCCACAAAGACTTTAACATCTGATTAATTTTACTTTAACTGTAGTTTGGTTTGATCATTAAAGTAAAAAGTGAAACTACACAAAGATTATGGGAAAAGAACCTTTTGATAAAAAATAATCAAAAAAGCACCTTTTGTTAAGCATACATTTTTTAGAACCCATTTACTTTGTAAAAAAAATAATAATAATGCAAACTTGATTGTTTCTACAAGATTTCAACCTAAACATTATAAAAATACCAAAAAACCAATTTTTCGCGAAATGCGAAAAAGCACCTTTTGTTCGGCGGCTCCTCATATAACAGACCCTATTACTTCTAGAAAAATGCACCGTTTACACGCTGGTCTTACTTCGGACCTTATTTCTTTAAAACTTAAAGCGGAGTTCGTGTTATGGTCAATGGAGATCGTTACCGCCCGATGAAATATAATTTTTAATTTAAAAATATGAATGGCATTAATTTGAGCGAAATATGGTTTCAACAGGATTGCGCTTAGTGCCATACGACGACCACAATCATCAATTTATTGAAATCAAAATTTGTCGATAAGTTGATTTCGAGAAAAGGATTTGGTTAAAATATACTTTTTTGTGTTTTTTACAAGTTTAAGTTTGATGGAAATTAAAAAAAAACACCCAATATTTGCTTTTAAACAGGTCTATCTTTTGCGGATATTATCCAATTCATTACTACAAATAATACCGCCTAAAACTAGAAAAAGTTTG
Organism: Phyto melanocephala; assembly: GCA_941918925.1. Classification (NCBI taxonomy): domain Eukaryota; kingdom Metazoa; phylum Arthropoda; class Insecta; order Diptera; family Rhinophoridae; genus Phyto; species Phyto melanocephala. Next base: position 89,084,335 of record OW799233.1, on the reverse strand, counting down.
TTTTAAAAGAACTGAGTATTTTCTTATCATCGTTTTGTGGCCCGAAAATGACGATGGTGAAACAGATATGTTTGAAAATAAAATTGTTTTCATTATTCTGATTTAATGATTTTTTTTTTAATTTTTTGTTTACTTCTAAACAAAATAAATTAATAAAATAAGCTATTTTTTATAAAAGTTTAATATGTTTCTTTATATTAAATTTCGATGGAGATTTTACCCGTTTTACTCTTTTTCGGCAAACACTTGACGATTTTCTTCATTTTATAAATGAAAACATTGGTTATATACGATTCATAGTTACTTTTTTTTTTGTAAATGTATTCAATATTGTATTTATATTTAATGTCTGCGTATCAATTCTCGTTTTATGAAACTATGAAATGAAAAGTTTTTGTTTGTCATATCATATAGTAATACAATACCCTTTGTAATACAAAAACTTTTTCATTTCACAGTTTTACAGATTGAGCGCCTGATTGTTTTCATTTTAAAAAATACGCAGTAGTTTATTTTTATGTATCAGACTAAATTTACTGTCTTTATCCTCTTAAAAACGCATTAATTGTAATAAAAAATAAATAAATACATAAGTAAATTATAGAAACTTACGGTTACGGTTACATTTCAACTAATTCGAATCATTATTGAAATACTACACCCTTATCATAGTTTCACTTTTATTCTTATACATTAAGGAAAAACCAATAAATATTAAACAGGTTTTTGAATAGTTTGAAATATGAAAAAAAAAGTTTATTCGTATAATACTAAGTACGTTTTAGGTACTCGCTTATCAGGCTTTATTTACTAAAATCTTTATACAAATATATGTATATACTTACATACGTACATGTTGCAATCGTGTTTGTATAAGTCTAAAAATTTGCTTAAAAGATTACAAAGCTTTATTTATAATTTAGTAGTGGTTCTTCCTTTGTCAAAGACGGTTTAGAAGAAGTTTTATGAAAATTGTTTTCCGTTAAGTCTTAACAGCTTAAAATGATTTTACGTTTAATCTTTTGTATTTCGGTGCTAATAATATACAATGTAGTATTGTATACAAAAGCCGATGGTTTAATTGAGGTCTTCAAATGGAAACAAATGGATTATTATAATCGGGGTAACAATCCAATAACAACAGGACCAATTATAAGTAACCAACCATCCGGTAAGACATCACGATCAGGTACGTACATACATAAGTATGTTGATAAATATATAAATACAATACAACCTATAAACAAGTAAAAGATGTATATTCGGCTGTGTCGAATTCTGAATACCCACCATCAATGTGTGTACTTTTATAGCACAAAATATCTTAATTGGTTGTTAACAGTAATCACTATGAAATAACAATCTCTTTATACTAACTTCGGTTTGCTATTAATTTATTTTCTAAAATTTAGTCTTACGATGAAACCCTAAATATTTGTACATTAGAAATAATTCTACTAACTATTTTTTACTACAATGTTGTATTTTTACGGAAACTGAAGAATATAGTTTTGTAGGTATAAGAGGTAGTTAAAAAATAATATTATTTTTAGGTGAGCATGTCACCTTCTACTTTTAAAATTATATAATTAATGTTTGAATTCAACTTAGGTAATCCATTACAGATTTCTTTTTTTTAATTTTTGAGAAGATATTTCAATATAGAGTACTTTATTCTTTAACAATCTTTGTCCATAAATAAACTATATGAATTTAAGGCAACACGTTAAATGGGAGGTGAGCGTATCACCTTAATAATTGCAACACTTCAGAATCGTACATATAATTTTATCAGATTTATTACATTTTGAATTTTAAATATACCGAAAAAGACACATTGTCGTATAAATTTTCGTACATTTTTATCTATAACTCCTTTAGTAATTTTAGCAATTTTCAGCGAAAGATTTTTTCTACTCAGAAAATATACATTCGAAGTTTCATGGCTCTACGTCAATGCGTTTAGACACAATCGCATTTTATTCGATGTAGGAAGGATATTGTTTTTTATTAACCTACTCTTGCATTACGAGCTATAACTCTCTTCCTAATATACCGATTAATTACATTTTCAATACCAAACAAAACTTGTGTATAAGAAATATTCGGTCAAAATTAGATTCCCTAACCTTTTCGGTTCAAGCTTTATCGTGCTTTCAACAGGCGGACGAACATAGCTAGATCGTCCTAAAATAATACCAGAACTCAGAAAATATATACTTTATAGGGTTTAAAATGGATATTTGGATGTGTTACAAACGGATAGACAAAATGAATATACCCCAACCATTTTGAAAGTGGTGGGTATAATAATTAAAAATTTTAAACAGAGGCTAGAAATAGACTACAACATAAAAAACATGGCTTGTAATAAAGAAAGCATAAGTTGAAGAAAGATTTACTATTATTTTTAGATTTTGTACCTACATATTGTATATTTTTAGGTAAAGACCTCTTTGTAATGATTCTTGTTTTGTTTCATCTCAAGTAGTGCCCCTGAAAGACCACAGATTTTATAAACTTTTATGATTTAATAAGAGTATCTGAAAATAATATCGTATAATATGTTTCACAGCAATAAAAGTGACTTTAAATAAAACTTTTTATTTAAGAAAAGCAATTTAGTTAAAATAAAAACGGGTATAATGAATTTTCGTGGTTAAAGAAGAGAGTAACTTTTTACAGGAGTTAGGGAGCACATTGTGACTTAGTTTAGAGCAAAATGTTCATTTTGATGATTTTTGAGTTATGCCCGAATTGGCTTAAGTGTGTTATATATTTAAACTAGTATGCATGATAAAATAATTGATAATAACTACATATTCACATATTTTATTTTGTATTGATATGCTTTTAAGCACAGTTTGGTCAAAGTCAATGTGAATTTGTATTTACATTAGGGGGGAATGTTATATAGGTATTATATTTTGTATACCATATTGTATATGGTGTGTTATATATGGGTATATTATTATTAATAATATTTAGTGTAACAGTCAGAGCTTCTAATACCAATTTTAGTAAGAAATTTTAATGAAGCATGGGAATCTTAAGGTTTTTTTGTTGTTTTTTTTTCATAATCATACATTCATATATATAGTGCGAGACAAATATGTTTAAGTGTTTGCCGGCATAACATCGGGATCAGTGAGTGTAGCGTTTGGTTTTCTATAAACGAATTTAGGTACATGATTTTAATTATAAATAAATAAAATTGGGAAATAAAATCATACAACAAACAGTTACACATATTTGTCTCGCACTGTACATATGTATAAATAGGTAAAAGCGTATATTATAATTTATATTGCGATAAAAATATTATAATAACACGATTGTGCAGACTCTTACCACCCAAAAAAAATTTTACAAATGGTTTGTAAAACAAATTTTGTATAAAAATCATTTAACTACATAGTAAAGCCTTATGTACATTTAAAGCACAATATTTATTATTTTGTTAATCGCTATGGAATAATCTCTTTATAATAAAATATGTATCACTTTCTTTGTAGAGGGTGGTTAAATTTTAAGGGCCCATGTTGAAGGTGAACTACACCTAGTCTTTAAATTTGTTTTCTGCATTTCATTTGACATTTCTCAATCTCAAACTTACTCAATTTGATCCGTGGAAAGATACGCAAATGAGCAACGCTTTAAAGTTATTCAGGGTTTTTATAAAAAATGGGCGTTCAAATCAAAAAGCATTTTGTGCACTTCGTTATTCTTTTGATCAACATAATCGTTCAAATTCGTTCACAATCGGGAGACTTGTAAAAAATATTTCAATTTCTGCAAAACACGTCTGTATAAAATGTTAGAAAATCTGTAAATGCCTTCTTAGTTCGTTGAATGGGAACCACTGCTGTTTTTTGCGATAGTGTGGCAGTCAACCTCGACTCATCATCATGCCCAACAATTGAGCATCAACATTGTCATTGAAAATTTGGACCATCAGATAGAGGAGTGGTGCCAAGGATGGCGGGGGGGCCATTTGGCCGATATTTTATTAAATACATAATTGAACCATACAAATATTATCATTATAAAAAGAAATGATAATAATTTCTTAAATAATTTGTGTTTTATTTAAACTCAATATCGGCCCTTAAAATTTAACCACCCATAACAACTTCGATATGATAGTAAAATGTTTTCGCAAATTTAGTATTTTAGTGAAAGTGGGCATTAAAGTAGGCGTTAAAGTAGGCGTGTCAATAAAATTTCTGCTAATAAATACAACTTAGATATTTCAATATAATCCTTTATTTTCCCAAAAACTTTGTCAATAGAGAAATTAGATGAATTTAAAATAAACCGTTATATGGGAAGTAAGCGTTAAAAAGGGCGTGTCACTTAAACTTTCTGGCACAACAATTACATTGATTAGAAGGATATATGTAGCAAAGTTCATCATCATACCTCTAATTTCATCGGTTTATGAGCTTTTAAATTTCATTAACGGTAGATAACGTGAAAAGTGGGCGTTATAGTAGGCGTGTCAAAGTTGTTTTTGCTAATGAGTGCAACGAAGGTATTTCAATATAGTCCTTTATTATTCCAAAATCTTTATTAATAGAGAAATTATATGAATTTCAGTTAAAACGTTATATGGGAGGTGGTCGTAAAAGTGGTCGTGGTACCTTAATTTTTTGGCACAGTAATGACATTGCCTAGAGGGATATACGTAGCAAATTTTATCATCATAGCTCTAATTTTGTCGGTTTTATGAGCTTTTAAATTTCATTAACGGTAGATAACGTGAAAAGTGGGCGTTATAGCAGGCGTGTCAAAGTTGTTTTTGCTAATGAGTACAACCTAGATGTTTCAATATAGTCCTTTATAATTCTTAAATGTGTATTAATAGAGAAATTATATGAATCTTTGGTAAAACGTTATATGGGAGGTGGGCGTAAAAGTGGGCGTGGCACATTGATTTTCCGTTACAAAAAAGCCTCTCGCCAAAAAGCAAAGTGTGCAAAATTTCAGAGTCGTACATTCAATTTTGTTCCTTTTATGACGTTTTTGTTTTTATATATACCGAAAAATTCACTGTGAGGGATAAATTTTCGTACATTTTGATCGATAACTCCTTTCCTAATACATAGATTTAAGTAATTTTCGAAGAAAAATATTGTTTTTACTCAGGAAATATATATTCGAAGTTTCATGAGTCTACGTTAATGCGTTTGGACACAATTCCATTTTATTCGATGTTCGAAGGACACGGTTTTTTCGACCTACTCTTGCTTTACGAGCTATAACTCTCTTCCTAATATTCCGATTTAGCCCATTTTCAATACCAAACAAACCTTGTGTATAAGAAAGATTCTGGCATTTGAGCCCCCTAGCTTTTTTGGTGCGACCTCTATCGTGCTTTCAACAGACGGACGGACATAGCTAGATCGTCATCAAATCAAACCCTGATTCAGAATATATATACTTTATGGGGTCTAAAATGGATATTTCGATGTGTTATAAACGGAATGACAAAATGAATATACCCCCACCATTTTTTTGGTGGCGGGTATAAAAAGATAGCAAGTAATTAAAAATCTGCCTTCCAACATGGTTTTACATCCTACTTGCAAATTTGAATCTAACAATTTCTGGAAATTGTTTGAAATTTCTCAATAACGAAGTGTTTTTCTACAGTCTACTAGAAGTGGTTATACTGAACGCAAATGTGAATGGAACTGGCACTACACATCAAACAGCTTATGTTACTTGCTACAGCTGACGATATCGACACTATGGGTCAAACATTGTGAGCTGGAATCTACCAAAGTGAGTCTGGCAGTAAATGAAGATAAACCCAGCAGACTCGGGCAGACATGTCTAGGCAGTGAAAAGTTAAAAACTATAGCTTTGATTTAGTCAGACGAAAAAATCAGTTTAAATAAAACAATAAGAATTACGGCTAATAGATTCTACTTTGGACTAAATAAACACAGCCGACAGATAAAAATTACTCTCGTCAACACACTGATAATACCCGTGCTATTATGTTTATGATTTCGAAGCATAGGTAATCCCTAACACAAATAAGGCAGTGCTTAGGGCGCTTGAAAAATCTATCGACTAATCTGCATTGATGAAAATATTGGTGTCGTGTGAACCAGACGTCCGCATGGTTATACTTACATAAAATCTATTTAAATACATTCGTTTGGTTTTAACTACGCAGTGTTTTTAATTTTTGTTAAATAAACTAGGTAAAGTAACTCTCAATCAAAAGAGAAACGAAAACAACTTAAACCGAAAATAAAAAAATACTACCATATTCAAATAAATCAAATAGAATAGAATGTGCATAATATTCGAGTATGGTTTGAGTATAAAATTATTTTAATTTTTACTACTAGTTTGAGTGTATTCAAATAACTACTAATAATTTCTGCATTACACTCAGGTCTTTTTTTATGCGGTATTTATTTATGCGAATTTGAATTTATGCGGTTTTATAATATTCAAAATTTTTTATATAAAAATAATATTTAGATAATTGATTACAATGGGCTTTGATATTTCTGTTAAGGTTTGTGCTTTCTGTAAAGTTTGTAGATTTCTGTTAAGGTTTGTACTTTCTGTTAATTAATGCGTTTCATGCGAAGACCAGCAGCGATTATTTGAAATTTGGGTTTTACCTTATAGATTTTGTAAGCAGGCGACGAAGAAATGTTCTAACGTACGTTTGCAGTTTAGTCATTGACAGTTGAATTTTGCATTAAATTTAAAATATTTATCGTGGTGGCATTTTACAGAGATTTTAAAATTTTAATTATCGAAGGTGTTAAAGTTTTGCTCCAAAAAGTAATTGTAATTTTTTTTATGGTTTCAATGCTAACATAAAATTTTTGGATTCGATTTTAAGAAATTGATATGGAGAAAAATAAAAAAAACGACAAAAGATTTCTTTAGAGACCAAAATCGAAATTTTGGACCGCTTAGCAAATGGAGCTAAAAATAAGGCTCTGGCAGACCACTTTAAACTAGGCGAATCATCAATCAGAGCCATAAAAAAAATTAAATTTCCTTTTTTTATGCGAATTTGGTAAATTTTTAATACTTTAATTTCAATTTATGCGATTTTTTTAAATTCCGGAACGTGTCCCTAGTTTTTGTATGAAGCTAGAGTCTTTGTTTTATGCGATTTTTTTATGCGGTTTTATGCGGAACGCATCTACCGCATAAAAAAAGACCTGAGTGTAATTTGTATTTGAAAATTTGTCGTTGTTGTTAGTAGAGAAGAATAATCGATGTTCACCTTCGTTCATCTATTCCCTCTCATCGATTGGCCGGTATTCAAAATGCCTACAGTAAGGGCAAATCCGTTGCGACGGTGACACTTCGGTGATGTTCGCACGACAACCTCATTTATCTTGTTGAACTGGAAATTTGCGGATCTGATGGCTAAGCAGGTGGCCCTATATATGAGGATGAGAGAACGCGCTATTGATGCATTAAAACCGTACTTCTATGGGCAATTTTCGACACCCCTACTCCTTTTTTTGACAGGAGATTCTCTGTATCAATCACCGGATCAACATCACTTGGAGTCTTTTACTGACGGACAGGAATCAGGAAAGGGATTTAGCGGTGACTTTTTTATCCCCCTTTTTGAAAAAAGCGTGTCCTTAAGACTGACGACACGCACAACATGCCAACTGGGCATAGGTGTATACCTGTCATGGGTTTGGGCTTTTATACCCCTCCTTTTCAACCTAACTTAACCTAACTAAGACTGACGATTTACTATAGCATTCTTTAGGCTGAAGTATCGGCAATCAAAGGGGCAGTATACTGGCTCATATACTACAGGGTTACTTTTATTATGCCCGTATTTATATCTTTATTGACAGTCAGGTTGCTATTTTCATTTAATTTTATGGAATGCCGGGTATCTGTTAATAAGATGGTGAGAAAGTTCTCTTCACGATCTGGCGAGTATATCTCATGTTAATATTAGACAGTATACTTGTTCTTTGTGCGTCGGGTTGGTTTTAGTTTTTCAAACCGTTTTTTCTCTAGTTGGAAGAGAGACTAGCTAAACGCTTCTTCCCATGTATCAGGTATTACAAACGGATCAGTCATGGTCCCAAGTGTGATGGTCTTAAAGACCAAAGCATAACCTGAGAGCTGTAAAGTAAAACAAAACATATCTTCTAACTGACTTGTTTAATTCTCTTTAGCTCTCGTTGACTGTTTAGTATTTGAAAAAATCTTGTGTTTGTTGTGGATAGGCAATCAATTTAATATAATCATTTAGAGGTCTAGTATGAACCACGATCTGTATAAGCTATATTCCAACATTGACATAAATAATCATATAAAATTACAACAATTACGTTAGCTAGGTCATATTGTAAGAATGAATTAAGATCCATCAGCTAGAAAGAAGAGAAATGTCAAAATTTCGATAAAATTATTAACTGGAGAAAACAACAATAAGAAAACTTGGTGTCACAAATCTTAGAAGAACCGCAGAAGACTGAGGAGCTTGGAAATCTTTTCTACGTTCAGCTATAGGAACAAACGTTTTGTAATAACCCCCTATGTATGTAAGATATTTAAAGAAACGCCTATTTTGCTCATCCAGAAAATTTAAGTTTGTCGATGTTGTTTACTAGTAACAAAATAGCGAGAGAACTCAATGCCAGAACAATTCTTGAAGAATGTCATAGTTAAAAGCAGCCTTGTGTTGGTCATATATTAAAAAAAAAAAAAACATGTAGTTGTTTAGTAAAAACATATTCTGTCATATCTTTCATATTTTACGGAGGCACTTGTCAATATGTGACAAAAAATTATACAAAGGCCTAATAGAAGCGAAACTCATGCCTCGATTTAAAAGTAAACTAGGTTTCTTTTTACCAAAACAAAATTAGTAAATTTTTTTCTATTTTCATTTACTAGTGTGTGCCGGTGACTTTGCCTGCATAGTTATCTCAATAAAGGTAGCCTATGTGTTAATCTTGGTTGTTATCTGTCTACGAAATTTTATTTAGTTCCTTTCAGTCATTTTAACGTGATTCAGTAACAAAAATCCTTTTTATACCCGCCACCAAAAAAATGGTGGGGGTATATTCATTTTGTCATTCCGTTTGTAACACATCGAAATATCCATTTTAGACCCCATAAAGTATATATATTCTGAATCGGGGTTTGATTTGATGACGATCTAGCTATGTCCGTCCGTCTGTCCGTCTGTCCGTCTGTTGAAAGCACGATAGAGGTCGCACCGAAAAAGCTAAAGGGCTCAAATTTTGCCAGAATCTTTCTAATAGACAAGGTTTATTTGGTATTGAAAATGGGCTAAATCGGAATATTAGAAAGAGAGTTATAGCTCGTAAAGCAAGAATAGGTCGAAAAAACCGTGTCCTTCAAACATCGAAAAAAAAGTAATTGTGTCCAAACGCATAAACGTAGAGTCATGAAACTTCGAATATATATTTCTCGAGTCAAAAGAATATTTCTTCCCAAAAATTGCTTAAATCTATGCATTAGAAAAGGAGTTATAGGTCAAAATGTACGAAAATTTATACCGCTCAGTGTATATTTGAAGTTTAAAACGTAATAAAACTGACAAAACTATATGTACGGTTCTGAAATTTTGCAAACATGGTTTTTTGGTCAAAGTCTTCGTTATAACGGAAAATAAATGTGCCACGCCCACTTTTTTTTTTAATTTTTATAAAAATATATTAGTCATATTCATTAGCATTTATTCATTGCAGATGGCGACATCTGTTGAAGGCGCCACTACATTTTGCAAACACTGAGGATGATGTCTTTGCTAAACATCACGTAGAACACTAGATGACTCTAGTAACATTTTTTTGCACAAACTACAAAGGAATTTTATAGGGGTTTGTGAAAACGAAAATGACCGAAGTTTGTTGACAAAAATTAACTAGAGTAATGATTTGTGCCCAACTTTACATATAGTTGTACACACAGTCTTATGAGGTTTAAGATTTAAAAATATTAAAAAAAATGTGCATCAGTAGATTTAAAATAAGTATTTGAATATTTAAAATACATATTTTAACAAATTTTTTTTTATCTATCTATTTTTTTGTAAAGGGTGGTTAAATTTTAAGGGCCACAGGGTGATTCAAAATAGACATGCTCAGCATTTTGCTAAAACAGGAAATTTATTAGTAAGATTTTGATTTTTAAAGTTCTATAACATTTTACTTTTAGAAGATTTTCAAACGAAATAAGTTTTGTATAATTTTAAAATTTGTTAGCCATTAATATATGAAAATAAATTGTTTATAATGCTTAGAAATAATTGTTTTTTTATCTTTAGGTCTAAATTTTCCTAAATTCCTTTTTTTAATACACCATAACTTCTAGAAAACATAAGATAACAAAAAGAAATTAGCACCATTTAGTAGATAAAACTCTCCTCTATACCCCTATACCCCATTTTATACCCGTTACGATCCGACCGTGATCAGCAGACCAATTTTTGTGACACAAGGTCAAATATTTTTTGCAAAATTTTAGTAAAAGAGCTAAACAAATTTTTTTGTAATGTGTTTTTTTGAAGTATTTGAGTTTTTATATCCGCCACCAAAAAAATGATATGTATATTCTTAATCGGGGTTTCATTTGACGACGATCTAGCTATGTCCGTCCGTATGTCCGTCTGTTAAAAGCACGATAGAGGTCCCATCGAAAAAGCTAGTGGGCTCAAATTTTGCCAGAATATGTCTTATACACAAGGTTTGTTTGGAATAGAAAATTGGCTAAATCGGAGTATAAGGAAGAAAGAAAAATTGCCTAAATGCATGTATTAGGAAGGGAGTTAGAGATCAAAATGTACGAAAATTTATACCGCGCAGTGTATTTTCCAATATGTTAAAAATTTTAAACGTAATAAGAGTGACAAATTTAGATCTACGATTCTGAAATTTTGCAGGAATTGCTTTTTGGTCAAAGGCTTTCTTCTGACGGAAAATAAATGTGACACGCCAACCTCCCATACAACGTTTTCTCTCAAATTCTTATAATTTCTCTATAAATCGAATAATAAAGGACTTTATTGAAATATCTAAGTTGTATTTATTAGCATAAATAACTTCGACACACCTACTATAACGCTCACTTTCCACGTTATTTACTGTTAATGAAATTTAAATTTATAAAACCGACAAAATTAGAGGTATGATGATAAAATTTGCTACGGAAATCCTTCTAGTCAATGTTATTGTTATGCCAGAAAATTTAGGTGACACGCCCACTCTTACGCCCACATCCTATATAATGCTTTATTTCAAATTCATATAATTTCTCAATGAATAAATATTTTGGAAGAATTACGGACTATATTGAAATATCTAAGTTGTATTTATTAGCAGAAATTTTATTGACACGCTTACTTTAACGCCCATTTTCACTGAAACACTTAATTTACGAAAACATTTTACCAGCATATCCAAGTTATAAAAGGTGGTTAAATTTTAAGGGCCGATGTTGATTTTGAATAAAACACAAATTATTTAGGAAATTATTATCATTTCTTTTTTAATGATAATATTTGTATGGCTCAATTATGTATGGAACAAAATATCGGCCAAATGGCCCCGCGACCTCAACGGCACACCTCGATCCGATAGTCCAAATTTTAAATAACATTGCTGATGCTCAATTGTTTGGCACGATGATGAGTCGAAGTTGACTGTTTTTTTGCCACACTATCGCGATAAACTGCAATGCTTCTCATTTAACGAATTTAGAAGGCATTCATAGATGTTCTAACATTTTATACAGACCTGGGGCCGAATTACGGCATTCGATATCGATCGAAATTTTACTCGAACGATCGAGTATGCTTTAGGTATATAGATTCTAATAAGAGTTTTCAAATTTCGATCACGTTCGAGTGCCGTAATTCGGCCTCTGTTTTAAATTTAAAAATTTAACCACCCTCTACAAAGAAAGCCATTAACAAAATAATAATTATTGTGCTTTAAATGTACACAAAATTGGTGGTGGGTATAAAAGATTCGGCAAAGCCGAATATAGTGCTCTTACTTGTTTTATATTACTAACCTGTACCCGCGATCTCGTCTGCCTAGTTATCGGGAAAGGTTACCTGTTTATGTAATAATTCTTTATGTAGTAATTTTTTGCGTTATTGTTTAAAAAAATCAAAACATTTAGATATACAAACATTCATATATACATATTATATTAGTGGGATAGGATTTAAAATGCAAATTTTCAAGAAAAAATACTTCTATAGATGACGTTGGATTATTTAATTTTTGTTTTAATAATAATTGCTTTTAACAAAATACTGTTGTTTTAAACATTTAAATATTAAATCAATGTGGGCTAATGATATTTCTAAATTAAATTTTTTATTTGTGTAGACCTTAAGACCTTTTATAACTATTAGAATATTATTGAATCTTTATTTGTATACCCTTCACACAGTGAAAAAGGGTATATATAGGTTTGTCATTCCGTGTGAAATTTCTACAATTTTGATTTCCGACCCCATAAAGTATATATTTTCTGAAAGCTTATGAATAGGGGAGTCGATTAAGCGCTGTCAGTCTGACCGTCTGTTCGTGTGTATGTTGAAATCAACTTTTTGAAGCCCCCGACATAGGTTGGACCCGGGTAAGGTATTAAAATATCACAAATATTCGGGAGTAGATCGGTATTGAAAATCAGAAACATCGGTACATAAACAACTGAGATATGAGCAAAAACCCACGACCACCTCGATTTTTTTTCACAAAAACAACATTACAACAACAACATACATACATACAAACGTGTATACTGGTTAGAGAAAACGTGGCATCGAACCCAGCTGAACAAAAAAATTTTTTTTTTTATATTTTTTTTTTATTTATTTTTTATTTAATATATTATTTATATTTTTATTATTATTTTTTTTGTAATTTTTTTTAATATTTTTTTATTTTTTTTGTTTTATATTTATTATATATATTTTAAATATTTTTTAAAAAAATGTATGTACGTATATCATATGGAATGGTGATACAAACTACTGTTATTGCATGACTACACGTTGTGAAGGGTATATAAGATTCGGCACGGCCGAATATAGCGCTCTTACAATTTCCATACATATATACATTCATACATATGAATATACTACATACATTTATACATACATATGAATATTAATTTAAATGTATGTTGTATGAGAATTTGTTAATAGTATTTTTAATAAGGGTATGTTGTTTACTTTAGCTATAAAATACAAAATAAATGTAAATAACAAAGCCATTAATAATTTTTAAATAGAAGTTGAACAAGTTAGAATACTATATTCGTGTGCACCGAATCTTATTCACCGTTTTGAACTCTTCTATAACACAAACACAAAACATATTTAATATCGATATAATAATATTGAAATTTACACTATTTTAAATGTAAAAAACACCAAAATACAGCTACATCTGCAAAAGATATATTGAGCGTTGTATATTAAAAATTATTAAAGGTTTGTTAATCAAATTTCAATAGAAAATCAGTTTAAAACTTCTATAAGTCTTTGATAACTTTTATGCAAATGACAGATTTATTAATCAAATTTCCATACAAAGTCTGTTTTTCAAACCCATTGTAAAACTTTAGTAATTTTTATGCATATTATGCAGGTAATATATTATTGTCAGCGTTATCAACTCTGTAAGGATTATTAGTACACTAGGTTTCTGTTATGACAGGTCGTCAGCTTGTTAGGTTTGGGAGGATTATATATTTACATATATATTTTATATTATTTTTTTGAATTTAAATATGCTTATGTTGTTTTTAAATCAAATAAAAAAATCTAAAATTTGTTTAAACTAAATTAGAAGAGTAATTTTTTTACAAGGTTTTCAGTGCTACTCTGGTTTAAATTATTGAGGTTTCACATACACTTTCAGATTCCGACCCTCGTTTCTTGATATCTTGGACCTACTTTTTATAAAATTATATTGTTACGAGAACTTAATATGTAAGCGAGATTTAAAATAACATTGGAATATTGAACATATTTTTCAGTTAGAATTGAGAATCATCTATATATATAAAAGAGTAACGTGACTGACTGACTGATTCATCATCGCAAAGAGCTAGAGACTTGAAACTTGGACAATCGGTTCCTCTTTCGATGTATAGCTCCACTAAGAAGAGATTTTTGTAAATTCGTACTTTGAGGGGGTAAAAAAAGGTAAAATCGGTAATCTTGTATCTAAAAACTAAAAATGATACAAATAAAATTGAAAAAGTATTGTAATTTGTATAAAAATAAGCTGACAGGTGTCTAGCCTTTTTTCGAATTTTCAACCCCTAAGGGGAAAAAACGGGGAAAAACTATAATTTGGTACTTTTTTGGTACCCTATGTAACTTCCAAACACATAAAGCTAGGAAAAAAATTTAAACTGTATTACTTAATCCGCGAACAAATATTAATAGGATTTCGGCAATTTTTTAAATTCACATGTATAAGTGGTACTTTTTAAAAAAAAATTGTTTAATACTATTCAATGGGACAAAATTTGATAATTACACAGGCCAACACTCAATTTGCTTCTTTGAATTTATCAACTGATTCTAGTTAATTTGGGCGCGCTGAATTCAAATCTGAAATCAGCTTGTCTCTATCAGCTCTAGTTTTCATGATATAGCTTTTTTATACCCTCCACTGTAAGTGAGGAGGGTATATATCAGTTTGTCATTCCGTTTTTTCCGAAAATATTATTTTTTGTTAATTGTAATTAATTTTGTCGGGCTGTGTTATTATTGCGTAATAGAATATGGACAATTATTTAGGTGAAATTTTTGGAAATGTTTTTGAGGCCAAAAAATGTACCAAAAAGGGGAAAATACCGGAATACTCATAATGCCAATTTTCATAAAATTTTTAATTGGGATGTCACCAGACATAAAAAATTATGTAATTTAGTAAAAAATGAGACATATTCATAACAGGATAGAAAGGGGAAAATCGGAAAAACAGTTTGGTACTTTTTATAACATAATTACTTTTATGCAAAAAAAGAATAGGTTTACTGACTTTAAATCATGTCTATTAAAATAGTGTGTCTAAGTAGAAATTTGTAATGGATTATCTAAGTTGAATTTAAACATTAACTATAAAATTTTAAAAGTAGGAGGTGCCATGCCCACACAAAGCAATTATTATTTTTTAACTACCTCTGACTTCCAAATTATGCTCTTCAGTTTCTGTAAATACATATATAACATTGTAGTAAAAAACAGTCAGTAGTATCATTCAAACGAAGAATTACTTAAGATTTTATTGTAAGAATAAATTAAAGAAAATAAATTAATAGCTAATCGATGAAAAAACGAAAGTAGATAATACATATTTTAGTATAAAGATAGCGATTACTGTTAATAATAAAATAATAAATTTTGTGCTATAAAAGTACACAAAATTGGCGGTGGGTGTAAAAGTGGACGTGTCACATCTGTTTTCCGTTAGAACAAAGCAATGTTTGCAAAATTTCAGAATCGTACATCTAATTTTGTCAGTTTTATTAGGTTTCAAATTTTAATTATAACGAAAAACACACTGTGCGGTAGAAATTTTCGTACATTTTGATCTATAACTCCTTTCCTACTTCATAGATTTAAGCAATTTTCAGAGAAAAATATTGGTTTTACTCAGGAAATATATATTCGAAGCTTCATGGGTCTTCGGAAATGCGTTTGGACTAGGGTGATCGATTCGGTTTTACAACTCTTTCAGCTGGCGGTTTTTTCCAAATGTTAATTTTTCGAATGTCGAATACACCGGGTTTTTCACTCACAGGAGCCGGTTTTTTTATTTTTAGTTTTATGTTCATTTACCTTTGAAACCAAACGTACCATACTATAGTCATTACTCAAAAAATTTCCAAAAATCAGCAAATTTATTAAATAATCAACAGAAAATGTAAAACAAGAAAAATAAATAGGCTTAAACATTATTTGTTTTAAATGGAGAGCAGGTATTTTATACGTTGTTGCGCTTATTTGCTGTGACAATTAGCTGTTCAGTTAAGTTTTTTGACCAAATTTTTGTACTTTGCAATGATTTTTGATCTCATTTTCGAATTTCATAATATTTTGCTTCTACGAACTCTAGCGACTTGTACTAAAGACTACCCATAGCTTTACTAATATTTCTGATAACATATGACTTGTATACTAAAATAGTTTGGCACACAAAGGGTCATTATTACAACTTGCCTACAAAGTTAATGTAAGTAAAAGGTAAATTTGACTACAGTGAGCAGTGAAGTGACTTTTTAATATTTTTCATTAAATATTACAACCTCTTGTAACAAATTTTTTTTAATATGGCAGTATCAGAGCAAAACCGATTACTTTTAACATATTAATTTAGTTCTAAAAAAATTTTACAAAACGAAACAACATTTTGGATGATTTATTTACTGTTTTGTGTCACTAATATAAAAAAATTAAAACTTATAATAAAAACAAAATTAACAAGTAAGAGTACTATATTCGGCTATGCCGAATCTTTATACCCACCACCAATTTTGTGTACATTTAAAGCACAATATTTATTATTTTGTTAATCGCTATGGAATAATCTCTTTATAATAAAATATATATCACTTTCTTTGTGGAGGGTGGTTAAATTTTAAGGGCCATATGTTGAAGGTGAACTACACCTAGTCTTTAAATTTGTTTTCTGCATTTCATTTGACATTTCTCAATCTCAAACTTACTCAATTTGATCCGTGGAAAGATACGCAAATGAGCAACGCTTTAAAGTCATTCAGGTTTTTTATAAAAACGGGCGTTCAAATCAAAATGCATTTTGTGCACTTCTTGATTCTTTTGGTCATCATAATCGTTCAAATGCGTCCACAATCGGGAGAATTGTCAAAAAAATATTTAAATTTCTGCAAAACAGGTCTGTATAAAATGTTGGAAAATCTGTGAATGCCTTCTTAGTTCGTTGAATGGGAACCATTGCTGTTTTTTGCGATAGTGTGGCAAAAGAGCAGTCAACCTCGACTCATCATTATGCCCAACAATTGAGCATAAACACTGTCATTGAAAATTTGGATCATCAGATAGAGGAGTGGCGCCAATGATGGGGGGGGGCCATTTGGCCGATATTTTGTTAAATACATAATTGAACCGTACAAATATTATCATTATAAAAAGAAATAATAATAATATCCTAAATAATTTGTGTTTTATTTAAATTCAACATCGGTCCTTAAAATGTAACCACCCTTTATAACTTCGATATGCTACTAAAATGCTTTTGTAAATGTAGTCTTTCAATGAAAGTGGGCATTAAAGTAGGCGTGTCTATAAAGTTTGTGCTAATAAATACAACTTAGATATTTCAATATAGTCCTTCATTTTCCCAAAAACTTTGTCAATAGAGAAATTACATGAATTTAAGATAAACCGTTATATAGAAGGTAGGCGTTAAAGTGGGCGTGTCACCTTAATTTTTGGGCACAACAATTACATTGAAGGATATACATATGTAGCAAATTTCATCATCATACCTCTAATTTTGTCGGTTTTATGAGCTTTTAAATTTCATTAACGGTAGATAACGTGAAAAGTGGGCGTTATAGTAGGCGTGTCAGAGTTTTTTTGAGTACAACTTAGATGTTTCAATATAGCCCTTTATTATTCCAAAATCTTTATTAATAGAGAAATTATATGAATTTTAGTTAAAACGTTATATGGGAGGTGGTCGTAAAAGTGGGCGTGGTACCTTATTTTTTTGGCACAGTAATGACATTGCCTAGAGGGATATACGTAGCAAATTTTATCATCATAGCTCTAATTTTGGCGGTTTTATAAGCTTTTAAATTTCATTAACGGTAGATAACGTGAAAAGTGGGCGTTATAGTAGGCGTGTCAAAGTTGCTCTTGCTAATGAGTACAACTTAGGTGTTTCAATTTAGTCCTTTATTATTTCAAAATCTTTATTAATAGAGAAATTATATGAATTTTAGGTAAAACGTTATATGGGAGGTGGGCTTGGCACATTGATTTTCCGTTAAAGAAAAGCCTCTCACCAAAAAGCAAAGTGTGCAAAATTTCAGAGTCGTACATCCAATTTTGTTGCTTTTATGACGTTTTTGTTTTTAAATACACCGAAAAATACACTGTGCGGTATAAATTTTCGTACATTTTGATCAATAACTCCTTTCCTAATGCATAGATTTAGGTAATTTTCGGTGAGAAATATTGTTTTTACTCAGGAAATATATATTCGAAGTTTCATAAGTCTACGTTAATGCGTTTGGACACAATTCCATTTTATTCGATGTTCGAAGGACACGGTTTTTTCGACCTACTCTTGCTTTTCGAGCTATTACTCTGTTCCTAATATTCCGATTTAGCCCATTTTCAATACCAAACAAACCTTGTCTATAAGAAAGATTCTGGCAAAATTTGAGCCCCCTAGCTTTTTCGGTGCGACCTCTATCGTGCTTTCAACAGACGGACAGACAGGCAGACGGACGGACATAGCTAGATCGTCATCAAATCAAACCCTGATTCAGAATATATATACTTTATGGGGTCTAAAATGGATATTTCGATGTGTTACAAACGGAATGACAAAATGAATATACCCCCACCATTTTTTTGGTGGCGGGTATAAAAAGGTCGAAGTAAAAAAGAAATATAAATCACAATTTAGTACCATATTTTGTTTCATGTGGAGGAACAATGGCATTCTTAATTTATAAACCTAACCTTAAAAGTTAAAGGTAATTGAATAATAAATTTAACTTTTCGGTCACTTTTAGGTAAAAAGTGTCTGTCCTTTAACATATTTATTTTACATAACGGCATTTTATAATAACGCCATTGAATGTCTGTCAACTTAAAATTCAATTACACCATAGAACAAACTAGTTTATACCTATATATGTATCTCTGTCATGGGTATAAGAAAGAATTATATTTTATGTATTCGACCGGTTAACCGTTTTTTTCTAAATTTTCAAAAAAGCAACCGGTTTTTTCTTTAATTCTAATTTTCAAACTATTTGAAAACCGGTTTCTAAAAAATGTCGAATAATCGATCACCCTAGTTTGGACACAATTCCATTTTATTCGATGTTGGAAGAACGGGTTTTTTGACCTACTCTTGTATTACAAGCTATAACTCTCTTCCTAATATTCCGATTTAGCCCATTTGCAATACCAAATAAACCTTGTGTATAAGACATATTCTGGCAAAATT
Source organism: Phyto melanocephala (assembly GCA_941918925.1). Classification (NCBI taxonomy): domain Eukaryota; kingdom Metazoa; phylum Arthropoda; class Insecta; order Diptera; family Rhinophoridae; genus Phyto; species Phyto melanocephala. The sequence goes on along the minus strand of OW799233.1, from coordinate 89,065,085 downwards.
TTTTTCTTTCCGATCTCTACCGTGCTTTCAGCAGATGGACGGACATAGCTAGATCGTCATAAAATGAAACCCCGATTCAGAATATATATATGTACTTTATGGGGTCTAATATGGATATTTCGATGTGTTACAAACGGAATGACAAAATTAATATAACCCCACCATTTTTTTGGTGGCAGGTAAAAAAGGGGATTTCCCGTCTAAGTCTAATGTAAATTTGTTGTCGTTGGTAGTTTCAAATTACATTTGGTAAAGTGAAGTTTTTAACCTAAATATTTTCAACAATGAGTCAAAAAAGAAAGCAAATAAGCTTAGAACAAAAAGTGGATATGTTAAAGCGTTTTAAATCAGGGGAGAAAACTGTCGATATTGGAAGAAACCTGGGATTAGCCCTTTCTACATTAAAAAACTTTTGTTCCAGAGACGCTGATAGACTTTTGTTCTATGAATGTCTCGTTTTCCGGTCCCAATTAGCGACGCAAACGCAAAGAATGCAAAAAATCAATGCGAAATCAAAATAAAACGAAACGACTTTCATAAAATGAAAACATGTCAGAAAATATGTAAGTATGTCGGTACTATTTTTATGAGTTCACAAAAAACGAGTTATCCTCATTGCCATTACTGTCATCGACAGTAAATGGCTAATCAATTCAATTTTTAAAAAAATTTGACTTACAATATTTTTAAAATTAACATTTTACAAATTCCATTCAACATTAAAATAAAATCTATTTATAAATTGTTTATTTTCGATAATAGCAGGAAAATCACATTAAAATAATTTAGTTTAAGATATTATGGTGTAAAAAACTAATATTTTTTGACTTAAGCAGAAACATACAGTGCCGGTCAATATAATAGCACCAGTTGCAATATTCTGATTCAAAAGATGTAAAAATTTCACCTATTTATTATATAATTTTTTTGAGTGTAAATAACAGTTACATTTTTTATGCTATCTCAGAGTGTGTGCATTAATTGTCAAATTTCGTTACTGTTAATCAGTTATAAAAGATCTTTTGTCAACACCTTTCATTTCGTGCAGTTAATAAAATAGCACCAGTAGGCTTTTTTAAATTTGTTTTGCAAAATTTTGTGAAAAAAAGTGAAAACGACAGGTAATAAATATTTTTTAATATACTTTCTATAAAATTGCGTAATATTTTTTTAAAAATTGTACAGTTATGGGTCGCGGAAAGCATAACTGTTAATAACAAAATAATAACTTCTGTGATATAAAAGTACATTAAATATAGTGCTCTTACTTGTTTTTAATTAACAATGTTCAATATTGCAAACAGATTCGTCTGGCTGTGGAAAAGGCGATTTCAAAGTAACGGACATTCGTTACTGATGAATGGAGAAGTCTCCCCCAAAAAATAAATATAAATGTAGTAGCACTGCAGTAGTTGCATTTACACCAACTTCTTCAAGAAAGAAGAAAAATAACGTCCCGAAAGTACGAAGACTACAATTTCTGAAATCGACTTTGCCTACAAAACATCATAAATTTTATGACGATTTGACATACATACGAATAAAAATAGTCGTCGCCAGTTCTCTTACTTTTATGTATATAAATTACCAGTTTTAAAAAATATTATGTTTTATAACATCAAATAAGACTGTATAATTTTGATTTTATTATTTACATACAAATATCGAAATTGAAATTAATTTAATAATACTAGTATTTAAATTATAATAATCATATTATTTAATTTCCGAAAAAATTATGTTTTTTTACAATAAGTAGTCAAAGCAATCTTTACTTTTTATACCCGCCACCAAAATAATGGTGGGGGTATATTCATTTTGTCATTCCGTTTGTAACACATTGAAATATCAATTTTAGACCCCATAAAGCCATAAAGTATATATATTCTGAATCAAGGTTTCATTTTATGACGATCTTGATATGACCGTCCGTCTGCTGAAAGCACGGTAGAGGTCGGACGGAAAAAGCTAGGGGCTCAAGATTCGCCTGAACAAGGTTTGTTTGGTATTAAAAATGGGCTCAATCGGAATATTAGGAAGAGAGTTATAGCTCGTAATGCAAGACAAGGTCAAAAAAAACGTGTCCTTCCAAAATCGAATAAAATACAATTCTGTCCAAACGCATTTACGTAGAGTCATGAAATTTCGAATGTATATTTCCTGATTAAAAAAATAGTTTTCCTCGAAAATGGCCAATATCTATGAATTAGGAAAGGAGTTAAAGATCAAAACATACGAAAATTTATTAACACGCCTATTTTAACGTCCACTTTAATTAAAATACTAACTTTACGAAAACATTTTACTTGCATATCAAAGTTATACAAAGAAAGTGATACGTATTTTAGTAAAAAGACATTATTCCATAGCGATTACTGTTAATAACAAAATAATAACTTCTGTGCTATAAAAGTACATCAAATTGGTGGTGGGTATAAAAGATTCGGCACAGCTGAATATAGCGCTCTTACTTGTTTAAACATGTTATTAATTTTTGAATAAAAACAATAAAAAACAAAAAAAAAGTACAATACTTTTATTGTAGTAAATAAGATATATAATGAAAGACAAGTTCTAAGAGAAAGTCCCATGTCCATAAAATAAAAATACAAACTAAGCAATAGAAAAACTCGTAGTCCAAAAGCTTTTACGAACATAGAAAACAAAAAACATAACAAAACAATTAAGAGCACTTTATTTGGCTGTGCCGAATCTTTTATTTATTATTTTTATTATTTTGTTAATCATTATGGAATAATATCTTTATAATAAAATATTTATCACTTTCTTTGTAGAGAGTGGTTAAATTTTAAGGGCCCATATTAAAGGTGAACTACACCTAGTCTTTAAATTTGTTTTCTGCATTTCACTTGACATTTCTCAATCTCAAACTTACTCAATTTGATCCGTGGAAAGATATGCAAATGAACAACGCTTTAAAGATATTCAGGTTTTTTATAAAAATGGGCGTTCAAATCAAAATGCATTTTGTGCACTTCGTAATTCTTTTGATCAACATAATCGTTCAAATTCGTCCACAATCGGGAGAATTGTAAAAAATATTTAAATTTCTGCAAAACAGATCTGTATAAAATGTTAGAAAATCTGTGAATGCCTTCTCACTTCGTTGAATGGGAACCATTGCTGTTTTTTGCGATAGTGTGGCAAAAGAGCAGTCAACCTCGACTCATCATCATGCCCAACAATTGAGCATCAACATTGTCATTGAAAATTTGGCCAATCAGATAAAGGAGTGGCGCCAAGGATGATGGGCCATTTGGCCGATATTTTGTTAAATACATAATTGAACCGTACAAATATTATCATTACAAAAAGAAATAATAATAATTTCCTAAATAATTTGTGTTTTATTTAAATTCAACATCGGTCCTTAAAATTTAACCACCCTTTATAACTTCGATATGCTACCAAAATGCTTTTGTAAATGTAGTCTTTCAATGAAAGTGGGCGTTAAAGTGGACGTGTCAATAAAGTTTCTGCTAATAAATACAACTTAGATATTTCAATACAGTCCTTTATTTTCCCAAAAACTTTATCAATAGAGAAATTACATAAATTTAAGATAAATCGTTATATGGGAGGTAGGCGTTAAAGTGGGCGTGTCACCTAAAATTTTTGGCACAACAATAACATTGATTAGAAGGATATATGTAGCAAATTTCATCATCATACCTCTAATTTTGTCGGTTTTATGAGCTTTGTAATTTCATTAGCGGCAGATAACGTGAAAAGTGGGCGTTATAGTAGGCGTGTCAAAATTGTTTTTGCTAATGAGTGCAACTAAGGTATTTCAATATAGTCCTTTATTATTCCAAAATCTATATTAATAGAGAAATTATATGAATTTTGGGTAAAACGTTATATGGGAGGTGGGCGTAAAAATGGGCGTGGCACATTGATTTTCCGTTACAAAAAAGCCTCTTACCAAAAAACAAAGTGTGCAAAATTACAGAGTCGTACATCCAATTTTGTTGCTTTTATGATGTTTTTGTTTTTAAAAATACCGAAAAATACAATGTGCGGTATAAATTTTCGTACATTTTGATCGATAACTCCTTTCCTAATGCATAGATTTAGATAATTTTCGGGGAATATTGTTTTAAATCAGGAAATATATATTCGAAGTTTCATGAGTCTACGTTCATGCGTTTGGACACAATTCCATTTTATTCGATGTTCGAAGGTCACGGTTTTTTCGACCTACTCTTGCATTACGAGCTATAACTCTCTTCCTAATATTCCGATTTAGCCCATTTTCAACATCAAACAAACCTTGTCTATAAGAAAGATTCTGATAAAATTTGAACCACCTAGCTTTTTCGGTGCGACCTCTATCATGTTTTCAACAGACGGACGGACATAGCTAGATCGGCATAAAATCAAACCCCGATTCAGAATATATATACTTTATGGGGTCTAAAATGGTTATTTCGATGTGTTACAAACGTAATGACAAAATGAATATACCCCCACCATTTTTTTGGTGGCGGGTATAAAAATGTGTTTACAGAATTAATTTTGTTAATTGTTTTTTGTCCTCCCTGTAAAGTTTTAAAATATGGACTTTTAATGTTAAGCCAGTGATATGTGTTAAACCAGGTTGTTCTCTATCTGTGTGGCAAATTTCATTTAGTTCTGTTCAGCCGTTTCTGCACTATTGAGTAGCAAAGATCCAAACATACAAAAATTCACAACCTTTTGTAAGAGTTGTACGTCGCGACGTAGCAGTTGTACACATTTTGTTGGTAATTTCTACATTATTATACCCTTAACAGTGAGTGTAGGGGATAGGCTTGTCATTCCATGTAATATTTTTACAATATTCATTTCCGACACTATAAAGTATAAATTTTCTGAAAGCTTTTGAATAGGGGAGTCGATTAGGCGTTTTCAGTCTGTCCGTGTGTATGTTAATATCAACATTTTAAAGCACCACGGCATTGCCAAGACCCGTGTAAGGTATCAGAAATATCAGAAATATTCGGGAGCAGATTGGTATTTTAAATCAGCTTTATCGCCCCATAACTGTTCTTTTTTTCATTGTTACCATTTTAAGATTTCGTATGCCTCTGAAGATATTTATACACAATTTTTAACAAATCAGTCACTAATCGCCAAAGTTAAAGGCAAACGTTTTTTTTAAATGTATATTTTTTTCAATTTATCAAATTTGTTTAAACTCCTAAGCAATTTTTGAACACGTTTAAGATACTAAATTATAAGCCGTAATATCAGAGATTATTTCTAAGTAAAAGTAACTAATCGATTTGATATTCATGAACAATTTTGGACGAATTGGTCATTAATCAACTCCTAAATAATTTTTAAAAACGCTTAAGTAGTCTCAAAAATTATTTCTAAGAAAAACTAATCCGTTTGAAACCAATTCAAATACAACTGCTTCGGTGTTTTTCCTAAAATTTAAAAACGAATATATATATTTTTCAGTTTCTACACAACTGAGAGAGTTAATATGGGGACCAAGTGAAAGGGCCTGAATATTAAAATATTGTTAGCTATGAAAAGAAAAAAATTCAAGATAGCGTCCTAGATAAAATGGCGAATATAAGAGTCAAATATAGTAGTAACATCTTTGTACTCTTTTACCCCACAATATTGGTATCAAATAAGAACTTGACAAGTACAATATAGTAAACTATTCAAAAGTGTAAAATTCTTCTGAAACAAAATGGCGGAACAAATATTTTTAACATCAACAATATGGGTATGAAATGATAGGGATTGACAAGTAGAATATAGTTTACTATGTACAAATTTAAAATCAAAAATGGCATCGGATATAATAAAGAAAATGGCGTATTACATGAAATCTATAATATATGTTAAGCAACGATGTGGTGTTTATAACGATAATGACAATGAAGAGTGTTACTAGATTCAACACGGCCGAATATGGCGCTCTTATTTTTTATTCAACACTTACAACAATTTTACCTGTGTTTATAGAATGTCGTATAAATATATCAAGCTGGAAAAATAAGTAATATTGCCGTTTTTCTTAAATATGTAGAAGTGAATTTCTTATACCCTTCGACTCCTACGACAGGTTGTGAATTAAGCAATTATATTAGTAGGATAAAACCCACAGCAGTAAAGAGTAAACATGTTTGTTTAATTGCAAGGCATATTTATTCATCAGGTAATTGCAGTTCGGAGAGAACTTTCTTGCTTATATTTTTTTATAAGAAGTTTGACATTTGAAATAAATTAGAAAAGAGAGAAAATTGTTTTTTATTTATGCATTTTGACAGCTGAAACTTAAAATAAGTGTTGAAAAAAATAATCAGTTGACGAATCAAGAGTACCTGATGAATAAATATGCCTTGGTTTAATTGCTGTAAATTTTACAATAAAAACTAGAAATCGGATATCAGATTAACTTTTCAATGTTTAAAACGTTCTCAAACCTATGTTTATAATACATTACTTATGAGATAGATAAATATTATTTTATGTCGATACATTTTGATACATTTTTAAATTTGATATAACTGATATAGAAATTAATGTGTATTTTTAGATTTAATGGTTCGATTAGTAGATTTGTATCGTAATGTTACAAAACAACAGACTGTTTATGAAAAATTTATCGAGACTTTCTGTGAGGTTGAAGTCTAAGAAAATAGATTTTTACGGAGAGAACATAATTCTGTTAGTTGTTAAATATTAACAATTTACCTTTTTAATAAAACAATAAATTCCTTTAACTACATATCCTACTTAATAATTAATGCGAATGTTTGGATGTTTGTTACTCAATCACGCAAAAACGGCTGTACGTAACTTGATTAACACATATTATACCTTTTATCACAATAATCAGGCAATTTCGCAGAATTATGCGCAAAATATTTCTTTGGCTTTTAGTAAGTCGGTTGTTCAAAGGTTTCGAGTGTCCAAATTTTTACGTATTATCGAAAAAAATTTAATTATCCTACGTCGTCTATAGAAGTATTAATTCTTAAATATTTACATTAAATTCTATTACACTAATAAAATAAATATAAATGTATGTATGTTTAAATGTTTTAATATTTCTACTTAATCACGCCAAAAATTACTAAATGGATTTAAGTGAAACTTGCCACACAGATATACTTACATATAACTACCTTTCGTGCCGATAACTACACAGAAGATGTCGCGTGCACAGGAAAATGTGTATACATACATAAATATATATGTATGTAAAATTAATCTTGCTTGTCGGGGGTAAAAGCATATTTTATATTTTTACCAACATGCAATTTTTCATATCCACAAAATCCTGTTAGACGTTCAACAAGATAATGTATAAAAAATGTATTTTTTTATTGTTTTTATAACTTTTAGGAATTATTTATTTCCCTGGTCAGTATCATGGAGCTAGAAGTAAACGTCAATCTGACAACGCATCATATATACCATATAACAATGTACCAATGGGAGCAACACATTATAAAGGACGCCTTTTTGTAACTATGCCAAGGAGAAGAGTTGGCATACCATCAACATTGAATTATATCGATTTGAACAAAGATGCCACACAAGAAAGTCCAAAATTAATCGCATATCCCGATTTTGAAACTAATCAGCTAACGGTAAGACTATTGTAGCATCTTATTATATCTATATACTCATGTACTGTATTAGAATAGTTTTCCAATTGCCCGGGATCCCGGAAATTCCCGCTCAAGACAAAATTATACAAAACTAGCAACATATCCTCTACTGTGACAACATAGTGGGGCTATTTACACCTTTTATACCCACCACCAAAAAAATGGTAGAGGTATATTCTTTTTGTCATTTCGTTTGTAACACATCGAAATATACATTTTAGACACCATAAAGTATATACTTTTTGAGTCCTGGTATCATTTAAGGACGATCTAGCTATGTCCGTTCATCTATCCGTCTGTTGAAAGCACGATAAAAGTCGGACCGAAAAAACTAGGGGCTCAAATTTAAAATTTGAGTTGAAAAAAGCCCCATCTAAAGAATTTAATTAAATTTGATAATGCTCCAACGCCCAATCAGCAAATTCACTGCCTGCACGTGATCCCTTGTCTTGATTTCCTTTACTAATTTAAACTAATGCGCGTGAAAATGCGTAATAAAATTTATTTCATAGAGCTTCTTAAAATGTTAAATTCCAAATGCAAGTTTCTGGATTCTCGGCCACACTTACACCTTTACTGCGGCTATATTTTCGTGCAACCGAAGAGTATGAATAATGTTCTTCTTATTCATTAGCGTAATTTGAACTCAAATTTTGTAAACAAACGCCTAACTATCGGCACGTAATTGCGACCGAATATTTGACTTATTTCAATGTGTTTTTACAATAATTAAACATTGTTCGTTTGAATACTTCATCATATTCCGAAATAGCATGGTCTGTACGAGATAACTGTAAGAAAATACAATGTACTGTATTGTATACTTGTATTAAAATAGAGGCAAATTTAAACTTGGCGCCCATGTTGGGATACCGATATAACACAAAAATGCGATTTTTTAGTTTTATACATTGCATAACATTTATTATATAAAAAGCTAGTTTTTTTAATTACATAAATTAAGGGACAACTATTTTAAAAATAAAAATTTACCCTTCACAGCCCGAGATATTGTAAGTAATAAAAATTTTGACATATCGAGACGAAAAACTAATATGTATAGAAAAAAAAACAAGTACTAGTGCTATATTCGGCCGTGTCAAATCTGATTATACCCTTCACCGTCATGTACATAGAGATAATGACCACATCGTAGCTTAGACTAGATTTCATGCAATACGCTATTTTCTTAATTATTTCCGACGCTTTCTTTCTTTGATTTTGAATTTTTACATAGTTGCTGTATTCTACTAGTCAAGTCCTTTCTTTTGATACCCATATTGCTGGGATTAAAAAAGTTCGCTCCGCCATTTTGTTTCAGACGCCAGCTTGGATTTTACACTTTTTTATAGCCTACCACATTGTACAGGTCAAGCCCTTTTAATTAATGCCAATATAGTGGGAGTTAAAAGGGACAAAGTCGTAACTACTATATTTGACTCATATATTCGCCATTTAATCTTGAATTTTTTCTTTTCATGTCTAACTCATTTGATCCCCAAATTGGCTCCCTTCGTTGTATAGAAACTAAAAAATATATATTTTCGTTAATAAATTTTAGGAAAAACACCAAGGCATTTTTACTTTGGAGCTTATATCTCAGTTGGTTTCAAATCGATTTGTTAGTTTTTCTTAGAAATAATTTCCGAGATTACGGCTTAAAACTTGGTAGCTTAAACGTGTTCAAAAATTGCTTAAGAGATTGAAAAAATTTGATACATTGAAAAAAATATATATTTCTACAAATTTTTTAATTTACTAAATTATTATATTTTATTTGATTGTTGGGTTTAATCTGATCTTTGTACATTTCACTGGTGCTTATACCAGATCGTCAGTAGACCTTTTATCCGAATTCTTGAAAAATTTTAAAATTCTTAACAAAATGAGAATTCAAAAATAAAACAAAAAACTATAAAAAGCTTCCTCAAAAACCCAACCAACATTTTTTCTTTTTTATTTTTCGGTTGCCATTATTGCCAAATGTGAAATGGATTAGAATAATCAAATACTTTAAAAAATAAAAAACTACATTTTTTTTAATTGCCTGCGTATACAGCAAAGCTGCTATAACAAAAGCGTTTCCGGGAATTCCCGCAAAAATTTCCTTGGAATTCTTTTTTTTTTTTGAAAAATGTGTGGAATCCCGGAAAATAACGAATAAAAAACACTAATATATTTTATACTTGTAGTCCAATTTAAATCACTTAGTTTCGGTCTATCGCACTAATGTCGACAGTTGCAGTCGCTTATGGTTTATCGATACTGGAATGTTGGAATATCCAAGTAAGTATTCTTGCTAAGCGTTTCTTTATTTTTCACATTGAATGTTCTTTTAAATTCTTTTAATTTTTAGATAATTTTATGCAAGTTCAAAGACCCACAATTTGGGTAATTGATTTAAGCACGGATAAGGTTATACGACGTTTTGAAATACCAACATCTATCGTAGCTGAGGGCCGTGGTTTAGCTAGTATAACACCCGATACGGATAAGGGATGCGATAAAACATTTGCCTATATACCAGACTTGCTGAACAATCAGCTCTATGTGTACAGGTATATTAAGAAGTTATAAGATTTTTTATTCAAAACAAAAAAGAGAAATGACCTTGCAAAATACACAAAAATTAAAAAATGTTTTTACATATGTATGTGAAAACCTCTTAAATATTGTTTAATTAATTATTTTTTTTTAGTTATTGTCTAGACCTTTATTAGCTCTTTTTTATGTAAATTATGGTTATGTGATTCAAACAATATTTAATAAGGAATTTTGTTTTAGACGCGATATTGGATTTAAAAATTTTCTGTATTTACTGTAGTCAAGTTGTTTAATTTGTTACCTATATTGGGATGTTGTGGTCATTTTATATTTTAAATTTTTTCAAGGTGTACTGTATTCTAAAAAAATAAAGGCAACCGTATACTTTTTGAATTAAAAAAAAAACAAGTAAGAGCACTATATTCGGCTGTGTCGAATCTTTTATACCCACCACCAGTTTTCCGTTCTTTTGTAGCTAGGGTTTTTTTTACCGATTTGTTTCCCGGAAATGCGAGATTTATTTTTTAATATCCCGGGATCCCGAAGCAAAACAAAAACTTTTTATTAAAAATCATAAAATAGTTTATAATGTAAAAAAAAACTACAAAACTATAAAAATCAATAAAGAAACTTAAATTTAAAATATAAATTGAGTAAAAATATTTTTTATAGAAAAAAATATTATTCTCTAGATACGAGATCAAATATGAGCACAAAAAAACAAAAATACAGGTACTTCAGCTATGAGATCAAAAATAAAATCATTAGAATTCAATTTCAATATAAACAATATAAACATCTGCTTTCGAATCGTAGCCACCTTTTTTATTTCCCGGGATCCCGAAAAATAATCCCGGGAAATCGGGAAGATTAAATAACTCAAAAAAATAACTTCCCGGGAAATAACCCAATTTATAGCACAAAATATATTTGTTTATTATTAACAGTAATCGCTATGCAATAATCGCTTTATACTAAAATATGTATCACTTTCTTTGTATAACTTCGATATGCTAGTAAAATGTTTTCGTAAATGTAGTCTTTCAATGAAAGTGGGCGTGTTGAAATTATTTCTACTAATGAACGCAACTTAGATGTTTCAATATAGTCCTTAATTATTCCAAAATCTTTATTCATAGAGAAATTATATGAATTTGAGATGAACCGTTATATGGGAGGTAGGCGTTAAAGTGGGCGTGTCACCTAAATTTTCCGGCATAACAATAACATTGAATAGAAGGATATTTGTAACAAATTCCATTATCGTAGCTCTAATTTTGTCGGTTTTATGAGCTTTTAAATTTCATTAACAGTAGATAACGTGAAAAGTGGTCGTAATAGTAATAGGCGTGTCGAAACTATTTTTAATAATTAATGCAACTTAGATGTTTCAATATAGTCCTTTATTATTCTAAAATCTTTATTCGTAGATAAATTATATGAATTTAAGGTTAGACGTTATATGGGAGGTGGGCGTAAAAGTGGACGCGGCACCCTAATTTTCTGGTGCCTAGAGGATATACGTAGCAAATTTTATCATAATGCCTCTTATTTTGTCGTTTTTATGAGCTTTTAAATTTCATTGACGGTAGATAACGTGAAAAGTGAGCGTTATAGTAGGCGTGTTAAAGTTGTTTTTGCTAATGAGTTCAACCTAGGTGTTTCAATATAGTCCTTTATTATTCCAAAATCTATATTAATAGAGAAATTATATGAATTTTGGGTAAAACGTTATATGGGAGGTGGGCGTAAAAGTGGGCGTGTCACATTGATTTTCCGTTAAAAAAAAGCATTTGGCCAAAAAGTCACGTGTGCACAATTTCAGAGTCGTACATCCAATTTTTTTGCTTTTATGACGTTTTTGTTTTCAAATATACCGAAAAATACACTGTGCGGTATAAATTATCGTACATTTTGATCGATAACTCCTTTCCTAATGCATAGATTTAGATAATTTTCGGTGAAAAATATTGTTTTTACTCAGGAAATATATATTCGAAGTTTCATGAGTCTACGTTAATGCGTTTGGACACAATTCCATTTTATTCGATGTTCGAAGGACACGGTTTTTTCGACCTACTCTTGCTTTACGAGCTTTAACTCTCTTCCTAAAATTCCGATTTAGCCCATTTTCAATACCAAACAAACCATGTCTATAAGAAAGATTCTGGCAAAATTTGAGCCCCCTAGCTTTTTTGGTGCGACCTCTATCGTGCTTTCAACAGACGGACGGACATAGCTAGGTCGGCATAAAATCAAATCCCGATTCAGAATATATATACTTTATGGGGTCTAAAATCGATATTTCGATGTGTTACAAACAGAATGACAAAATGAATATACCCCCACCATTTTTTTGGTGGCGGGTATAAAAACTGAAAAAAAAATTTGATTTTTACAATTTTTTTCATATTTCTTTAGGGTATATGTTTATTTTAAATATTTTCCTTGAAGAAAAGGCTTAAGAATTATTTTATATAATTTAAAGACCTTTCGGATTTGCACCCTATTTCCAACATTGTTTAAAAGTTACAAATTTAAAAAAAAATTACTTTTCAAAGTGCACAAAGAAATTGCAAAATTACTTTTTTATTAATTTTATTTTTTTACTAGCCAATCCCGGCGCGCGTTGCTACGCCCCTTAATGAATAAAAATGCATTCTGAATTTTAATTGCATACCAAAAATTATAACTGTTTTTTTAATGAGCGTGTACTGCCCACTTTTCTATCACGAAACTGTATAGTCATGACAGCTCAATATATGTGTGAAAAGTTTCAGAAAAATCGATCTAGTGCAAGTAGCTAAAAATTATAACTTATTTTTATGGGCGTGGCACTGCCCACTTTTTATCACCCATAAACACTTTTTTTGGTCACTCAGTACAAAGATTTTTATATGCACTATTTTCAATTATTTCCTATTTGTGTGCAAACGTTTCTAAAACCTTAAAAACGAAATATTAACTAAGAAACTAGACAAATTAGCCTTTCCAACGGTATGTTACATACCTAATTAAGATTCTATACCCTCGATACTCTATTACCAACAATATGTTAGCCTCAGGAATAAAAACATTTTGCTGCTCTACCAATTTTGAAATTTTTTATTTTTTTTATCTGCAATGATAATTAAACTAATATATAATAAAGATATAAATAAAATAATCGATTTTAATCTTAGTCACATTAAATCCATTTATATATTTAGTTACTATTTTTACGCCTACCCAGTCTTTCATCTCCCTTATTTATCACTTTAAGTTGCTGCTTTTTTCTCAATCCTTTCTTGGCGTTACTACGTTTAGCTATTGATTATACTGGTGGTTTAATTTTTGGGTTTGGAAAGAAATCACATTGAGTAGAGGTTGAAAAGCATGCACAGAGGTTGCTGAGCATGGGATTCTCACAATCCCATGCAAAAAGAAGGGAAAAACTTTAGACAGCGAAACTGAAATTATAGTAATTCAGTTTTATCAGCGAGATGATATCAGTCGCCTAATGCCAGGTATGAAAGACTGGGTATCTGTACGAATCGATGGCAAGAAAGTTCAAATGCAGAAGAGGATAGTTCTCTACAACCTGAACTAGTTATTTTCAACATTTTAATCTAAACACGAGGTTGTTAAAATAGGCTTCACAAAATTTACTCACCTGAGGCCAAAACATTGTGTTTTGTCAGAAACTTAAATTTTTTTTACAAGCTTACAGGTCTTCAAAATTCTGCAAAATTTTTTACATATAGTAAACAAATAAAAGCCGAATCTGATAACGCCGTTCAAAATCATGTACATAGGTATAATGACCACATCGTAGTTAAGCCTAGATATGTTATACGCCATATATCTTTAATATTTCCGACGGCATCTTTAATTATAAATTTTTATATAGATAACTGTATTCTACTAATTAAGCCTTTTCATTTAATACCCATACTGATGCGGTTAAGAAAAAAAATTCCGCCATTTTGTTTTAGAAGCCACCTTGGATTTTACACTTTTCATATAATTTATTGTATTCTACTGGGCAAGCCCTTTCATTTGATACCAATATTGTGGGGGTTAAAGGGGACAAGTCGTTATTACTGTATTTTACCCATATGTCCGCCATTTTATTAAGGACGCTATCTTGGATTTTTACTTATTCATAGTTTACTGTATTTAACGGGTCAAGCCATTCTATTTGATACCAATATTGGGGGGTTCAAGGAGTAACATTTTGAAATACCAGATTTGACACATATGTATATAAATTTATTGTCCGCCATTTTGTAGTGGTAAAGGGTATAAAAATTTAAATTAATATTGGTATTAAATAAGGCGGACTTGACTAGTAGAATTCAGTTAACAATGAAAAAATAAAAACCAAAAATATAGTATTTACAAAATGATCTGCAGCCTTATTCTGTAACTCGCTAAAGCTAAATCTCTATCGCTAAAACTCTAAAAAATATATTGAAAGAATATATGTTAGCCAAAAATCTGTAAATTTTTTTTTTAGGGTTTTAGTGATAGAGATTTAGCCTTAGCGTGTTACAGAATAAGGGCCGTTTACTTGGAGATTCAGGCTAAAAAAATCTCTAAATATATTTTTTAGAGTTTTAGCGATAGAGATTAGCTTTAACGAGTTACAGAATAAGGCTGCTGATGTACCAAATTATCTACTTGATATGGTTGTCAAATAAAAAGACCATCAGGTCTCTTAAGTGTTTTACTATCAGACGATTTTTTAGGTATAAATCGTTTAGAGATTTATATTCGGCAGCAGCTTTTGCCCTGTCTCTTATATTTTTGGCGTATTTACGATTGTTCTGCCTGTCGCTACGTTTTACCTACACGGTTTAAATTATTATGAATCTGTTGAAGTTGTTTTAAAGCACGATATTCAGAGCTGTTCTTTGGTCTTCTAATATAAGATTCCAAATTGTGTCAGAGTTCCATTATTTACGTGTTATAGTTGGAAAGCCCTGCAGAGACTTCTGAGTTTTTAGAAGTATAACTTTTGTGGCAGTTCAGTCATTCAACTGTAAGTGTATATACAACGTAGCTTTCAGTGTTCGCTACGGAAATGGTTAGCTGCTTCACTTGTCTTATGTGTAAGCTTCAAGTTTTCGGTTATTGACATCTTGAATGCCTGCAGGATAGTGGTAATAAGTAGGTGGTGGGACTAGCAGCAACGACTATAATTTTGTTTCTTACAGCAATTTCCTGCTTATGCTGAAGGGGTCGATCTGATTTTCGGTCCTATGTCTGAAGATACCCAAGTCACTTTATGGAATTAGGCTGCCACCAATTACTAGATCATTTGTGACATACATATCGGCATCCGACATGTGGGTACCATTGTCGTTTGTTTATTTTTCGATCGATATTATTGGAGCTGAATCGTGAATTAAAATCTCCTCCTTTTTTAAAAATGTACCCTCTTTGAGTAGATGCTATAGCTCTTTCCAGCTATTCGTATAATTCTTCTTTCTCCCGTTCACTTAATCTCGTACGTTAATTTTAATTCTAATGGCCATATTAAAAATCAATTTATTAAGACTTTAAAAAACTTAAACTTTTGGTTGAACTTAAAAATTGATTGTGAATTAAGTTATGTTTTGAATAAAAACTCTCGATAGATTTCATTTTTGAACAATTGACGATGACATCAATTACAAATATTTTACTTTTTGTAATTTGTATTTCTTTAGCTTTGAGATGAATAAAATGTGGTCATTTGAACACAATTATTTCCATTTCGATCCCATTGCTGGTGATTTTAATATTGGTGGTCAATCTTTTAGCTGGAATGATGGCATTTTTTCCGTCAGTTTAGGACCAAAAGAACGGGATGGCTCACGCAACGTTTTATTTCATGCAATGGCAAGTAATAACGAATTCGTTGTTAACAATCAAGTGTTGCAAAACGAAATAACGGCTCAAAATGGTAATTATGACAGAGATTTTCGTTTATTGGGAAGTCGCGGTGATCAAAAACAATCGACAATGCACGAATACGATCCACGCACTGGTGTAGTGTTCTATGCAGAAATTCAACGTTATGGTATTGGATGCTGGAATACTCGTAAGCCATTTACAGCTGCTAATCACGGTCAAGTCGCACAAAACGAACAAACTATGATATATCCAAGTGATTTGACGGTAATAAACTAATAATTAAATGTTTAATATAAGACTTGTCTTTGACACGTTCTTTTTTTTCCAATTTTTAGATTGACGAAGATGGCACCATGTGGGTTATGACAAATTCTATGCCAGTTTTTATTTATTCTACTCTAGATACGAATAAGTTTAACTTCCGTGTTTGGAAACAAAATACGGCAATTGCTGGTCGAAACACAGTATGCGCTTAATAAAACAATAAACATTTTAGTAAACTTGATATTTTAAAATGTCTTTTTATTTATTTGTATAAGTAACTGAAAATGTTAAACAAATATTTTAGAAATACATTGGAATTTTTCTCATTATGCTTACGCTATACTGAAATGAAAATATATCACATTCATAAAATTAATTTGTTTTATTACATAAAATACCAAACACAAAATTTAAAAGTATTTATTATTTCGAAAAATAGGCACTATAATATTGCATCTGATTATCTAAAATAATAATGATAATTATAAACATAAGGGTGGACAAAAAAAAGCAAAAATCAAATTATATACATTATCGATTTTTTGTTCATTTAAGCAATCTTATCATAGTTTTATGTTTGCCGCAAAGGTTGCAATTGACCACAGTTTACAAGAAAGGAGATTCCAAATCGGGTTATAGGGAAGGTCGCTAGCTACATATATGCATATGTATGTATCTGTGGCAGTAATGAAAAACTGCTTATGTCCGTTTTTATAGTTTTTCAAAAAATTTATGATGTGATTTTAAAAAAATAATTTTCTTTAAAGGCAAATTACAGAGCATATTCATTTTCGTGTATAAAGCTAAATTATAAGTTAAAATAAGTTATTATTCCAAATGATATTGTTCTTTGAAAAAATACACACAATAATGTTTTACGTCATAACTTTCTGTAAAGTTGTTTAAAATAGTTGAAAATTTGCCTGAGGGCATTTTTGAATTCCGTAAATTACAATGATTTTATTAACTCAATTTCTGCTTATGTCGACTGAAGCAGTTTTTAATTTTTTGCACAGATATGTATGTATGTAATGAATGTACTTGCTGTTGGATAAAAAATTAAATACGAAATTGTTAAACAAAACACATTTTTGTTGATGATGTAATAAACTGTTTTTGACATCTTTACGATAATTATGTATACAAAAACAAAACGATTGCAGTTTTTGTATTATTTTGTTGTTGTAAAGATAAAAAGCCTTAATTAATTAGCATTAGAGTTGGATCAATCGCTTAGTTTTTACCAACCTAGTTAATTTTTTTCACTATCCACAATTAAATTAAAATGAAGTTTTTGGAAAAAGTAAACAAGATTATTAGCAAAAATTAACTAAAGTAACAAGTCGGGACATAAGTCTAATGGGCCTTGTTAAAATGAACTCAATCCTGAATAAAGAAAATATTAGTTGAAACCCTAATTAAAAAAAAATAAATTAAAATACAATTAATTTTCATTAATTTCTTTTGCTGAGTTGTCCTGTTAAACTTAGAAAACACGAAAGACTGCTTAAAACTGCTGCAAATAATGAAATATTAAAACAAATAAGTACAATTGTAATTGTAAGCATCTTAAAGAATAGTTTCTTAAATGACTACTAAACCTTTTTAAGTCAAACACTTGACAAATTTTGTTTATATTTTTAAAATTTTTTTTTTTTTTGCAAATCAATAAGTTGTGATGAAGTGGTGTTTCCTTTATACATGTTTACTTAATTTAATTAACAAATTTTCCTCTAAATATTTCTATATATTTTTTTATAACTATGCCAAAAATGTTTGTAAATTTGAGATGAGTATTTTTTTTTAGTTATTGAAGAAAAAATTATCTAAGTTTTAAAAATTTCATATTATTCCTAAGATGTAATACTAAAATGTGTATAAAAAATGTAATTGCAAAAATAGATATAGGTGTATATATATTTGATAGAGTGTTGTCTTTATATATATGTATATATTAAAATGTCTAAGTTAGTATATAAATACTATATATAAGTATTTGTATAAATATATGTATGTATGTCAAAAATGTATAACATACATATAGTGTTGTCTAACATAAATATACTGACTTCATAAGTTTTGTTAAATATTAACAGCGTTATTCATACCAAGATCGTTCGTTAACTTAAAACCGAATTGTATTCGCTTAAAGAAAATGTAGTTAACGAGAATATAAATTGAGAGACAGTTCTTCTACTTACTAAGTATTTTGAAGATTATACTGGACATCAAATACTCTTGTGTTTTTTAAATTAAATTTCATGAAATCAATAAAAAATTAATCCACTCGGAATGTTATTTTTTGCATTGTAATTATTATTTGATATTTTTGTTAGTACAATTTGCTTTATATTTCTCCTTTTATCGTATCAGTTATGGACCAAAAGATAGGGTTACTCTTATTTCGTATATAATTTCTAAATTAAAAAGGAATTATGTATGATTACAAAAAAGTTTTTACTAGTTTTTACAATTGTTAGTAGTCCTTTTAAAAACGTTAATCTGACAGCTCTTTGCAATTCAAGAAAATACAGTAAATCAATTAAAATTTTCACACGTTAAGCTTAAATTAAACGTGACATAACCATACAAAACAGCTGTTTGAACCAAACCTTTTGAAAATAATATATTTGATAATAGGTGACTAGCCAAAGCCAACGTCAAATTTCCAAAACCATTGAAAGATCGCAAATCTTTGTTTTTAATGCATAACAACGTAAAAAATCTTTATTTAAAAGGTAGGCTACGAAAAGCTTCTGCTAAAGAGGATAATCACATGAGTTATTATCAACTCGAAATCATTTTAAGTCGGCTGCCAGAAGTTGATATTTCTACTAGAACTGTGTGTGTATTTCCACTAATTGGTAGACAATTTTTTTTGGGTTGATAATCCAGAAAGGTCCTAATGCTAATTGTTGAAATGGGTTAATGAAATTTGTACATTTTGGTATTTTTTTTTTTATATTAAATTATAAAAACCCTGTAAATAGTTTTTTGACATTATATTTCCTGTATCTAATAACATATTAATAAGGTAAGCTTGTTCTGAGAAACACGTGCGTTATTAACTTAGTTTTATCTCTGCCAATAATTGATTAACTTCAACTGTAAATTTCTTTAGGTTATGGGAGCAAATTGGAGCGAGTAATTGAAACCGAAAAGTTAACGGGCAGATACAATTATCACAAATGGAGATTTGCTGCGAAGTTTAGTTTTTTTTTATGCATTTTCAACTGCAGTGTTAAGTCTGTGTTATTGTATGGCTGTTCTACCTGGAGCTTAACAAAAGAATCCATTCGTAAAATCCAAACATTTATAAACAAATGCTTAAGGCAAATTCTTAACATCTTTTGGCCTAATTGGATTACAAATGAAGCACTGCTGCAGATGGCGAACTCTAAGCCGGTAGAAATCGAAATTCGCAAACGCAAATGGACGTGGGTAGGTCATATATTGCGAAGACCACAATCAGAAATAGCAAGAATAGCCTTAGATTGGAACCCACAAGGACAGCGCAGACCTGGTAGACCCCGAAACACCTGGGTGCGCTACCTGAAACAGGAATGTGAACTTGCTCGAGTTTCATGGAATCAAGCTAAGGCGATTGCCAGAGATAGACAAAGATGGAGAGAATTTGTTGACGCCCTATGTTCACTTTGAACTTTTATTTAAGTATTAATTAAAAATCGATATGTATTTCTATTTCTATTTCTATTTCTATTAATATTTAATTAAAAAAAGGACATATATATATATATAGATTTGCTGCAGAACATGCGTTAAAGCTTCAAGGCTAATGGCAGGCAATTCTTAGAACTGAACAAAAAGCCGACGTTCAGGAGAAGGCGATGTCAAGACTTGTCTGTACACTTCACCGAACTTGTAAAGTGTGGTTGAATTTTAAGGGCCAATGTTGAATGTGAACCTCACCTAAACGTCAAGTTTTTTTCTGCATTTCATTCTCAATTTCAGACTAATTCAATTTGAACCATGGAAAGGTTCACAATCGAGCAACGCGGTAAAGTTATTCAGGCTTATTTTGAAAATGGGCGTTCAAATCAAAATGCATTTCGAACACTTTGTAATTCTTTTGGTCAACAAATTCGTTAAAAATCGTACACAATCGGGAGAATTGTGAAAAATATTTAAATTTCAGAAAAACAGGTCTGTATGAAGTGTGAAAACATCTGTTAATGCCTTTTTAGTTTGCTGAACGAAAAACTTTGCTGTTTTTCGCGATCGCCGAGGTCGCAGCGGCCATTTTGCCGATATTTTGTTCCATTCATAATTGAACCATACTAATATTATCATAATAAAAAGAAATGACAATAGTCTAAATAATTTGTGCTTTATTCAAAATCAACATCGGCCCTTACATTTTAATCACCCTTTACAGACACATTTAAATTTAAGGAATAACTACAGCTAAACTTATTCATGAGAAAAATTCCAATCATTCTGAAGATGATCATTCTAATAGTGATAATGGCCAGAATATGCAAGATAGTGTTGGAAAACAACAAATAATATATCAGATCATGATGACGAAATCTACTTGGTTTTATGTCCAGTGAAACTGCTGTACATAGTGAGGACGAAAATAAAGTAGAATTACGTTCATCTAGAATAACGCGCCCACCGAATTGGAGTGACTACGTAACGTATGCAGTTGTTAAGGCCACAAAGCTCTTAATTGCAATGAAAATATGTTCTGGAAAGAAGCGATCAATGATGAAATTGATTTGTTAAAAGAAAAAAAGACGTTTACCATCGAAGACAACGGCAGTGAAAGGCAAATTTCTACTAAATGAATATTTAAATTAAAACATGATGAAAATGGTTGTGCTCAACGGTCCAACGTAGATTACAACGAGACTTATTCGCCAGTCAGAAGGTACTCATCGTTAAGATACTTGTTTTCAATGGCTGTTCAATTAAACCTAAAAATGGATCATTTAGATATATATATGTACCGCATTTCTACAAGGCGATTTAGTAGAATCAATTTTTATTAATACACTTGAGGGTTTCAAGATTCCAGATGGCAAAATAATGCAACATGGTTTTTGTAAAGGTAGATCTACATACCCCTTTCCGGTCCTGCCTACACAATTGTGTAGGTAAATTTAAGGTATTTTAATGAGAAGCTTTTATTTATTCGACGAAAATATCATCGACAGTAATAGAAAAGTTAAACCAATTAATAGACCCTTATTATGGAAAAGGGGAATGTTCAACCATTTTAAGAGTCCGTTGCACCAAATTTGCCATCAGCCAAAGGACCTCCTCCTTCCAATAAAATATTTAGGGCGATATTTTACTGATGAGCATTTTGAACAAGCAGCACACTACACCAATATGTACCACCACAAAATGTTTGGCACTGAGTTAAAGACCGATGCAACAGAAATAAGGCAATCACACGGTGCTCATTTATATTTTGGTTGTATAAAACTTCCTCGCGTGAGGAGTACTGGGAGCAAAGGTTTGGCAAAAATATTGTATCTCAAAAGATGGCACGAAATCGTTTGTTTTTCTGCAAAAATATCTTAATTTTGTTAACACTGCAGATACTCCAGCAGAAGCCTCTTCAAATTACCTTTGGAAGGTCCAACCAATTATTGATGATGTTCGATCTCGATGCCTTGACATTCCCAGGAATTTCGCTGTTCCTTTGAAGATTACCAGGTGGACTGCGGCAATACGTACAAAAAAAAAAACGCGACCAGTCGGTCTTAAAAATTTCGTTATAACTTCGTCATCAGGTAGTTTTTTTAAATTATTTATTGATATATTGTTTAGTATTATATATACATATGTATACTATTTTATTATTCAGGTATTGTTTTAGATTTTAAAATCTACCAAGGCTCTAAAACACCATTAGGTGATCGAACACTTGGTTTAGCCTCAAGTGTTGTTCTGCGTTAAGTAAGGACTTTGCCAAGCAACTCCTCAGTTATTTTCGATAGGTATTTTACTACTTTACCGCTTTTGGAGTGATTGGCAAAAAATAATCTTTATGTAACTAACACCATTCAAGCAAACCGTTTGCGAAAAATAAATTTAAGAGAAGATAAATTGATGAAAAGAGGAGATTCTGAAACTAAAACAGTAACACTTGCTTCCACCGCATGTGATTAGGATCCTGTCGGTGTTTAAAAAGATGGGACAAGCAAGAAAAACGCCGAGTAGAAGTAACTAGTCCTGCCATCGTTATGGACTACAATAAAAACATGGGAGGAGTAGACATTTGCGACCAAATGATGGAATGTTACAGAACATGGCTTAAATAAAAAAAATGGACTTTAAAAGTGGCGCTCCATTTCCTTGATTTATCAGTGGTTAATGCTAGGATGGAGTACCGCCTCGACTGCAAATCAAAAAGTATTCCCCGAAAATTCGTCAAAGATCTTCTTTTATTTCGACTAGAAATTGCAGAAGCTTTACTATGTGCACCGAAAAGAAAATTGCATGAGTTGAACGAATCAACAAGCAGCTTAGAAAGAGAACAGGAGCAGACACGAAATAAGAACAAGTATTCTCCTTTGCCAGGAAGCAGCAAACGTTTGGATGGAGGGGGTCATTGGCCAGTGATCGACAAACTAAAAACAGCCCGAGCGTGCCGTTACAAACAATGTAATAGTCGTACAAGAACTCGGTGCGAAAAATGCGACGTATATTTGAGCCTTACTTCGGACAAAAACTGCTTTAAGACGTTTCGTATGTCCATTTAATTTTTTAAGAAACCGAAACCAATGAATTATTTGTTATGTTATGTTTTTTGTTATTTTATTTGTGTTGCACAACACGTGAAATAAAAAATTTTTGTTTTTTTAATATTCAATTTTTTTTCTGGAATTTTGACGATGAGAAATCCCAAGACACACCTTTGTGTAGGTCCTGTTTCTAAGGATATGAATATTAGGGTTATAACATTATGCAAATATGAAAAATACCACCATAGCCGTGTGGGACATAAAAAAATATTAAAAAATATGCTGTCACTTTTCCTCTATCGTGAAAAAAATTTCCGCACCGAACGGGTTAAAGTTTTGTTCTGATTTACATATTTATTTTTTTCCATTAAAACTGTTACTCTTGTCTTAAATATCTAAGTAGGTAGTGAATAGGGTTTTTTTCCCGGACTTTTTCGTTTCCCGGGAATGCGAGATTTATTTTCTAATTTCCCGGGATCCCGCAGCAAAATAAATAATAAGTAAATTTATTTTTAAATAATAAAAAACTTTATATTAAAAAGCATAAAATAGTCTATAATGTAAAAGAAACACTTCAAAACTATAAAAAATAATAAAGAAACTTGAATTTAAAATATAAATTGAGTAAAAATACTTTTAATTAAAAAAAATATTCTCTAGATACGAGATCAAATATGAGCACAAAAAACAAAAATGCAGATACTTCAGCTATGAGATCAAAAATAAAATCATTAGAATTCAATTTCAAAAACATGTAAATACAATGTATAATTAAAAAAAAATATAACGTAACAATTTTTAACGGATTAGAAAATAATCTTTTAATACGCTCAAAGCGTTTATTGACTGGTCAGAAAGTCTATTTCTGATTTTATTAACAAATTGCCCTGTTACGGGTGTTGGACGAATAGTCACAAGTGCATTTAGCAAATACATAAATAATATTTTGAGTGTTTTGACCACTTTCTTCTTTCTTTATGGAAATTTTGAAGTATTGGTTACGTGGACTGAGTTTTTTTAATTTTTCACGGAAGTTCTTTCTGATTTTTTATATCAGCTAACTTTTTCTCCCAGATTGGTTTGTGCAATGATCTCATATGACGCATTAATCCGCTGGTGCTTCAGCCTTTACATGAAATTATCTTTGCACATAAAGAGCCTAGAGCAGTGTCATCAGCCTTCTTTTCAAAAACTTCCATACTATTGAACTTTCCATCTAAAACCGTTTCGTTTCTTTTAATATTTAAGAAGAAAAGTTTATAAAATTAACACATTACCTCAAAAAGTATATCAAATTATTTGTAAATATATTTCTAAACATAAAATGAAAAAAACCTTGAAGAAAATATTTTATGATAAAGAAATGTCACAATAAAAACATATGCTTTCGAGTCGTAGCTACTTTTTTCATTTCCCGGGATCCCGAAAAATTATCCCGGGAAAACGGGAAGATTAAATAACTCAAACTCCGTCCCGGGAATTCCCGGAAAAAAACCCTAGTAGTGAAGTTTTTGTTATTACAAATCTGACATTTCGCAAATTATTTCTGTTGGTTCTTAAAATGAAGTATAAAAAAAGTAAAATATTTGTTATAAAAAACTCAAAAATCTGGTCAAAGAATTTTATAAAAAATAAGGATGGTATTGAAAATTTAAAAAAAAAAATACAAAAAATCGAAATACCTTTAAGTGAGTTGAACAAGATCACAAACAAAGAAATTATTATCGGAAGATTTATCGCTTTATGCAAGACAAATAAATATAAAGAGGAAAGGTATGTTAAAATGTCTAAGGAGTTACATAATTTGTGGACCAAGCTTAATATAAGAACCATTAGCATGGATCTTATAAAAAGAAAAATTAGGCGGTTGGTTCTATATTATGAAAAAACCTTAATACGCCCTAATGGTAGTCATTTTCAAGACAACTTAAATATAAGTCGCAAGGCAGCAGATTTACAATCTGAACCAGAATATAATCAACAAGTAACCTTTGATTCAGATTCTTCATTAATGTTTGATAGCGATCATGATGAACACGATGATGACGAAAACTTCATACCAACCGGACGGAATAATCCATCTAAAATGTCGTTAAAATCAGCGATTACATTAGTAACAGAAGCAAAAGTTAGTACAAATAAAGCTGCTGCAATTTGTCCACATTTGGCTAAGTCTGTCATAACAATTTCGACTCCATCTCAAGCCGGAATTTATAAAGCTGTAAAGAAATTATCGGAACAACAGATTATAGAATATATGAATACTATAATACAAAATGAACATAAAGAAGAGGGTTTGAACATTTTTGAAATAATAATGATAATCACATTAGCTTTATTAGTAATTGCCTACATCATAAGACTAATGTATGTAATACTTAAAAACAGACAGTTAAAAAAAATATATATAAAAATAAATTTAATTCAATTTAAAAGAATAATTGTTCCCAATATTACTAATAATTTAACTAAACGTGAAGCAAAATACGGTAAAGAAAAACAAACATTTTCGCTTCACAATTCATTATCAATGTTGTCCAAAATAACAATAATCTTAGTAATTATTGCTTTAATCACATTAATATTACATAGCATGTATAAGTTTATTAATAGTTGTAAAAACAGAAACAATAATAGAAATAAAATAACAGAAGTATACAAATTTAAGATAGATGGAACTAAGTTTAGTAAAACTTTAAGAAATATTAAAGAACTTAAAGAAAAGTCCAGGAAGGACATATTCAAAAAAAAAAAAAAAAAAAAAAAAAAAAAAAAAAACCTTAGACTAGAGGATATAAAAGTTATAACAGGGGAATTTGAGTTAGCACAACTAGAAGAAAAAGAAGAATTAGACAGATTAGAATTTAGCAATATAATTAAGAAAATCAAAGAATACTTAATCGGTGGGATTAAAAACCCATTAGAGACAAAACCATTGGAAATAGGATATACAATGGCAGCATTTTGCATAGAGACGGTTTCTAAAGCACTCCCACTTTTTGCTGGAAACTTTGACGAACTGGAAAGTTTTTAATAACAGCAGAAAACTTGATGAAACAGCAAAACAAGATTTCCTACAATATGTCTACCATGCCAAATTTACCTCAGGGGTAAGAACAGCGATAAGTAGTTATGCGAAACCCGAAAACTTCAATACATTTAAAACACAATTACAACAGAGGTACAAAAACAATTCCAGAATTACAGTCCAAACTAAGCAATATTTACCAAGGGAAAACGTCTGTCAATGCATTCAGGGAAAGAATATTAACAGTAATAGACAACCTAAACAGGTTAGGAATAGAAGAATTTAGTAGTGACGCCACAGAGGCGGAGAAAAATGTCATTATCAGATTGAACTTAAAGCTTGCTCTAGATTCATTTAAGAGAGGAATTAATGATAATTTAACAGAAACAACTATAATTTCCCAAACCGTAGTAATAACGACTACAACTCAAACAATAATAGAAACAACCGAAATTTTGACAACTACACAAGGAATAATAATAATTTCCAAAACAGTAGAAATAACAAATACAATTCAAACAATAACAGAAACAACACAAACTCGTCTGCAAACAACAATTACAACCGTAATTCACATAGCAACAATAATGGAACCTACAGGTATGACAACAATACCAATAGAAGTAACAATTCCAATAGAACCAACAAAAACAGACGTAATGTACATATAGTACAAGACGAGGGAAACGATGAAGGCTCGGAATACAGGGATATTCCGAACAGCCAAAATTAAGAGTATTTAAAGTTTCCAATAATAACACAAATTACAGAATCGCTAAATACAAAAATGAAAATTTAACATTTCTTGTCGACACAGGTGCCGACATATCATTATGTCGCACTAAAACAATTTTTGATGATGAACCACTAAATATAGAGAGTAGATGCAAATTAACAGGCATAACTAAAGAGGAAATACATTCGTTAGGAACAAGTGAACTTGAATTTTCCCTAGCAGACCAAAAATGCAAATTCAAATTTTATCTAGTAGATAACAATTTCCCAATAGAGACGGACGGAATAATAGGAAGAGACTTTTTAAGAGAATACTTGTGCAAAATAGACTACGAGACGTTTACAATTTCTTTGTTCACCAACAATGAAACCATAATTCTGCCAATGCAAACAAAAGCATTTGACACATTAAAAATTACGATACCCCCTCGGACAGAAATTATACAACTATTGAAATTAAACCTCACTGAAGATTGCGTAATACTTAATAACACTGCTCAGCAGCAAAATCCTCCATTAAATAAAACTATGTGGACTATATGGATTTTGATGCGCTGAACTCAAATCCGTTGTCGGTTTTTTTCCATCAGATCGGGATTTTTTTTTTATGGGCGTGGCAAATTTTTTCCCCTAAATTAGTCAGGTACGGACACATATTTAATCCTAGCTCTCTATTTTTCTCTATCTCTTATCGTTTTGGAGTTATTTAGAAATTAATGGAGAAAAAAAAATTTTTCGTGCAAAATTCGTAATATTTTTCAATTTAAAAATGGAATTAAAAATAATATAAGGCAAATATTCAACATTTTAAACTTTTTTCTGAGAGCTACTTATCTTGGAAATAAAAAAAGCCATAAACCATAAAAAACGGTTAAAAAATGATTTTATTGTCAATTTACCGCAGTTAACCAATATTGTAATGCAACCAGCCTTACATATGATATATGTAACATTTCGTTAGGTGAGCAGGTAATTGAACTAAAGTACAACGGTATTTTACATTGTTCTTGGAATTAATATTTATAACAGTATTTTTCAATTACCTGTAATTTCAAATTAAGAACATTAGGGTAGATTCTGGTATTTATTGTATATATAGAAGCCAATGGGCAATAAGTAAGTCACTTTTAATTTGAATATCGTGCGGTTAAAATTGGCAACAGTAAATAGATCTTATAGTGTACTTTGTTATTGTGTAAAGAAATAAAGCAATTAAAGAATCCACAAACGCTTTCATATTACAAAATGTCAAGGATTTGTAACAAATCTCCAAATTTATTTTGTTACGTATGTGGCGATCTAACTTTAAGTACTCAACGGGAGACAATATCTTCCAAGATTAAAAATGCTTATCGCCGTTATTTTGGGTTTCCTATCGATGATAGAGATAAAAATTGGCTGCCATAAATATGTTGTAGTAGCTGTGCAAGTTCTTTAAGAGGTTGTGTAAAAGGAAGTCATAAGTCTTTGTCGTTTATGAAGCCAGCGATTTGAAGTGAACCACAAAATCATCAAAATGATTGCTACTTTTTCCATACTAAAACACGTGGGTTTACGAAAAAAAACCAAAAATAAAGTTACATATCCAAATACTTCATGCGTCAAACGACCAGCTTACCAGTTTACAAGTAAAATAATACCTCCATTGCCTCCTACAGACGATGAAGAAGAAGGGCTTTCTGCAGCAACTGAATCCACTTACGCCAGCATTGGTGTTTCTTCACATTCATTTGGAAGTCCAACGAGTACATCTTATTTTCCGAATTAAACTGATATGAATAAGTTAGTTCGTAAATTAGGGCTTTAAAAAAAACAAGTCTAAGCTTCTTGCATCCCAATGAAAAGAATGCAGTTTGGTGCAAACGGACGTTAACGTCTCGTACTTTCGAAATAAAGAACAACCTTTTTTGATATATTTCAACAAAGAGGAAGGTTTGGTATTTTGTGATAATGCTGATGGACTTTTGCGACAACTGTGTTTCAGTCATAAATCTGAGGATTGGCGGTTTTTTATTGATTCATCCAAGACAAGTTTGAAAGCCGTTTTACTTCACAACGGCAACAAATTGCCATCGGTCCCACTCGCGTATGCAAGAAATATGAAAGATAACTATTGCAGCATGAATATGAAACTACCAAAAATTTTTATATTCCCATTGCTCATGGAATGTGCAGTTTTGAAAGTCGTTGCAATGTTAAATGGATTGCAAAGTGGATATACTAAGTTTTA
Source organism: Phyto melanocephala (assembly GCA_941918925.1). NCBI lineage: Eukaryota > Metazoa > Arthropoda > Insecta > Diptera > Rhinophoridae > Phyto > Phyto melanocephala. The sequence continues at coordinate 89,036,042 of OW799233.1, read as the reverse complement.
TTGCTTCTTATGTGAATGGGATAGCCGCGCAAAAGAAAAACACTACAATGTTGAAATTTGGCCGAAAAGAGTAAATTTTATTCCAGGAGAAAAAAATGTAGCAGAAGAGCCTTTATATCAAAAAGAACAAAATCTTCTGCCTCCACTTCATATAAAGCTAGGCCTAATGAAAAATTTTGTCAAAGCAATGAACAAGGACGTTGAAGGCTTTCTATACATTCAAGACCAAATTTCCTAGAATCAGAGATGCTAAAGTAAAAGAAGGCATATTTGTAGGTCCACAAATACGACAGCTAATGAAGGAGGTTTTTAGAACGAAATTGGACGATAGAGCAGGACAGTTTAAGCTACTTTTTTATTTTAAAAATGCTTCCTAAATAAAAATTAATAATTATTAACAAAATTTTTGTGTTATTTTAAATAAAATAGGCTGTAAATATTTTAATTTTTTATTGTAATTTGAAGTTATCTACGGGTGACGACAGGGTGGGTGCTTTAGCGAGGCGTTGATACAAAATTACAATCTGGCAAATTTCGGATTAAGAAAATCAAAGAATACTTAATCGGTGGGATTAAAAACCCATTAGAGACAAAACCATTGGAAATAGGATATACAATGGCAGCATTTTGCATAGAGACGGTTTCTAAAGCACTCCCACTTTTTGCTGGAAACTTTGACGAACTGGAAAGTTTTTAATAACAGCAGAAAACTTGATGAAACAGCAAAACAAGATTTCCTACAATATGTCTACCATGCCAAATTTACCTCAGGGGTAAGAACAGCGATAAGTAGTTATGCGAAACCCGAAAACTTCAATACATTTAAAACACAATTACAACAGAGGTACAAAAACAATTCCAGAATTACAGTCCAAACTAAGCAATATTTACCAAGGGAAAACGTCTGTCAATGCATTCAGGGAAAGAATATTAACAGTAATAGACAACCTAAACAGGTTAGGAATAGAAGAATTTAGTAGTGACGCCACAGAGGCGGAGAAAAATGTCATTATCAGATTGAACTTAAAGCTTGCTCTAGATTCATTTAAGAGAGGAATTAATGATAATTTAACAGAAACAACTATAATTTCCCAAACCGTAGTAATAACGACTACAACTCAAACAATAATAGAAACAACCGAAATTTTGACAACTACACAAGGAATAATAATAATTTCCAAAACAGTAGAAATAACAAATACAATTCAAACAATAACAGAAACAACACAAACTCGTCTGCAAACAACAATTACAACCGTAATTCACATAGCAACAATAATGGAACCTACAGGTATGACAACAATACCAATAGAAGTAACAATTCCAATAGAACCAACAAAAACAGACGTAATGTACATATAGTACAAGACGAGGGAAACGATGAAGGCTCGGAATACAGGGATATTCCGAACAGCCAAAATTAAGAGTATTTAAAGTTTCCAATAATAACACAAATTACAGAATCGCTAAATACAAAAATGAAAATTTAACATTTCTTGTCGACACAGGTGCCGACATATCATTATGTCGCACTAAAACAATTTTTGATGATGAACCACTAAATATAGAGAGTAGATGCAAATTAACAGGCATAACTAAAGAGGAAATACATTCGTTAGGAACAAGTGAACTTGAATTTTCCCTAGCAGACCAAAAATGCAAATTCAAATTTTATCTAGTAGATGACAATTTCCCAATAGAGACGGACGGAATAATAGGAAGAGACTTTTTAAGAGAATACTTGTGCAAAATAGACTACGAGACGTTTACAATTTCTTTGTTCACCAACAATGAAACCATAATTCTGCCAATGCAAACAAAAGCATTTGACACATTAAAAATTACGATACCCCCTCGGACAGAAATTATACAACTATTGAAATTAAACCTCACTGAAGATTGCGTAATACTTAATAACACTGCTCAGCAGCAAAATCCTCCATTAAATAAAACTATGTGGACTATATGGATTTTGATGCGCTGAACTCAAATCCGTTGTCGGTTTTTTTCCATCAGATCGGGATTTTTTTTTTATGGGCGTGGCAAATTTTTTCCCCTAAATTAGTCAGGTACGGACACATATTTAATCCTAGCTCTCTATTTTTCTCTATCTCTTATCGTTTTGGAGTTATTTAGAAATTAATGGAGAAAAAAAAATTTTTCGTGCAAAATTCGTAATATTTTTCAATTTAAAAATGGAATTAAAAATAATATAAGGCAAATATTCAACATTTTAAACTTTTTTCTGAGAGCTACTTATCTTGGAAATAAAAAAAGCCATAAACCATAAAAAACGGTTAAAAAATGATTTTATTGTCAATTTACCGCAGTTAACCAATATTGTAATGCAACCAGCCTTACATATGATATATGTAACATTTCGTTAGGTGAGCAGGTAATTGAACTAAAGTACAACGGTATTTTACATTGTTCTTGGAATTAATATTTATAACAGTATTTTTCAATTACCTGTAATTTCAAATTAAGAACATTAGGGTAGATTCTGGTATTTATTGTATATATAGAAGCCAATGGGCAATAAGTAAGTCACTTTTAATTTGAATATCGTGCGGTTAAAATTGGCAACAGTAAATAGATCTTATAGTGTACTTTGTTATTGTGTAAAGAAATAAAGCAATTAAAGAATCCACAAACGCTTTCATATTACAAAATGTCAAGGATTTGTAACAAATCTCCAAATTTATTTTGTTACGTATGTGGCGATCTAACTTTAAGTACTCAACGGGAGACAATATCTTCCAAGATTAAAAATGCTTATCGCCGTTATTTTGGGTTTCCTATCGATGATAGAGATAAAAATTGGCTGCCATAAATATGTTGTAGTAGCTGTGCAAGTTCTTTAAGAGGTTGTGTAAAAGGAAGTCATAAGTCTTTGTCGTTTATGAAGCCAGCGATTTGAAGTGAACCACAAAATCATCAAAATGATTGCTACTTTTTCCATACTAAAACACGTGGGTTTACGAAAAAAAACCAAAAATAAAGTTACATATCCAAATACTTCATGCGTCAAACGACCAGCTTACCAGTTTACAAGTAAAATAATACCTCCATTGCCTCCTACAGACGATGAAGAAGAAGGGCTTTCTGCAGCAACTGAATCCACTTACGCCAGCATTGGTGTTTCTTCACATTCATTTGGAAGTCCAACGAGTACATCTTATTTTCCGAATTAAACTGATATGAATAAGTTAGTTCGTAAATTAGGGCTTTTAAAAAAACAAGTCTAAGCTTCTTGCATCCCAATGAAAAGAATGCAGTTTGGTGCAAACGGACGTTAACGTCTCGTACTTTCGAAATAAAGAACAACCTTTTTTGATATATTTCAACAAAGAGGAAGGTTTGGTATTTTGTGATAATGCTGATGGACTTTTGCGACAACTGTGTTTCAGTCATAAATCTGAGGATTGGCGGTTTTTTATTGATTCATCCAAGACAAGTTTGAAAGCCGTTTTACTTCACAACGGCAACAAATTGCCATCGGTCCCACTCGCGTATGCAAGAAATATGAAAGATAACTATTGCAGCATGAATATGAAACTACCAAAAATTTTTATATTCCCATTGCTCATGGAATGTGCAGTTTTGAAAGTCGTTGCAATGTTAAATGGATTGCAAAGTGGATATACTAAGTTTTATTGCTTCTTATGTGAATGGGATAGCCGCGCAAAAGAAAAACACTACAATGTTGAAATTTGGCCGAAAAGAGTAAATTTTATTCCAGGAGAAAAAAATGTAGCAGAAGAGCCTTTATATCAAAAAGAACAAAATCTTCTGCCTCCACTTCATATAAAGCTAGGCCTAATGAAAAATTTTGTCAAAGCAATGAACAAGGACGTTGAAGGCTTTCTATACATTCAAGACCAAATTTCCTAGAATCAGAGATGCTAAAGTAAAAGAAGGCATATTTGTAGGTCCACAAATACGACAGCTAATGAAGGAGGTTTTTAGAACGAAATTGAATGATGTGGACGATAGAGCAGGACAGTTTAAGCTACTTTTTTATTTTAAAAATGCTTCCTAAATAAAAATTAATAATTATTAACAAAATTTTTGTGTTATTTTAAATAAAATAGGCTGTAAATATTTTAATTTTTTATTGTAATTTGAAGTTATCTACGGGTGACGACAGGGTGGGTGCTTTAGCGAGGCGTTGATACAAAATTACAATCTGGCAAATTTTTTTGCTTGTATTTGTTTTTGCTGTACGAAAATAGATAGAAGTAAAAGTTGCCATTCATTGATGCTACAAGGCGCTTTAGTGCGCCCACTCTGACGTTGTTTGCTGCATTACACATATTTGGTCAATATTGGGTATCTGCGGTAAATTTACAATAAAATCCACATTTTTTAACCGATTTTTATGGTTTATGGCTTTTTTTATTTCCAAGACAAGTAGCTCTCAGAAAAAAGTTTAAAATGTTGAATATTTGCCTTATATTATTTTTAATTCCATTTTTAAATTGAAAAATATTACGAATTTTGCACGAAAAAAATTTTTTTCCATTAATTTTTGAATAATTCCAAAACGATAAGTGATAGAGAAAAACTCTATTCAACTAAAATAAATAAAATTTTGTTAGACAATTTTGTTCGCACGAAAAAAAATTTTTTTTCTCCATTAATTTCTAAATAACTCCAAAACTATAAGAGATAGAGAAAAATTTTATTCCACTGAAATAAATACAATTTTGTTACACAGTTTTTGGTGTTTTATTTTTGAAAATCGGATGACTGGTTCTCGTACCTGACTAATTTAGGGGGAAAAATTTTCCACGCCCATAAAAAAAAAATCCCGATCTGATGGAAAAAAACCGACAAAGGAATAGGTTGTCATTACTTCATATATTACATAGTAATGAGGGATCGTTACCAACATCACTATTTTAAAGTACAGAGTAATGGCCTATTGGTTATGACCTTCGTAAATACTTTTTATATATTTTTTTAAACAGTAAACTTTTAATTAACTTGACTGTAAACAATTTTTATAAACAAAACATTACGACTTCAGATGATACTCCGGTGTATATAAAAAACTACGGACTACCCCACTCACACACGGACATAATAAATGAACAAGTACAAAGCCCCTACAATGCTCCACTTCTTTTAGTACCCAAAAAGAATATGAAAGACAAGCGAAAATGGAGACTTGTAGTGGACTTTAGAAAGTTACAAAATAGTTAATGACAAATTTCCACTAACTAGATTAGAGGATATTTTAGACAAACTAGGAAGAGCTAAGTGGTTTTCGACTCTTGATATGACTAGTTAATTTCACCAAATTCAATTGGAAAAAGATTCAAGACCACTTACAGCTTTTTCTACACAACAGGGACACTACAAATTTAAAAGACTACCATTTGGACTTAAAATTTCATCAAACAGTTTTCAGAGAATGCTTACAATAGCACTTTCAGGACTTGATTCAGAAGGTTTTCTCTATGTCGATGACATAATTGTATACGGATGTAGTTTGAACCATCACAATCAAAATCTTGTCAAAGTTTTAGACAGACTTTAGCGATACAATTTGAAACTGAATCCAAAGAAATGTTGTTGTTGTTTTTTAAGACCAGAAGTAGTATACTTAGGACATTTAATAAAAAAGGACGGCGTAAAAACAGATTCAGCAGTGCGAAAATATGTGGTACAGTCAACATGAATCAAACAGTCGATCAAGATGGCAGGATACATGCAACAAAAGCCAATAGTGAATCGGTAGTCCACGTTCAAATGATCAACTGGTATCCTTCCGCTCATGCTGGTCCTTTCACAAAACTATCAACCTCGAGGAAGAATATAGAAATGTTTATTCACAAAAAGTTAAGAAATATAGTGACATTTCAGCCAACGCTATAATAAAAGAAAAGGGGTTTTAATATTTTAAGATTATATTTCTCTTCTGCAGATGAAGAAAACAATTTTGCCTTAATTAAAAAGCTAAGAGGTCTTGAGGTGTTTATCCCAGATAGATTCATACAAAGATATTGTATAATCCAAAATGTCTCCATATCGTTCTCTAAAAATGAAATTCGGACTGAAATTCAAGACAATAATGGTCTAGATGTTATTTAGGTATACAGATTTCATAGGACAAATAACGAAAATAATACTTCTTTCTCAAGTACCGATAAAGTCAGTTTTGATTTTCAAAAAAATCTTGAAACTTTTAGCTTAAATGTAGTTGTTGAGTTGTATGTCTCCCCCCTACGTCAAAGTAAAAAGTGTGACAGACTTGGTCATATTGCAATCAGGTGTAGATCTAAAAAAAGGTGTCTTAGTGTGGTTAATTTCTTCTCTCAACTGTGAAGATCAGAGATGTGATAAATGCAAGTATGGGAGCACAAAATGAAATCCGGAATGTGAGGAAAAAAGATGTATACTCTGCAATTCTAAAATTCTTTTGATTTGTCGTCAAAAATCGAAGGCACCTTTAGGGTAGACAATTGAAAAACATTTCTCTGGATCATTTATTACAACAACAATCTTGTCATCTCATTTATATTTACAAAAAGGTACGTTTGTATTTGATTGAATTTAGCCTTAGTTAGTGGTTGCATTTCATATGTACAAAAATACAAGTGATACAACGTACTTTTTTATCACGCACATTTCAAGTAGCAACATTTGTACAATAAATTCTTTGTTCTACAAAATCCTAATAATTATCTTATTTTATTATGTTCTATTTTATATTGGGGTTTTGTAATGAGAAAAACAATAAAATAAATAAATGTTATTTTCTCATCGCACAGAGGAGTATTTGACCTGAAAAGCTGGCCAAAAAGGCAAAACTGAATTTAAAGAAATCTTAAGAACTAAGTACCCAGCTCGACAGACAACAATATTTTACATTATATTGTAAATTTTAAAGACTTTTAGTTGAGATTTGCAGCTCTGAGACCCTGCTAAAATCAGGAAAGTGAAGAAAATTATATGAGATTTAAATGTTTTTTTCGGCTTCTGGATGTTTATTTGATTTTTTTTTTGTGGCCAAACGAATAAAGGTTTAACAATCTTTTTTTTTTGCCTAAAAGGTTTGATTAAAAGTTATTTAAAAATTATATAAAAATATTCATGTTGAAACAATTCGTTCGAAAGCTAAAAAAAAAATTATACACTTTTTTTTGCAAAAAAAGAAAAAGAAGAGGTTTTTGAAAGTGAGGTTAGCATCTCTACGAATTATGTTTGATACCACAATAAAATTTGGAAACTGTAATTTAAGGAAAAAAAATGTTTGTGCAAGTTTGCGCCATTATTTTTGATGATCAGGCACTTTTCTTATACATTTATTTATTTGAAATATTGATTTCAACTCTTATTCACATCACTTTTAACACTTCACAATGTTAATACCTGCCTATAATTATAAATTTAAAATATTCTTTATTAAATATAATAGATATAAGAGAATGTCCCACACATCCCCATAAAGGATATTTTTATATACCTGCTCTACAAAACATTATATTTTAAAAATTATATATATGTATATATGCTTTCCTAATATGAATAATTATTAAAAGCATTAATCCCAAAAATAAGCTTACAAAAAATAAATACAGGGCACCCCGGCATCAGGCTACCATCCAATTGTCAAAAGAAGCTGCCGAGGCCAGAAATAACCACTTTCGATTATATCGTACAAATTATTCGAAGAATTCAGCAGAAGCGATACAAATCGTGATGTCTTAAATAGGTTATTTCTGAGCAGTGACCCTTTTATAAGCTGCAGTACGCAAAGAGAAGGATTAAAAAAAAGCTTTTTCATCAGAAACCATCACACTTCTTCTTACTGACACCGATGATGCAGCTAATGTGGATATACATACGACATAATAATTATTAAGGAATTTTTATTAGTTTAACTTTTCCGTATATTAAGTATTAAATAATATAAAATATATATAATAAAGTATTTTTTCATAAAAAAATACTGTTCTAATCATATGTATGCATGTACATACAGTATGTTAAGAATGAATTTAAACCATTAAAATCAACATTTGTTAATTGAGTATTACTATTCATACCGTCTTTTATTCCTTAGAAATGTGGCTTTTGGAAAAATCTTAAAAATTTAAACTTTTTGGTTCTTTAATTTTTTTTCATTGCATTTTGAAAACAAAAAATTTTACGAATTTTGCAGGAAAAAAATTTTTTTTCGCCATTTAATTTTTAATAACTCCGAAATAGTAATAGATAGAAAAGAAATGTGTTGGGTTAGTTTAGTTAGTTAGAATTTCCCGGTGCATCTTCTGATTTTCCTGCTATTAAAATCGGAGAACCCGTTTACAAGTTATAACAAAATATATTAGTCAATCAAACGATTTAGGGAGCGAAATATGCCACGCATTTTAAATAAAATCCTTACGTACTAGAGAAAAACGGAAAACAGATTTAAATTAAGGGCATACAAATCCATATAGTCAACACACTTTTATTTCTAGGAGACAAAAATTTTTTTTGCGCAGTGTAATTTTTTCAAAATCTGCCACTAGATTTCTTATATCATAATATGTACAACTAAAACTATCAAAAAAGTAGAACTTTTAATTCATAAAACACGTTTAATAATTTTGGCCAGCTTTTCAGACCAAATACTCCTCTGTGCATCGGCCAAAAGAGCACATCCTGCTTTTCCCCAACAGCATTCTATTCCATATAAATATTTTCGTAAATTTAGTCTTTCAATGAAAATAGGCGTGTCAATGTAGTTTTTACTAATAAATTCAACTTAGATATTTCAATATAGTCCTTTATTCTTCCAAAAACTTTGTCCATAGAGAAATTATATGAATTTAAGATAAAGCGTTATATGGAAGGTCAAGAGAGCGTGTCACCTTCAATTTCTGGCATAACAGTCACATTGACTAGAAAGCTATATGTACGAAATTTCATCATCATACCTCTAACTCTGTCGGTTTTATGAGATTTAAATTTCATTACATAGATTACGTGAAAATTAGGAGTTAAAGTAGGCATGCCAATATAGTTTTTACCAAGGCATATTTATTCATCAGTACTCTTATTTAAACAGCTGACTATTTTTTTTTTTCATTTGTTTTGAGTTTCAGATGTAAATTTTTTTTACATTTGTGTTTGATTTCCCTTTAATTAAAAAAAAAATATTAATTAAATTTCAATAGTGTTTACAGTGCTATATTGAAAATATTTTATAAAAAATAAAATTTTGTGGTAAAACTAAAACTTAAACCTAATATTAGGCATGGCAAAATATTTTATATGCAAAAAAGTTAGGGTAAGTGGAACAGGGACTGTATTTAAAGTTCCAAAGGATGTTTGTAAGAGGAGTGAGATATGTCACACAAAATTTTCATCAAATGCATTTTTATGTGAGGATCATTTTTCATCAATGCAGATTTTAAAAATGAGACGTAAAGCAATTTTATTGTCAAATGCTGTTCCAATAGTTCCACCTATTCCACAAACAAATTTATTTTGGCAGGAACCTGACCCTCACCCAAAGCTGCAAGCACAAAGCCAGACGTTGCAGTGACTTATAATACGATGCCGCAAACATTTTCTCTTTGGGTTGAACCCGAACAGCAACCAAATCTTCAAGTTTACAGTAATTTTTTTAAAAGACGCTTCAATGACTTGTGATACATTGCCACAGGCAGAATTCCAAATAACTTTTCAAAAACTAATTGAGCCACGTTTTAAGGTACAAACGGAGTGAGCAAATACATATGAGTTTTACGTGTTTGCAGCAAAATTTGCTGATGACAAGCTTTTAATACATGTACATATTTATTACCGCTTGTCCCGTGTTTTAAGTGAAAAAATATTTCAACAAATATATTCTATTTTTATTTATATTATTTTTTGTTTGTTTATATTATACAGTTGAATATATATGTTGTTTTTACATTGTTGTATTTGTTGTAGAACTGCAATTACCTAATGAATAAATATGCCTTGGTTTTTACTAATAAACTCAACACAGATATTTCAATATAGAGTCCTTTATTCTTCCAAAATATTTATTAATAGAGAAATTATATGAATTTGAGTTAAAGCGTTGTATGGGAGATGGGTGTGTCACATTTATTTTCCGTTAGTGCAAAGCTTTTGACTAAAAAACAAAGTTTGCAAAATTTCAGAATCATACATCTAATTTTGTCAGTTTTATTAGGTTTTAAGTTTCGAATTTTCTTTAATAAATATCTTCTTTCCTAACTCATAGATTTAAGCAATTTTCGAGGAAAACTATTTTTTTACTCAGGAAATATACATTCGAAATTTCATGTCTCTACGTATATGCGTTAATGGACACAATTGCATTTTATTCGATGTTGGAAGACAAGATTTGTTGACCTTCTCTTGCATTACGAGCTATAAATCTCTTCCTCATATTCCGATTTAGCCAATTTTCAATACCAAACAAACCATGTGTATACGAAATATTCTGGCAAAATTTGTGCTCTCTAGCTTTTTCGGTCCAACCTTTATCGTGCTTTCAACATGCGGACCCTGATTAAAAAAATATATACCTTATGGGGTCTAAAATGGATATTTCGATGTGTTACCATTTTTTTTTTTGGTGTCGGGTATAAAAAATATTGTTTTAGAAACCAAAATAGATGCAAAAAGTATTAAAAGTACATATAGTAAATTATAAAGTTCAGATAGTATTCACTCAGTTACTAGACTTTACCGGAAAAGTCAACAAGTTAAAAAAACTAGCTGTAAATCTACATAAGGAAAATATAGCAACTCTAGTTAACACGCAGTTTCTTGTAATGAATAACGCTGTAATAAAACTTACTTAAGATTATAATTAAGTATAAAAATTGGAATGATAATAGTACTAGAAAAAGTCTTAGAGAAAAAAATTTACGTATGTATATGTAAATAAACATCATACCAATTAAGATTCTGTCGTAAAATGTGAGTGCTCTAGCACATTTTGCAATATAATATTTAAACTTAGGGTTATTGCACCAAATAATCCTTATATCCGCGTAATGATTTTAGTTGTTTTTTAAGTTTTGTTATTAAATCAGACGGCTGCACCAATATGGAAATATCTCGACCCACCGAATTTAAGCGGTCGCGTATTTCATTGTCTTTAAAAAATAAATTTAATGGACGGCCATTTATTTCTGTAAGTACCCAAAATGTTAGAGTAGTACCATCACATGACTGAGCCTGAAACAAAATACATATTTATGGTTTTATCTTTTAACAGCGCATTTTGGAAATTATTTTTTTTTTTTATGTTACCTTAGGGGGTAGACCATGTCTAGCCGCTAAACTATTAGGTACTACATCAACTATTGTTGCTGTGTTACCATCACGTATTAAACCCAAACATTGACCCTCTCTTTCTCGTCGTATTGCATAACCACGGCCAAACGGAATCCGACGTACCAAAACTTCAACCTAAACGTAAAATATTAGTTTTTTATTTTTCTTGTCGACGAATAAGATTAATATTTACGCTTACAAAAAGTGTATTTGTATTTCGTATTATTTTGTTGGCTTCTGTTGATGAAGTTATTGTCAACCCAGCAATCGAAAGCAGTTGATCGCCAATGTGTAGAGCATTGTATAAAACAGGATGTTCTTTTTGTTTCCAACCAGCAACCCTGTTCACGAGAATACGATAAATTAAATTTAATATTATTAGCAGTGCTATAATGAAGGTATGTCCGATACAAAGACAAAAGGAAAGCAAAGTGTTAGGGAAATGGCATTCCAAAAATTAATAAGAGCTGCTATATTTGTTGATTACATAAAAATATAATTCGACTTTGAAGTTCTACTCACCAGACAGCACCAAAAGCATCTACCCATGCAATCGATCCCACACAATCTTTACGTCTTAATTGTAAACGAACACCACCAGGATGCATAATTTCACGACGTAGTTGCATCACTTGTTGTTCTCTTAAAGTCATTCGCTTGACCGGCGATGAGGTGTTCAGTGGTGGCACATTACCAGGACTAGAACTGACACCAAGAATGTTTTCTGTTAAACGAAACGGTTGAGGAGGCTGGCGTAAAGGTCCACCAATAACTCCTCCACCACTTCCACCGTTAATGCGGCCAGATGGATCATTGTTATTAGTAACTCGTGTATGACGTTGTGACTGAGCATCTGAAGTAGATGAACTACGCTTGCGCTGTTCTATGGCTTCAGATGTTGTGCGGTGAATAGCTAAATGTGCAGTTTCTGGCAATTGAGACAATATTGTAGACGTAGGTGGCAAAGAAATTGAACCATTATCGTTATTATTTGCCGTATTTGAAGATTTACTGCAGTTGGCATTAGGATTAGAGGATTTTGTTTTAGCCACGGAGAGTTTATTAAGAAAGTGAAAATCTTTTCGACTAGGTCTGCTTGTTATAACAGCTTCGGTAAGTCCCCTTTTCAGAAGAAATGAAGGTTTAGCTGCCGTTGGTTGTATGTGAGGTCGACTGCTTGTAGGAGAAGTAAATTTTGTTCTGGTCATCACTGGGCTTCCCAAATTAACGAATGACATTGGTTGCTGTGCATTCTGTGTTGGTTTTGTTATATGTTGTGATTTTACCTTTATATCAACCACTCCATTAGAGGTAGCAACTGACTTTCCAAATGGTGGTGTTATTACATCTTCATTAGAACGTTGTTTTGATTTTCGATGATGTGGAGAATTCCATTTTGGTGAGATTGATGAAGTATTTTGAGATGTAGATGTAGTTGGTTGCTCACTAGCGATTGTATCTATTTTACTTGTAGCAGTACTTGTTGATAGAAAAACCTTTTCATAATGAAGTCCATTATTTGTATTTAAATTCGTGGAAGTAGTAGAAGCAGCTAATTCATTCTCCAATTTTTCAGAACTAGAATTTTTTAATACAACGGCAGACTTTGCAGATTCCATTTCTTCACTAGATATCATTGTTGTATTATTTACTGCAATATTTGTTATGCCGGACGTATTAGCTGATAAAATAATTTTTTTAGGCATTTTGGGCGTAGATGCATGTGATGTAGAAGTTGATGATGAGGGTGACGTAAAACATGTGCCATACGTATTATCAGTGCCTGCCACATGTACTGTTGTTATTCTGCTATGTTCATCTATAGTTGTTGTGGCAATACTTCCATTTTCAGGCATTTGTGTCTTCTTAACTGGAGTTGTGTACTTATTACCTCCAACTATTGTTGTTGAATTTCCCATTACTTGTACAGTACTACTATTATGATTGTGATTACTATCACTATTGTTATTACTATTGGACGGAATTATTTGTACATTACTTTTGTATTCATGTTGTTTTGATTTTTTAGTGACTGACACATGAGCATCGGGAAATTTAAATACATCAGCTGTAGTTGTTGTTGCGATCGTTGTTGGTTTAAGCGGCAATTTTGGTGGTTCATAATCACTGCTTTCAACAAAACTATTGACACTATTATCGTTTTCATTTTCTGTTGAAACTTGAATTATTGTAACATTAGTCTTAGAAGTATCACTGGACTCTGTTGATGAAGAAGCTAATGGAGTTTCAGATTTGACTTCTAGTTCAGTTATGTTGTTGCCCTTACTACTGGTGTTTGCAACTATGTGAGATGATAATTTTTTATTTAGTTCAATTTTATAGTTGATACTTTGCTTTTTCGATTTGTCTACGGCACCCGCTGACAACGAGCGTGATGTTTGAGGTCTAAAATATAACAATTTATGTGTAATATTAAAAATATTTTTTTGAAGCAATTACAAGGTGGATGGATTCGCCTTGAAAATGCCTGTTGTTTTTTTTATTGTGTTTGTTGTAGTTATGCAGTCACCTTATGGATTCGCCTTGAGCAATTATTTAATTTTTTTTATCTACCTATCTTTGAAAAATATGCCAGTTATTATTTTAAATGACAACTATGTTGATTTGTTGTGGGTTTACTTAAAATAAGAGTCTTCTTACATGCGAAGCTTCCAAAGGGTTCTGATAACAATTTTGTGCAACAACCACAATTTATAGTTTTTTTTTTATTATTTTTTTGTTTTTAATACTTTAAAGATTTATTTAGAACATGTACACTTTTTTTGCTCCATAAAATAACGTTATTTGGAATATAGCTTATAGTTGGTTTAAAACCGTTATAGAGGTGGGTGAAAATTACACATGCCTTTTTTTACGCAGGTAGATAAGGGTAATAAATAAGTGTAATAATTTAAATGAATACAATTATAAAACCCAAAATATTTTATGACTTACAAAAAGGTTTATTACTCACTTGTATCTAAGCAAAAGACAAAAGGTAATATTTTCAAAAAATAATTAAAAAATGGCGCAAAAACGCGCAATGTTTTTTTTTAATTCTAATAGAAGATATTTCACATTTTATCGAGATGTATAACATTTTGAGGATCGCGACTGCCCTCATGATCGCGACTTTGAAGTTTTTTTTTTCTCAAAAAGTGAACAAAAAAAACCGTTTTGTTCATTTTGAACGAATTTTTTTATAATAAAAATTAAAAATTATTATAGGCAGCTGTTAATATAATCTTTCACAGAAAAAAGATATAAATGTAAAATCTTTACTCGTTTAGCCACAAAAAAATATATTGTAAACCTCTCAAAACCGTAAAAAGTCAATGCAATTAACTCAACTTCCTTGATTTTAAACGACAAAAACGACAAATCTCAAGCAAAAGTCTTGAAAATTCACTTTTGACCAAATGTCCGGCTAGATTTGAAAAAAACCCTATGTGCGTTGATACCTGGAAACCTGGTTCGCGGAAAAAAGATACACATATTGGGTAGGCTAAGAAAATTGAAAGCATATTAAAACACATCTCGGGAAAAAGTAGCTCGGTTACCTCAATGCTCTATTTAATGCGAAAAGTTAAAGCTAAAGCAGGCTTGAAATTATAGGTATACAGCTTAAAAAGTTCCATATTGGAATTTTAAATTTACAAGCCAAAAACAGAGCACAGAAATAAAAATCAAATTTTATACAAAAATACCCCTGTTTTATAAGAAACTTTTAAAAAAATAGCAAACATTTTTAAAGTTGACCCTCGAACTGTTTTAAATGCCATTAAACGGTATTAGGAAGACCTCAACATTGAAAGAAAAACTGGATCAGGAAATAAAAAAAAGTCAAAGGGACATTAGTAAGGTAAAAGAAGTCGAGCAACTGTTTCGAAGAGCACCTAACACTTCTATCAGAAAAGTAGCGCGTACGGTGAAATGCTTTAATAGTTTTGTCAAAAGGTTCAAAGTTTATGCTAAGCTGAAGACATACAAAGTTCAGAAAGTTCCAAAGTAAAGAACTTGGAAGTTGTGTGATGGATGACGAAACATACTCACTGGCAGACTTTTCTCAACTTCCCGGCCAATATTTTTATTTTGCTGATGAAATAGGTAATGTTCAGGAAGAGTTCCAGACAAAAAAACAAACAAAATTTCCAAAGAAATTTCTCGTGCGGCAAGCTATTTGCAGTTGTGACAAACGAAGCCAAGCACTTGTGGCATCTGGCACGATAAACACAGAAAATTTTATAACGGAGTGCCTACAATAACGACTTTTACCTTTTTTAAAACAGCGCCGAGTGCCTACATATTTTTGGCCTGATTTGGCAATTTCTACAATTTTAATTTCTGACCCCATAAAGTACATATTTTCTGAAAGCTTATCAATAGAGGAGTCGATTAAGCCCTGTCCGTCTGTCCGTGTGTTAGTAGAAATCAATTGGTATCAATCTTTTGAAAATATCCGGGAATAAATCGCTATTGAAATTCAGCATAAGCGCTCCATAATTTTCTAAGATATTAGCAAATAATCACGAATGCCTCATATGCCTTTCCCATATTTTTACCACCAAAATTAAACATTTTCAGCCATAGAATATCGTATAGGTACCTTTGCTACTATTTGTAGATATGATATGCCTCTAGACATTCGAGAAAAATTTTGGATAAAGAGGGCTTTAATCGGTAAAGTTATAGGCAACATTTTTATATATATATGTTCCAAAAATTTACAAAAATCAAGTTTTTTCAGCTTCTAGACAACCGAGAGAGTCAATATTCGTATCATATGAAAGGACTTGACTAGCGCAATATAAGCACTATAAAAAATTAAAATTCATGTTGACTGCCACTAAAAGATGGCGGACAATAAATGTATATCAAATCGGTCGGTCTGTTGTTTTAAAATGTAACTTCTTGCACCCCCTCAATATTGGTATCAAATATAAGTGCTTGACCAGTACAATACAGTAAAAAATTAAAAAATTTAAAATTTAATGACGTCTTAAACAAAATGGCGGATCAAATATTTTAACCCCATCAATATGGGTATCAAATTAAAAGGCTTGACTAGTAGAATACAGTTAACTACGTAGAAATTCAAATCAAGGATGGCGTCGGAAATAATAAGGAAAAATGGCGTATAGCATCAAATATAGGTTAAGCTACGATGTGGGATTATACCTATGTACATGATGGTGAAGGATATTATCAGATTCGGCACGTCCGAATACACCACTCTTACTTGTTTTTGTTTGTATACTTATTTAATTTATTAATTTTTTGTTCACCAAATTTAACTTTTGGCTAAATCGTTTACAAAATTATGTATTTTTACTGTTTCTATTTTGCACATTTCTCAGAAAAGATGCTAATTCTAAACATACTCTGTTATTCTTCTTTTTCTTTCGTTTCAGGTTTTCGTCAGAATACCTTTTTTCGATCCGAGAGTAACTGAATGCGGGAACGTAATCGAAACGAACAATAAGGGTGATTAAAATACACCACTGATCTAATGAAATGCTCCATTTTTTAAAACGATTTAAAAAATAACAAGAGTGCTATATTCGGCCGTGCCGAATCTTATATACCCTTCACAACGTGTAGTCATGCAATAACAGTAGTTTGTATCACCATTCATCTCATATGATATACGTACATACATATATAAAAACATCTCATTGTAAAATTAAAAATTTACGTACATATGTATTTAAAAAAAATAATAAAAAATAAAAAATTACAAAAAAAAAATTTTTAAAAAAAGAATTAAAATATTAATAATAAATATAAAACAAAAAAAAAAAAATTAAAAAATTAACAAAAAAAAAAAAAATAATAAAAATATAAATAATATATTAAAAAAAAATAATAAAAAAAAAATTTTTTCGGCTCAGCTGGGATTTGATGCCACGTTTACTCTAACCAGTATACACGTTTATATGTATGTATGTTGTTGTTGTAATGTTGTTTTTGTGAAAAAAAACCAGTAAGAGCACTATATTCGGCTGTGCCGAATCTTTTATACCCAGCACCAATTTTGTGTACATTTAAAGCACAATATTTATTATTTTGTTAATCGATATGGAATAATCTCTTTCTAATAAAATATGTATCACTTTCTTTGTAGAGGGTGGTTAAATTTAAAGGGCCCATGTTGAAGGTGAACCACACCTAAACTTCAACTTTTTTCTTGCATTTCATTTGACATTTCTCAATCTCAGACTAACTCAATTTGAACCGTGGAAAGATACGCAATCGAGAGACGCTTTTAAATATTAAAGATTTTTATAAAAATGGGCGTTCAAATCAAAATGCATTTTGTGCACTTCGTGATTCTTTTGGTCAACATAATCGTTCGAATTCGTCCACAATCGTGAGAATTGTAAAAAAATATTTAAATATCTGCAAAGCAGGTCTGTATGAAATGTGAAAACATCTGTGAATGCCAGCCTAGTTCGTTGAATGGGAAACATTGCTGTTTTTCACGATAACGTGGCAAAAGAGCAAGCAACCTCGACTCAAAATATACATTCTCAGCATTTTTCTAAAACGGGAAATTTATTCGTAAGATTTTGATTTTTAAACTTCTATAACATTTTGCTTTTAAAAGATTTTCAAACGAAATAAGTTTTGTATAATTTTAAAATTTGTTAGCCATTAGTACATGAAAATAAATTGTTTATAATGTTGAGATAAATTTTTTTTACTTAGGTCAAAATTTTCCTAAATTCCCATTTTTAATAGAGCATAACTTCAGGAGAACATTAACGTAAGTCGTTAGCATGTCATCTAGTAGTTGCTAGTAGAGTCATCTATCTTATCATCTTTATCTTATATTTAGCTACAGTACAATAAATGGCGCAGTGTAAGGTGAATAAATGCTAATATATATGACTAATATATTTTTATAAAAATTTAAAGAAAAAAGTATGCATGGCACATCTATTTTCCGTTATAACGAAGACTTTGACCAAAAAGCCATGTTTGCAAAATTTCAGAATCGTACATATAGTTTTGTCAGTTTTATTACGTTTTAAATTTGAAATATACACTGTGCGGTATAAATTTTCGTACATTTTTATCTATAACTCTTTTCCTAATTCATAGATTTAAGCGATTTTCAGGGAAAAATATTCTTTTGACTCGATAAATATATATTCGAAGTTTCATGACTCTACGTTTATGCGTCTGGACACAATTCAATTTTATTCGATGTGCGAAGGACACGGTTTTTTCGACCCACTCTTGCTTTACGAGCTATAACTCTCTTCCTAATATTCCGATTAAGCCCATTTTCAATACCAAACAAACTCTGTCTATAAGAAAGATTCTGGTTTGAGCCCCCTAGCTTTTTCGGTGCGACCTCTATCGTGCTTTCAAGAGATGGACAGACGGACAGATAATAATATAAAAATATGTATCACTTTCTTATAGAGGGTGGTTAAATTGTAAGGGCCACAGGGTGATTCAAAATATACATTCTCAGCATTTTTCTAAAACGGGAAATTTATTAGTAAGATTTTGATTTTTAAACTTCTACAACATTTTGCTTTTAAAAGATTTTCAAACGAAATAAGTTTTGTATAATTTTAAAATTTGTTACCCATTAGTACATGAAAATAAATTGTTTATAATGTTGAGATAATTTTTTTTTTACTTAGGTCAAAATTTTTCTAAATTCCCATTTTTAATAGAGCATAACTTCAGGAGAACATAAGCATAAGTTGTTAGCCATTAGTACATGAAAATAAATTGTTTATAATGTTGAGATAATTTTTTTTTACTTAGGTAAAAATTTTCCTAAATTCCCATTTTTAATAAAGCATAACTTCAGGAGAACATAAGCATAAGTCGTTAGCATGCCATCTAGTAGTTGCTAGTAGAGTCATCTATCTTATCATCTTTATCTTATATTTAGCTACAGTACAATAAATGGCGCAGTGTAAGATGAATAAATGCTAATATATATGACTAATACATTTTTATAAAAATTTAAAGAAAAAAGTGTGCATGGCACATCTATTTTCCGTTATAACGAAGACTTTGACCAAAAAGCCATGTTTGCAAAATTTCAGAATCGTACATATAGTTTTGTCAGTTTTATTACGTTTTAAAATTGAAATATACACTGTGCGGTATAAATTTTCGTACATTTTTATCTGTAACTCTTTTCCTAATTCATAGATTTAAGCGATTTTCAGGGAAAAATATTCTTTTGGCTCGATAAATATATATTCGAAGTTTCATGACTCTACGTTTATGCGTCTGGACACAATTCAATTTTATTCGATGTGCGAAGGACACCGTTTTTTCGACCCACTCTTGCTTTACGAGCTATAACTCTTTTCCTAATATTCCGATTTAGCCCATTTTCAATACCAAACAAACCTTGTCTATAAGAAAGATTCTCGCAAAATTTGAGCCTCCTAGCTTTTTCGGTGCGACCTCTATCGTGCTTTCAACAGACGGACGGACATAGCTAGATCGTCATAAAATCAAACCCCGATTCAGAATATATATACTTTATGGGGTTTAAAATGGATATTTCGATGTGTTACAAACGGAATGACAAAATGAATATACCCCCAGCATTTTTTGGTGGCGGGTATAAAAATCGAGGTGGTCGTGGGTTTTTGCTTATAACTCAGTTGTTTATGTACCGATGTTTCTGATTTTCAATACGGATCTACTCCCGAATATTTCTGATATTTTAATACCTCACCCGGATCCATGCGATATCGGGGGGCTTAAAAAAGTTGATTTCAACATACACACGGACAGACTGACAGAGCTTAATCGACTCCCCTATTCATAAGCTTTCAGAACATATATACTTTATGGGGTCGGAAATGAAAATTGTACAAAAAACAAGTAAGAGCGCTATATTCGGCCATGCCGAATCTTATATACCCTTCACAACGTGTAGTCATGCAATAACAGTAGTTTGTATCACCATTCCCCATATGAAATACGTACGTACATATAAAAAACATTCCATTGTAAAATTATAAATTTACGTATGTATGTTAAAAAAAAAATAAAAAAAATATTAAAAAAAAAATTTTAAAAAAATTAAAAAAAAAAATTTTTTAAAAAATAATTAAAATAGATATATATCTATATATATAAAAGTGAAACTCTGTGTGTGTGTGTGTGTGTGTGTGTGTTAGCTATAGACTCCGAAACTGTAAAACCGATCGGACTCAAACTTTGGCAAGTTGTTGTACACATACCAG
The DNA here is from genome assembly GCA_941918925.1 of Phyto melanocephala. Taxonomy (NCBI): domain Eukaryota; kingdom Metazoa; phylum Arthropoda; class Insecta; order Diptera; family Rhinophoridae; genus Phyto; species Phyto melanocephala. The sequence goes on along the minus strand of OW799233.1, from coordinate 89,015,511 downwards.
GGAGTGTTTATGGGTGGAAAAAAGTGGGCGGGGCCACGCCCATAAAAAATATTTATCAGTTTAAGCTACTTGCACTTGACCGATTTTTCTGAAACTTTGCACACATATCGAGCTGTCATGACTAAATAATTTTGTGATAAGAAAAGTGGGCGGGGCCACGCCCCTAAAAAAGTTTTAATTTTGGGGTATTTGCACTGGACCGATTTTTTTGAAACTTTGCACACATACTAAGCTGTAATAACCATATAATTTCGTGATTAGAAAAGTGGGCAGGGCCACGCCCATAAAAAAAGGTTTTAATTTTGAGGTACTTGCACCAGACCGATTTTTCTGAAACTTTGCACGCATATCGAGCTGTCATGACTAAATAATTGCGTGGTTAGAAAAGTGGGCAGTGCCACGCCCATAAAAAATAGGTATCATTTTGAGGTACTTGCACTAGACCGATTATTCTGAAACTTTGCACACATATTGAGCTGTTATGACTTAACAATTTCGTAATTAGAAAAGTGGGCGATGCCACGCCCATAAAAAAAATTATAATTTTTAGGTTTTTGCGCTTGATATTCAATTAAAATTCAGAATGCATTTCGATTCATTAAGGGGCGTAGCAACGCGCGCCGGGTTTGGCTAGTAATATATATAAAACAAAAAACATAATAAAAAAAAATTAAAAAAAAAAAATTAAAAAAAAAATTAAAAAAAAATTATAAAAATTTTCTCTAACCAGAATACACGTTTGTATGTATGTATGTTGTTGTTGTAATGTTGTTTTTGAGAAAAAAAAATTGAGGTGGTCGTGGGTTTTTGCTCATATCTCAGTTGTTTATGAACCGATGTTTCTGATTTTCAATACCGATCTACTCCCGAATATTTCTGATATTTTAATACCTCACCCGGATCCATGCGATATCGGGGGGCTTAAAAAAGTTGATTTCAACATACACACGGACAGACGGACAGACTGACAGAGCTTAATCGACTCCCCTATTCATAAGCTTTCAGAAAATATATACTTTATGGGGTCGGAAATGAAAATTGTAGAAATTTCACACGGAATGACAAACCTATATACACCCTTTTTCACTGTGTGAAGGGTATAAAAATGTACAAACAGAATGGCAAAGCTATATATACCCTTGTGCACCAGAGGTGAAGGGTATACTAAGGTCAGATTAAGCCTTGACCGTCTGTCCGTGTGTTGGTTGAAATCAACTTTTAGAAGCAACTATATGTTCCTCAGATCTGAGTATGGTATCAATCTTTTGGAAATATCCGGGAATGAATCGCGATTGAAATTCAGCACAATCGCCGCATAACTTTCTGAGATATAAGCAAAAAACCACGACCACCTCGTTTTTTTTACAATTACAACAACAACATACATATATACTGGTTAGAGTAAACGTGGCATCGAATCCCAGCTGAGCCAAAAAAAAATTATTTCTTATACCCGCCACCAAAAAAATGGTGGGGGTATATTCATTTTGTCATTCCGTTTGTAACACAGCGAAATATCCATTTTAGACCCCATAAAGTACATATATTCTGAATCAGGGTTTGATTTTATGACGATCTAGCTATGTCCGTCCGTCTGTCCGTCTGTTGAAAGCACGATAGAGGTCGCACCGAAAAGGCTAGGAGGCTCAAATTTTGCCAGAATCTTTCTTATAGACAAGGTTTGTTTGGTATTGAAAATGGGCTAAATCGGAATATTAGGAACAGAGTTATAGCTCGAAAAGCAACAGTAGGTCGAAAAAACCGCGTCCTTCGAACATCGAATAAAATGGAATTATGGCCAAACGCATCAACGTAGACTCATGAAATATATATATATTTCCTGAGTAAAAACAATATTTTTCCCCGAAAATTATCTAAATCTATGCATTAGGAGAGGAGTTATCGATCAAAATGTACGAAAATTTATACCGCACAGTGTATTTTTCGGTATATTTAAAAACAAAAACGTCATAAAAGCAACAAAATTGTATGTACGACTCTGAAATTTTGCACACTTTGGTTTTTGGTGAGACGCTCTTTTGTAACGGAAAATCAATGTGCCACGCCCACTTTTACGCTCACCTCCCATATAACGTTTTACCCAAAATTCATATAATTTCTCTGTTAATAAAGATTTTGGAATAATAAAGGGTTATATTGAAACACCTAAGTTGTACTCATCCGCAAAAACAACTTTGACACGCCTACTATAACGCCCACTTTTCACGTTATCTACCGTTAATGAAATTTAAAAGCTCATAAAACCGCCAAAATTAGAGGTATGATGATCAAATTTGCTACGTATATCCCCCTAGGCAATTTCATTACTGTGCCAGAAAATTAAGGTGCCACGCCCACTTTTACGCCCACCTCCCATATAACGTTTTACCTAAAATTCATATAATTTCTCTATTAATAAACATTTTGGAATAATAAAGGGTTATATTGAAACACCTAAGTTGTACTCATCCGCAAAAACAACTTTGACACGCCTACTATAACGCCCACTTTTCACGTTATCTACCGTTAATGAAATTTAAAAGCTCATAAAACCGCCAAAATTAGAGGTATGATGATCAAATTTGCTACGTTTATCCTTCTAATCAATGTAATTGTTGCGTCAAAAAGTTTCGGTGACACGCCCACTTTAACGCCTACCTCCCATATAACAGTTTTTGGGAAAATAAAGGACTATATTGAAATATCGAAGTTGTATTTATTAGCAGAAACTTTATTGACACGCCTACTTTAACGCCCACTTTCATTGAAAGACTACACTTACAAAAGCATTTTAGTAGCATATCGCAGTTATAAAGGGTGGTTAAATTTTATGTTGAATTTAAATAAAGCACAAATTATTTAGGATATTATTATTTCTTTTTGTAATTATAATATTTGTATGGTTCAATTATGTATTTAACAAAATATCGGCCAAATGCGCCCCCCCCCCCCCATCCTTGGCGCCACTCCTCTATCTGATGGTCCAAATTTTCAATGACAATGTTGATGCTCAATTGTTGGGCATGATGATGAGGCGAGTTTGACTGCTCTTTTGCCACACTATCGCAAAAACCAGTAGTGGTTCCCATTCAACGAACTAAGAAGAAATTCACAGCTTTCTCCCGATTGTGGACGAATTTGAACGATTATGTTGATCAAGAGAATCACGAACTGCACAAAATGCATTTTGATTTGAACGCCCATTTTTATAAAAAACCTGAATAACTTTAAAGCGTTGCTCATTTGCGTATCTTTCCACGGATCAAATTGAGTAAGTTTGAGATTGAGAAATGTCAAGTGAAATACAGAAAACAAATTTAAAGACTAGGTGTAGTTCACCTTCAACATGGGTCCTTAAAATTTAACCACCCTCTACAAAGAAAGTGATACATATTTTTTTATTATAGAGATTATTCCATAGCGATTAACAAAATAATAAATATTGTGCTTTAAATGTACACAAAATTGGTGGTGGGTATAAAAGATTCGGCACAGCCGAATATAGTGCTCTTACTTGTTTTATTTTATATATTATTTATATCTTTATTATTTTATATTTATTTTTTTTTTGTTTTTGGTAACATACATACGTAAACTCAATTTATAATTCTGCAATGGGATGTTTTGTATATGCATGTAAGTATTTCATATGAGATGAATGGTGATACAAACAATTGTTTTTGTATGACCACACGTTGTGAAGGGTATATAAGATTCGGCACGGCCGAATATAGCACTCTTACTTGTTTTGATATTATATTTGAAAAGTGAGTTTTCTGATATATAGATCTAAAAGAAATTCGAACTTAAAGGGGTAAAATCGGTAACCTTATATGTATTTGCTAAACTAAAGAAATGTTACAGATTAATTTGAAAGGCATCTACTTAAAAATTAAGCTGAGAGGTATCTGGCCCTTTTTTAAGTTTTCAGTTCCTAAGGTAAAAAACGTTTAATTTTTTTTTTTCCTTTTTTGGTACCCTATGAAATTTATAACTGTATAGGGGTTAAATATTTTTGATGAAAATTTTATTATATTATACAATAGTACATGAATTGATGACACTATGCAACAAATGTGCATTTTTTCCCCCTAAATTACCACTTTATTTTTATACCCTTCACCTGTGGTGCACAAGGGTATATATAGCTTTGTCATTCCGTTTGTAATTTCTACAATTTTCATTTCCGACCCCATAAAGTATATATTTTCTGAAAGCTTATGAATAGAGGAGTCGATTAAGCCCTGACCGTCTGTCCGTCTATCCGTCTGTCCGTGTGTTGGTTGAAATCAACTTTAAGAAGCAACTATATGTTCCTCAGATCTGTATATGGTAGCAATCTCTTGGAAATATCCAGGAATGAATCGCTATTGAAATTCAGCACAATCGCCCCATAACTTTCTGAGATATGAGCAAAAAACCACGACCACCTCGTTTTTTTTTCACAATTACAACAACAACATACATACATACATGTAAAAAACATACCAAACAAAAAAATATTAAAAATAAGAAAAAAATAATAAGAAAAAACTACAAAAAAAAAATTTTAAAAAAATTTAAAAAAATTTGTTAAAAAAATTTAAAAAAAAAATAAAAAAAAATAATAAAATATAAATAACATCTATATATATAAAAGTGAAACTCTGTGTGTGTGTGTGTGTGTTTTTTTTTTTTTTTTTTTTTTTTTTTGCTTTCGAGCCGGTGGTGTGGAATCTTCATAGATACTAGTGTCCCGTGCCACAAGCATGTACGATTCGCCGTAGCGCCTACGTACTAAACCACACCCCCTCGATCATCAACGGACATCCCCACGGGACTGCCGCTAGGTATTACTTCGTGGGGGCCGTTGGCATTTACGCCTCTTCCTCGTCGGACCGTCTAGCCCTTTCCAGCCTTCTTAGGTCCTTAATTATCCGGGAGCACACTCCACTAAAGACCTCCCAGTTTTCCACGTCCTGACACATATGCCGAAGAAACTCCGATGGATTCGTCATACCCGAAGTCCACCCCATGTATCTAGGGCATCGGAATACGACATGTTCCGCATTTTCCGCCTCATCTGGGCATTCTGGGCAGGTTTGGGAATTTTCATGGCCAACCCTGTGCAGATATTGCCTAAAAGCGCCATGGTCCGTCATATACTGTGTCAAGTAGAAGTTCACATCCCCAGCCTTCCTATCTATCCATACCGCAATATTAGGGATGAGTTTATATGTCCATCGCCCTTTAGTCGATGTATCCCACCTTCTCTGCCATTCTCTGATTGAAAACGATCTTTCCTCTCTCTTAACTGCAGCTAAATTTACTACTGCCTGGCCTGTCGTTCGCCTATTGTAGATTCTCTGGATCTCCGCCGCCAGTATGTCTATTGGAATCATTGCCGCTATGACACAAGCCGCGTCGTCCGATACCGTCTTAAAGGCACTTATTGTCCTGAGCGCGCATAGTCTATGAACCGAGGACATTTTTCTTCTATACTCCTTTATCTTCAGAGCCTGTGCCCAAACAGGGGCTGCGTAAAGCAATGTGGAATTGGTAACCGTAGCCAAAAGCCTCCTTCTTGGACCCTTTGGTCCTCCAATATTAGGTAGTATTCTAGCAATACTCCTTTGAATCATTGCGGCCTTCGCGCACGCGTATTCAATATGAGGCCCAAATTTAAGTCTGTTATCCATCATGACCCCAAGATATTTGATTGCCGGTTTAGAACATATCTCCTGGTTTCCCACCTTCACCTTCATAAATTCCACTTTTTTCCTACTTGTAATAAGTACTGCTTCAGTCTTCTGTTCTGCCAGGTTGAGATTCGCCGAATCTAGCCATCTCTGGATCCTCACAATTGCATCGTTTATAGCCGATTCTAATTCCACAATATGTTTCGCTACACTGACAATCACTATGTCATCCGCGAACCCGATTATCCTTGTCGAGCTCGGTAGTTGTGTTCTAAGAACTCCGTCATACATGATATTCCATAGTAGTGGACCAAGAACCGATCCCTGTGGAACACCTGAACTAACCTCATACATCCGTGGCCCATCGTCCGTTGCGTAGATCAGTTTCCTATTCGAAAAGTAACTATTCACTATTCTAATCAGATACTTCGGTGTGTTCAGTCTCTCTAGAGCTGTCATTATGAAATCCCAACTGGCAGAGTTAAACGCGTTTCTAATGTCAAGCGTGACAACACCACAGTATTCTTTTGTCCCCCATCTCCAACGTTCTCCTGCTATTGCGCCCGCAGCTGTATCTACTACCCTTTTTATGGCGTCAATCGTGGAGCGTGATTTTCTGAATCCGAATTGTGTCTCGGAGAGTCCATTCTCTCTCTCGACGATGTCCATGAGTCTGTTGTAGATCACCTTTTCCAGTGCTTTGCCCAGTGTATCAAGAAGGCAGATAGGGCGATAAGATGAAGGGTCGCCAGCTGGTTTGTTCCCTTTCGGAAGCAAAACTAGTCTCTGTCTCTTCCATTGGTCCGGGAAAATACCCTCACTAAGGCAACTTTGCATAATTCTCCTGAACGTGTGTGTGTGTGTGTGTGTGTGTGTGTGTGTGTGTGTGTGTTAGCTATAGACTCTGAAACTGCAAAACCGATCGGGCTCAAACTTTGGTAAGTTGTTGTACACATACCGGGGAGTGTTTATGGATGAAAAAAAGTGGGCGGGGCCACGCCCATAAAAATTAGTATCACTTTTAGCTACTTGCACTTGACCGATTTTTCTGAAACTTTGCACACATATCGAGCTGTCATGACTAAATAATTTCGTGATAAGAAAAGTGGGCGGGGCCACGCCCCTAAAAAAGTTTTAATTTTGAGGTACTTGCACTGGACCGATTTTTCTGAAACTTTGCACACATATTAAGCTGTCGTGACTTTATAATTTTGTGATTAAAAAAGTGGGCGGGGCCACGCTTATAAAAAAAGGGTACAATTTTAAGGTACTTGCACCAGACCGATTTTTCTGAAACTTTGCACACATATTGAGCTGTCATGACTAAATAATTTTGTGATTAGAAAAGTGGGCAGTGCCACGCCTATAAAAAAAAGGTATCATTTTGAGGTACTTGCACTTGACCGATTATTCTGAAACTTTGCACACATATTGAGCTGTTATGACTTTACAATTTCGTGATTAGAAAAGTGGGTAGGGCCACGCCCATAAAAAAAATTTTAATTTTGAGGTACTTGAACTGGTCCGATTCTTCTGAAACTTTGCACACATATTAAGCTGTTATGACTTTAGAATTTCGTGACTAGAAAAGTGGGCAATGCCACGCCCATAAAAAATTATAATTTTTAGGTTTTTGCACTTGATATTCAATTAAAATTCAGAATGCATTTCGATTCATTAAGGGGCGTAGCAACGCGCGCCGGGTTTGGCTAGTATTAAATAAAATAAAATAAAATTTTTTTGGCTCAGCTGGGATTCGATGCCACATTTATTCTAACGTGTACGTATGCACGTATTTTATATGGGATGAATGGTGATACAAACAATTGTTATTGCATGACTACACGTTGTGAAGGGTATATAAGATTCGGCACGGCCGAATATAGCACTGTTACTTGTTTATTTTCATGTTTAAATTTTTTTGCAGCAAATTAAAAAACTGCGTACGCAAAAACAAAATGTCTTAAACAGACATCAAAGCAAGCACTTGATTTTTGCTTTTTGTTTTTGTATTATTTTGTTAAATTTAAATTGTCTATTTTTTTAACAATACACAATTATTATGGTGAATGTCAAATTGTTATCTAGCAAGCCTAGTTAAAACACACAACTTCATAATGAGTACGCGAGTCATACGCGGTTTTGGTCGTCTTTTTATCTTGCACTAGCCAAACCCGGCGCGCGTTGCTACGCCCCTTAATGAATCGAAATGCATTCTGAACTTTAATTGAATATCAAGTGCAAAAGCCTAAATATTACTATTTTTTTTATGGGCGTGGCATTGCCCACTTTTCTAATCACGAAATTGTAAAGTCATAACAGCTCAATATGTGTGCAAAGTTTCAGAAGAATCGGACCAGTGCAAGTACCTCAAAATTAAAATTTTTTTTATGGGCGTGGCCCTGCCAACTTTTCTAATCACGAAATTATTTAGTCATGACAGCTCAATATGTGTGCAAAGTTTCAGAAAAATCGGTCTGGTGCAAGTACCTCAAAATTTTACCCTTTTTTTATGGGCGTGGCCCCGCCCACTTTTTTAATCACATAATTATAAAGTCACGACAGCTTAATATGTGTGCAAAGTTTCAGAAAAATCGGTCCAGTGCAAGTACCTCAAAATTAAAACTTTTTTAGGGGCGTGGCCCCGCCCACTTTTCTTATCACGAAATTATTTAGTCATGACAGCTCGATATGTGTGCAAAGTTTCAGAAAAATCGGTTAAGTGCAAGTAGCTAAAACTGATAACTAATTTTTTATGGGCGTGGCCCCGCCCACTTTTTTTCATCCATAAACACTCCTCGGTATGTGTACAACAACTTACCAAAGTTTGAGCCCAATCGGTTTTGCAGTTTCAGAGTCTATAGCTAACACACACACACACACACACACACACACACACACAGAGTTTCACTTTTATATATATAGATAGATGAACGACAATAGCAATCAACTGATGGGCAGCGCACAATTGGGACGAATGACGAATTTCGCCCAACACGACGAACTCTTCGGTAAAAATTCGTTGTGCAAATTCGTCGTGTGAAGCATCTTTTATAATTGATAAAATTGTTTAGTGTTTGTGCAAAGAAAAAACAAAAATAATCTAAGAATTTAATTTTTTGTGAAACTCAACAAAGCAATAAATATTATTTCTGTAATAATAAAAACTTGTTTACGTATAAGCAAACGTTTGCAAAGAATGTCGTGGGTTGGTGCATTAAACAATAATAAAAATTTTGTTTGTGTATAACAGCTAATAGTGTGACCATATGAAAAAAAGATCACTTAATAAACTTAAACATTTGCAAAAACACAAATAAAAACAAATTTTTGTACTTAACTTTTTTATACTTATTTTAAATGTTTTAAAATAAAAAATAAAACAATTATTAAAGTAAAAACTAACTTTATTTTCTTAAAAAGTTGAGAAGGAAACCCAAATTTAATAAAAAATAGTCACCTTGTATCAATTTGTTCGTCGTTCGCCGGCGTAAGAAATAGAAATAAATCTAATGCAGAGTTCGCCGCGTATAGCGAACTTCGACTGACGTGACGACTTTTCAATAAGTTTGAATGCGTATAAATCAACAAAATAATGACAAATGATTCAAGTTGACTTACTTCATTAGTATTCGTTGCAGATCTCTGTTTCATACATAATTGAACCATACCAATATTATCATAATAAAAAGAAAATACAATGATTTCCTAAATAATTTGTGTGTTTTATTCAATCAATTATTCAAATCAACAACAACGGCCCTTAAAATTTCACCACCCTTTATATCAAGTTACTAAAACTCCTAGTTTATTTTTCAGCGCGCAAAAATTATTGCTGAGGTATAAGCACAAAAATACAAATTCTTAGGTGTTTTTCCTTAAATCGATTTTTGTCAGTTTCTAGACAACAGAAAGGAGCGATGTGGATGTCAAAAGAAAGGGCTTGACTAACAAAATATAATAGACTATAATAAAATTTTTAAATTCATGACAGCCAACACTACAAAATGGGAAATAAATTATATGTATATCGGTCAAATCTAGTAATTTACTGTGTAGCCACTTCAACCCCTTCAATATTGGTATCAATATTGGCTTGAGTAGCAGAATACAGCTATGATAAAATTTAAAACCGAAAATTGTGTACGAATTAAAAAAAAATATCGTATAACATTTTTTGTGAAATTATGTATTTCATACTAATAAAATCATGTTGAGTATATTATTTGTTGTTAAAAAAAAACTAAAAAATAATAAAGTGTTATTTAATTATATGTAAAAGTTTTTAAGCTTTAGATCTTTTCAATAATAAAAAATGTTATTTTCAATTTGTTAATCAAACTATAAATTAAAAAAAAACCAAACATCAAGACACTATACCGACAAAAAACAAATATAAAGGGTCCGTTATCTAACGTTTTTTTATACAAGCCACCAAACAAATGGTGGGGGTATATTCATTTTGTCATTCCGTTTGTAACACATCGAAATATCCATTTTAGACCCCATAAAGTATATATATTCTGAATCAGGGTTTGATTTGAAAAAAGCTAGGGGGCTCAAATTTTGCCAGAATCTTTCTTATAGACAAGGTTTGTTTGGTATTGAAAATGGGCTAAATCAGAATATTAGGAAGAGAGTTATAGCTCGAAAAGCAAGAGTAGGTCGAAAAAAACGTGTCCTACGAACATCGAATAAAATGGAATTGTGTCCAAACGCATTAACGTAGACTCATGAAACTTCGAATATATACTTCCTGAGTAAAAACAATATTTTTCCCCGAAAATTATCTAAATCGATGCATTAGGAGAGGAGTTATCGATCAAAATGTACGAAAATTTATGCCGCACATTGTATTTTTCGGTATATTTAAAAACAAAAACGTCATAAAAGCAACAAAATTGGATGTACGACTCTGAAATTTTGCACACTTTGCTTTTTGGTGAGTCTCTTTTTTTAACGGAAAATCAATGTGCCACGCCCACTTTTACGCCCACCTCCCATATAACGTTTTACCCAAAATTCATATAATTTCTCTGTTAATAAAGATTTTGGAATAATAAAGGGCTATATTGAAACACCTTAGTTGTACTCATTCGCAAAAACAACTTTGACAGGCCTACTATAACGCCCACTTTTCACGTTATCTACCGTTAATGAAATCTAAAAGCTCATAAAACCGCCAAAATTAGAGGTATGATGATCAAATTTGCTACGTATATCCCCCTAGGCAATGTCATTACTGTGCCAGAAAATTAAGGTACCACGCCCACTTTAACTCCCACCTCCCATATAACGTTTTACCTAAAATTCATATAATTTCTCTATTAATAAACATTTTGGAATAATAAAGGGCTATATGGAAACACCTAAGTTGTACTCATTCGCAAAAATAACTTTGACACGCCTACTATAACGCCCATTTTTCACACTGTCTACCCTTCATGAAATTTAAAAGCTCATAAAACCGCGAAAATTAGAGGTATGATGATCAAATTTGCTACGTATATCCCCCTAGGCAATGTCATTACTGTGCCAGAAAATTAAGGTGCCACGCAAACTTTAACTCCCACCTCCCATATAACGTTTTACCTAAAATTCATATAATTTCTCTATTAATAAACATTTTGGAATAATAAAGGGCTATATGGAAACACCTAAGTTGTACTCATTCGCAAAAATAATTTTGACACGCCTCCTATAACGCCCATTTTTCACGTTATCTACCGTTCATGAAATTTAAAAGCTCATAAAACCGCGAAAATTAGAGGTATGATGATCAAATTTGCTACGTATATCCTTCTAATGAATGTTATTGTTGTGCCAAAAAGTTTAGGTGACACGCCCACTTTAACGCTCACCTCCCATATAACGGTTTATCTTAAATTCATGTTATTTCTCTATTGACAAAGTTTTTGGGAAAATAAAGGACTATATTGAAATATCTAAGTTGTATTTATTAGCAGAAACTTTATTGGCACGCCTACTTTAACGCCCACTTTCATTGAAAGACTACATTTACAAAAGCATTTTAGTAGCATATCGAAGTTATAAAGGGTGGTTAAATTTTAAGGACCGATGTTGAATTAAAATAAAACACAAATTATTTAGGATATTGGCCCCCCCATCCTTGGCGCCACTCCTCTATCTGATGGTCCAAATTTTCAATGACAATGTTGATGATCAATTGTTGAGCATGATGATGAGTCGAGGTTGACTGCTCTTTTGCCACACTATCGCAAAAACCAACAGTGGTTCCCATTCAACGAACTAAGAAGGCATTCACAGATTTTCTAACATTTTATACAGATCTGTTTTGCAGAAATTTAAATATTTTTTACAATTCTCCCGATTGTGGACGAATTTGAACGATTATGTTGATCAAAAGAATTACGAAGTGCACAAAATGCATTTTGATTTGAACGCCTATTTTTATAAAGAACCTGAATAACTTTAAAGCGTTGTACATTTGCTTATCTTTCCAAGGATCAAATTGAGTAAGTTTAAGATTGAGAAATGTTAAATGAAATGCAAAAAACAAATTTAAAGACTAGGTGTAGTTCACCTTCAACATGGGCCTTAAAATTTAACCACCCTCTACAAAGAAAGTGATACATATTTTATTATAAAGAGATTATTCCATAGCGATTAACAAAATAATAAATATTGTGCTTTAAATGTACAAAAAAGTGGTGGTGGGTATAAAAAATTCGGCACAGCCGAATATAGTGCTCTTACTTGTTTTTTTTAACTAGTGCCTATTTCGTGAATGGTAACACTTAGCTCATGTCTGATTTGACAGATAATTAGTTTTATCTTTCCGCTGAACGAATATGGTTGAAGCTAACTGACCATCCAATGCGTTTTCGCTTCGCTAAGTGGGCCATGTTGAAGGAGTTTTTGTTCACAAAAATTTAAGAGGAGGATATAGGCAACATTTGGTTTCAACAGGACGGCGCTACTTGCCACACAGCCGAAGCTACACCGATGTTTTTATAGCATTTAAAAAAAATTTTTTTGGAGGACCATTTATTATAAAAACTCGAATTCTGATGGTGCTACACAAAGAGGTAGCGAAATTGTTTATTATTGAAAAGACCTAAAGCTTAAAGAAAACTTTTACCCATTATTAAAAAAGTTCAAAAAAACTAATGTGTTACTTAATTTCCCTAATTAATTTTTTATCATCATGTAGATTTTTTGTTTCATTTTAACATTGGGGTATTTTTTTATAAAAAATCAAGTTAATCATTTTGGAGACTTATGCTTGCATCCATGACTACATGCTTGCATCCATGGTGTAATTACATAAGGTGATAGCCTAAAGGAGAGCAATTTTTGTCTCTCTTTTTTTATGTATGGAGTTTGACAATTTCCGAAATTGAAATGCTTGCATCCATGGTGTAATTACATAAGGTGATAGCGTAAAGGAGAACAATTTTTGTCTCTCTTTTTTATGTATGGAGTTTGACAATTTCCGGAGTTCAAATAATTTTTTTAATATGTAGTTTGACATACTCCAGAGCACAAAAAAATAATCAGCTGGGTTCGTTTTTTTTTTTTTGTGTCATTCATAATTTCAAATATGACGTTAAGTGCGTAAACAAAAAATAAAATTGTAAGCAATAAAACTTTTTTTGTGTAAACGTAAAAGCAAGTTTAAAGAAGAACAATTCTTCAAGAAAACTCAAGTAAACACAGACTTATCATAGTTCAAATTATTTTTTGTTTTATTTTTAATTCGAGCCTGTTATTTTGACTTTTAAGTCATACTTTTTTATTTTAATACTATAATATTAAAAAAAAACAATAATGGAATTTAATAAAATAAATATAACTAAAGATGATGAACTTAAGAGTAACGAGTATTCCAATGAGTATGAACTGAAATCAGACACACTAGACCATCTTTATAAAACCCAAATAATAGAGCTAAGGGATTCGATATTAAAAAGTGCAGAACATACTAATGATATTGAAATATGTCGCGAATGGCTAAAGGTATTCAGTCAAACTTCAAAAGCTGAAAAAGTGGCTAGAAATTGTTTATGCACTCTTATGCAGCAACAGATCAAAGAATGCGGTCATTTACATGAGCCCTTCATTAATTTACAAAATTGTGATCGAGATTTGGAAAGTATTTTGCTGGAATTGGACAATCAGTTGAGTGATAAAATAAGCAGCCGAAGTTTTTTAAATGCAAGCATTAATTCTTTCACATCCCATTGTTTAAACGATATTGAAAATAATTTTGATAATCTAAAAGAACAAAATAGAAATACTTTACTAAAGGAATGTCAACATATTGAATTAAGGACAGAAACTACTAAACTAACATGCGAGCTACAATCGTTACGTTTGCAACTAACGGAAACACAAATGGAAAATGTTAAGCTGAAGGAAATTGCTGAAAAGTGTCGCTTGGAAAAAGAAGCTTTTGGAAAAATTATTGACGGCATTAAAAACTCCATATTAAAATGTATAGGTGAAAAACTATTGGATATGGATCAGTGTGGCTTGGTAAAAACTCAATTTAAATTTCTACAAATAATTTTAGCACAATTTTCAGATGATAAAGAATATATGGGTATTCTTAGTAAATATGATTTAGATTTGCAACATGTTTTACAAAATATGTTTAAATACGAGTTTGATAAACAAAAACGGTTAATGGCTCGACATATTTGTCGTAAGTTTGTTAAAAGCAATTTAAAATTACGCAAGAAATACGAACACCGTTTGACGTTGCAAGCACAAGCGCATAAATTGCAATTAAAATTAGCTAAGCTTAACTGTTTTTCAATATTACGACAAATATTCATTAACTACCATAATGAATTTGGTAAAGCGGAGGGATGGGATATCTTAAAAGCACTTGAGAGTAAATGTCAAAACATTATGGATGACGATTTAAGTTATAGTTTTAAATTGTGAATGTGTTGTTAGTATTTTAATACCACTGAATTTTTTTATTTATATATGTACCTATATTTTGTATTTAACTTACTAATATAATAACTGTGAATGTTTGTATGTTTGGATATTTATCACGAAAAAACGGCTAAACGGAACTAAATGAAATTCGGCGCATAGATAGTAGGGTGATCGATTATTCGAATTTTTAAGAATACGGTTTTCAAATAGTTAGAAATTTAAAATTTTAAAAAAACCGGTTGCTATTTTGAAAATTGAGAAAAAACCGGTTAACAGGTTCAAATATATAAAATATAATATTTAAAAATAAAATTAAAAAATATTAAAAAAAAAGATAATAAAAATAATATCTAAATATGAAATTTTTACAGTTTATATACGTTTGGCTGCACAATTACGCAATAACTGCGATGAATGCAGTTGACCCATTTGGTTTTAATTATTTGAATTTAAGGACAAAAGGTACTCTTTACAAGCAAAATAAATAAATACAATAAACTAATACATAAATAAATAAGACTTTTATAAGGCTGTTATAAATTTTTGTGTCTCCTTCTGTACATATTTTTAACGTTAAATAGATCTTTTAAACTAATATGCACTCACGTATTTTGTTTAAAATGATTTCTGTAAATTGAAACACATTTTAAAGGCTAGGAAGAAAATCCTTAAAATTTCATTTTAAAAATTCTTTCTTATACCCCTGACAGACATACAAATATAGGCATAAACTAGTTTTTTCGATGGTTTAATTGAAATTTAAGTTGACACACACTCAATGCCATTAATTAAAATTAGGTTCTGAATGGAGAGATTATTGGTTTTTCTTTATTGTAACAACACTTTTTACCTAAAAGTGATCGATCAGCTAAGTTTATGTTTTAATTACATTTAACTTTTAACGTTAGCCTTATATCATATAAAAAAAATAATATTTAAGCTCAATTATTTTTATTTTACATTTGTTTTTTAAACAAAAAATAAATTTCTTACAATATTATGGAAGAATATTTAATAGTTTTTAATGGGGGTATATTCATTTTGTCATTCTGTTTGTAACACATCGAAATATCCATTTTAGATCCCATACGGTTAAATTTTTTGACGATCTAGCCATGTCCGTCCGTCTGTTGTAAGCACGTAGAGGTCGGACCGAAAAAGCTAGGGGGCTCAAATTTTACCAGAATATTTACTATACACAAGGTTTGTTTGGTATTGAAAATTATCTAAATCGGAGTATTAGGAAAAGAGTTATAGCTCGTAAAGCAAGACAAGGTAAAAAAAAAACCGTGTCCTTCCAACATGGAATAAATGCAATTGTGTCCAAACGCATTAAAGAAGAGCCATGAAACTGTTTTTCCACGAAAATTGCTTAAATATATGAGTTAGAAAAGGAGTTATAGATCAAAATGAACGAAAATTTATGCCACAAAGTACCTTTTTCGGTATATTCAAATTTTAAAACGAAATAAAACTGACATAATTAGATGTTGATTCTGAAATTTTGCAAGCATTGCTTTTTGGTCAAAGGCTTTGTGCTAACGGAAAACAAATGTGACACGCCCACTTTTACACCCAATTCCCATAAAACGCTTTATCTCAAAATTATATAATTTCTCTATGAATAGATTTTTGACGAAAAAATAAATATTTAAATATCTGAGTTGATTTTATTGGCAGAATCTATGTCGACACGCCTACTTTAACGCCCACTTTTCATGAATCTGCTTTTAATGAAATTTCAAAGCTGATAAAACCGACAAAATTAGAGGTATGATGATGAAATTTCGTACATATAACTTTCTAGTCAATGTCATTGTCATTGTCCTGCCAGAAAATTAAGGTGACACGCCCTCTTTAACGCCTAACTCCCATATAACGCTTTATCTTAAATTCATAAAATTTCTTTATGGACAAATTTTCTTGAAGAATAAAGGACTATTGAAATATCTGTTATTTTTTTATTATCAGAAACTATATTGACACGCCTACTTTACCGCCACTTTCATTGAAAGACATAATTTACGAAAACATTTTACTAGAATATCGAAATAGTCGTAGTGGCTGCATGCGGTAAGATTTTAATATTACACGAAATGTATTTTAGTCCATTCAAATAAAGCACATGTGGCTGAAGCGGGTACATTTATGCTTTATATGACGTCAAAATTACGTCACAGCCACATGCATATGTGACTTTTTACAATTCGTGTATTACAGGCTTAGACCTCCTCCAAATGAACTTCAGTGTGCCTTTTTGTTAATTGCTAATTTTTTACACATATATACAAGCATATATGTTTATGTACAAATTTATTTTTTAATTTATAAATTTTTATGAAAGTTTGTAGTGTATTTTAATAAAAAATATTTCAAAAAAGTATTAACTACAATCGGCCTAAAAAGTACACATTTTTTTAAGTTTTTATAATTGTAATATTTCATTTTGCATCTCTGATCTAGTCTTATTAGCTTTCCCTTAAGAAAATTATATTTTTGGAACAATTCCATGAATTCTGAATATATAATGGAATGCATTTCCAATGTTTCGGGATATATAGACTATTGCACCCCAAATCCCTTCTTTGACAGAAAATTATCTGTATCAATCACCTGATCTATCACTTGATGAAGAGGGTGGTCATCTTGTGGTTTTAACTGACAGATGAAAATCAGGGAAGGAGTCGGTATTGTATATCATTAACTTTTTTATTGCGTAAGCCGCTATTCTCGGGACGTAGGTGACATCCCATGTATCAGTACCATAACGGGATGAATCATGAATACAGTTTAATGTCTTACTGTATTGCACTGGTCAAGCCCTTTTATTTAATACCAATTTTGCGGTTGTTGAAGGCGACAAAGTCGTAAATACTATATTAGACCCACATATTCGCCAATATATTTTGAACGCCATCTTGAAATTTAACGTTTTCAGTTTAATGTATTCTTCGAAAAAAATATTTCAATTTAAAAAATTTAAATTAAATTTCAATTTAAAAAATTGAAATTAAATTTCATTCCAAAATCTTTATTTCCCATGAACTAAATCATTATACAAGGCATATTTATTCATCAGGTACTCTTGATTCTTGATTATTTTTTTCACCACTTATTTTAAATTTCAGCTGTCAAGATGCATAAATAAAAAACAATTTTCTCTCTTTTCTAATTTATTTCAAATGTCAAACTTCATATATAAAAAATATAAACAAAAAATTCTCTCCGAACTGCAATTACCCGATGAATAAATATGCCTTGATCATTATATTAGAATTAAAAATAAGACAATTTTGAAAATAAGCACTATGATTCCCTAATTCTAATTTAATTGAATTGTAACATAAATACTAATTTCAAATTGCATGAATATACCGATAAACAGTGCTGATGATGAAATCGTAGCTGATTTCGAAAATCGTATGTTCATATGATCTTACATACATATTTTACAATAAAGTAATCAATAAATTCAGTATTACACACATATTTTGATAAAAAATTGTAAAATCAAATAAGCTTCAGTTATAGTTATAAGCAAAAATAATTTTGAAATATTTATATTTTTTTCATATATTCCCAGCGCAAAAAATTGGAAGTAGTGCAAAGCGAATTACATTTACAAGACTTCTAAATCCATTGTGTAAAAGCATTAATTCTAAATGACTTCTTAACTACAAAATAATTTGTCATAAATGATGTGCTTAAAAATTAATGCAACATCATGCAAAATATCTTAAATAATTCATGTAAACAAACAATTTTAACACATGAAATATCCGATACTTGTCACCAAATATGCATGAGTTCCATGCACTTATTAGAATGGAGTGCAGTTCATTAAAATATTCATGTAAACACATGATCTCCAATGACACGCTAATGTTAAAATCATAAGAGTTTTCACCTAAATTTAATCACTTCGTCACCAGTTTAACCCCTGCAAATCCACTTTTTTGTCATAGATTTTTTTGCTGGGTTAATGTGTTAAGGGTCCTAATGAATTTTTAGACACGTAAGAGCCACCAGAATACAAACCTTAAAATCGGTTTAAAACTAACTGAGACATAAGCACAAATTACAAAAGCTTCGGTGTTTTTCCTAAAATTTGCAAACAAAAATCGAATTTTTTAATTTTGGACAATATAGAGGAACGATGTAGGTATCTAAAGAAAGGACTTTGCTAGCGAAATACAGTAAATAATGAAAAAAGTTAAAATCCAAGATGGTGTCTGATAAAAAATTGCGGATATATGGGCCAAAAGTAGTAATAACGCCTATGCCCATTCAACCCCCACAATATGAATAACAAATGAAAGGGCTATATCAATAGAATACAGGTAACTATGAAAGAGTTATAAGAAATCGAAGATAACGCTCTAAACAAAATGGCGGACGGTAGAAATTAAAAATGGAAAACGGAAATACGATGTGGTCACTGTACCTACACACTGAATATAGCATTCTAACTTGTGTCAAATCTAGGCTGGTTAGGGAATGTGGGAGAGCACTTGATGGGATCATGAGCCTCTTCAATTTCAGATTGTGATGTTTACCAGGGCACTATGAAATTGTCGGCAATAAAATTGATGAAGAACTTAAACGCGCTGGATCGGCACTAAGTTCGACGTGCAATGAGGGCATGGTAAGACCACCGATCGACTACAATTTTGGGCAAATTAGGGCGTGGATCTCGGACAGAACTGATAAGGCATGAAGAAACAGAAAAGACTGCAGTGTCAATAGCTTTAAGGCCCAAGTTGAACTTGGCGGGCTCTACGTTACTTCTGGACATGAATAGGTATGTCTAATGGCGACTATTGGGTTTTGACAGGACATTGTCCGGTGAGTGCTAGGTATAGTAAATGGTATCGCAGCATTTCGGAGGAATTGGAAACTGTGGAAATCGTTAACGTTAAACGATTTCACGATGATGTCTCGGAGTGCAAACTGGAGATCATTGATTCATATTGGGGATCGGTGGCTTGTGAACAGGCAATGAGGCCTGTTAGGTATTCTGAGCGTCTTTCAATCTATTTCTTCTTCTTGTTGGAAATGACTCTTGCTTCCCGTTTCCTACCTACTTACCCACAAAATACGAACCAAACGTTTAGATACGTGGGTTTAACATTCACTGGATTAAAATATTATATTTAAAATTTTTATAACAAGACCGCGAATTTAATACGTCGAAAGTAACATGGTATTGCCACTTTTATATACTTACCTAGGAATATAACGCTCACATTGTAAAATATTTTCTAAATTTCTTATTTGATCTGAAATTTTTCAAAACATTACACAAATAAATATCATAAATAAAGTTGTATGTTTTTTCTGTAAAAATTACCTGCTGAAGCACGATGAGCTGCTAAAACATCTAGACGTACACTGTTGTTAGTAAAATCTTCATTAATATCACTAGCATTTCCACTGGGCTTTCGTAATAACGGACCTATGAACTCTTCATCTGATAAAGAATCACTTACATCATTATTTTTTTCCATAGTCAAAGAAAAAAACGATGAACCAAGGACAATGTCTTCTGGTTCTATTGAAGACGAAGAAGAATTAGCATCATTTAATTGTTCGCTATACGCACTAATGGGATCTGATAGCATATTCAATAGATTTTGTGTCAAGGTGTTTGACATGGATGTTAGAAGAGGCACAGCTGTTGTTATATTTGTAGTTAATGTGTTTGATGATGACAAAGGCGCTAGTGTAGTTGTAATTGCAATAGCTGTAGAAGTTTCTGCAATTGTTGGTGTTTCAATAGTACTGAAATCGCTTGCAATAATTGCTGTGGATGTAATCGAATTGCTGGTAGAATTACTAAATTCATTGCTTTCCAAGAGCGCAGAAGCTTGCTGATTTTGTTGCTGTATGCTAGGTGTTACTCTCTCAACACCAGGTACAATGGCGGCTGGCACAGGAGGCGGTGCTGGTAATGGTGATGTAGGATCTCTTGTCGGCAACAGTGGTGCTCTTATTTCGGGTAGCTTTGTATAGAGATTTTCACGCGGAGAAAGTATTTTCATTTCTCTTAGTTTTGAGCGTAATGTTTCGACCCATTCTTGCATAATATCCCTTAAATTTGAACAAATAGTGGAAGAAATTATTATCGTAGTTATGAAATTATGTTCAAATTTAGCGATAAAGAAATTATGTATAAACTAAAATTTCTAAAATTTGCGCCGTTAAATAATGTTGTAATTAAGTAACTAACACAAAAAAATTGTGAAATAACACTAATTGTAATTAGTCAAAAGTATTTAAATTGCTGTTTCAATAAACTAATTTAAGTAGGGAATAATGCCAAAAGAAAAATTTCCCAATATGGTTATTAAAATAATATGTATTGTATGTATGTACATACATATATATTTTTTGGATAATTAAAATTAAAAACAAATTCAAATATACATATGTATGTACATATGAATATGTGAACATGTACAAAGTGGGCCAAATGTCACAATTAGCTTATTTTTTGAGCATTTTATTTATTGTTAGAAAGAATAAACTTTACTAAAAGTAAAAAAATTAAGTTCATACTGACTTTTATCCCACGTTGTATATATGTATATGTGCATAAAACATCGTTACATTTTATTTATTTTTTATTAAAACTTTTAAAAAATATGTATATATATTTATTGCAAAACTAAAAAACATTGTGCAAGTAATTTTATGGATTAGGATGCCTTCCCCAAAAATTTTTGTGAATGTTCAACTTACCATGACATAGCATGAAAACGTACTACTTCATTGCTAAGCGTGACAACAAATTCGAATTCATGAGAATTTGGAATTAGTGCATGTGAAATGTGCAATGTGTCCTGCATGGAAACAACCCATTCTGGATTATGTGAAGGAGCCTGTCGCGGTTCAGCATAGCCTTCCAACAGTGCTTCAGTATCATCGTGTACGCAAAATACAACCCAACTGCGCTCGGATTTCTAAATTAAATCAATATATACACCGTAATATGAGAATAAAAATTAATTTACATACCTTTGGTCCCACACAAATCTTTTTACCCTCTGCTGTTAGACGTTTTAGCCAGGTATTTTTATGTATTTCACGAAATTGAGCATTAATGGTGGGTATTATAGCGCCAGATAGATTTTGTTGTTGTGTTGACGTTGGTTGTGGACGGTTACCTGGCAATGAAGCTATTAAGTTAGTAGCACCACTAGCCATAGTTAATACTGGTGTAGCTGTATTAGCAGTCACAATTGAAGAGCTCATGTTTTTTTTCTAAACTCGGGGGTTTTTCTTCTATATATGTACAACTATTTAAATTAATTGCAATTATTTTCTATTCTTCCTTGTTGGAGCTGTTTGAAAACGTAACACTTGTTTAATAAGTCTTGGTTATAATTCACCATTATTTTAGATTTTAAAGAATAAGTTTCTTAAGGTCAACACAGTTATTCATCTATCTTGTGTTTTTTCAGTCTCTTTTTCTATTCCATTTTTTTGCTGTTGTTTTTACCGCAGTGTTTTCTTTTTGACAAATAGGTCCTTGAGCCATTCATCTGCAGTAGATTGAAATTTAGTAATTTGCCTTTCCCTTTTCTTTTATATAATATATTTTTTACGTAAGACTACTTTTATTTAAACAGTAAGTTATTATAACTAATTTTTACGGTTATTCAAATGAAATATTACGAATTCATCGATTATTTTATATAAAAATATAGCAATTAAAACTTTTTATAAACTAATCACGACGCCATATTTACGATGATGCCAGTATGATTTAGATTTATTAGATATGTTACACCCAATTCACATGGTGAATTTTATGACGTCCAATTTCTTAATTCCTTTTTGAAGTTGCTACCAAAAACTACTCGAATTCATACGATGTTTTTTTTTACGTCTTATTTTTTCTGTATTTCTAGTCTCTTTTTGTTTTGTAAACTATTAAATTTATATTTTTAATTTTATTTATATTGAATGTCGAAATAACTAATTACTGTTTAATATTTTTTTTATCCAGTTTATGAGAATATAAAAACAAGTAAGGGTGCTATATTCGTCCATGCCGAATCTTATATACTCTTCACAACGTGTAGTCATGCAATAACAATTGTTTGTATCACCATTCATGTACATCCATATAAAAAACACACATATATAAAAACATCGCATTGTTAAATAATAAATTTAAAAAAATAAAAACAAAAACAATTTAATAAATAATAATATTGTTATTTTGGCCACGAACGCTTTATATTACGGAATAAATGAATGAATAAATAAATAAATTAATTAATTAATATAATAAAAAATAAATTTAAAAAATAGAGATATAAAAAATATATAAAAAAAATTAAAAAAATAATAAAAATATAAATAATAAATATAAAATAAAAAAAAAAAAAAAATTAAAAACAAATTAAAAACAAATTAAAAATATATTAAAAAAATAAATGAAAAAACAATAAAATATAATAAAAAAATATTAAAAAATAAATAAAAAGATAATAAAAGTATATATAATATATAAAATAAAAAATAAAAAAAAAATTTTATGTCTCAGCTGGGATTCGATGCCACGTTTACTCTAACCAGTATACCACGTTTGTATGTATGTATGTTGTTGTTGTGTTAAAAAAAAACGAGGCAGACGTGGTTTTTTGCTCATATCTCAGTTGTGATTTTAAATACCGATCTACTCCCGAATATTTCTGATATTTTGATACTTCACCCGGGTCCAGGTGATGTCGGGGGCTTCAAAAATGTGATTTCGACATACACACGGACATACGGCCAGACGGATAGAGCTTAATCGACTCCCCTATTCATAAGCTTTCAGAAAATATGAAAATTGTAGAAATTTCACACGGAATGACAAACCTATATATACCCTTTTTCACTGTGTAAAGGGTATAATAAAACGTAACAGAAAGAATATAAAAAAGGTTAAAACGAAGTTTCGAAAAAAATCGTGAAAACAGATATCACAAGGCGAATTTATTTATCAGGTGGTGGTAATTCTACAACAAATACAACATTAAAAAAACAACATGGTTTTTTATTGTTGCTTTCGACATCGATTTGTCAAAAACTACATGGTTTTTGTTTGTGTTTTTTTGCGCGGGAAGGAGTAATCTATGTAAACATAAATAATATTTGACAATGCAATCATCATTTTTGCAAATAAAAAAGTAGACCAGGGTATCAATTCTCGTTCTGTGAAACTTTGAAATGAAAAAGTTTTTGAATAGCAAAGGGTATGGTGGCACCATATGATATTACACACAAAAACTATTCATTTCATAGTTTCATAGAACGAGAATTGATACCCAGCTGCGTTGTCAACACCACCTGATAAATAAATTCGCCTTGAGATATCATGTATATTTTTCTATCCCTCTTTCTTCTCTTCTCCACTTTCTAATAAAATTGGACGTCATAATGTAAATTAGGTGTTAATCTTAGGAAATATATATAAAAGAAATGTCAGAAGAAGCAGCAACACCTCACAAAGCGAATTCATGATAAAATCCCTGCAACAAACACAAAATGGCCCGAAGAATGTTAAAAACCAAAAACAAATTTTTTGTTTACTTTTAATTAAAATTATATTTTTATAAATTTTAATTTATCACATATATTTGTGCTAGTTTATATCCAAAGTATATTAATTCCAGACTTAACTAGACTTTGGTCCACAGCTGATCATTGTCTTGTTGTTTATGTTAAGTTTTGAAGTTATCGAGAAACAAGTCAGAAAAAAAAATTTTTTTGTAAAATAATAAAATTTTTGATATTAAAAAATTTATAAAAAAAAAGAAAGCCACAAATAATTACCAGTTTGGTACTTAATCAAGGCGAATTCAATATCAGGTGATGTTAAGAAGCCAGCTGATTGTTTTTTTTTTGCTCCTTTTATTTTTACGGCACAATGTCAAAGTTTGTTTACATATAAATTATTTTTTTTGTGCGTTAGTTAAAAATGTATATAAAAGTTGTAAAATTTGTGACAAATAATTGTAAAAATACTAATATTTGTGCAATAACTTATTGGAAAATAATTAAAATACAATTCATAATTGGAATAAACAACATTTTTAATGTTTTTAATTTAGTTATATTTATTTGGTTGTTGGGTTTAAGCTGGTTTATATGCATTTCACTGGTGCTTATGCCAGATCATCAGTAAACCTTTACCCAAATTCTTGAAAAAGTTTAAAATTTTTATAAGTTATATTTTTAATTCTCATTAACAAAATGAGAATTCAAAAATAAAACAAAAAACTATAAAAAACTTTTTCAAAAACCCAACCAACAATTTTTTTAAATTTTGAATTTATTTTATTTTTCTAATCCCTTTAACTTATAAAAATTTTAAACTTTTTCAAGAATTTGGGTAAAGGTTTACTGATGATCTGGCATAAGCACCAGTGAAATGCATATAAACCAGCTTAAACCCAACAACCAAATAAATATAATTGAAAAATTATGGGAGCATATCCCAAAAAATTTAGTAAATTAACTAATAAAAGATTTTATTTTTCGGTTGCCCTTATAAACATTTAGTGTTAACCAACGGTTAGCCAAATGTTAAAGGGATTAGGAAAATAAAATAAATTCAAAATTTAAAAAAATTGTTGGTTGGGTTTTTGAAAAAATTTTTTATAGTTTTTTGTTTTATTTTTGAATTCTCATTTTGTTAATGAGAATTTAAAAATATAACTTATAAAAATTTTAAACTTTTTCAAGAATTTGGGTTAAGGTTTACTGATGATCTGGCATAAGCACCAGTGAAATGCATATAAACCAGCTTTAACCCAACAACCAAATAAATATAATTGAAAAATTATGGGAGCATATCCCAAAAAATTTAGTAAGTTTTTAATTTAGAAAATACCAAATTTCCGTTTAGTTTGTCCTATTGATTAAAAGTTGTGCAAATTGGGAAAAATATTAAAAAAAAACACAAATATGTGATATAATCTAGCAAAAATTTATGTAATAAATTAAAAATACTTATATTTTAAAACTTTTTTTTTGGGTTCTAATAATGAAAAAAATGGCTAGTTTCCAAACTAATAATGCCAGGGTATCCCACGATGGTTCAGTATCCACAAATCGACCTATACCTTCATATAGGAAGTCGGGGCTGAACGCAAAAATTATTCTTCTTTCTAAAAGTTTTGCATGTGGTCAATTGAGACTCCGGGCAATTTTTTTATTTTTTAATGTGTTACGAACCGTTTTGGCCCAGTGAGGTTTCCGACTAGCTTGTTCGTGGCGATAGCTCAGGCAGGTTCCAACCCTCTCACTGGCCACGCATCCGCTCATAAAACAAAATGAAAATACAACAAACTACTACTATACATATACTATAACAAACTCCACCACAAGAAGAATCCACGAGAGTCAGGTGTTTACTCCCGTTTTGCCCACCCAACCATGTCGCAGCAGACTCCGCTGTAAAATTTATCCGCGACCCAAAAATTTACATGACCTCATCTTAACCCTTACTCATCCATCATTCCACAATTCAATAACTACTAAAATTATTTATGTTAACTATATTAAATACAAAATTTATTAAAAATATAAAAAAAAACAATAATAAAAATAATAATTAAAAATAACAATCAAAAATAAAAACAATAATATTAAAAAAAAATGAATTTAATAATAATACTAATAAAAATTAAATTGATAATAATAATAAAAATAATAATATTTACAAGAATAACATAATAATAACATATAACATAATATTTTACAAATATACAAAATTTACAAACATATAAACGAAAAATATCATTCCCTCTCTTTAATTCATTTCTAGCCGCTTTATTTATTTATTTTATTTTCCTTATTTTAATCTTTTCTAGTGCTCAAGTTATTTTAATATTTGTTATTTAATTTAATAATTTCACTATTTTTCCTACAATTCAAAGAGCTCTCTAAATTGGGCATTTTCTACGGCTGCCACTGTACAGACCTATCATTTATTTCTACATATCAACTTGGGCCCTAGATAAGTGTAAAATTTATATTCTTAAACTTTCTTTGATTTTTTCCTATTCTTAATCTTATTTCCAGATTTGCCGGCTATTGAGGGTCAGATGTCACTAAACAAAACAACATTACAGAATGCACACACAAACACTAACATTAAACATTACACTTATAATTTCTTTTTCACACAAGTCACAATTACACTTGACACTCATTTATAAATTTTTTACACATTATATAAAATATAATTATAATAAAAAAAAATTGAAATAAATTTGGTATTAAAAAAAAAACTTAAAAAAAAAAATATAAATAAATAAATCACAGTATTGTTCTGTTGCTTCGTTTTAACGCCTATTTTACGATTCTGGTGCCCTCGCTAAGACGCCAGGGGTTGCTTATGACAAAAAAACATATCTTGTCGTCCTTTCCTCAACTCATTCTCATTTTTGGGCACAATTCGGTTATACCACAAAATAAGAATTCATATATATATATATATAAGATTACCTGGCTTATATCTATCCGTGCGGCTAAAGGTCAGTCTAAGGATCCTCCATATTCGGATGTGAGATATAGCCAGGTAATCACAATTTCACAAATTGATTAAAAAACCACAATATAAAAAAAATAATTATTAATAAAATTACTTATAAAAAAGCCTTAAATTTCACAAAATTAATTTTTCTTCACCGCACGGAACTAACATTTTAATTGCACTATCCTACAGCTTCTTCGTTCTTATTTTCTGTATCCAAATTTCCATTTCGTTAATATTCTAGCGGTTTCTAACCTGGAATTATTCTGTTGCACTTTTCTTACCCTATATATATAATCATCTATTGTATTTTCATTCATAAATAGCTTTTACTAACCACTGTAGTAACTTATAATGAAAATACAACACTGATTTAACCAACTAAACACATCAAACTTTTTGTACATTTAGTACAAAACACACATACATTCACACATTCACTTTGACAATTGTCGATAAAGTAAATAAAACAACGTATGTGTTTACAAATATTATTATTAACCTATTTTAATTTTTATTTACAGGCAAGATGGACAATTTGTACAACATAAAAATAAAAAAAAACAAGTAAGTACACATATAATGAAACAATGTTTTCATGTTGTATCTAAAAAAAAACAGAACCAGACAAAAGACCATCAAGAACAACACAACATCAAAGCATTTAACCGGCCAGAGACGTTTGGGTATGTGGAAAACATCACCCGCAACAAAACTCCGGTTTCACTGGTATTAGCCAGAGGGAACGGTGTGCGGGTTGTTCTTTGACTCAAGAGCCCAACGTGGGGAACTCCCACACCCTGACAAAGAGTCTCATACTCTATAGACTGAATCAGCCGGGCATATCACAAAGTAAGTATATTTTCCTCTCTGATATTGAATTAAATGTATTTACTATATATTAGAAATCATTTCAGAAGATTCCATTAAATTTGTTCACCCGTACATTCAGTTCAGGACATATAACATGTGGTTATTGTTGAACGAAGTCCTCTTCCGAATTACTTATTACATGAAAAAGAAATCGTAGAGGCTACCCAATTAAATAAACAAAAAATTCATGTTACCGGCATTGACCAGTAATGCACAAATGTGCTAAAATACTAAACGACCGCCCTTGGAGGCTATAAAAATAAAAAAAAGAATTAAGTGTAAAGTGTCAGGTAAAGCCTCAACTTTTCTCTTTCTCTTAAAAAAAAAACACGTTCATTAACAACCACCACCCTCTGAAAACAATTTAATAAATAAAAAGCTCAGAGGCGCAAAATTCACTCCTCGCCAGAACATACAACAATTTACGGGAAGTAATAATTTAACGGCTATATGCATAAAAAGTAGTTATTTTATGGTTATAGTGTACAATAGTTATTAAACGCTTTTTGTGTTATAAACCACTAATAAGAATTTGTATTTATAAACGTACAATAAACCTTTTATAGTTCTTAAATGTTTGTAGTGATTTTATTAGTATGTATGGCAACGCTTTTATATTTAGTTGTCATTTTATTGTTAGTGGTGCTTATAACTACTATAAGATTTACCCGGGTATCAAGTAAAGGTAACATATTTTATAAAATTAAAGCACAAAAACAACATCGAAAAAATCAAAAGTATATAACTTTGGTATATGAAAAATTTTGAGCAAAAATTATAATACAAATATTAATTATTTACCTATTTTGTTAATAACAATAAGATAAGTATTCGGGTTAAAAGTTTGTTTACGTTTTTCTTACATCACTATTATAATTTTTTAATTTTATTTAATTTAAAATATGTTTTATGTTCTTTTGTATAAATTGCACTTATCTATATGTCGAAATGTGTTAATCTAATCAATTTTAATATTTCAATTACTTACATTTCTTACATTTTTTTTACAAAATTTCTTGAAAAAATTTTTTTAACGCAAATTATGCATGAAATGTCGCCTTATTTTTGGTTTAAAGAAGGGTAAATCAAACAATAAAATTTTTGATATTATAAATGGTTTATAAAAGGTTTATAAGTCTATTAATGGTTTATGAATGCAACAATAGTGAATTTTGCTTAAAAACGACTTATAAGCCTGTTATAAGTTTTTATACATATGGCCGTAAAAATTTATAATAATAATTTTTACTTTGTGATATTTTTTTTTTCCTTTTCAGATTTCAACAAAACACTCTTCTACAGACTGGTACAACATAAACCTACTCTATATTGCACTATTTTATACTACTACTTAAAAAAAACAACTCTACCCTATAATTGACATCACATCACTTAACATTCATATAACAGGTGGATATATTATAAAAACTTTCCTAATCTATATTGCACTAATTTATTAACCTAATATCACATATCATGTCATATCACAGACCTATAAAAGAATGAAATCTATGCGGGATAAGATAATTATTAGATTGGAAATTTAGAAAAAAAAAACTAGATTTATGGCAACATATTTATCCGCTAAAAAAATACTGTTTTAAAATTTCACCTATTTGGACAGAGAATTCTCATCTACGGTCGAAAAATTTAGTTAATACTAAAAAAAATGGATATTTGTAAAGAATTTTCTAAAACTTGTGGCGATTGAATAAAAATAATAATTTAAATTTGTTGACTCGTGAGTTCATAATCAAGTAAAAAAAAAAAAAAATCATAAACAATTTACTTAGTATAAAGTTAAGAATAACTTATATATAAACAAATAACATGCAATTAATAAATTTAGTAAATAAATATAAATAAATCTTACACAAAAAAAAAAAAACAAATAAAGAAAAGAAGATACTTAAAATTACTAGTATTTATTTACATACTTAAACTAATAAATTGTCAAATCAATAATAATTATAAAAATAATAATAAAACATAAAACAAATAATTTTATTAAATAAATACGTGTATAACTAATTATAAAATAAATAAATATATTAATGATAAAAAAATATAAACATATATAGAAATAAACATATAACGAATATAAAACACATAAATTACATGCAATGAAACGAAACACCAATAATCTTATAACTAAATAAATAAATATAAAAACTGATTTAAAATTACAATATAGAAAAAAAAATACATATGATAACTTAATATATACTATTTACATTATAAATTAATAATTAAAATAATAGAATAAATCATAGAATAAATAATAAAATAATTAAACATCTACTAAAACAAAATTAATAATAAATAAAGATATGTACAACTAATAATAAAATAAATAAAATTCGTAAATAAATAATAAATAAATAAATTTTAAAAACATAAAATGAATATAACAACAACAAAAATATACATGCAAGTTTAAAAAAAAAAAATAATAAATAAATAAAAATCATGCAAACAAAAAAAAATTACGTAAAAAAATATGCACTTAAACTAATTTAACAAAATAACTAAAATTATAAAATTTACATAATAATAATAAGGTTTATTCAAAAAAATTGATAAATTAATAATTTAAATATAGAATTAAAAAAAAATATATAACTATACATACTAATAAACTCAATTTTCATTTGTCTTTCTATTTAGGCAATGATGGAAGGATAAGAAGGTCAACTCGATTTAGCAAAATCTAATAAGAATTCTTCATGTGGTGTACAAACAAATTTAACAAAGTTACCTACAGTAAGAGTACATCTAACACTGATACTACACACTTCACGAAACGATCATGACAGGCTATCAGATGTTATTCAACACTCAAAACTACTAGATAACTACAACAAAAAATGAAATCTACTAAATCACAACAGGATACAAGCATATAACACTGACACAACACACTTCGCTATACACAGATAGGACAGGATATCAGATGTTAAATACATGCACCACAAAATAATGATTAAAAAAAATACTACTTCAAATTTACAACGCAAAATAAGGATACAAACACAATACATTTGGGGACTAAACATGTCACTCACAAGCTATTGTTTTGTTATCCTACAAGTACAAATTTACCACACAACATGTCCAAGAGTTCCATTTACATACACCCTGCATATCGTCCTACAGCGGCTATGCAAACCAACTCTCGCAACATGTTTTATGATCAATAAGATGGGCTATTGAACATAAAACTATTTGGCTATTGTCACATGTGTAGGTGTTTCTACATGTACCACGTATGCAGACTAGGACACATTCCAAGAAATTAGAAAACATCTCTAGCTGCCTCATTCGATTGGGCGCCATTTATGTTACGAACCGTTTTGGCCCAGTGAGGTTTCCGACTAGCTTGTTCGTGGCGATAGCTCAGGCAGGTTCCAACCCTCTCACTGGCCACGCATCCGCTCATAAAACAAAATGAAAATACAACAAACTACTACTATACATATACTATAACAAACTCCACCACAAGAAGAATCCACGAGAGTCAGGTGTTTACTCCCGTTTTGCCCACCCAACCATGTCGCAGCAGACTCCGCTGTAAAATTTATCCGCGACCCAAAAATTTACATGACCTCATCTTAACCCTTACTCATCCATCATTCCACAATTCAATAACTACTAAAATTATTTATGTTAACTATATTAAATACAAAATTTATTAAAAATATAAAAAAAAACAATAATAAAAATAATAATTAAAAATAACAATCAAAAATAAAAACAATAATATTAAAAAAAAATGAATTTAATAATAATACTAATAAAAATTAAATTGATAATAATAATAAAAATAATAATATTTACAAGAATAACATAATAATAACATATAACATAATATTTTACAAATATACAAAATTTACAAACATATAAACGAAAAATATCATTCCCTCTCTTTAATTCATTTCTAGCCGCTTTATTTATTTATTTTATTTTCCTTATTTTAATCTTTTCTAGTGCTCAAGTTATTTTAATATTTGTTATTTAATTTAATAATTTCACTATTTTTCCTACAATTCAAAGAGCTCTCTAAATTGGGCATTTTCTACGGCTGCCACTGTACAGACCTATCATTTATTTCTACATATCAACTTGGGCCCTAGATAAGTGTAAAATTTATATTCTTAAACTTTCTTTGATTTTTTCCTATTCTTAATCTTATTTCCAGATTTGCCGGCTATTGAGGGTCAGATGTCACTAAACAAAACAACATTACAGAATGCACACACAAACACTAACATTAAACATTACACTTATAATTTCTTTTTCACACAAGTCACAATTACACTTGACACTCATTTATAAATTTTTTACACATTATCTATATATATAAAAGTGAAACTCTGTGTGTGTGTGTGTGTGTGTGTGTGTGTGTGTTAGCTATAGACTCCGAAACTGTAAAACCGATTCGACTCAAACTTTGGCAAGTTGTTGTACACATACCAGGGAGTGTTTATGGGTGGAAAAAAGTAGGCGGGGCCACGCCCATAAAAATTAGTTATCAGTTTTAGCTACTTGCACCAGACCGATTTTTCTGAAACTTTGCAAACATATCGAGCTGTCATGACTAAATAATTTCGTGATTAGAAAAGTGGGCAGTGCCACGCCAATAAAAAAAGGTATCATTTTGAGGTACTTGCACTGGACCGATTATACTGAAACTTTGCACACATATTGAGCTATTATGACTTTACAATTTCGTGAAAAGAAAAGTGGGCAGGGCCACGCCCATAAAAACAATTATAATTTTGAGGTACTTGCACTGGTCCGATTCTTCTGAAACTTTGCACACATATTGAGCTGTTATGACTTTACAATTTCGCGATTAAAAAAGTGCACAATGCCACGCCCATAAAAAAAATTATAATATTTAGGTTTTTGCACTTGATATTCAATTAAAATTCAGAATGCATTTCAAATTCATTAAGGGGCGTAGCAACGCGCGCCGGGTTTGGCTAGTATAAAATATAATTATAATAAAAAAAAATTGAAATAAATTTGGTATTAAAAAAAAAACTTAAAAAAAAAAATATAAATAAATAAATCACAGTATTGTTCTGTTGCTTCGTTTTAACGCCTATTTTACGATTCTGGTGCCCTCGCTAAGACGCCAGGGGTTGCTTATGACAAAAAAACATATCTTGTCGTCCTTTCCTCAACTCATTCTCATTTTTGGGCACAATTCGGTTATACCACAAAATAAGAATTCATATATATATATATATAAGATTACCTGGCTTATATCTATCCGTGCGGCTAAAGGTCAGTCTAAGGATCCTCCATATTCGGATGTGAGATATAGCCAGGTAATCACAATTTCACAAATTGATTAAAAAACCACAATATAAAAAAAATAATTATTAATAAAATTACTTATAAAAAAGCCTTAAATTTCACAAAATTAATTTTTCTTCACCGCACGGAACTAACATTTTAATTGCACTATCCTACAGCTTCTTCGTTCTTATTTTCTGTATCCAAATTTCCATTTCGTTAATATTCTAGCGGTTTCTAACCTGGAATTATTCTGTTGCACTTTTCTTACCCTATATATATAATCATCTATTGTATTTTCATTCATAAATAGCTTTTACTAACCACTGTAGTAACTTATAATGAAAATACAACACTGATTTAACCAACTAAACACATCAAACTTTTTGTACATTTAGTACAAAACACACATACATTCACACATTCACTTTGACAATTGTCGATAAAGTAAATAAAACAACGTATGTGTTTACAAATATTATTATTAACCTATTTTAATTTTTATTTACAGGCAAGATGGACAATTTGTACAACATAAAAATAAAAAAAAAACAAGTAAGTGCACATATAATGAAACAATGTTTTCATGTTGTATCTAAAAAAAAACAGAACCAGACAAAAGACCATCAAGAACAACACAACATCAAAGCATTTAACCGGCCAGAGACGTTTGGGTATGTGGAAAACATCACCCGCAACAAATGAAAAATTTATTTCAAATTATTATTTCAAATTATAGAAGTTAGATGAGATCTTAAAAAGTACCAAAGATACAGTTTTTGTCCCTTAGCCTTTCGATTTAAAAAAAAGTACCAGACACATGTCCGCTTATTTTATTTCTGCTTTTTGTATTATATTTATAAAATCATATTTCTATTCATTTGGAAATATAAAATACACCAACATTGAAATGGTGGCTTCGCTTCTCGGTCGTTTCTTATTTGGGTTAAGATTTTCCTAATCCTTCATATTTCCCTTTAACACTTATCAGATGGTAATATACTTCAAGGTATAATTCAATTTGTGCGACCAATCACAAAACTCGTTTAACGTGAATTTAGTGTTGTGCAATCTCAGATAATATATTTTTAGCTCTAATAACTGCACAAGCAGATTCCAGGAACTGCATCCTTATCGCTTTCTGAATTTCATGTAATTACACTTCAGTATTGCCTGGGTATTTACGTTTTCTCTTGCTGTCCAAAATAATATTGAGGTTTTTTTTCAAGCAAATTCAAGAATTATTTTTTAAATACTTTTTCGCTTAAAAATTTTTCGGCAATGAACTTCACACGTTCATTGTGAGCTCTAGTTTCGGCTTACATCCATAAGGCACTGATACTGATGCTTTTACAGCGGGCATATAAACCGCAAACGCTGTTGTAAAACCAAAAATGATGTGATTAAAAATTTAAATATTAGTTTAAACAGAAAAGTTCAACAAAATAAAAATTCAATTTGTGATTTTAAAAATTCATATTAAGGCACCACTTTCTACAATTAGTATTACCCAAAAAGCGATTGTGAACAAGATAAGTGTTTAAAAAAATTGAACACTCAGTTCAATATGCGATAATTGTCGAGTTATTTTAGAAATCCATCTTCATCGAACTTTTAAATAAAGTTAAAAATATATGTATCCTTTTTCTCAATTCAACCTTTTTTCTACTTAAAGAATACACAAGAAAACTGTACAACCTATGCTCTGTACTAAAAATGGTTTTGGTAAACATATACAATGGTCATACCCCACCATTTCAGCCGGTGGATTTTAACTTCAGGTTTTTAATTAAGATAGAAAATAACTCTTTAAAAGTTCGTGTGATATTCCATGTAGTAACGTTTTGTTATCACCCCAACCGTCGTCTTCGAGCATGTGCAGTACATCATATGATCTAAGATCAAAGCTTTACAATTAACTTGATCTAAATGATCTCATAAGAGACCTCGAGCTAACAAAAGAGAAATCGGAGCTTTTAGCATCTCGCTTAACAGAGCGAAATTTCTCACTAAATGACGTCAAGTCAACGGAATACCGGAACCGACATAAGCCATATGCCAATTTTTATACAACAAAAGATAATGTATGATTTTGTTGTGACATAAATAATCGTCTTTTTGAGAAGCTCGGCCAAAAATATGTTCCAAGTGAGTGGCGGCTATTTATTGATAGTAGCAAAGAAAGCCTCAAGGCCGTTTTACTACATTTAGGCAACGAGAAGCCATCTTTACCTATTGCACATGCCGTGAAAGCACAATTGGAAGGTATGTTAAAAGTCGTTGCTATATTAACCGGCCTCTAAGGTGGCTATACAAAGTATTGTTGTTTCCTATGCCTCTGGGAAAGCCAAGATCGTGAAAATCACTACATAAAAAAGGATTGGAAAACAAGATCCGAAATGACCCTAGGTCTACATAATGTAAAGTATTCTGCATTTATTAAAAAGGACAATGTAATCTTACCACTACATATAAAGCTGGGCTTAGTTAAAAATTTTGTTAAAGCACTAGACAAAGCGATTGATTTAAAAACAATATTTCCAAATCTTTCTTTGAAGATTTGTTACCAGCTGAGAAAGCTGCGTGGAATTCATTTCGACAAATTGTTTCTTACTTTCTAGAGAACATCAGGAGTCCAAATTACAAAGAAATCGAAATTTTTAATTTTAGGTGCAATAATTTTACTAAAATACAATACATTCATTGCATTCGCATATGGACTTTTTTTGGAAAACCTTGTTGACATAAGCGACGAGCATGGTGAACGATTTCGTCAACAACTTAAGACCATGAAGCAACGTTATCGGGGACTATTTGGTTCCTTAAAGGAGAATCAAACTCAGAAAATTTGAAGTTATTTTTAGATTATTCTTTGTTAACCTTGTTGATTAAAGTATAACTACTTGTTGAGGGATTTTAATGCAATCAAATTTATTTTATTTTTAATACATGCAGCTTTAAGACGAAGTACTAAAACGTATGTTTTCAATTGCATAGAAAGATGAATTTTTAAAAAAGCAGAAATAAAATAAGCGGACAGGTCTTTGGTACTTTTTTAAAAATCGAAAGGCTAAGGGGCAAAAACCAGTAAAAAGTTTATCTAATTAATGTCGAAAAATGATTTGAAATTAATTTTTCATTTAAAAGAAAATAAAAAAAAAAAATTTTTAGCTTTATACTAATTTGTGATAAAAAAAATATCAAAACTAGGTATTTTCAGTTTATCGGGAATAAAACACGAATTTATCCATAGATTTCAATGGTTTAAAATTTATTTTATTTCTAATAAATGCAGTTATAAGATAAAGTACCAGAAATGGTTTTTTTTTTGTTGATTTCTATTTTTATAAATTTTTTAATTTCAAAAATTTTATATTACAAAAAAAAAATCGACTTGTTCCTCGATAACTCGAAAAGTCATGGCTAGATCAGAAAATGATATTAAAAAAAACTTAAAACTAGCGTAATTTAAAGTTTAAAAGTTACGACAAGATGTATAAAGCAGCCTATTCAAAAATTTCATATTTTATAAAAAAAAATTTGTAAAAAAAACCTTGCCAAAGAATTTTAAAATATGTTGTTTTTTGCAGTTAGATGACTAAAGCGAATCAAAAAAATATAGTGGTTATTCTGGAAAAAAAGTTTTTTTTTTTTGTTGCATAATGTTATTTACCGGAGTATTTGTCAAAAATACTATTAACGGCCTTTTTTACAATCTGTGATTATATTAATTTAACAGAAACATTAACAAACCGACGATATCGTTAAAGGAGCTAATACACGGCATGTTTTTTACGTCTGACTTGTCAAATTCTCCACTGCTAATACAAACATGTCGTGTGTTACCTTTAAAACATTACTTCGGTAAAAAAACATGTGTTGAGACATCTGACAAAATTTTAATTAGAGTGCGCTCTATTTTCTTCTGTAAAAACATGTGACATCAGTCGTTGGCAGAAATCTCTGCTGCAAAGCAGTCAGCTTAAAAGTACAATTTTGACAGACATGTAGATTTACATATGTCTCACAAATTTCAAAGTCAGATGTAAAAAACATGCCGTGTATTATAGCCTTAAGTAATAAAAATGTTGACATATCGAGAAATATGTGGTAATAGCTAACAATAAAAAAATGACTATTGAATGTGCAGGCGATGGTAGTGTTGTGTTGCAGTTAGGCGAGAAAGAGACAAACGCATTTTTGAAAGATGTTAAATATGTTCCCGAAATGGCGGTTAATTTGCTTTCTGTACGGCAGATGACATTAAAAGACAACAAAGTAATTTTCGAAAATGATAGTTGCAAAATTTTTAATGATCGTGGTGAATTGTTACGCTGGGTCTCCACGTAGCGATTTTTATTGCTGAGCACAAGCAAAATCGTCGGCAGAATAACTGTTACTGCCGTCTGTAGCGCAACATCAATAAACTCATTAACATTTTTTAAGAGTAATTGTCATCCTAAAGAAACTGGTAGAAAATGTGTTACTCCCTTTCACATATTTCTGTTGTTCTAAAACATTTCTCACTTATACCATTACCTTTTATATACAAATAATTTTACATGAGTTTTTTGCTTGCAAATTGGTAATATTATAAGTTGTTTTTTTTTTTTTTTTTGTTAACGGTACAGAACAAGAAGTCACGTAGACAGCAATTTACATAGGCATATGCTGATGCCAGTTATTTAAAAATATTATTGTACAGTCAAATTGAAACGCAGCACAACGCAATAAAACAAATAATTTTAAAGCGCATCGCATAGAAAATAAAACTTGAAATAAACTTTGGAAAATATTAAATATTTTGTTTTATTTGAACAGAAGCGAGCGCTATTAGAAGTTTGTATAATTTTCATTTAACATTTCTTTAAAATTATTTTAAATTAAATAAAACTTATTCGCGTTATTTTGCAAAGTTATCGAAACATAAAAAAGGCAAATGAATAAAAATCATTGCAAAAAATGTTATGAAGTTGTTAGCGAGGAGATAGTTCAATGTGACCAGTGTGACAATTGGTTCCATTTTCAATGTGTGGCAGTAGATAGCACGGTGGCTGATCGAAGTTGGTGCTGCGATTTATGCGAAATCAACGGAAACAAAGATTTAGCTCCAGAAGTTGCATCTACGATT
Source organism: Phyto melanocephala (assembly GCA_941918925.1). NCBI lineage: Eukaryota > Metazoa > Arthropoda > Insecta > Diptera > Rhinophoridae > Phyto > Phyto melanocephala. Next base: position 88,977,056 of record OW799233.1, on the reverse strand, counting down.
GCCTTACCAAGCGCAACATCATCACCTACAACGAAGTCTAAAACATACATGCAATCGACAACGTCAAGTGCAATAGTGACAACTGTGCAGCCTGAAATTCCTACTACCACAGCAGTGCGTTCAGCGCAATTTATGTTTTCTAGTAAAAAGAAAACTCAGCAAACAATAACAAAAATTCCTACGATGGTAAGCAATATAATGTCTGCTCAGCCTTACTCATCTGTTGGTGTTTCAGGACCACCACCAATTTTTGCAACAGCTGCAACAACGTATGCATCAAGATCGACACCTGTATTTTCTGGAACAAATGGGTCTCAACAACAACCAAGTGTAAATGCACCTGGTATAGCAAGTACAGAAGATTATGGTATCATGCGGAATTTGCAGTTAGAACGATTGGAAGAGGAAATGAAACTCCAACAACAATATTTAGACAATAAATACAAAATATTGTCTCAATCAGCAGACGTATTTGCGTCGTGCAGTCAAATGAGTATGATGACTTTAACACCAACACCAGCTCAGTTGGCAGCACGCCAAGCTATACCAAAAAATTTGCCCGTATTTAATGGTGATCCCGATGAGTGGCCTTTATTTATAAACAGCTTCGAAAATACCACAGCGGTAGCAGAATTTTCAGATGCTGAAAATTTGATACGCCTGCAGTCATGTCTAAAAGGTAAAGCTAGAGACATGGTTAAACATAAATTGCTTTTACCATCGATGGTCCCTGAAATCGTTCAAACTCTACGTCTTTGTTTTGGCCGTCCGGAACATATTCTTGAGCGTGCAATGAACAAAGCACGTAATATGCCAGCAGTGAAAGATAAATTGGAATCTCTTATAGAGTTTGCGCTTTGCGTCCGCAATATTTGTGCTACAATTGAGGGTTGCCAGTTGGATATGCATCTTCACAATTCGTTTCTGGTAAAAGAGCTGGTCGAAAAGCTCCCTAATACTCATAAATTAAACTGGGCCATGTTTCCAAAAGATCCACGAGCACCTATAGTAAAACTTTTTAGTGACTGGTTGTATCAACTCGCAGAGGCAGCAAGCACAGTCGTGACCTTGGCGCCATTCAAAAGCAGCGGTGCAGTGAACACACACACAATAGTGGAGCATGATGATTGTAAACAAAGTTCTGAGCGTAGTGTGCAAGTTGCTAAGTGTTGTGTTTGCCAAAGCGAATATCACAAAGTGCCGCATTGCGAAAAAATCAAAGGTGTTTCATTGGATCGTAAATCGGAATATGTGCGCCAGAAAAATTTATGTCGACAGTGTCTTGGTCTACATCGTAAGAAATGTTTTTTATGAAAAGTTTGTGGCATAGATGGGCGTTCAGCTAAACACCACCAACTTCTTCATAAGCGCAAAGAAGCTAGGCCGACACAGTTTTTAGCAGAAAACAAGGCAACAACTTCTACCTCATCGCAAAATGCAATACTGAATACGCATAGCAACAGTGGTGTAGAGCAACAGACATATTTTCGAATTGTGCCACTTAATTTGCATGCAAAGGGCAAAATAATAACAACGTATGCATTTCTTGATGAAGGGTCCGCTGTAACCCTCATTGAAAAAAATATGTTTGATAAATTTGGCCTAGAAGGCATAAGAGAACCTCTATGCTTACGGTGGACCGGCAATACGATACGTGAAGAGAGTGAATTGGTGAAAGTCAATATCGAAGTCTCCAATGTATCTAGTGGGCACAAGTATGAGCTGAAAGATGTTCACACAGTCAATAGCCTTGACCTTCCAGCGCAGACATTAGATAGCAATGTTATAATTCAGCGATATCCGTATTTGGCAGGGTTGCCAATTCAATCATACAAAAATATTAAACCGAAAATTTTAATTGGAGCTAATAATTGGAAGTTAGCCATACCCTTAAAAATCCGAGAAGGCAACTGGAACCAGCCCATCGCTTCAAAAACGCGCCTAGGTTGGACCTTGCAAGGTTGCTATAACTCTAATGATGGCGAATTTCGACTGAACGTTCATATGTGCGATTGCCAAAAGGATTTTGAAAAACTTCACGAAGCAGTAAAAGAATATTTCGCCATGGAAGCGTCTAAATCATCACATCTATTATCAGCTGATGATAAACGCGCTACACAAATATTAAATGAGACGTGCAGGGAAGTAAATGGCCGTTACGAAGTTGGCTTGACGTGGCGTGACAAAGCTGTTGCCCTGCCAGATAGCTATTCTAATGCCTTAAAAAGATCAACTTGTTTACGCAAAAAGATGGAGAAGGATCCGGCTCTGAAAGCGATTATCCAATCGCAAATCGACAATTTAATATCAAAAGGATATGCAGAAAAACTTTTATGTGACGAAAAATCAATGCAGAGTACCAAAACATGGTATTTACCAATATTTATTGTAACGAACCCCAACAAACCCGGCAAAATAAGATTAGTGTGGGATGCCGCTGCTAAGGCAAACAATAAACGATTTTCTATTGAGTGGACCTGATCTATTGAACCCGTTGGTAGAAGTTTTGCTTGCGTTCAGAGTTGGCAGAATCGCCATATGTGGCGACATCGAAGAAATGTTCCACAGAATAAACGTGCGAGACAGTGATATGCACGCTCAGCGTTTTCTCTAGTGGAGCGGGGATGACAAGAAGCATCGTCCAAGTACCTATGTCATGCGTTCATTAACGTTCGGGGTTTCCTGTGCTCCCTTTATTGCGCACGTCGTTCGCAATAAAAATGCTGAAAAATTTAAAGCTGATTTTCCACGAGCAGTACAAGCTGTGCAAAAATATCATTATGTGGATGATTTCATCGACAGTGAGGATGACGAGTCCGCTGCCATCGAGCTCGCGATGCATGTAAAGCAGATTCACGCTGCAGCTGGTTTCAACATTCGCAATTGGGCTTCGAATTCTACACGTCTTTTGAAACAATTTTCAGAAGGATTGGCAACCACACAAAATTTCAAAGAGTGGGGATCCGCTACAAAAGTGCTTGGTATGTACTGGAAGCCAAATAATGACATGTTCAAGTATATTTGCAGATTCGCTCGATTGCGTCGTGACGTCATAAACGAACCCGTGGTGCCGACCAAAAGAGAGACGCTGCAGGTCCTGATGTCCATTTTTGATCCTCTGGGTCTTGTTTCGTGCTATACTATAGGTCTAAAGATACTGCTACAAAACATATGGCGCTCTGGTATCGACTGGGACGAACCATTAACCGAGATTCTCTTCGAAAAATGGTGTCACTGGAAATCAGTCATACAATTTATTACATCAGTCGAAATTCCGAGATGTTATTCTCCATTTCTGAAGGAAGCATGTAACGTGCAACTTCATACTTTCGTGGACGCTAGCGAAAACGCTTACGCAGCTATATCCTACTTACGTGTTGAACATGCCGGAGAAGTTAAAGTTGCTTTGGTAGCCGCAAAATCTAAGGTGGCGCCACTTAAACCGTTGTCAATACCGAGGTTGGAGTTGCAAGCGGCTGTAATTGGAGTACGTTTGGCTAATCAAGTACTAACTGTGGCTCGCATACAAACAACAACGCAATTTTGGTGGACAGATTCAAAGACTGTGCTTAAGTGGTTGCAAATGGATCCAAAAAATTTCCAGCAGTACGTCATGCACAGGGTTGGCGAAATAATTGAGTCTTCAAATGTATCACAATGGAAATGTGTGCCCTCCAAAATTAATCCCGCTGATGTTGCAACAAAGATCTCTGCGCGAGCAAACGCTGAATTGTGGTTTTCTGGTCCTGAATTTCTGCTATCCCATCCCAACGAATGGCCAAATTGCGAAACATTAGAGTCTGTTAACAAAGTTGACTCCGAACTTAAACGATGCCTGTTTGTTATAAGTAAGTCCGACGGTATGTTGGAGCCAAATGTTGAGTATTTTTCAAACTGGAGACGCTTGTACCGCTCAGTTGCCGTTTTTATTCTTTACATCGAAAAACTGAAAGTCAATGCATCCATGAAAGCGAATGTTGTCACTTTCGAAATGATACAGAGAGCTAAAACATTTCTTTTGCGATTCGCACAGTCCAAAGACTACGCTGAAGAACTCAATTGCCTCAAGCACGGTAAGCCAATTTTAAAAAATAGCAAATTAACAAAATTAAATGTGTATTTAGACGAAAACGGCTTAATAAGAAGCAAGGGCAGAGAAGAATACTTAAATAACAATGGCGATGCTATTGTTCTCCCGCAATCTCATCATATTACATTGCTCTTGGTCCGTTCAGTGCATGAAAGCTTTCATCATCAAATGCACGAAACCATCATTAACAAAATATCCAGCAAATACTACATATCTCATCTACAAGCGTTATACAGAAAGGTACGTCGCATATGCCAATATTGCAAAAACAAAGATGATAAGCCGCAAGTGCCACAAATGGCTCCACTACCACCCGCTAGACTAGCCGCATTTGAAAGGCCGTTCACTTACGTTGGAATAGATTACTTTGGACCACTTTTTGTAGCTGTGGGAAGGCGGCGAGAAAAACGTTGGGGTGTGATCTTTACATGCCTCACAATTAGAGCTGTGCATGTTGAAGTGGCACATAGTCTGGACACAAGTTCGTGCATCATGGCAATTAGTAATTTCATTGCACGTCGTGGTTCACCGAGAGAAATTTATACGGATAATGGAACAAATTTTAAGGCCGCAGAAAAAGTCCTGTGTGACGAAACCAAAAATATAGACTTAACATTATTGTCTATAAAATTTGAAAAAATTAAATGGAAATTTAATCCGCCTGCAGCTCCACACATGGGAGGAGCTTGGGAAAGGCTAGTGCGAACCATTAAAACAGTGCTTTACTCAATTTTTCCTTCAAAGCAATTCAACGATGAAAACCTACGAAGCGCATTATATGAAGTCGAGTTTATCATAAACTCTCGTCCTCTCACATTCGTATCTGTTGAGTCTGTCGACGATGAAGCTCTTACATCGAACCATTTGTTAATCGGGTCATCCGACGGTTATAAGCCAATATATGGAGATAATGCAGATTTGCGACAGCGATGGTACCAAACAAAAAAATTTGCTGACCAGTTCTGGCGCCGATGGCTACTAGAATATGTACCAATTATTTCAAGACGAAGCAAGTGGTTTGCCAAACAGCCCCCAATTAAAATTGGAGACGTGGTTGTGATCGTTGATCAAGATCTCCCTCGCAATTGTTGGCCTAAAGGCATTGTGGAGGAAACAATGGTTGCTAAAGATGGTCAAGTCAGACGCGTAACAGTGAAAACCAAATCTGGTATGTTTCAGCGACCGGTATCTAAAGTGGCAGTTTTAGACGTCAGCAGTTTTGGTGGTAAACTCAATTCATCATACTCGTTTACAGGCGAGGGAATGTTACTGCCGTCTGTAGCGCAACATCAATAAACTCATTAACATTTTTTAAGAGTAATTGTCATCCTAAAGAAACTGGTAGAAAATGTGTTACTCCCTTTCACATATTTCTGTTGTTCTAAAACATTTCTCACTTATACCATTACCTTTTATATACAAATAATTTTACATGAGTTTTTTGCTTGCAAATTGGTAATATTATAAGTTGTTTTTTTTTTTTTTTTGTTAACGGTACAGAACAAGAAGTCACGTAGACAGCAATTTACATAGGCATATGCTGATGCCAGTTATTTAAAAATATTATTGTACAGTCGAATTGAAACGCAGCACAACGCAATAAAACAAATAATTTTAAAGCGCATCGCATAGAAAATAAAACTTGAAATAAACTTTGGAAAATATTAAATATTTTGTTTTATTTGAACAGAAGCGAGCGCTATTAGAAATTTGTATAGTTTTCATTTAACAATAACGGTACAACGATTGCTTATTGCTTTAGGTGGAAAAAACGTAAAATTGATTTGTGATGATGCTGACGACTCCTCTGATCGGAGATATTGGGTAAAACCCTTCCTTCAAAACAGAGAGATGCATAGTCTGGAAAGTCATCTTTTAAAGGATATATTGTGGGATTCCAGCGACTATAAAAACTTTTGTCGTTTGAACGTTGAAAGTTTTAAAGTGCTTCTTGGACTGGTACGTACAAACATAACCGTATTGAAAAAATTTAAATTAGTTTATAATGCACTTACTATAAAATTTGCTTTTAGGTTCATCATAAAATTAAAAAGCAAAATACAGTAATGCGAACTTCCATCAGTTCTCGTCTTCGTCTTGCCGTTACACTTCGCTTCTTAGCTAGTGGGGATTCTTATAGGTCGTTGGAGTATCTTTAACGAATTTCGCGTAAAACAATAAGCAAATTCGTTCCGGTTGTTCTAGAAGCAATTATTGAAGCGCTCAAGTATGATCACCTTAAAGTAATATGCATATTTAATTTATTATAAATCAGGTATACTAATTTTATTTTTGTTGTATTTTGTACAGACTCCATGTACTCAGCAAGAGTGGAAAGCTGTAGCCGAAGGCTTCAATAATTTGTGGCAATTTCCGCACACTTTGGGTGCAATAGATAGAAAGCACATCCGCATTAAAAACCCACAGCACGCAGGCTCAAACTTTTTCAATTAGGGTTTTTCAGTACGGTTCTTTTAGCAGTAGTAGATGCAAACTGCATGTTCATTTACATTGATGTGGGTGGAAATGGAAGAGCATCGGATGTTGTTGTTTACCATAATAGCTCTCTGCTACAAGCAATGAAGCAAGGTAAATCGAATTTCCCCGCTGACGAAGCTTTGCATGGTCAAGTTTTAAAAACTTTTTTATTGGTGACGACATATTCGGCATGGACCGAAATATGATGAAGGCATATAATAGAAATAGTCGACTTACAACATCTGAAGACATCTTGAATTACAGATTAAGCCGAGCAAGGATGTCTGTAAAAATGGCATTTGGAAGACTAGCAAATCGATTCCGTATTTTTCACCGTCCAATAGAGGTAGATTTATCAACTACTGATAAAGGTGTTCAAACTTGTTGTATTTATTTTACACAACTTTTCAACAAAAAACGCAAATGAGCCAATTAGTTTCAATGATGAGTTCAATCTGCAACTTCCTCAAACAATGTCACATCTGCCACCACAAAATCATGAAACGGTTCGATTTGCAAGTCAAATGAGGGAAAACGTGAAAAAGTACTTGGTCGTGGAAGGAGATGTTCCTTTGCAATGGTCGAAGATTAAAAAGCAAGTTGCCAATCCAGTTTCAGTTACAATTGAATAAATTTTTTTAACAATCGATCCTTTGTTCATAAGTATAATGAATTTTATTTTTTCAAATGTATAATGAATTTTAATTATAATAAATTACACTGCTCTACAGCAAAATCCTCCATTTAATAAAACTATGTGAACTATATGGATTTTGACGCGCTGAACTCAAATCCATTGTCGGTTTTTTCCATCAGATCGGACTTTTTTTATGGGCGTGGCAAATTTTTCCCCCTAAATTAGTCAGGTACGGAGACTTATTTCCTCCTAACTCGAGAATCAGTCATCCGATTTTCAAAAATATGTAACAAAATTGTTTTAATTTTAGTGGAATAAAATTTTTCTCTGTCTCTTATCGTTTTGGAGTTATTTAGAAATTAATGGAGAAAAAAAAATTTTTTTCGTGCAAAATTCGTCATATTTTTCAATTTAAAAATGGAATTAAAAAAAATTTAAGGCAAATATTCAACATTTTAAACTTTTTTCTGAGAGCTACTTGTCTTGGAAATAAAAAAAGCCATAAACTATAAAAGTCGGTTAAAAAATGTGGATTTTATTGTCAATTTACCGCAGGTACCCAATATTGTAATGCAACCAGCCTTACTTATGATATATGTATGTATGTAACATTTCGTTATGTGAGCAGGTAATAGAACTAAAGTACAACGGTATTTTGCATATTTCTTGGAATTAATATTTATAACAGTATTTTTCAATTACCTGTGATTTCAAATTAAGACCATTAGGGTAGATTCTGGTATTTATTGTATATATAGAAGCCAATGGGCAATAAGTAAGTCACTTTTCATTTGAATATCGTGCGGTTAAAATCGGAAACAGTAAATAGATCTTATAGTGTACTTTGTTATTGTGTAAAGAAATAAAGCAATTAAAGAATCCACAAACGTTTTCATATTACAAAATGTCAAGGACTTGTAACAAATCTCCAAATTTATTTTGTTACGTATGTGGCGATCTAACTTTAAGTTCTCAACGGGAGACAATATCTTCCAAGATTAAAAATGCTTATCGCCGTTATTTTGGGTTTCCTATCGATGATAGAGATAAAAATTGGCTGCCGAAAATATGTTGTATTAGCTGTGGTAAGTCTTTAAGAGGTTGGTTAAAAGGAAGTCATAAGCCTTTATGAAGCCAGCGATTTGGAGTGAACCACAAAATAATCAAAATGATTGCAACTTTTGCCATACTAAAACACGTGGATTTACGAAAAAAACAAAAAATAAAGTTTCATAACCAAATACTTCATGCGTCAAACGACCAGTTTACAAGTAAATTTTTACCTCCATTGCCTCCTACAGACGATGAAGAAGATGGACTTTCTGCAGCAACTGAATCCACTTACGCCAGCATGGGTGTTTCTTCGCATTCATTTGGAAGTCCAACGAGTAAACCTCATTTTCCGAATTAAATTGATATTAATAACTTAGTTCGTAAATTAGGGCTCTCAAAAAATAAGTCTGAGCTTCTTGCATCCCAATGAAAAGAATGGTGTTTGGTGCAAACAAACGTTAACGTCTCGTAGTTTCCAAATAAAAAACAACCTTTTTTGAGGTATTTCAGCAGAGAGGAAGGTTTGATATTTTGCGATAATGTTGATGGACTTTTGCGACAACTGTGTTTCAGTAATAAATCTCAGGATTGGCGGCTTGTTATTAATTCATCCAAGACAAGTTTGAAAGCCGTTTTACTTCACAATGGCAACAAATTTCCATTGGTCCCACTCGCATATGCAAGAAATATGAAAGAAAACTATTGTAGCATGAAGATGATACTACAAAAAATTAAATATTCACATTACTCATGGAATCTGCAGATTTAAAAGTCGTAGCAATGTTAAATGGATTGCAAAGTGGATATACTAAGTTTTATTGCTTCTTATGTAAATGGGATAGCCGCGCAAAAGAAAAACACTACAATGTTAAAATTTGACCGAAAAGAGTAAATTTTATTCCAGGAGAAAAAAATGTAGCAGAAGAGCCTTTAAAACAAAATAAACAAACTCTTCTCTTCATATAAAGCTAGGCCTAATGAAAAATTTTGTCAAAGCAATGAACAAGGATGGTGAAGCCTTTAAACCTTACATTAAGAGCAAATTTCCTAGAATTAGAGATGCTAAGGTAAAAGAAGGCTTATTTGTAGGTCCACAAATACGACAGCTTATGAAGGACGAGGTCTTCAGAACTAAATTGAATGATGTGGACAAAAGGGCATGGGCAGCTTAAGCTACTTTTTTATTTTAACAATGTTTCCTAAATAAAAATTAATATTTATTAACAAAATTTTTGTGGTTTTTTAAATAAAATAGTCTGTAAATATTTTAATTTTTTATTGTAATTTGAAGTTATCTACGGGTGGCGACAGGGTGGGTGCTTTAAGTGAGGCGATGCTACAAAATTACAATCTAGCAAATTTTTTTTGCTTGTATTTGTTTTTGTTGTACGAAAATAGATAGAAGTAAAAAGTTGTCATTAATTGTTGCTACAAGTCGCTTTAGTGCGCCCACTCTGACGTTGTTTGCTGCATTACACATATTTGGTCAATATTGGGTACCTGCGGTAAATTGACAATTAAATTCACATTTTTTAACCGATTTTTATGGTTTATGGCTTTTTTTTATTTGCAAGACAAGTAGCTCTCAAAAAAAGTTTAAAATGTTGAATTTTTGCTTTATATTTTTTTTAATTCCATTTTTAAATTGAAAAATATTACGAATTTTGCCAAAAAAAATGTTTTTTTCTGCATTAATTTCTAAATAACTCCAAAACGATAAGAGATAGAGAAAAATTTCCACTAAAATTAAAACAATTTTGTTACACATTTTTTGGTGTTTTACTTTTGAAAATCGGATGACTGGTTCTCGAGTTAGGAGGAAATAAGTCTCCGTACCTGACTAATTTAGGGGGAAAAACTTGCCACGCCCATAAAAAAATCCCGATCTTATGGAAAAAAAACCGACAACGGATTTGAGTTCAGCGCGTCAAAATCCATATGGTCCATATAGTTTTATTAAATGGGAAGACAAAAAGTTATTTTTTGAAGAGCAGTGTTATTAATACAATTATTATGAAAAAATTTTGATTGTTATTTTTGTTTTCATTATAATTATTGGGTTAAATAAATTTTATTTATTTATTTTTTAAATAAAGAAGTATTCATCTATATCTATATATATATGCTGCTAAACTAAAAATGTTACAAATCAACCTGAAAAAATATTGTTATTTAAACAAAAATAAGCTGATAGGTGTATGGCCTTTATTTGAATTTTCAACCCCTAAGAGGGAAAAATAGGTAAAAACTATAATTTGCTTCTTTTTTGGTACCCTATGTAACTTCTAAACACATAAAGCTAGGAAAAAATTTTAAATTGTATTATTTGATGCCCAAAAAAATGTTAATAAGATTTCGCCACTTTTATCAAATTTACATGTATAATGGGTGAAAAATGGACCTCTGTTTGGTACTTTTTTTAAAAAGAATTTTCTTATAAAATTCAATAGAACATAATTTGATTGTTATCTGCCCCATTGAAGTAGCGGATAATATAATATAACTTTTAAAAATAAATATCAAATAAGAACAAGTTAATATAATGATTTCAAAATAAAATACTATTTTTTATTTTAATCATTGTTAGTACAAAATTTGTGTTTCATGTTTTTTCCATTGATTTGTAACGTTTAACGTTAAAACAATATTAAGATACATAATTCAGTCTTTCTTTTAAATTAAAATAAAAATTATATGCACGTACAACATTAGTTCAATATAAATCAGTTTAATAGAGGTATTGAATTAAATTATATTTGCTTCTACCATGGCTGCTTCCAGAACATCTTTTCTTTGCATTATTTCCATTAGAAGTTTTTGTATTGATGCCATGGCTTCAATTGCTGAATTAAACGGCATTTTTTCCAGCTGCATGCCAACGGATTTGCCAAAAGTAGAAAACATGGTTTCTTTTTCTACTGCGGTTTGTGAAATAATTGCATCTAAAGCGAAATTTATCTTTTCGTCCCTGTTGGCTCTTTTTTTTAAATTGCGTGTTTTAGAAACTGGTGTATCACTTTCAGAACACAATGAGCTGTCTCTTCTGTGGCATATACTGTTGGGGCAATTTCAATAACATCAGTTTCTTACTAAAAAAATTATAAAATCGAATTTTTATTTTTTTAATACAACATTTTGAAAATGCATTATAGTTCCATACTCACATTTGAAAAAGATAAATTGCTTTTGGTTTCTCGCAGACTGACTGCCGGTGATAAAAAATTCATTTCGTTGTAATAAAAAAGGTGTGGTGTGTAAAGTTCCTCAGCCGACAACCCAGACTTCTTATTGGAGGAATCCACTTTTTTCCTTTCAACTAAATACGCACTTCTTAAGTTTTTAATTTTTTTTTTTAATAACGTCTTCAGTTTTCCCCATCTCTTTAGAGATTTCGTCCCATGCGTTTTTCTTTTTATCTATTCTTTTATAGCTAGGGCTTCGAAAATCCCATAGACATGGAAACTGTTTATATAAATTAATAATTTTAAAGGTTTCTTCGATACTCCACTCCATTTTTGAGATTTTTTGGTGTGTTTTATCTATATATATAAAAGTGAAACTCTGTGTGTGTGTGTGTGTGTGTGTGTGTGTTAGCTATAGACTCTGAAACTGTAAAACCGATCGGGCTCAAACTTTGGTAAGTTGTTGTACACATACCGGGGAGTGTTTATGGATGAAAAAAAGTGGGCGGAGCCACGCCCATAAAAAATTAGTTATCAGTTTTAGCTACTTGCACTTGACCGATTTTTCTGAAACTTTGTACACATATCGAGCTGTCATGACTAAATAATTTCGTGATAAGAAAAGTGGGCGGGGCCACGCCCCTAAAAAAGTTTTAATTTTGAGGCACTTGCACTGGACCGATTTTTTGGAAACTGTGCACACATATTGAGCTGTCGTGACTTTATAATTTTAAGACTAAAAAAGTGGGCGGGGCCACGCCCATAAAAAAAGGCTATAATTTTGAGGTACTTGCACCAGACCGATTTTTCTGAAACTTTGCACACATATTGAGCTGTCATGACTAAATATTTTCGTGATTAGAAAAGTGGGCAGTGCCACGCCCATAAAAAAAAGGTATCATTTTGAGGTACTTGCACTGGACCGATTATTCTGAAACCTTGCACAAAAATTGAGCTGTTATGACTTTACAATTTCGTGATTAGAAAAGTGGGCAGGGCCACGCCCATAAAAACAATTTTAATTTTGAGGTACTTGCACTGGTCCGATTCTTCTGAAACTTTGCACACATATTGAGCTGTTATGACTTTACAATTTCGTGACTAGAAAAGTGGGCAATGCCACGCCCATAAAAAAATTATAATTTTTAGGTTTTTGCACTTGATATTCAATTAAAATTCAGAATGCATTTCGATTCATTAAGGGGCGTAGCAACGCGCGCCGGGTTTGGCTAGTGTTTTATATAAAAAAGACACGTAAATATGTAAGTATGTACGTAAAAAAGTTGTAACTTTGTTATAAAACAATTGGTATGCTGGTTAATTATCACTTTGTCACCTTTATTTCTTTTTTTTACTAAATAAAATAAATTTAATTTAAAATTTTAGTTTTTTGACTCGCAGAAAAAGAAATGTCAGATGAATGACAACTGATTTGACAGCTTATTGCTTAGCAATAATTGCTCAAGCAATCAGCAAAGCAATGATTGCGCAATAAATTGCAACATATAGCAATTTGCGGTCTACACATCGCAATCTCTATGGACGCAATCAAATTTGACAATTGCGGTAATAAATATTGCTACGTGGAGACCCGGGGTTAGCAACAGTTAAAGCTTTTGACAACTTACACAAATTGGATTGTGTTGTGAATATAAACAAAAGCGAAAACGCAATAATGGCTGCAGGTGATTTTGAATTATGGCACAAGCGACTTGCACATATTTGTGCTGGTAATATGAAAAAGGTGATCGGTGCATCAAATAGTATACGATGTGGTGATGGCGCCGTAAATGAAAAATGTGTTGTTTGTATAAAAGGTAAGCAAACACGAGCATCAATTAAGGAGCCTGGTCATCGTGCAGATGGTTTGTTACATATTGTGCATTCGGACGTGATGGGTCCCCTACCAACAGAATCTTTTTCTGGTAATCGTTTTCTTTTAACTTTCTTCGACGACTATTCACATAAAGTATTTGTGGTGCCAATAAAACGTAAATCTGATGTTTTCGGAGAATTTCAACGTTTTAAAATTTTTGCCGAAAAACAGTGTGATGCAAAAATAAAAATTTTGCGTACCGATAATGGTACTGAATATACTGGTAATCAATTTAAAAAGTATTTGTCAGATTGTGTGTATACCACAGAAAACTCGTTAGCACGTCCGCAGGCTGCCACGCGGAAAAACATTAGTATGTGAGGCCAGATTTCAATACTTAACTTTACTGTTTCCGGGAAAAGACATTTTTTTATTCTTGTGACGCACGCAGGAAAACTTTATTCAGCGAAGCCATCTGCCGCGTCCAACTGGAGGAGAAAATCCGTAAGCACGGCCGCAGGCCGCAACGCAGAAAACCTTTAGTACGCGGGGCCTCCTCCTCCAGTTGGACGCGGCAGGTGGCTTCGCTGAATAAGTTTTCCTGCGTGCGTCACAAGAACAAAAATTAATTGATTATAAATATAATTATAACAATATTCTGAAAAAATATGGCTTTATCTCTCATTTGCGAAAAAAAATATGGCTTTATCTCTCATTTCGCAAAATTTTAAATATGGCCTTACCTCTCAATGATTGGGCAATAAGGCCATTATGGCTTTATCTCCCATTCAATTGAGCAATAAAGCCATCATGGTATTAAAGCACCCCCTCGATAACATCGGCAGTGATTGCCAAATCAACAAGGCAATTGAAAATCAAAACTGTACAACCCGCTGTTCAGAACGTATTGCGAATAAGCCTCGACGCAGATACAATTTATGTGTTCAACAAGATCAACGTGGTGGCATACAAGGTGTACCCAAAACGTTTCATGAGGCTATTTTTTCATCACAAGCCGATTTATGGAAAGCGGCAATGATTTCTGAAATGGAATCGTTATCAGCAAACAATGCCTGGTGCCTGACTGAATTGCCAAGAGAAAAAAAGGCCATCAAGTGTAAATGGGTCTACAAGACCAAAGTTGATGCAAATGGCGATGAAGTATGTCATAAGGCAAGGTTGGTCGTAAAGGGCTGCAGTCAACAAAAGGGCATTGACTACGAAGAGACATTCGCTCCTGTAGTGCGTTATACATCACTACGATTTTTATTTGCTCTGGCAGCAAAACACAAATTAATAGTACATCAACTTGATGCGGTAACAGCGTTTCTTAATGGTGAACTAGAGGAGCAGATTTTTATGGTACAACCTGAGGGTTTCGACGATGGCAGCGGTCGAGTATGTTCCTTAAAAAAATCTATTTATGGCATAAAGCAGTCCAGCCGGGTATGAAACAAAAAACTAAACGAGGTTCCTTTAAAGTTTGGTTTTCAACGTAGTGAAGTCGACCAATGTGTCTACTATTGCATCAATGGTGAAATTATACTTTATGTAGCCATTTATGTAGACGACGTTTTGGTGTTTTGCAACGACATGAATATGATCAATCAACTGAAACTTGATTCAGCCACGAACTTCAGAATGAAAGATCTAGGCGAAGCGTTTTCTGTTTTAGGCGCTAGAATCACGCGTGATGATCAAAGTGGCACGATCAAACTTGATCAGAGCAAATACATCGAGGATGTGTTAAATCGTTTTTCAATGAGTGAATGTAAGCCGGTATCAGCACCTATGGATGTTGGTCAAAAATTAACATCGGAAATGTGTTCTACCGACGAGCATGAAAAACAAGAAATGGCGAAGGTACCTTATATGCAAGCTGTGGGATGTCTTTTGTTCGCAGCTCAAATAACTCGCCCTGATATTAGCTATGCCGTAAATTTGTTAAGTCGTTTTAACGCAAATCCTGGTAAAACTCATTGGGCTGCAGTGAAAAGGGTAATGAGGTATCTTCAGGGTACTATCAAGAAGGGCCTAACGTATGTGTGTTAACCAAGTAACTTAATTGGTTTTTGTGACGCCGACTGGGCAGGCAACGTTGACGATAGGCGGTCCACCACTGGTTATTTGTTTACATTGCAAAATGGTGCAATCTTATGGTGTACTAGGCGCCAGCGTACTGTAGCACTGTCCTCAACTGATAGTAACGGAAATTTTATCTTTATCTCAAATTCATTTAATTTCTCTATGAATAAAGATTTTGGAAGAATAAAGGACTATATAGAAATATCTAAGTTGTACTTATTAGCAGAAACTTTATTGACACGCCTACTCTAACATCCACTCTCATTGAAAAACTAAATTTACGAAAACATTTTACTAGCATATCGAAGTTATACAAAGAAAGTGATGCATATTTTAGTATAAATATTGTAGCGGAAATGGAGTTGTTTGTGATGGAAGCGTATGGCAACCTCATATATATTGTCGATCAGATGTTTTAGGAGAAGAGGAAAAACAAGTAAAATAGGAAAAGTAAACAATAACTTTTTCTTGTAATTGTCAATCCCTACTGTTATTATGTGAACCTGATACTTCATATTGGTAAATTGCATCTTTATGGCTAAATAGAAAGATGGTTTTAAATAAAGTTTTAAATTATGTGCCAGCCATTGTCTCTAATATTTTTTATATAAATTTTAATATTTTTTGCATGGGTATGAACATAAATTCTATTTAAATGTAAAGTTTACTTTACGGTTTGCAAATTGTTAACGTAGTCTGAGAGTTAGGTAGTTATTGACCTTAACTGCATAATTCTTATATCTTTGCCAAGTCTAATATAGGAATATATGTATTGTTATGAACCTATGTATGTATTAAATTCAGGTGAGATAGATAATATGATTTAAATTGTTTATAATTTGGTTATGTTGAGTAGAGGGAGATAGAATGAAAAATATAAAATTTTTAAATTAGGTAAAGGGTTTAGCTGACCGAGAAAAAAATCTATAGGGGGATTGATTGGAAAGAGCTTGTAGTATTAAGAGGCAAGCAAAAAGAAAATTCAAAGCGGAAGAAAATAAGGAGGAAGAAGAGAAATTGCCTGGACAGGACGAAGTTAAGCTGGAGATAATAAGGAGTTAAAAATTTATCCTGTTATCCTGCAATATCTGAGGTCCTTGGTAGTGTTTGAAGGCGTTTAGAAGTTTATTTGGATTTTATTGGTTTCTTATTGGTCAACACACTCTGCAATGAGATTGTAAAGTGGGTGAGTCTGTTCCAGTTAGAAAATATATTAAAAGGGTGTTTAGTTTACTATAAGTTTTACGTAAAAGATACCCAAATGTTTAATGAAATTTTTTGTTCGTTTAATAAAAGAATAAGCAAGTAAAAAAAAACATAATCATTTATTAAGTGAAGGAGTATAATATAAAATAAAAGGAAAGATATATATATAGTGAAATAGATGTTATTAGATTATAAAAGCATTAGTTCCTAAAACATATAGTTCATTTTTTTAACCCACTTATATAATATATGTGTGAATTGATTTATATAGTACACATAAAAAAAATAAAACAAGATTGTTTCTTTTTACATAAAAATTTTTTTTTTTATTCATGTTGTTTGTTCCACAAAATTGTGTAAATTTTCTTTTTGTCAAAGTATAAGTTTAAATTAAATTCATTTTGTTTAAATTGTAAGATCAGTTAAATGTTTAAATCTGAAGACTGTAATTTCTGAAAAATATATATAAATTAAATAATTAGTTAATGAATGTTAGCCCAAAACTACGTACACACGTATCCTTACGTTAATACAAAATTTTATTTTGACGGTGAAAATTGAACCGTGTATAAGAAAGGAAATTATCTTTAGAGAGCTCTCTCAGGATAGGTAGTAATTTTTGTTACGTTTTGTTTAGTATTGGTAAAACCTAATTGGGTATAAATTGAATGTATTTTTGGGATTAATTGTTTTTATTAGTTGTTTATTATTTATAAGATTAAATTTAAAAGATTGATTATAAATAAAGGATTTTATTATTATTATTATTATTATAACGTTTAAAAAAAAATACTATGTTTTGTTTTTGAGTTATAGAATAAAATAATGTTCAGCTAAGAAGTTTTCTGTAGGTGTGTTAGTGTAAGTATGTAAAGTGTGATCAAAGGAAAAGGAAATGTGTGGGTAACATAATAATATATCTGTGATTGTGTTACAATGGTAGGGTGGGCAGCTAGGTAAGACGAGTTACATCTTTCGTCTTCATTATGAGTTTTAAATTGCATCAGTTTTGTTTTAAATATTTTTGTTCATCCCTATGCCAGAGGTAGCTGGTCGTATCCCCCCTGAGGTTTAGAGCTAGTTCGGTGAGAAAAGCTACTTGTGGTAATTTTCTGATTTCAAAATGTCAAATGACATAGTAAAAAGGGAAATAAACGGAAGGTGACAATATATAATTCCATAGCGATTAATGTTAAAAACAAAATAATAAATCTTGTGCTATAAAAGAACATCAAATTTGTGGTGGGTATAAAAGATTCGGCGCAGCCGATTATAGTGCTCTTACTTGTTTATTTTAATTTTAATAAAAGCCTTTAACCGGAAGATTTTGTTCGGTTAAATTTAACAGAGACTTTTTGATTAATCTCTGTCGGTTAAATACTAACCGTACTTTGTGAAATGCAATTTTGCCTAACTTTCGGTTTAAGTTCATGTTAAATTATAATCGCACTTTGTGAAAAGGGCCGTAAGAAACAAAACGGGTATTTACTGTGCTTTTTTAGTGCATAAAGGGTTTTTTTTTTAAATCCATGAAAAAAATTACAATTATGCACTTTCTACCAAAGTACTTAATAATTTTAAATCATTGTTTACACAGTTTAAATTATCAATCAATACATTGACAAAGATAAGAAGTCTATCCTATTTTAAAAAAGTGATTAAGACTAAGGGCCGTATTCATAAAAAATATTTTAGGTTTATTGAAGGCTTATTTGACAAATTGCTCTACAACATCTGTCAAATAAGCCTTCAATAAACCAAAAATATTTTTTATAAATACGGCCCTAATGAAATACAATTCGAAATTATGTAGAAGCTGTAGAAGCTTTGGATAAGGCTTTGATATGGGCTGAAAACAAGATGGTAGACCAAAGTGACAAAAAACTTACAAAAAACGACTGATTTTTTTTTAAATTTGGGTACTCTATAACGTTATTCACGTTATCGCGAGTTCACTGTATATATTTATATATATATATATATATATGTAAGTATTTATTTGTGTAAAAAAAATTAAGATAATATGAATATTTTCTTAAGTTTAATCTGCTATGGCAACTTTTGTTGCCTATACAATTTTAAAAATGAAGTGAAAACTATACGTTATTTTAGTAGAAGATAATATTCATATTATAATTCATTATTCAAAAATTGAGTATTTATTTTAGTAATATTTAAACCTAAAAAATATTAATATCGAAGCAGGCGCCGTTTTCCAAATATACGAATTTTAGTATTTAAATCATGTGGCCACGCCTACTATTGCAAGTCCGCCCATTTTTTACTCTAATGTTCGTGTGGATGTCTAAGTTTATCGTACCTAATTTGAAGACTCTAGCTGCATTAACTTTCGTGATATATAATATTTAATACTTATTCTTTAATAGGGCGTGGCACCCCGCCCACTTACAACTTCAAACCAAAGTATAGCCCATAGTTTTTCCAGACATACAGAAAGATTCTGTGAAAATTTCAAGGAAATCGGTCCAGCCGTTTAACCGTCTTTAAAGCACAAACAAACATACAAACACACTTATTTTTTTATATATATAATATAGATAAATAACATTATATCCAAGGTCTATTAAATAAGGTCTGTTCAACTAATCAGCTGATCGTTTTTTGCTCCCCTATGTTTACTACTCGAAGTTGTCAAAATTTGTTTACCTTTTTAGGGCGACATTTATGTTTTTCAATTTTTCAATTTTATGATTGATAATTTTTCAACTTATGATTTATATTCAAAACTGACTGAGCCACACCAACAGCTATAGCAGCCTTGCCATTACTTGGCTCACAGGCCAAGAAAATACAACGATTAACACAATTTATTTTTGTTGTCTTGAAAAAATTGTTAAACAAAATGAAAACACAAAATTTAATAGGAGTTGGGCATATTCATACAGGTATATGCAACGGCGAATTTGCTGTGCTGCTCTCTGTCAAATACCTCATAAAAAATAATTTTTTATACATAGAGTTTGACAGTAACGTTTCCCATCAGATGGACTGATAATTTCACCTGGATGAATTTTTTGGTATTTTAGTCAGCTGTTTTTGACTACCTTAGAGTAATTTTACACTAACAAAATGCCCGTATCTTTTTTTGCTTTTTGTTTTTGTAGAGTTGTACAGACCTTATTTAATAGACCTTGATTATATCTATAGCATAAATATATTAATATTAAAATAACAATTTAAAAATGTGTTTCTGTAATAGAAATAAAAAAATTTAATATTGGTTTAACATGTTATATTAGTTATATAGTTTTTTTTTTCTAAACTTTCAGATTTGAACAATGTACTTTGCAAATCGCACCGGGTTAAACTAGTTACTTAATATAAATTTACTTAGATTTAAATATTAAAAGTATATAAAAATGTGTATTTGCGATACAATTAAAAAACTAATATTTAAAAAAAAAATGTTAACATTTAACTGGAAAAATTATCCTATTTTAACCGAAATTTTTGGAGCACCCTGTACCTCTAGTACTATTTTGTAAACATTATTTTGAAGCCTAAAGTGTCCTCTGTCAACATCTTTTTAAATCTTTAAAATATCTTAATTATTTCAAAAGTTATGATTTTTGCAACGAAAAAAGTCAAAAAGCGCCACTGTGCGCCGTCAAAAGGTTGGGTAAATTATTGAACATGAGCGAAAATTCTTAGATTAATTCTGTGGCTTGGAGCTAAAAGGGCCAATGTCACTTTTTTGTTTTTTGAGTTAATCATTGCATTAAATTTGTTTTCTTTCTTCAGCTAAAGTCATACTTAACCCAGAAAAGCGTCATAAATAAAATGCTGGCCAATGTCACTATGAAAGCACCTATAAAAGTTTAAGTTCAATTCCAATTTTCTCAAAAGTAAATATTTTGACATTGGCCCTTTAAGCTCAAAGCCACAAAATTAAAGGTGTTGTTAACGCGGTGATTTTAGCACTGTTTTTAATGCTTTTTGAAAATTTTGACGCGGAAAATTTGAAGTCAGTGTTTATTGCTTTTTTCCTAAATTTTTAGTGCTTTTCATTTTTTTCTACTGTGACACCAAATACTAAATTTAAAATTAATTGTTTTAATTGAAAAAAATATTTACTCATTGTAGAATGATATAAAGTTGAAACTACATTTAACTTATTATATTAAATCTATTAATTAAGAAAATTATAGGGATTGATTGTTTCTGTTATTTGAGTGGATGGTTTATTTTACAATTTTAATTGTAATTTAATTACGATACTCGTTTGATGATATCCTATATGTTTTATGAGACATAAAGCGCCTACTTTTTATAAAATTAAATTGTTACAAGAATTGATTTTGTAAGTAAAGTTTTAAGTTTCAATAATCTAAAAAAAATTACATTTGTATGACGATGCATTAAAAAGGTAAAAATAAAAAAGAGAAATTGATATGCAAACACAACACAGCCTGTTGCGGCAAAAATTGCTCAGGCAATGAATGCGCAATATATTGCTACATATGGCAAATTGCGGTCTACACATTGCAATTTCTATGCATGCAATCAAATTTTAAAATTGTGGCAATAAATATTGTTACGTAGAGACTCAGAGTAACCCGGGGTCTCCACGAGTTAATGGCTCAAGTTAATTTTAAATTTTTCATTTTATTGAAGAAATTAAATTGCTATTTTTAAATTTTGAAAGAACTACTTACTACTGAAAAAGTTAGTTTTTATTCCAACACCAGCCGAGTTGAATGCATTTTTGAACCCAGCTACGGTTTCATCATCAGCACTCTTTGATCGGAATGTCCTAGTGTTGGATGAAAATGTCAACTATTTTCTGTGAAAATTTATACTGTAAATTAAACGTCACATCAGCGTAAAAATCATCATTTATCAAAAAAAAATATCATCACGTTTTTTTTATTCACAAATAATATTTTATAGACAAAAACAGTAATAACAATTAAGTTTATATATGTAAAAAAATCTTATTATTGCATATTATAATATTTATAATTTATAATAATATTTATTTGGTTGTTGGGTTTAAGCTTAAACCCAATTTAGTAAATTATTTAATAAGAGATTTTATTTTTCGGTTGCACTTATAAACTTTAGTGTTTAGTGTTTTAGTGTTGAAGGGATTAGAAAAATAGATTAATTTAAAAAAATTTTAGTTTGGTTTTTGAAAAAGTTTTCTACAGTTTTCTCATTTTGTTATTGAGAATTTAAAAATAAAACTTGTAGCATTTTAAACTTTTTCAAGAATTTGGGTAAAAGGTTTACTGATGATCTGGCATAAGCACCAGTGAAATGCAAATAAACCAGCTTAAACCCAACAACAAAATAAATATTATTGAAAAATTATGGGACCAAATCCAGAAAAATTTGGTAAATTACCAATTTACAATTTTTATTGAGTAGCTTTTCTTTTAAAATTTTCCTGTTTTTTCAAATTTTGAAATATTTTTTTATTAGAAGAAAGCCACCAACATACATAATAAAGTGTCCATCAGTCCTTCAAATTCCTGGTAGAATATAGTAAGATAAATTATGTATACTGAAAGTAATAGAATTAAGGAAATTATTGAAGGACACAATAACTATACATTTACTGCCGTATGTGTAAAAAAAGAGTTTAGTGTTATTAACGGTTTATTTGACAGGTTTTGTACAGAAATTTGTCAAATAATCCATCATTAAATAAAATTTTTTTTTTATAATTTCGGCAGTAGTCCTTCATCTCCTGTTTAAATAAAGAAAAGCGACCAGTTGTTTGGTACGGCAATGTGGTACCAAATGTAACAATCATACTTTTTACTCCTCGATTTTTTTATCCATATCAATCCTATCTTAAATTTATTTGTGCTATTCTTATACAGAGTTTAAGAATTGTTATAATCTCATTATTATACCCTTCACCTGTGGTGCACAAGGGTATATATAGCTTTGTCATTCCGTTTGTAATTTCTACAATTTTAATTTTCGACCCCATAAAGTATATATTTTCTGAAACATGTAAAAAACATGAAAAAAAAAAATTACAAAAAAAATATATTAAAAATAAAAAAAAATTACAAAAAAACAAGTAAAAGCGCTATATTCGGCCGTGCCGAATCTTATATACCCTTCACAACGTGTAGTCATGCAATAACAGTAAATTCACGTATGTATGTTAAAAAAAACAAAAAAAAAAATAAAAAATAAAAAAAAAATTTAAAAAAAAAAAATTTAAAAAAAAAAATTAAAAAAAAAAAAAATTATTATATACATATATAATATATATAAAACAAAAAAAAAATAAAAAAAAAATTAAAAAAAAAAAAATAAAAAAAAAATAATAATAAAAATATATATAATATATTAAATAAAAAATAAAAAAAAAATAAAAAAAAAATTAAAAAAAAAAATTTTAAAAAAATTTAAAAAAAAATTTTTTTGCCTCAGCTGGGATTCGATGCCACGTTTTCTCTAACCAGTATACACGTTTGTATGTATGTATGTTGTTGTTGTAATGTTGTTTTTATGAAAAGAAAATCGAGGTGGTCGTGGGTTTTTGCTCATATCTCAGTTGTTTATGTACCGATGTTTCTGATTTTCAATACCGATCTACTCCCGAATATTTCTGATATTTTAATACCTTACCCGGGTCCAACATATGTCGGGGGGCTTCAAAAAGTTGATTTCAACATACACACGGACAGACGGTCAGACGGACAGACGGTCAGGGCTTAATCGACTCCTCTATTCATAAGCTTTCAGAAAATATATACTTTATGGGGTCGGAAATGAAAATTGTAGAAATTTCACACGGAATGACAAACCTATATATACCCTTTTTCACTGTGTGAAGGGTATAATTAAAAATATTTAAAAAAATTTTTTAAAAAAATTTAAAAAAAATATAAAAAAAAAATAATAAAATATAAATAATATATTAAATAAAATAAAATTTGTTTGGCTCAGCTGGGATTCGATGCCACATTTATTCTAACCAGTATGTACATACATATGTACGTATTTTATATGATATGAATGGTTATACAAACAATTGTTATTGCATGACTACACGTTGTGAAGGGTATATAAGATTCGGCACTGCCGAATAAAGCACTGTTACTTGTTTTTCTTATCTTGTTAGTTAATTATTCATTCGTTATCTCGTTCTTTATCTTTGATCGAACTATGAAATTTTATTTTAAAAATTTATCATAATTTGTTAATTATATATAAATATTTATTCGAACTTTTCTATACATTAAACTTCAATGTGGAATCATCCTTTATTTTGGCTTAATAATACAAATTAAATTAAATTGCAATCCTTTTTATGAATATTCTTTTAAAATTATTTCCGATATTAGCTGAGTGAAATGCATTTTCGAAAACCAGCGGTTTCATCATCAGCACTCTTTATCGGTATACTACTATGTAATTTAAAATTTCTATATATGTTACAATTAAATGAAATTTGAATTAGTGAATCATAGTACATATTAATTTTCTAATTTGTTGACGATTAAATAATTTTTTTAATTTAATAACACCCTCTACACACAAATACACTTCAAACATACATAATGTAATGTACTCATATATCTGTGACTTGGAGCTAAACGGGCCAATGTCAAAATATTTACTTTTGAGAAAATTGGAATTGAACTTTAACTTTTATAGATGCTTTCATAGTGACATTGGCCAGCATTGTATTTATGAAGCTGTTCTGGGTTAAGTATGACTTTAGCTGTTTTACCATAATGAAATAGAGCAAGAAAACAAATCTAACGCAATGATTAAGTCAAAAGAGCAAAAAAGTGACATTGGCCCTTTTAGCTCCAAGCCACAGATATATATCTATAATAAAATACACACACTCCTACATATTATTTGGAAAAAATAAAAACACAAATTATTTACGAAATTATTGTAATTTTTTTATTATGATAATACTTGCTGGTATGGTTCAATTATGTGTGGAACAAAATATCAGTCAAATGGCCGCCGCTACTTCGGCGGCACACCTCCTTCCGAATTATCTCATCCATTAGCTCTTGAATTGTTGTTGGCTTATCGACGTACGGTCCAACGGTGTAAAATCACATGATATTGGCGGCTAATTGACATCGCCACCACGTGAGATAACTCGGCCCTTGGATTTATCGCGCAAAAGAGCCATTATTTCGTTATTTGTGTGGCAAGTGGCACCGTTCTGTTAAAACCACATATCGTTCACATCCATATCTTCCAATTCGGGCCATAAAAAGTTCCTAATCATCTCACAATAGCGAACACCACTCACAGTAACTGTCTGACCGGCCTCATTTGAAAAAAATATGACCCGATGATGCCACCAAACAGTCGCTCTTTGTGGGTGCATTGGTTTTTCGACAATCACTCTTGGATTATCATTCGCCCTAATGCGGCAATTCTGCTTACTGACGAATCCACTGAGGTGAAAATGTGCCTCGTCACTGAAGATGATTTTCTTCGAAAATTGATCATCCATGGTTGCCATTTCTTGTCACCATTCTGACCATTTACGACGTTTGGAATGGTCAAGAGTCTTTAGTTCTTGAGTCAATTGCACCTTATAAGCGTGTATCTAAATGCAAGTCTTTATGCATAATGTTCATCAACGACGAGCGTGAGAGGTGCAAATGTTTGGCACGACGACGAGTTGAGATAGACGGCTCTTCAGCAGCCACACTATCGCGAACAGCAGCAATATTTTCTGCAGTACGAGCATGCACTGGTGTTTTCACATCTCCTACAGTTTGATCAAGTTTGTGCACGATTTTTCCGATTGTAAGCACATTTGGACGATTAAATTGACCGAAGTGCACGATATCCATTTTGATTTGAACGCCCATTTTCAAAATAAGCCTGTATAACTTTAACGCGTTGCTCGATTGTGAATCTTTCCATGGTTCAAATTGAGTTGGTCTGAAATAAAATCCAGAAAAAAACATGACGTTTAGGTGTAGTTCACATTCAACATCGACCCTTAAAATTTAACCACCGTTTATATAAAACTAGTTGAAGAAAAGATATAACACAAATATAAAATTTTAAATTACTTTTTAATGGTTTTGTTAATTTTAAAAAAATTGGAATGCCGTTGGCGCCATCTGTCGTGGGCTCTTTCATAACAACTTAGCTAAAGATCATCACATGATCAAATGTATAGATTACGATTCTATAAAGGACATACAGACAAACATTCATTTTTATATACATACTAGCTGATCCGGCGAACTTCGTACCGCCCTGTCATCAACTTCATTCCGCGTTTCACGTTGCTCATCAGTTTGACTTGCTCTTGTATTTCTTTGACTTGCAGCATTACGGGTTCTGCGACTTAAGTTTGTACGTCTGAACTGAACAACTGAAAATAAAAAAAAACCAATATTACCTATTCTTTTGTAAAAGTATCAAAATGGTCTATCAAAAGTTTCCAACACTATATTAATTTGACTAACCTTGTTGAACAGAAAAAACACACAGTACAAATTATCCTGTAGAAACCAATGTGAAAAGTACATTAAGAAATGGTAAATGAATTATGTAGGTATTTTGTTATTATAACTCCGACCACAGACGAACTCCGACTGATATATTGGCAAAAAGCATGTAAACAACGTTTCTTTGTTTTAATGTCAACTTCGTGAATATTACTGCCAGTGACACATTATTAAATTTTTCTTACATAAGAACCTTCTCCTAATAATAAAAAATACAACAAAAAAAGAATTAGTGAAATCGGCCCAGGCATTCACGTGTGATGCCAAGGAAAAAGTATTCATTTATATATATATAGATTATTACAAATTTATTTTTAAATAGCTTAATTTACATTATAATTTTATTTTAGTTGTAGTAGTTTAAGTTACAGTAGTTTTGTTTGTATTAGTTTATTTCGCTGATTGTTCGAACATGATGTGAGTTATTATGTGCAGCATACTCTTAGGCACTTTTATTAACATTATGTCTTAATTTAAATGTAACGGTTTTCGAATGAACTAGTGTGTAAATACGAGAACTTTGTCGAATGTTACCGAACCCCACTATGTTACTATAAATAGCAGAACAACAGAGCTAACATGATCAGTATAGCAGTAGAGCTTGTAAAGCGCGTATAAAAGTGAGTTTGATAATAAAAGTGTATAACAATAAGTAAAGTGATATAAAAACAATATCTGAGTGTATTTAAATAAATAAAGTGCTCTTAATTTTAAAAACTAACTTGCTTTTCCTTAAAAGTTAAAAAGAAAAACCAAATATAATAAAAAATTGTCACCTTGTAACAATTTGTTCGTCGTTCGCCGGCGTTAGAAATATAAACAAATCTTTTGCAGAGTTCGCCGCGTATAGCGAATTTCAACCGACGCCATAATTGTATGCATTGTGTTATTTTATTATTGTGAATATTCGCGGCGAAAAATTCGTCGTTCGTCCCAATTGTGCGTCTAGCATAACACGTTTACGTTGTTATATGTAGTAACTAAATACATATTAATTTTAAAGCAACCCTTACGAATCCGCAATGTAAAGAAAAAAAAATAATCAGCAGACGAATCAAGACTACCTGATGAAAAAATATGCCTTGCTTTTATATAAAACGCAGAATCTAATATAAAATTTAACGTCAAATATACTAGCGTTGCCATACAAATTTAAAAAAAAAAACTGGTTTATCGGATAAATAAGTTCACGGCTGGTTTATCCGATTAACAAGTTCACAGATGGTTTATTATTTGTGTGGATCTCGTTTAATATCATAAATTACTTGTAACCCTTTTATGAGTTAGATGTAATTGCACTATAAGATTTCAATTAAAACAACTAAATTGTAGTTTATATACATAAGTATAACAAAGTGCTGTGCTGTTGCTTTATTAATTCTTAAACACTGGCAATATCTGCGAACAATTTTTTGTTTTAAAACATTAAAATTCAAAACTATTTCAACAAAACTTGGCTTTCACAAACTCTCACCCTATAAGTTAATGCATTTAAATATCATACTAAATTTTATTTAGTAAAGATTTAAATGTCAAATTTTCGACAAGCCCTCCCATCGATCGGGTACAGTATAAAAATAACGATCCATAGCATCGGCGAAACGTAGTCTATAACGTTCTGGTGGTATAATTGTTGGTAATTTACCCATTCCACCCAATATACCGGTTTGTTTTACAAACGATTCAACTTTCTTATCAAAAGTAAACGTACGTATATAATCTGCAATACATAAAAAAATTCAAGTTAATTATGTAAAAAATAATCGGATTATAAATATGGTGACATTGTATTAATTTTATATATTTAATTATGAATATTAAGTATATTGTTATAAAAAATAAAAAGAAAAATTTTCATACATAACTGTTATTGTTTTGACCCACTGTAAAATTTTTAAAATAACTATACGAGGAATCGCAGAAAAATAGGTGCATTTTTACTAATTTCAATATGTTGGAAAGTCGATATTTAAAAAAAAAATAACATTAAAACATCACCTTTGGTGCTGCATACATTTTTTTTACATTAATATTTTATGTGATATCAAGCATCTACTTTGTATGGACACTACATTCTATTTTTTAGCTTGTATTGTTAAACTTTCAAACGGATCAGAAGTATTGAAATTGATAAAAAAAAATTGCACTGAACGATTAATACATTTCAAGTTGTGCATACAATGGCTCACAATTATGGTTTTTCCGGGAATTCCCGGGATTATTTTTCGGGATCCCGGGAAATGAAAAATTATGACATTTCTATTTCATAAAAATATTTTCTTCAAGGTTTTTTTTTAACTTTATGTTTAAAAATATTTTTACAAATAATTTGATATACTTATTGAGGTAATGTGTTAAAAAATTAAAAATCATCCCACGTTACCAATACTTAAAAATTTTTATAAAGAAAGAGTTAAAATTTTTTGAGGGTAGTGGTCAAAAAACTCAAAGTATTGAATATTTGTTAAATGCACTTTAAACCATTCTTCCAACATCGGTAGAAAGTGAAAAAGTGTTTTCTGTAACAGGGCAATTTGTTAATAAAATCAGTAATAGACTTTCTGACCAGTCAATAAACGCTTTGAGCGTATTAAAAGATTTTTTTCTAAGTCGTTAAAAGTTTTTACGTTATATTTTTTAATTATACCTTGAATTTACCTGTTAATAAAAAATAAATTTACTTCTTATTAATTTTGCTGCGGGATCCCGGGAAATTAAAAAATAAATCTCGCATTCCCAGGAAACAAAAAATTCCGGGAAAAAACCCTACTCACAATTAATTTTTGTAGTGCATACATTTAACTGTTACACCAACAAAACAAAACTAATAGGTCTTTGGAAGAGTTTTACAAAAATACTCAATTAAAAAAAAAATCTGTTATAAAGCCATCTCACAGCTTATTTTATGCACGTACGAAAAGTTCGATTTAACATTTGAATTAATTTCGACATTGATGCAGTTAATCAGGGCTGTCATAGAAACCATGTCGGTTTTGCTAATTGTCGTTTTTGAAAACCAATGTTGGTTTCATTTGGTGTCATGAAACCAAGTTGGTTTTGTCAATTTCGAATGTAAATAAAACCAATGTTCGAACCAGCTGTTGCTTACATGTGTTTATTTGTTTGCAGTTTTATTTTACTTATGTCATTGAAATATCAGTAGAAGTTATTGTATTGCACTAAAAAATATAAAAAAAGGAAAAAGTCGCCGTAAATAAAATAAGATAACATCAGCAGTTGCAGTTTATTTGTTGTTAGATGAAGAACACTCAGAAAAGGTGAAGACAAAAATTCTGAGAGATTGCAGCGACCCACTTGAGTTGCGGAGACAGCGTAAGTAATTTGTTTTTATTGTGAGCTTACTTGTAAAGCTGCTTTGCAGATTTATAGCTAATTATAGGATGAACAAAGAAGTATTTCGTATGGTCCTTGACACTATCGAAGGGAATTTGTCACGTTCTTATATACTTCCGATATTGCAAGTTGCTACTACGTTGCGGTTTTTAGCGGAAGGATCTTATCAGAGATCAGTCGGTAACGATTTTAATTTAAGTGTCGGAACAACAATTTTAAGTGATGTGCTCAAGGTTATGGAGCGGTTCATTTGTCGTCAGTGGGTTCAACTGGAAATGGACAGCAATGAAAAAAGTAGATCAAGAAACCATTTCTACAACAAATATAAAATTCCTTCTAAAATTATAAAGCCTCGCATTGACGAGCATTTGTACTTTAACCGAAAGGGGTATTATAGTATAGTATGGAGTTTTGAAAAGCCGGTTTCAATGCTTAATGAGTACATTATCAGCCAGAAAAAGTGGTACAAATTACAAATGTCTGCTGTGATTTACACAACATCTGCATATACCAAAAAGTTGGAATACAACGAAAATGATAAACGTTTACCATCCAACGATATAGAGGAGAACGTTACATTGCTTACATAAGAACAACAATGGAAAAATATATATTTTTATTAAGCAAATATTAAAATAAATCAATTCCCTTACATTCTTACAAAATATCCCGGAGCAAACAAATAATTCAAAAGGCCGCAAATAAAAACTGACAACTGTTACCTGCTTGGTTTATTTCCAATAACAAAACCGATAACATTGGTTTCTCTGACACCTAAAACCGACATAAATTCTACTTCGAACATAAAACCGATAACATGGTTTTCATGACACCCAAGCATTTTTTTTTGTCGTTTTCAAAACCAATAGTGACAACATTGGTTTCTATGACAACCCTGAATATTTGGAATGATATCTAACATTGTCTAAAACAGATTCAAGGCGATTTGACCAGTTGTTGGAAATATTAACCTAATTTAAAAGCCACCTCCAGATTATTCGAATATATGTTAAACAATTTTGCACATCACTAGGCAAAAAAATAAATGTCAAATAGGTAACGGCACTTTTTTAGAGACGCATTGAAATTAAAAATTGTGTGAAAAAAACTGAAAAAATAGGCAGAAAAAAGCTAACAATTTTGTGTAATAAAATCCTAGTTACCTTAGGTAATTAAAAAAAAATTAATAATAAAAAATCTAACCATACAACTATTAAGCTCAGGTATATCTTAACATGTTTTGCTTAAATCTATTTATATAAAAGTGAAACTCTGTGTGTGTGTGTTAGCTATAGACTCTGAAACTGTAAAACCGATCGGGCTCAAACTTTAGTAAGTTGTTGTACACATACCGGGGAGTGTTTATGGATGAAAAAAAGTGGGAGGGGCCACGCCCATAAAAAATTAGTTATCAGTTTTACTTGCACTTGACCGATTTTTCTGAAACTTTGCACACATATCGAGCTGTCATGACTAAATAATTTCGTGATAAGAAAAGTGGGCGGGGCCACGCCCCTAAAAAAGTTTTAATTTTGAGGTACTTGCACTGGACCGATTTTTCTGAAACTTTGCACACATATTGAGCTGTCATGACTAAATAATTTCGTGATTAGAAAAGTGGGCAGTGCCACGCCCATAAAAAAAAGGTATCATTTTTAAGTACTTGCACTGGACCGATTATTCTGAAACTTTCAGCTTTACTTGCTGCAGAAAAGAACATCCATGAGTGGTTCATTGGGCGACGTCGCACATGACAAATTCGAAAAATATTTTGCGAAACACAAAGCCAATGGTTGATAAATATGTGGTAATAGCAAACAATAAAAAAAATGGCTATTAAATGTGCAGGCGATATTAGTGTTGTGTTGCAGTTAGGCGAGAAAGAGACAAACGCATTTTTGAAAGATGTTGAATATGTTCCCGAAATGGCGGTTAATTTGCTGTACGGCAGATGACATTAAAAGGCAACAAAGTAATTTTCGAAAATGATAGTTGCAAAATTTTTAATGATCGTGGTGAATTGTTAGCAACAGCTAAAGCTTTTGACAACTTATACAAATTGGATTGTATTGTGAATATAAACAAAAGCGCAAACGCAATGATGGCTGCAGGCAATTTTGAATTATGGCACAAGCGACTTGCACATATTTGTGCTGGTAATATGAAAAAGGTGATCGGTGCATCAAATGGTATACGATGTGGTGATGGCGCCGTAAATGAAAAATGTGTTGTCTGTATAAAAGGTAAGCAAACACGAGCATCAATTAAGGAGCCTGGTCATCGTGCAGATGGTTTGTTACATATTGTGCATTCGGACGTGATGGGTCCCCTACCAACAGAATCTTTTTCTGGTAATCGTTTTCTTTTAACTTTCTTCGACGACTATTCACGTAAAGTATTTGTGGTGCCAATAAAACGTAAATCTGATGTTTTCGGAGAATTTTAACGTTTTAAAATTTTTGCCGAAAAACAGTGTGATGCAAAAATAAAAATTTTGCGTACCGATAATGGTACTGAATATACTGGTAATCAATTTAAAAAGTATTTGTCAGATTGTGGTATCAGAAAACAACGCCATACACGCTAGAACAGAATGGCGTTGCTGAACGCATCAATCGCACAATCATGGAACGTGTGAGGTGTATACTGTTGGATGCAGGCTTAGATGATATGTATTGGGCTGAAGCGGCTATGACATCAGCATATTTAATAAATCTTGTGCCGTGCCGGGGTAATGAAAGCTGTCCAGAGGAAATGTGGTCGGGTAGAAAACCCAATTTGAAACATTTACGTGTTTTTGGCAGCAAAGCATTCGTGCATATACCGAAACAGAAACGTAATAAATTAGATGCGAAGTCAACAGAATGCGCTTTGATGGGGTATAGCAGCGAAAGTAAGGCGTATAGGCTACAAGATCCGATTACTCACAACATCATCATCAGCCGTGATGTCGTTTTTATTGAGAACAACAATAACAAGGTATGTGTCAATCAGAATATTATTAATAATCGAAATTCTACCGTAGTTGACATTGGCGTTGAAGATGAAGTTGCCGATTCAATACAACAATACCTGGTGCCTGACTGAATTGCCAAGAGGAAAAAAGGCCATCAAGTGTAAATGGGTCTACAAGACCAAAGTTGATGCAAATGGCGATGAAGTATGTCATAAGGCAAGGTTGGTCGTAAAGGGCTGCAGTCAACAAAAGGGCATTGACCACGAAGAGACGTTCGCTCCTGTAGTGCGTTATACATCACTACGATTTTTATTTGCTCTGGCAGCAAAACACAAATTAATAGTACATCAACTTGATGCGGTAACAGCGTTTCTTAATGGTGAACTAGAGGAGCAGATTTTTATGGTACAACCTGAGGGTTTCGACGATGGCAGCGGTCGAGTATGTTCCTTAAAAAAATCTCTTTATGGCATAAAGCTGTCCAGCCGGGTATGGAACAAAAAACTAAACGAAGTTCTTTTAAAGTTTGGTTTGCAACGCCGGCATTAAATACAAGGAGTAATTGCAGAGTTCTGAAATTTTGCACAGGTTACTTTTGAGACAATTCCAGTTTAAAAAAAAAATTAAGAAAATTCGCCCACTTTTACGCCCACCTCCCATACAATCGAAATTTGTAAAATGCCGTATTGTCCGTAATACTTAAGGGATAACTTTAAAGTTTGGTATACTTGAATGTTATATTGTTACAAACATTATCGGAATAAAGTTTTGGACTTTGGCCCACTTTTACCCCCACCCCCCATACAACCTCAACATAAAAAGTGACATATTTTCTAAAATATTTTAGGTACAATCTTCAAATTTGATATTATTATTATTTATATAATTTAAAATGTTTCGTGCAAAAATTACAATAACACGCCCACTCTTACACCCACTTCCCATTAAAATGCAATAAAAAAGAACAATTTTTTTCATTCTATCAATAATTTTTTAATATCATCATGGTATTCTAATTTTTTCAATATCTTTATTGCTATCGATCCAAATATCAGAAATTGCACTATAAAAAATTATTGAATTATCCATGATTTTGTAAACTTTTTTTAACACTTTATATAAACTTGTATAAACTTGCACTCTCAAATACATATGTAGATTGTGAATTAAACATATACATAATTGCAATTACCGTTTGTTGATCAATAATATTTAAAACAACAACAATGTAATATTTTTTTACAGTTTGTTTTTAAAAAGTTTGTGAGCACAATATAAAATATCAAACAAACAATTAAAAAAAAAATTAAAAATTTGTAAACATGCTATTGCATGCTAACATATGTATGTACATACGTATAGCGACAAAATGTGCACGTTGCGTATTTTTTGTAGTTTTTTGTATGTTTAAAGTACTTTTGCAAACTTTTGCTATATGTCCTCTACTTTAAATGAAAGCTGAGACTTCAATCTTTCATTTGATATAAGTCTGCACCTAGGGCGAGGGGCTGCTCTATATTTCCTAGTCCATTGAAAATGCAAAATGTTAAATTTTTACACCACAATTCTGTTGTAAAGAAATTTTTTTTTGTGTTTCTTTTTTTAAATTTATTTTTTTATCTACTCATCAAGGCATATCCATAAGGTATATGCAACGGCGAATTGATACAACAAAGCAACTTTTCATGGGATGTTTTATGTCAAGGCCAATTCGTATATCAGGGATGGAAAAGTTGTTTTTACATATTAAGTATAATAAAATTTGATTAAAAACAGAATATAAATTTTTTAAACACATTATTAATGACGCAAAAGCAAAAAATATACATAAATTAAGTACATTTATTGTCAAAAAAGTACACTCAAGTTAATTGTTTAATACCGAAACCAAAATCACATTTCCTATCCCTGCATTAATAAATGAAATCAAAGCGAATTCAACCAATTTTGACAAAATGTTTCACAATCAGCTGGGCTGATAATTTCACCTGTATGAATTCGCCTTGCTACTCATTCTACAACAACTAAATTAATTAAAAAAATACTTTAAGGTTATATTTATTATGTATTTTTTTATTGATAAGCTTTTGAATATTACATATTGAACCAACATATTTCAAGCGCGTTAGCATACCTCAACTTTGACTTGCTCTAGACCAAAAAGTAATGAAGTTATGAATCTCAAATTTCAGGGAATTGTTACTCATATATCTGTTAATATACTGTTAATATACAATTTCATCCAAATTGGACGACACGCCAAAAACTATTTTTTGCCGCTGTTACTTTAGAGCTGTCTCACTGTGCAACGTAGTGAAGTCGACCAATGTGTCTACTATTGCATTAATGGTGAAATTATACTTTATGTAGCCATTTATGTAGACGACGTTTTGGTGTTTTGCAACGACATGAATATGATCAATCAACTGAAACTTGATTTAGCCTCGAACTTCAGAATGAAAGATCTAGGCGAAGCGTTTTCTGTTTTAGGCGCTAGAATCACGCGTGATGATCAAAGTGGCACGATCAAACTTGATCAGAGCAAATACATCGAGGATGTGTTAAATCGTTTTTCAATGAGTGAATGTAAGCCGGTATTAACACCTATGGATGTTGGGCAAAAATTAACATCGGAAATGGTCCTACCGACGAGCATGAGAAACAAAAAAAGGCGAAGGTACCTTATATGCAAGCTGTAAGATGTCTTTTGTTCGCAGCTCAAATAACTCGCCCTGATATTAGCTATGCCGTAAATTTGTTAAGTCGTTTTAACGCAAATCCTGGTAAAACTCATTGGGCTGCAGTGAAAAGGGTAATGAGGTATCTTCACGGTACTATCAAGAAGGGCCTAACGTATGTGTGCGAACCAAGTAACTTAATTAGTTTTTGTGACGCAGACTGGGCAGGCAACGTTGACGATAGGCGGTAGGCAAAATGGTGCAATTTCATGGTGTACTAGCACTGTCTTCAACTGAGGCAGAGTATATGGCAATGGTTTCAGCAATGCAAGAGTGCATATGGTTACAACGATTACAGCGTGAACTCATCCAGGGCCCTCAAGAGCCGATGATACTACACTGTGACAACAAAAGCGCAATTCTTATAGTGCAAAATAACTCGTTTTCTAATAGAACTAAACATGTTGATCTCAAAGTTAAATTTATTAAGGAGAAGTTGGATAACAAGGAGATTCTTTTGAAATACGTGGATACCAACAACATGGTGGCTGACTTTCTCACTAAGGCTATTAGTGCCGATAAGCTTAATATGTTAGCTAGTAGATCTGGTTTAGGATAATTTTTTATATATTATATTTAAATGTATAAATAAAATATTCAGGTGGAATGTTGTGAATACTTGAATAACCTATTTATACAAAGTAGTCAGTAAGTTTATATCACTATCATATGTCATTGTATAATTTGAAGTTCTTATAAAATGGCTGTTCTTTTCTTACTCAACAACAATATTGGAAATGCACAAAAAAG
This sequence comes from Phyto melanocephala, assembly GCA_941918925.1. Lineage (NCBI taxonomy): Eukaryota > Metazoa > Arthropoda > Insecta > Diptera > Rhinophoridae > Phyto > Phyto melanocephala. The sequence goes on along the minus strand of OW799233.1, from coordinate 88,941,223 downwards.
TGGATTTTTTGAGTTTAACCTCAGAAGTTATGTACGAGTATGTACGAGGCTGTTGATAATAATTTTATTGATGTTGTTATTGTTTTATGTGTTTTTATTAGGATGTGCAAATATCATGATTTGTTGCACGTGAGTCACGCATGAATCATGCGAATCATCGTAGTTATTGTTGTATGTATATAAAAATGATTAAAAATAAGCATGCGTGATTTAACAGATTTGATTCTCACTCACGAATTAATTTTTAAAAGCTTTTTAAAAAAATCTATTTTTGGATAATACTATCCGAAGTCATTCAATTAATTAAAAACATATATATAAGAAATGAACAGATGAAAAAATGGAAGGAAATTTAGCGAAAGATAGCGTGAATAAAAACCTTATGTTCATGCATTAATTAATAATTTGTTTGCATGGAGAGTACCCGTCTCCCCCTCTTACCTTACTAATGTAGTTATTTGAATATGAATTGATTCGCGAATAATGATTATTTTGATACACGTTACTCGGTTTCAAGTTTTTTCTATCAAGCTTGTTTTTCGGTTTCTATCATACGTATCATTTAAACCGAATGTGTTGCATTTCGACTCGTCTACAAAAACACAAAAAAGGTCATTCGAACTTTTGTCCAGGTTTTGGATTAAAAGCCTTGGTTGGCTCTTACTTTTTTAAAATACGTCTCTCGTCTTATTTGTTAAAAAATGTTTAAGCTTTTTTTCTTTATTGTGCAAAAAATGTTCGATGATTTGTTGTCAACACTACAACAGCACTTATGTTCAAATTACTTAAGTAGGTGTATGTAAGGTTCCATAATAATCGGGTTAGTAGAAGTATTTAAAAAATTTTATAGATTTTGTTTGGGCGTAACATTTACGACTTTTCAATCATAATATTCAGTAGTAACTGGTACCATAGGCGGTAAAATTTTAATCACATTTAATTGCGCATGTCACATACATATAGAATCACAATTTTCATGATCATTTGGTCATTTAACAATATATAAAATACACAAAATGGTAGAGTATGCTTTATATGTGAGTGGAGTTAAAGTAGGAGTATCAAATTCATTTTCTAGTTTTATAAATAGTGAAATAAGCCTTTTATAGGAGGTGGAAGATAAAGTAGTAGTATCTTTCGTTAATAAAAAAAAAAAAAAAAATAAGATATTAAAATATATAATTAGTTGTTTAAAAATTTTTTCCCATTTAGTAATTGATTTGAATTTAAAATAAACCGTTGTATGGGAGTTGGGCGTGTCCTTTCATTTTCTGTTATTACAATCACATTAACAGAAAGGCTATATTTGCGAAATTGCAGTATTGGACATCTAAATCTATCGGTTTTATGACGTTTTCAATTTCAAATATACCAAGAGAAACATTGAGTGGTTTTAATTTTCTTAGACAAACTTGGTTTGATCCATATATAAATTTATTATACGCAATTTTATTGTGGCGGCCATTATGAATTTTAAATTTTTAATAGAGTGTTATATTCCACTAGTCAAGCGCTTTCTTTTTTTAAGACATATTAACCCTCTCGGGAATGTCTAGAAGCTGAAAAATGGCTTCCTTTGTAAATTTCCGGAAAAACACCGTAGAAGTTGTATTTTGGTGCTTATACCATAGTTAGTTTTAAACCAATTAATTTTTTCTCAGGACTAATTTTCGACGCTAAGGCTTGCAATTTCAGGCCTTTAACATGCCTAAGAAATGTTCAGAAGCTTAAAAAACTTGGTACATGTATATACATATTTAAAAAAACATATTTTTTCAAATAATTTTTGACTACAACCTACAACGATTTTTCAAAAAAAAAAAAAATTACGAATAACCCTAGAGAAATATAAATAAATAGTAACAAAAGTGTGTATAAATTATCCTAAGGCTAAAAAAATTTTGATTTTCGCAACGTGTTGTCATGCAATAACAATTGTTTTTATCACCATTCATCTCATATGAAATCTATAAAAGTGAAACTTTGTGTGTTGGTGTGTTAGCTATAGACTCAGAAACTGTAAAACCGATGGGACTCAAACTTTGGCAAGTTGTTGTATACATTCCGGGGATGTTTATGGGTAGTAAAAAGTGGGCAGTGCCACGCCCATAAGAAATAAGTTATCATTTTTAGCTACTTGCACTAGATCGATTTTTCTGAAACTTTGCACACACATATTGAGCTGTCATGACTATGTAATTTCGTGATTAAAAAAGTGGACAGTGCCACGCCCATTAAAAAAACTATAATTTTTAGATTTTGTACTTGATATTCAATTAAAATTCAGAATGCATTTTTATTCATTAAGGGGCGTAGCAACGCGCGCCGGGCTTTTGTTATATTTTTGTTATATTCGGCCGTGCCGAATCTGATAATACCCTTCACTATCATGTACATAGGCATAATCTTACATCGTAGCTTAACCTATATTTCATGTAATACCCCTTTTTTATTTTTTATTTTCGACGCCAACCTCGATTTTGAATTTTTACGTAAATATCTGTATTCAACTAGTCAAGCCCTTTAATTTGATACCCATATTGATGGGGTTAAAAAAAATTTTTCCGCCATTTTAATTTAGACGCCATCTTGGATTTTACATTTTAGAATAATTAACTGTATTCTACTGGTCAAGCCCTTTAATTTGATACCAATATTGAGGGGGTTCAAGAAGTTACATTTTAAAATACCAGATTTGGCTCATATATAAATTTATTGTCCGCCATTTTGTAGTGGCGGCCAACATAAATTTAAAGTTTTTTATGGTGCTTTATTGAGCTAGTCAAGTCCTTTCAGATGATACCAATATTGACTCTTTCGGTTGTCTAGAATCTGAAAAAAATGATTTTCGTTGTTATATCTACAAAAAGGTACCTATAAATTATTCTATGGCTGAACAAATTTAATTTTGGTGGTAAATTTTAAATTGAGTTTACGTATTCATGTTCCAAAAAAAAAAATAATGTAAATAAAGAAATAAAAAAAACAATAAAAATATAAATATATAAAATAAAAAATAAAAAAAATTTTTTTTTGGCTCAGCTGGGATTTGATGCAGCGTTCAATCTAACTAGTATACCATGTTTGTATGTATGTTGTTGTTGTAAAAAAATCGATGTGGTTGTGGTTTTTTGCTCATATCTCAGTTCTTTATATACCGATGTTTCTAATTTTTAATATCGATCTGCTCCCGAGATTCTGATATTTTAATACCCCACGCGGGTTCAGGCGATGTCGGGGGGCCTCAAAAAGTTGATTTCAACATAAACACGGACAGACTGACAGAGCTTAATCGACTCCCCTATTCATAAGCTTTCAGAAAATATATACTTTATGGGGTCGGAAATTAAAATTGTAGAAATTTCACACGGAATGACAAACCTATGTATACCATTTTTCACTAAGTGAAGTTAATCATGTCTCAGAAAGCTATGGGACGATTAAGCTTAATTCCAATAGCAATTCATTCCCGGGTATTAGCAAAATATAGATATCATAGGTGGATTTTGCTCAATCGACTGTCCCATTCATAAGCTTTCAGAAAATATATACCTTATGGGGTTGGAAATAAATACAGACAATAAGGTTTTTAATTTTCGATAACGTTTGAATGCCGTAATTTGACCTCTGTTTTTTTTGTGTAACAATATCCAATTAACAAATCGTCGTTCACAAGTTATTGTGTTCTATGTTACCCATAAAACGTATACCTATAGAACACAATAATTTGAGAACGACGAAATGCTGACGTATTGTAAAAAAAAAAATCTAACAAATAACTGACAAATATATACGCATGTAGAGTACGAGAGGCTAAAATATTGTACTGTCTGCCGCAAGGGTCACCGTAATTATAAGTAATGTTTTTAGTTGGAAATTACCTATTATACCCAATATTAAAACACCATTCTTCTCATCCAAGCCTACCAGTAATGAATAGTCCATAACTTGATTCTTTTCTAAAAAGCAAGCATCCCGATTGATTGCATCCTTTAAAACCACTTTGCTATGGGTTAAAATATACAGAGGTTTTAGCCAGGACACTTGTAAGAAAAAAATGTAAATTTGTTATTTTTTTTTTTTTTTTTTGAAAATAAATCATTAAACATACTTTGTACAAAATTTTCATCTAGTAAAACGATATCTCCTTGCTGTTGATTCATGGGATCCACTAAGCGATTACGTTCTGAACCCTTCAAATCGAACTTATTTTTAATATCACATTCATAAAACAGATTTTCCATTACCAGAAAAGATTTTTCAGCAAATGAACTGTAAACGAAAAAAAAACTATTTAAACTCCCTCTTTTACAAAACAATTTTTTATGAAGAATGAGAGCATGTTTTTATGAACAAAACGCAATAAATTAAACTTACTCTTTTTTCTTAATGGTAACTTTAAATACGCCAAAGATTTTAGCCAGTAAGGTTGGTTGATTCTGTTGTTGACATTTGCCAATGTAATCGAAGTAATTAGGAGCAAAATTTTCAAAACTATTTATATCACTTTTTGTCATTTCCTTAAGTACAAAACGATCATCTATAAAAATTAGTTTGTTTTAATAACATATTGCTTTTTTTGCTTTTATTTTTCAATAAAAAAGTTTATTTTTTGCTTTAATTTCAGCCGTTTATCAGCAGATTTTGCTGGATTTCAATACCAAAATTATAGAAATTATACCTATATATATATATCGAAGTAGAAAGGCCTTAACTCGTGTTTTTAACAAATTTGAGTTTTTCAGTGATTTTAATATAAGGTTCGTTCGAGTACTTTTACTGCACTTTGTAGTAAATGAGTGATTATTTAGTAAATTGAAAATTTTACTCTCAAAGGGAGAATTTGTCCAAAAAAGTACTCGAACAGACATTTGTAAAAATTCGTAAGATTGAAGCAACAGCTGATGGCAAATAAATATTGTGTTGTTTAATGGGAACTATGTACATACATATGTGCAAATATGTATTAAAGTATGTATACCTGCGCCAGATTCAGGCAGTTCCATTCTTTCATCTGTAGACATTGTTAACTAACTTTATTTCACAAACAATTTAAATTTAATAATAATTTGCACTTTTGTTTGTTTACCTTTTGAATCATATGTTTTTTGGTTTTGCTAAATCTTACTGCAAGAAATTTCTGTAGTACAAATTTGCAAATACTCAGTCAAGAACGGTCACTTTTCGCTCTCTATTTGTGCTCTCATTTACTACAAATTTGTGTAAACGAACGCAATTTCGTAAAATGCAGTAAAAATTTGTACAAATTCGTACAATGTGTCTCGAACGAACCTATATTTTACACAAATACACCTCGACACAAAAATGTAACGCAAAGGTATCAAAAAAAAAAAAAAGAAACAATTTTACAAGCAATTTTTTATTTGAATTAGGGCCTTTCAACTTGTGACCAACGATAGATATTCTTAACAATCACTGATAAATGAAGAAACAATTATTGAAAAAGATTTTTTTTCTTTTATTTTACCCGAAGTTTTGCAAAAGCGAGATCCCGACTTTCCACCCTTGGCCTCCCACTGTACACTGCTGCACAGTGAGCGTGCAAAATAATAACGACATTCCTCGGTAGCATCTGCTTGGTCACGTGAATTTTCATCTTTATTACTATGGCTACATCCGCTATAGTTCTCCCATTTGTAATCGTTTGCAGTTACATTATGTTGATTACTATCGTTAGGTTTGCAAACTAATTCTATTTCTGGACCATTTTTACTTTGTAAAACTTTGAGTTCCTCTCTCTTTTTATTTTTTTCGATTTCTTTATAAATGGATTTATCTAAATTGGGTGGTTTTATTGTTCTGGCTCTCATTTGATCAAATTCTTTGGCAAAATACATTTTACATGTAAATTGGGTGTTGCTACCTTGAAACGATATTTCGATATGAGAATTGCTCGTTTTTGTCTTCGAACGTTCTTCTTCATTGTTAATCGAAGAGGAAGTAGCAGAAGGGGGTGTATTATTTTCCTTACTATTTTCGTCGCCTTCATAGCTACTGTTTATAGGAATCAAAAAGCAAACTGTTTATTAGTATATGCAAATATAACATTGTAGTGAGAGTGATTGTTACCTTTCCTGTGATTTTCTTTTAACATGAGGACTTGGGCTAGCATTGACTGTCGCGTTGTTAGACATTGAGGAGATATCGCCCATACTCTGTTGGTTGGATAAAGCGCTTAATATCCTTTTGTATAGCGGAGAAGTCAAAGAATAAGCAATAATTGAACTGAAATCATGATCGTGCACCATTATAGGAAATGCTCCCAATTGCAGGGTGTAATGTTCCAAATTACTAAAAGGCGATTGTAAAAGATTTACTGGACCCGTAGAAGGTAAGAGTTGAGTAAGCATTTTTTTAATAGTTTTTTTATCCGATGATGGCACTGTCAACACTGCAGGCATAACAAAATGCGCATCCGAAGTATTTTTATCTGCCGCACTTGTAGGAGTTTCATTTGTATTTGAGGTGGTCTCAGGCGAATTTTCATTCCCCAAAAGACGAGGATTATCGGAAGTTTGTGTTGCGGTAGGTGAAATGTCTGAATTCTCTGAACGCAAGTCTTCTGAGCAAATAGTAACAGCATCTACGGCATGGTGTCCAGGATCATGACCTTGTTTGGCAGCTAATTTTTGAGCCACAGCCATTTCATGAAGGCGTGGCCCCCACTGTTCTATGCTTTCGGCCAGAACTCTCTTGGACATTAATAACGCATCGTTTATGTCATAGGGACTAGCTTTGTGTTCCGTTAACAATGTTTGTATTATTTCAACATGTTGCTTAAAAATAAACTGATCTTTACTCAATATTGTTTTTAGACTCGAAACTAAAATAGAGTTTTCATCTTCTGTAGCCAAATCTGCAATACGTTCGTGTATGCGTGTATATACTTCATGACCTTTCATGGAAAAGTTTTTTACCTCCTCTAAAACTTCAAAACGACTGAAAGCTTTAGGTGGATGCAAATTTAAGGTAAGTAAAGGCAAAGTGATTTCCCATGTCTCTAAAGGAGTATATTGAAATTTAGCTGCCACACCGCGATAACTGAATTGATGGACATAGTCACGATGTAAGGAATGTTGACATTTTATATTAGTGCCCAAGCTATTCTCATCTGCTATCGATCTTTTCTTATAGGCATGACCGTGGAATCGCAATTCCAAGTATTTAGCCAATGACAGACATTTTGTAGTTTCTGAAAGTGGCACGCTGGGCGTAACATCATTACATATACTACACCAGGCTGTAAAATATATACTATTTAGATCCGACTTTGTATTGTCTTCGCTAAGGAATACTTTAACACATCCCATTGAGTGTACGTAACGTCTGGTATGGCCCAACATTGGCAGATTGCATCGTGTGCATATCGATGATAAACGACAGCAATAACGTTGTAAAAATTGGCCCAACATAATGTCTTGTTGGCCATAGAATTTCATATCTAAGAGAGTGGGTGGTGCGCAAAAAGACGATGCACCTTTAGGATTGAAAAAGAAACTACAAAAAAGCACAGGCAATCGTTGGTGATTTTCGATATCTAGTGCATCCTTGTAAACATTATCCTCTTTGGCTTTTAGTAACATTTGGTTTTTAATTTCTTTTCGCCCCTTGAGAAATTTAAACACTTAAACAATAGTAAAAAAAAATAACACATTAAGAAATTTACGGCACTTTATAATTTTCTTTTATACTTACATCTTTTTCTTTTAGGATATCTGCCACCGTAAGCCCTAAACTCGGCTAGTAGGGTTTGTATTTCACGATCATCAATCGGTGTGGTTATTTTCATTTTGAGGAACTCGTGTGCTGGATTCAGTTCAAATTGTTCAACATCGGTTGAAATAATTTCACAACTTTCTAAACGTTCAAAATTGTAAGCTGTGGAATTTGAGTTTGCGTTGGACCATAATTGAGAATAGTATAATTCAGCTGGAAACAAAATACGTAACGGACACTTGCGACCTTGTTCAGTTTCCAAATATGGCAAGGGAAACGTAAGGAATGGACTCACCGACAATATCGTTGAACTAAGAGCACTACGAAAACGATTATCATAACGATGTTCTACAGCTAATTGTAGATTTTGAGAGTTATCGGGGGAAATTTTTGTTTCAGTAGAACGTAAAGGGTCCGTAAAATCAGCTGATACATCAGTTGCAGTCGTTAATATTTTTTCTTCCGATTTGCGTTCCACTGCAATAAAACGTGGCTTAATGTTGATTGAACGTAATTGTGGTATTTCTTCGACTTCTTCCATGGTATCTGATTTTAAATCAAGATTTTCATCATTTAAATAGGAATTATCATTAGCAGGACTTGTTTCTTTAGAATCAAATATGGGTGGTTTAGGTGTTAACGGTTCAGCAAATTCATCCAGCAAGAAAGACATTTCCAAACGCCAATTGTAACGAGCATATACCAAAAAAGAGGCAACCTTTTTAACTTTGATCAATTCGTTGTTAGAGCCACCCCTTAAGAGACAAGTAAACCCTCTGGGACTTTGTAATTTTTCAAAGAACATTAAGGTTTTCGTGGCGCCCATTCCATCGTTATAGTTACGTATGTAGAAAGCATCGCATTTACCTAATTTTGGTTTTGAAATATTACCCTCAATGCTGGTAAGAACATCGCACTGTAAAGTTCGTGCCAAGCGATCCATAACCGAAATCTTTACATCCAACACCAAAGTAATGCCATTTGATCGTAATATATCTTGGGCTACACCAGCAACATTTTTATGTACCAGCACTACGTTTGGCCTAAAGCTCATTATGCGCGCACAAACGTTTCTTAAGTATTCTTTTTCCTGCAGTAAAACAGTCGATATACTTACAAACTTGCCCTCTATACGTTCATATACAATAGGACATTGCAGCAGTAATATTTGCGGTTGTTCCACTCTCGTTGCCATATCCTTGTGAGCAACATTTTTCGAAAATACCACACCCCCTACAATTGTACATTCCACTCGTTTGCCTCCTGGTACTTTTTTAAAGTTAACATAGTTTCTTATATCCATCAACTCATTGGTACAGTTTTCTGGCTTAAAATGATTTGCCGCCCGACAACACAAAGGATTCAGAACTTTAGCCCATTGCAAATCCAATTGGAAGGTTCTTAGCATTTGTGTTAGTAGTTGTTCCTCGTGGTCACAGTACGATTCTAAAAGTCTCGATGTTGTAGAATGCATTGAATTGTCTAATTCAACATCTCGTGCTGATTTAAGATTAGGAGAAGCATCAAGTGATTTCGGTGGATGTGGTTCCATTCCAAACTGTTCATATTGAGGACTTAGAATTTCTTCACCTAGATTTTTTTCTATAAAATAATTTGTTTCTAAAGCTTGTCTGTAGCAATAAAAAAAAAATAAAAAAATAAAAATAAATTGATTAAAATATTCCTTTAATTTACCTTGACAACACGCTAACAAAACGATAATGCAAGTTTTCATCAAATTCTGTATCCTCCGAATCATTAACAATAGGTTGTATAAATCCAGCATCTAACATTGCATTCAAAATGGCTATGGCCTGAACATTATTCGACGATTTGTGGTTTGTATTGAGAAATTCAATAAGATCAACTCCGCAGTTTTGTGCCGGTAATGCTTTTCGCATTTCTTCATGCAGCGTTATTAGGGAATTTGATTGCTGCAGTATATTTTTACGATCATCCATCGTTAAACTAATGGATAGTTGGTGGGAAGCGAAACGTTCTTCTTGGTAGCCAACGGAAACCTTTCGTTGTAATTGTGAACGTGTTGGTTCCGTTAATAAACTCGCAGGTTCAGTATCGTTGCTTGTTTCCAATTTACTTGTCAGATCTTGTTGTAAAGCTTGCAAATCGGAATTAAGGTCTTTGGTTATATTGGGTGACCGTAAATAACTGAGAACAATTTTCGAACAATAGTTGCAAACTTTTAGGTCTCCTAATTATAAAGAAGTATATTATTAAGTAACTATCGCACTGAGCTGAGTTCAATATGTAAAGAAGCGAGATAAATATGTCAATGCCATATAATCTTCACGACCGTGCTTTGGCCTATTTATACATCCTATTAATCTATTACTTTGGGATTAAGTTCTACAGTTACTTTTGAATTCTTTACGTGACTATGTCTTTATTAGAATAAGTCATTTTTGTTTCAAAAATTAATCTTTAGTTTATAGATAAAAACAAAATTTTTTCATGTATTTCAAAAAATGTATGCTTTATACTTATTATTACATTTTACTTAAAATTAATATTTTGTGGCATAGTCATTATTTGATATTATACTTTCAATCTGAACAGCATGGAATCGATTAATGATATCAAACGTTTAGAGATTTAATAAGTGAATAGAACATCATGCAAAATATTTTAAACAATTCATGTAAACCAACAAAATCAACTCATGAAACATCGGATGCTTTTCACCAAATATCCACGAGTTCTATACACTTATTTAAATGGAGTGCAATTCATTAATATATTCATGTAAAAACATTATTTCCAATGACACTCAAATGTTAAAATCATTAGTGTTTTCACCTAAATTTAGTTTATTCATTACCAGTTGAACCCCTGCAGTCATTAAGAATGAATGCTTTTGCACTATTGATTTGAATGTCTTGAAAATGTAATTCATTTTGTATTACTTTGCTGGGTATTTATTTTACATTTTCGTTATTTCAATTAGAAAAACTGATAAAAACCTCAATTGCTATTTTCTCTTGTCTAATTAAAGTTTTAAAATGTTTAATAAGCACTGCGTTTAAAAAAGTTGTCCATCACACAATTCAAAATAAATAATAAATAAATGTTCATTCATTTTTTAAAATAAAAAACTGGTTTTTTATTTTTCTTATACCTCTTCCATCAGTGTGTTTATGGTACATTAGATACATTTGGCGCTGAAAAGCAACACTTCCACGGAAATCTTTGGCGACTTGCTTTAATTTCTCTTTACACCAAAACCCAGTACCATTCAATTGTCCTGAGTTCTAGACAGTTTCGTCGATTATTCTGGAGGAAAACTCATTTTTATTTAAATACAACTTGTCGTTACTTTACTGTTACGACAAGATTCTAGGTTGAGCTATAAGAAATTAGTCACAAAATACCTGTTTTTCTCACCACAAGTGCAGATAGCTTTCTATACCAGAAATTTTTTAGATATTTTCTGTTTACTTTTTGTTTTAAATTTATCTTCCACATTTCAAGTGAGTCTACAATGTAAATTTCCTGGACCAAAAGATGTGAGACGTCTTCTCGTCCATAATGCGGAACTTAAATATTATAAAGGCGCACTGTTTTGCTTTCTTGTTCTTTACAGCACTTCTATTTGGAACTTTTTATTCATTGAAACTTTACAGGCCAATTTTCTTTTTGATTTTTCATACAAAAAACTCTGAAAAACTTACTTTTTGAGCAACTTTTCTCACTGAAATGTTAAAATTGCACTTTAATGTGGCACTGATTTTGTTCGTCTTATTCCGATCACAAATTAATTTTTTCTGCCAGAACCTGCCTTTCTTATTTAAGGGTCAACTTTTAGTTCTCAATATATTTTTTATATGTGCTTTAGGGTGCTTTTCAAAAATTCTCACAGTATTTTTTTTTAACTTCCCTTCTACCGCAAAAATTAAATAAATAAATTTTAAAACTTATTTGAATTCAAGTGATTTTTGAAAAAGTTGTTATTATCATGTATCAACTTAGAATTTATAAAGAATTTTAAAACAATTACTAAAATTGGTATTTTTGTACAAAAGACATTCATTCAGTGATTGATCAGGAGCTCATTAAGGAGAATAACTGGCAAAATAAGGCTGTGCTGGGTGCCGGGTCACTCTGGTGTTACTGGAAAATAAGATGTGGACGAACTGACACAAAAAGGCTCTAGGATGAAAACTGCTTTTGCTACTACTTCACTGCTTCCTTCACTGTATGAATCCTACGTCAAGATTAAAGGATACTTTGAGAATATGGTATACGTAAACTGGGGAAACTTCCTTTGATCAGCAATATCGCCGAGGAGAATAAAAATGCTTACAACTAAGGATCTTAAGCCGGCCACATTGAGTTTGCCACTGTCCTCACTTGCTACAAGGAAACGTCGGCTCTTAAGTATATACAAAATTGACTGCATCTCTACGCTCTTCACGCATGATCCAAGAGTAATATTGTCCTTTATTCACGACGGAGGGGATCTTGAAATCTCCCATTTATAGTGTATATATTTATCTTTTTCTCCATCCGTACTACTACGATATCTATAAATATATTCCTCTCTACGCAATCGTATTTCACCTGATTCTTGCTTTTTTAATTCTATCTCTTATAGGACAATCGCAATGGACCTATGGGTGAAGCAGCCCATAACTTTTTTCTACCCTAGCTTCTAAGCACTGTTGACAAATACCCTTTTACAAATGAAAAATTTAAAGACAGACATTTTTCACAAGCTCTTTTGAACCTGCCTAAACATTTTACAATTGAAAAATTAGACAGAAATCACTTTTCTTTCATCTGATACAGCTGTTGCTGAGTTGACAATCATTGGCCAAATTGAACTCAGGTCGTTCCCAAACATAGATCCAGTTGTCGTGGCAACGCATTGAAATGCATTTTCAAAATTAGCTACGATTTAGTAATCGAACATGCAATTAACTCAGCTAATATCGGAATATTTTTTAGTATTCTTAATTATTTACAATATAATTTATATATGTTTTAGGAAACTAAACTTAATTAAACATACCCGAACACATTATAATCTTTCCTGGTACCACTTGGTTACAGCATTTGGAGCAAAATATTTGCCCACATAGACGACAATGATGCTTTCGACGAAATGTTGAAAATTTTTGTGTACAATCATAACATTCTTTAGCTTTGGAATCGGGCATCCAGAATCGATGCAAATCGGTATCTTTATAATTTCGCAAATCCTAAATTTCAAATAACAGTATAACGGTAGTGGAGAGAAGTATGCATCCAACAATTTACTTACATTATTTTTTGAAGCCATAATAGTTCTCATGCGTTTTAGAACATTAACCATAGTGCGACCTTCATGAGCTTCCAAAGGTAATGTGTCTGACTTTTCCACTGAACTGCTATCATCTGCAATATTTGATGAAGTATCAACGCCTACTGCACTACTTGTTTTAGATGGATATAAGATATTTGAATTTATGCTTGATGTAGAACTTTCACGCCTCATGGTTGAATTGTGCCCCTGAACATTTACGTCTGCATAAAATACGGATTTTGCTGAATTGGAAGCTGTAGATGATATGGGAGACTGAGGAGAATTGATACTAGACAAATCATTTACGGTATTATAGGATTGATTATAGGCATTTTGTAGTTTATTAACAAAGCGCCCAAAAAACGTCTCTGGTTCTTCTTCAAAATCACGAGCAAACTCTGTTAGTTTAGTCATAGAATGAAGATTCTGATTCGAACTCATACTGTCAGAGCTCAATTTTGTTGTTTTTATATGTTAAGCTAGCCAATGAAGTAATTTTAAAGCGGAAAATATTACTTATAATATTTATTTGCTTAACTAGTTGTTTGTTATTAAAAATTTTTTAAAAAGTTGTTAAATTTTGTTGATCATTGAGTGATGATTCAGGTGCTAATGAACCCAATGCTAAATCAGTCCATTTTTGTTCCTTAAATTTAAAATTTATTACAACAACCATATGAATAGATAAAATATTGTTTACCTGTTCACTTAATGTTAAATGTGGATCACCACCATCTGCCTCGGGATCTGGTAATTTATCAGCAGGAACAAGTATTTGATCGAAAGGCAATACTTCTTCGCGCCACCAATTATCAACAATATCTAATAAATGTCCATCGGCAGGTGCCTGTAAATCGCACAAATATTATAAGTATTGCTTTTTTACTGTGGAATTGTTAGTAATTCATAAAATTTGTTTCTTGTCGTTTTAATAATTTGTATAGAAAAAACATAAGTTTTTTAGATTTATATTTTGCGTGTTGTTCGTAACTGACGTCATTTTCACACAAACCTGCTATAATTTCTAACAATGCTACTCTAACAAAAAAATTTATTTAGTGTTAATGTTTTTGAGACTATTAATATTAATCGTTCATTCAGTTTAATTGTTATGTTATTTTGGCAAAAAAGGTTTAAATAAAAGCAGAAAGTAAACAAATTATGTATAATAAAAAATTTTTATAATTTGCAAAATATATAGTAATTTATTTAAATTTAATAAAAAAATCGATAATGTGTACATGATTTTAATTATATTTCGTCTGTCTAATTTTAAAACACTTTCACGAACAAATCTTTTGAATTCGATTCTTTTTATACCCGCCACCAAAAAAATGGTGGGGGTATATTCATTTTGTCATTCCGTTTGTAACACATCGAAATATCCATTTTAGACCCCATAAAGAATATATATATTCTGAATCGGGGTTTGATTTTATGACGATCTAGCTATGTCCGTCCTCTGACCGTCTGCTGAAAGCACGATAGAGGTCGCACCGAAAAAGCTAGGGGGCTCAAATTTTGCCAGAATCTTTCTTATAGACAAGGTTTGTTTGGTCTTGAAAATGGGCTAAATCGAAATATTAGGAAGAGAGTTATAGCTCGTAAAGCAAGAGTAGGTCGAAAAAACCGTGTCCTTTCAACATCGAATAAAATGGAATTGTGTCCAAACGCATTAACGTAGACTCATGAAACTTCGAATATATATTTCCTGAGTAAAAGCAATATTTTTCCCCGAAAATTACCTAAATCTATGCATTCGGAAATGAGTTATCGATCAAAATGTACGAAAATTTATACCGCACAGTGTATTTTTCGGTATATTTAAAAACAAAGACGTCATAAAAGCAACAAAATTAGATGTACGACTCTGAAATTTTGCACACATGGCTTTTTGGTCAAATGCTTTGTTTTAACGGAAAATAAATGTGACACGCCCACTTTTACGCCCACCTCCCATATAACGTCTAACCTCAAATTTATATAATTTCTCTACGAATAAAGATTTTAGAATAATAAAGGACTATATTGAAACATCTAAGTTGCATTCATTAGTAAAAATGATTTCGACACGCCTACTATTACGCCCACTTTTCACGTTATCCACTGTTAGTAAAATTTAAAAGCTCATAAAACCGACAAAATTAGAGCTACGATAATGAAATTTTCTACAGATATCCTTCTAGTCAATGTCATTGTTATGCCGGAAAATTTAAACGACACGCCCACTTTAACGCCTACCTTCCATATAACGGTTTATCTCAAATTCATATAATTTCTCTATGAATAAAGATTTTGGAATAATAAAGGACTATATTGAAACATTTAAGTTGCATTCATTAGTAGAAACAACTTCAACACGCCTTCTTTAACGCCCACTTTCATTGAAATGCTACAACAACTTCGTCACGCCTACTATTACGACCACTTTTCACGTTATCTAGAGTTTATGAAATTTAAAAGCTCATAAAACCGACAAAATTGGAGGTATGATGATGAAATTTACAACAGATATCCTACTAGTCAATGTCATTGTTATGCCGGAAAATTAAGGTGACACGCCCACTTTATCGCCTACCTCACATATAACGGTTTATCTCAAATTCATAAAATTTCTCTATGAATAAAGATTTTGGAATAATAAAGGACTATATTGAAACATTTAAGTGGCATTCATTAGTAGAAACAACTTCAACACGCTTTCTTTAACGCCAACTTTCATTGAAAGGCATTTTGTTCTATAAATTGGGTTATTTCCCGGGAATTTGAGCTATTTAATCTTCCCGATTTCCCGAGATTATTTTTCGGGATCCCGGGAAATAAAAAGGTGGCTACGATTCGAAAGCAGATGTTTATATTGTTTATATTGAAATTGAATTCTAATGATTTTATTTTTGATCTCATAGCTGAAGTACCTGTATTTTTGTTTTTTTGTGCTCATATTTGATCTCGTATCTAGAGAATATTTTTTTCAATAAAAAATATTTTTACTCAATTTGTATTTTAAATTCAAGTTTATTTATTGATTTTTATAGTTTTTAAGTTTTTTTTTACATTATAAACTATTTTATGCTTTTTAATAAGAATTTTTTTTTAATTAAAAACAAATTTACTTTTTATTTGTTTTGGGGCGGGATCCCGGGATATTAAAAACTAAATCTCGCATTTCCGGAAAACAAAAATTTTCGGAAAAAAACCCTAGCTACAAAAGAACGGAAAACTGGTGGTGGGTATAAAAGATTCGGCACAGCCGAATATAGTGCTCTTACTTGTTTACTATTAATTTTAGTTGAATCTTGTAGACAACATGACTTGATATATAAATATATCATGGAAAAAACATTTTTCTCATAAAGATAATTACATATGTATAAAAATCCGAAAAGTACATTTTGTACTTTATTTTAACAACTTAAAACCAAAATTAGTAAAATTTTGTTTATACCAGTTAATGTGTTTTAAATTTGCGCAGCCAATCTATTAAAATATAATTGTTCAAAAAATTGATTTACACATTTTGTGAATTCACAAGGTGTCCTAAGTGGAGGGGGGTTTTGGTCCTTTAATACAATGTGAGATATGGCCATGATGGCTTTATCTCTCATTCAATAGGGAGATAAAGCCTTTTTTATTTATTTTTCTAATTTGAATGGGAGGTAAAGCCATCATGGCCTTATCTCACATTAGCAATATTAGAAAATGGCTTTATCTCTCATTTCAGTTTTGAAGAACTTTTGCATTTTACATTGATTAATAGTTTTCTTATTTTTATAATTAAGAGGTAATAATAATAAAAAAGTAAAATTTGAAAGGGAAAATCAATACTTTTCTTATTTTTATAATTAATTAATTTTTATTCTTGTGACGCACGCAGGAAAACTTTATTCAGCATAGCCACCAGCCGCGTCCAATAATAATAACATTCTGTAAAAAAATGTCTTCTCGGAGACACTAAAGTTAAGTATTAAAATCTGGCTTCGCATACTAAAGTTTTTCTGCGTTGCGGCCTGCGGCGGTGCTTACGGGTTTTCTCCTCCAGTTGGACGCGGCAGGTGGCTTCGCTGAATAAAGTTTTCTGCGTGCGTCACAAGAATAAAAATTAATCTATATATATAAAAGTGAAACTCTGTGTGTGTGTGTGTGTGTGTTAGCTATAGACTCCGAAACTGTAAAACCGATCGAGGTCGTGATAAGAAAAGTGGGCGGGGCCACGCCCCTAAAAAAGTTTAAATTTTGAGGTTCTTGCACTGGACCGATTTTTCTGAAACTTTGCGCACATACTAAGCTGTCATAACCATATAATTTCGTGATTAGAAAAGTGGGCAGGGCCACGCCCATAAAAAAAGGTTATAATTTTGAGGTACTTCCACCAGACCGATTTTTCTGAAACTTTGCACACATATAGAGCTGTCATGACTAAATAATTTCGTGATAAGGAAAGTGGGCGGGGCCACGCCCCTAAAAAAGTTTTAATTTTGAGGTTCTTGCACTGGACCGATTTTTCTGAAACTTTGCACACATATTGAACTGTTATGACTTTACAATTTCGTGATTAGAAAAGTGGGCAGGGCCACGCCCATAAAAACAATTATAATTTTGAGGTACTTGCACTGGTCCGATTTTGATTAGAAAAGTGGACAATGCCGCGCCCATAAAAAAATTATAATTTTTAGGTTTTTGCACTTGATATTCAATTAAAATTCAGAATGCATTTCGATTCATTAAGGGGCGTAGCAACGCGCGCCGGGTTTGGCTAGTTAATTATAAAAATAATTATAACAATATTCTGAAAAAATATGGCTTTATCTCTCATTTGCGAAAAAAAAATATGGCTTTATCTCTCATTTCGCAAAATTTTAAATATGGCCTTACCTCTCAATGATTGGGCAATAAGGCCATTATGGCTTTATCTCCCATTCAATTGAGCAATAAAGCCATCATGGCCTTATCTCACATGGTATTAAAGCAACCACCCCCCCCTAAGTGTAGCATAGACATAATATTGTTTATTGTAAAAATTATCAACTTTTTTAAATTTTCGAAAAATTATATTATGCCAATACTACTTACATCTGGGACACTTTGTGGATTGACCAATTGTTAAGTTTAAATAAACAAAAGTACATACATACATATATTTATAATAAAACTGTAGAAAAAATAAATGTACAGGAATTTTTTTGTCTTTCTCAGTGTTTCCTGAGGTAGTTCGCATCATACAAAACTCAATGGATGAACTTTGGTAAAAATTAGTGCAGAAGTATATATGTATGTAGTAAACACTAGTGGTATAGAGTAGTTTATAAAAAAAGGAATAAATTGAAAAAGATAACACTGTGCTACAGTAAAAAAAAACTTGGAAAACGATCTAGCGTGGGTTATAGGTCTTGTTGAGTACATTTCAAATTGTGTCAAAAAATTTCAGAAACAACCCCAAATTCAGAAGTTATTCTAAAAAAAAACCGTTTTCAGTCATGTTCGTCAACTTATCGACCTGTAACTCCGACTTAAATTTTTTAACGGGTTTGGAAAGAAAACTAATTACGCTTAAAAATGACGTGCATTTTTTTGATACATCTGTAAGTTATAAGTATTAGCGACATTTACAATCTTGTGCAAATGGTATTGCATCAGTGAATTTGCAAAATAGTAAAGTATGGGCCTGTTCGTAAATGCATTACAGCTGTGCATATTATGCGAACAAAACGTTCGTAAATGCAACATTAAAGTCTATTATGCGCAAATAAATACAAAAAAACTAATCACAAAAATGGCTGATGCAATAGATGTGTGAGTATAAAGAATGTGAATTTTAATGATTTATTTTTGATTATTTTACTTTTTAAAAATTTTTAGCCTCGAATGTGAAATATATGTCAGATATTGTATTATCAAATTCACAAATTAAATTTATAATAATTTTTTCCATTTTTCCGCAGTGTTCGCTCGGTTGTAAATGCAGCAATAAAATAAGCAAAAAGAAGCATCAGCAACATATGATTTGCAGTGCCAGCGCAAAGTAATCATATTATGCAGCGCAGTGATGCGTTTACGAACAGGCCCTATATTTTAACTTTACACTAACAAAGTATACACAAATAGAACATATTTGCAATGGTGCAAATTTACAATGGCAAATACACAAGATTGTGAATACCGCTATTGTCTTTGGTAAGAATGTCTAAAAATTTATACCAACGTATAAAGAAAATTTGGTTCTTAACAAAACAGGTTTTCATTTTTCAAATCGGATGAAAATTGTAAAAGTTATTCAACTTTTCATTAACACCTGTTTTTAGTATTTTCTCCCCCAGCGCAAAACATATGAATAACAAGTAACAGTGCTATATTCGGCCGTGCCGAATCTTATATACCCTTCACAACGTGTAGTCATGTAATAACAATTGTTTGTATCACAATTCATCTCATATAAAATACGTACATACATATAAAAAACTTACATATAAAAAACATACCATTGTAAAATTATAAATTAAGTTTACGTATGTATCTTAAAAAAAAATTACAAAAAAAAATAAAAAAATATATATTAAAAACAAAAAAAATCAATAAAAAAAAATACAAAAAAAAAAAAAATACAAAAAAAAATACAAAAAAAAATAAAATAAAAATTAAACAATTTTTTAAAAAAGTTAACAATAAATATATACAAAAAAAATATACAAAAAAAATATATAAAAAAAATATATAAAAAAAATAATAAAAATATAAATATGTAATATATAAAATAAAAAAATTTTTTTGGCTCAGCTGGGATTCGATGCCACATTTACTCTAACCAGTATAATATCCACATATATTATGTATGTTGTTGTTTTAATTGTAAAAAAAAACGAGGTGGTCGTGGTTTTTGCTCATATCTCAGAAATTTATAGAGCGATTGTGCTGAATTTCAATAGCGATTCATTCCTTGATATTTCCAAGAGATTGATACCATACACGGATCTGAGGAACATATAGTTGCTTCTAAAAGTTGATTTCAGCCAACATACGGGCAGACGGTCAGGGCTTAATCGACTCCTCTATTCATAAGATTTCAGAAAATATATACTTTATGGGGTCGGAAATGAAAATTGTAGAAATTACAAACGGAATGACAAAGCTATATATACCCTTGTACACCACAGTTGAAGGGAATTTTAACAAGTAAGAGCACTATGTATGTATATTCGGCTGTGCCGAATCTTTTATACCCACCACCAATTTGATGTTTTTTTATAGCACAAAACTTATTGTTTTGTTATTAACAGTAATCGTTATGGAATAATATGTTTATACTAAAATATGTATCACTTTCTTTGTATAACTGCGATATGCTAGTCAAATGTTTTCGTAAATTTAATCTTTCAATGAAAGTGGGCGTTAAAGTAGGCATGTCAATATAGTTTCTGCTAATAAATAAAACAGATATTTTAATATAGTCCTTTATTCTTCCAAAAACTCTGTCCATAGAGAAATTATATGAATTTAAGATGTTATATGGGAGGCAGACGTTAAAGTGGGCGTGTAACCTAAATTTTCTGGCATAACAATGACATTGACTAGATATCTGTAGCAAAATTCATCATCATACCTCTAATTTTGTAGGTTAAATGAGCTTTTTAATTTTGTTAACAGTAGATAATGTGAAAAGTGGGCGTTATAGCAGACTTGTCAAAGTTGTTTCTGCTAATGAATACAACCTAGATATTTCAATATAGTCCATTACTATTCCAAATCTCTATTTGAAGAGAAATTATATGAATTTGAGATAAATCGTTAGAAGGGAGGTGGGCGTAAAAGTGGGCATGGCACATTTATTTTCCGTTATAACAAATCCTTTGACCAAAAAGCAATGTTTGCAAAATTTTAGAATCAAACATCTAATTTTGTCAGTTTTATTAGGTTTTAAATTTAAAATATACACTGTGCGGTATAAATTTTCGTACATTTTAATCCATAACTCCTTTCCTAATGCATAGATTTAAGCAATTTTCATTGCAAAATATTGCTTTTACTCAGGAAATATATATTCGAGGTTTCATGACTGTACGTTAATACGTTTGGACACAATTGCATTTTATTCGATGTTCGATTTAGCCCATTTTCAAAATAAACCCTGTGTATAAGAAATATTCTGGCAAAATTTGAGCCCCCTAGCTTTTTCGGTGCGACCTCTATCGTGCTTTCAACAGACGGACGGACATAGCTAAATCGTCAAAAAATGAAACCCTGATTCAGAATGGTCTAAAATGGATATTTCGATGTGTTACAAACGGAATGACAAAATGAATATACTCCCACCATTTTTTTGGTGCCGGATATAAAAAACAATTAACTAAACAAGCAAATTTATCAACTTAATAATGAAATTTGTTTTGTTTGTTGTAATTTTATAGTTACGTTTTTGGTATGTACTTAATAAGTGAAGTTATTATATTCGATAATGCAGAATTAAATATACCCTGTTCTATAGTTAATACATGTCTTTATTAAAAAAAAAAAAATCAAACTGGAAGATAATACAGATGAATAGTGTTTATTGTGTCCTATTTTTTTGACTCGTTACAAAAGTTCAGAATGTTTTTATATACAGTTTTCATTTATATATATTTGGATAAATACATAAACTAATCGAATTTAATACC
Source organism: Phyto melanocephala (assembly GCA_941918925.1). Lineage (NCBI taxonomy): Eukaryota > Metazoa > Arthropoda > Insecta > Diptera > Rhinophoridae > Phyto > Phyto melanocephala. Next base: position 88,919,536 of record OW799233.1, on the reverse strand, counting down.
AACACAATGACAAAGTTTTAATACTACCTTTGGTGAAGGGTACTGTTTTTAGATAAGAGTAAAAAAATTGTAACTAATTTAAAACTTGTGACAAGTGAAGTGCAATTAATATATGATTTTATTAATATAAGTAAGTTTGAAATTTTTGTAATCCTTTAACAACTTTTAAATTGAGTTTAACTTTTCTGCAGTGTGTGATAGGCGTAATAATTTTTACTATGTTTGCGGTTTATTCGCTGACAAAAAAAACATCGCTTGAGTCTGAAGAAAAATAAATCATTCAATACAGTTTTTAACTGCTCATATAGTTCTAGCAAATGGTATGAACCCGAAAGTATTTGTACAAGCTGTTCCAGTGTGCTTAAGAAAACTAAGTCCGAAAAGTTTATAAGCCAGCCATTACCATTATCTTTTCCAATGATTTGATATCATCAAATATTGCATAAGCCACAGGACTGTTATTTTTGCTAAACAAACATCATTGGTTATCAATATAAAAATCGTGAAAGCATTAAGTATGCTAATGTGTTAACTATTGCTAAGCCAGTATTAAGTGCAATCAAATGTAATAAAACTTCACATAAACAAAGTGATGATGAATCTGAAAACGAGGAATGTGATATGGAATATTTACTAAAATCGGCTGAGCCACATTTTGTGACAAATAGAGATTCTTGCGATCTTTTATTTTTATTGGACCGCAAATTCGAAAAATTATACTTGATGGAAATTTTTCTAAGAGGCTTAATGAGATAGAAAACAGAGCATGGAATAGTTTTATTTCCTTATGTCAAAACGTTTTGGGAAATAAAAAAGTTATAACTACGTTGAAGCGGTAAATAAATTTCTTTAGTCTTATGCTGAAATGGGATGTCGAATGTCCATACAAATTAATTTTCTGCATGGACATTTAGATTTTTTCCCCGAAAACCTTAGTCAATTCGGTGACGAGCAGGGAGAACGGTTTCACCAAGAAATTCTACAAATGGAAAAGCGTTTCGATGGAAAGAGCCACATAAGAATGATGGCAAATTATTGCAAGTCTCTCAAACGAGAAACAGATGGTTTGTTGAACAAACGTAAGAGGGCTAGTAATCATTTTTAACTATATATGCTGTTTGTACAGTTTTTAATTTACATAAAAAAGGATTGGAAAACAAGATCCGAAATGAACCTAGGTCTACATAATGTAAAGTATTCTGCATTTATTAATAAGGACAATGTAATCTTACCACCACTTCATATAAAGCTAGGCTTAGTTAAAAATTTTGTTAAAGCACTAGACAGTAGAGCCTTTGCTTTTTTGAAAACAATATTTCCAAATCTTTCATATTCGAAAATTGGATGAGTTTTGGATGGTCCTCAAATTCGAAAATTGCTTTTAAAGAATGAGATCAGTGTAACCTTAACACACATTTTTAATTCCACCTTTCTTCATGCACAAAAAATATAACTGTTTATGATCAAGTTTGCATTTAAAAACTTGTCAAATTATGTGTACAAAATAATAGCATAATCGGATTATTAGTTTGTTTGAAAATGGATTCCGAAGAAAAAGTACGTGAAAAAATAATAACAATTTTTTCAAAAAATCCCAGTCGTACTTACAAATCTATTGCAAATGAGATAAAGGTGTCACGACAAACAGTTTCGCGTGTGATAAAAGTGTATAACGAACGTCGTAGTATTAAAAGGAAAGCAGGAAGTGGAGCTAAAAAAGGTATAACTGACCCACAGTTAGCTTCAAAGATTGTTAGTCTTCTAAACCAAAATCCCAACCTCTCAAACCGTAAAGCCGCCTTAAAAGCAAACTGTTCCGATTTTTTTGTAAGGAAGGTTAAAAGATATGAAGGCCTTAAGTCCTACAAGGTTCAGAAAGTGCCAGACAGAAATTCGAAGAAAAACTTGGATGCAAAAAGTCGTGCCAAAGAACTGCTTAGAAATTTTATCAACAAATATGAGTGTTGTATTATGGATGATGAGACTTACGTTCTTGCCGACTTTTCTCAGCTCCCAGGGCGAAGTTATTATGTGGCCGATGGAAGAGGTAATGTCGATGACCAATTTAAGTTCCAAAAAAAGACAAAGTTTCCAAAGAAGTACTTAGTTTGGCAAGCTATATGCACGTGCGGAGAAAGAAGCAGTAAATTTATTACTACTGGGACTATCAACACTGATATTTACATCAAGGAGTGCTTGCAGAAGAGGTTGCTTCCATTCATACGAAAACACAATAAGTCAACATATTTTTGGCCCGACCTAGCGTCGTGTCATTATAGTAAATCTGCAGCAGAATGGTATGAAACAAATAATATAGTGGTAGTGCCAAAAGAAGCAAATCCACCTAATTGTCCAGAACTAAGGCCCATCGAACGTTACTGGGCTTTAGTCAAAAGAGTGCTGAAGGATACAAAACAAGTTGCTAATACTACTAAAAAATTTTCCCAGAAATGGTCTTATTCCAGCAATAAAGTTACTAAGGATACCATCAAAACCCTCATAGTCTCAATTCCGGAAAAGGTGAAACAGTTCATCAAAAAAAGCAGAATTTTTACAAAAGGCATTAATATTTTAATTTACTGTTATTTTATTGTTAAACCACGCTATTTTCATTAAAATGGATTAATTCGTTTCAAAGTTATTGCGTTTTATTCGTGTTAGGGTTTTATCGATCTTAATCTTTAAGCACTAACTTTGTTATTACCAGATGAGAAAGCTGCGTGGAATTCATTTCGACAAATTGTTTTTAACTTTCCATGGAATATCAGGAGTCCAAATTATGATTTGATTGAAAACTTTTAAAAAATCGGTAAATATAAATTAAATTAATTTTCTTATCCATGTTTCTTTGTATTTCTAAATTTCTAATTTAAGCTGCAAAATTTCACTAAAATACATTTCTTGCATTTTTTCTAATTTTAGGTGTAAAAATGTCACTAAAAATACATTTATTGCATTCGCATTTGGACTTTTTCCCGGAAAGCCTTGGTGCCGTAAGCGATGAGCATGGTGAATGATTTCATCAAAAACTTAAGACCATGGAGCAACGTTATCAGGGACTATGGAATGAAAATATGATGGGAGATTTTATTTGGTTCCTTATAAGAGAATCAAACTCAGAAAATTATAGGAGACAAAACAAAAGTCGAAAATATTTTTAGATTATTCTTCGTTAATCTTGTTGATTAAAATATAACTACTTGTTACCTTTATTTATACTTTCACTTTATCGAGAATAAAACTCGAATATATCAATGGATTTTAATGCAATCAAATTTATTTTATTTTTAATTTATGCAGCTTTAAGACTAAGAACTAAAACGCATGTTTTCAATTGAATAGAAATATAATTTTTTAAATATTATACAAAAAGCAGAAATAAAAAAGGTGGACAGATGTCTGGTACTTTTTATAAAATAAAAAGGCAAAGGGACAAAAACCGTTAAAAATTTTATCTTTGGCACTTTTTGAGCTGTTATGACTATATAATTTCGTGATTAGAAAAGTGGACGGGGCCACGCCCATAAAAAAAGTTATCATTTTGAGGTACTTGCACTGGACCGATTTTTCTGAAACTTTGCACACAAATTGAGCTGTCATGACTGTATAATTTCGTGATTATAAAAGTGGGCAGGGCCACGCCCATAAAAAAAGTTATCATTTTGAAGTACTTGCACTGGACCGATTTTTCTGAAACTTTGCACACATATTGAGCTGTTATGACTATATAATTTCGTGATTAGAAAAGTGGGCAGGGCCACGCATATAAAAAAAGTTATCATTTTCAGCTACTGGAACTTGAACCGATTTTTGTGAAACTTTGCACTTATATTGAATTGGCATGACAATACAATTTTATGATTAGTAAAGTTGGCAGTGCCATGCCCATAAAATAGTTATAATTTTCATCTACTTGAACTTCATCGATTTTTCTGAAACTTTGCACACATATTGAGCTCTCATGATTATACAATTTCGTGATTAGAAAAGTGGGCAGTACCACGCCCATAAAAAAAGTTATCATTTTCAGCTACTGGAACTTGAACCGATTTTTTTGAAACTTTGCACACATATTGAGCTGTCATGACTACAGTTTCGTGATTAGAAAAGTGGGCAGTGCCACTCCCATTAAAAAGTTATAATTTTTAGCTTTTTGCACTTGATATTCACGGCTTTTCTAGTTAATATATATAATACAATAATAAAACTGCTTTTCGAAATCTGGTCTGCAATAATTTTTACGTGTTGCAATGAATTATTAAATATAAACCAATGTGTTAGCTAAATATATGTGGTTTGGAGCTAAAAGGGCCAATGTCAAAATATTTACTTTTGAGAAAATTGCCATTGAATCTTAACATTTATAGGTGCTTTCATAGTAGCATTGTCCAGCATTTTATTTATGAAGCTGTTCTGGGTTAAGTATGACTTAAGCTGTTTTACCATAATGAAATAGAGCAAGAAAACAAATCTAATGCAATGATTAACTCAAAAGAGCAGAAAAGTGACATTGGCCCTTTTAGCTCCAAGCCACAGATATATAAGGGATTAGAAAAATAAAATAAATAAAAAAAAATATATAAAATTGTTGGTTGGGTTTATGAGGAAGTTTTTATTTTTGTTTCTGGGTTTATTTAGAATTCTCATATTGTTTATGAAAATTTTAAATAAAGCTTATATTAAACTTTTTCATAAATTTTGTGGTTTAAATGTCTACTGATGATCTGGCATAAGCACCAGTGAAATGCATATAGACCAGGGTATCAATTCTCGTTCTATGAAACTATGAAATGAAAAGTTTTTGTGTGTAATATCACCAATACCCATACCCTTTGCTATGCCACCATACCCTTTGCTATGCAAAAACTTTTTTATTTCAGTTTCACAGAACAAGAATTGAGCCCCAGCTTGAACCTAACAAACATTAACACACAAATTTTGAAATTTATTGGGAGAATATCCTAAATAATTAGTAAATTTTTTATGTTATTATTAATGTTTTGTTTTGTTGTTTTTGATTATAGTGGTTTATCTATTTTTTTAACTAAATATGGCCCAATGAGCTCAGTTATATAAATGCAGAATAATAATAGAAATAAATGAAGTTTATACAAAGATATACATATATATACAGTCTAGGAAAAACTCTACATACACCCACCCCCTTATTTTGTGTTTTTAAGATATTTATAAGGCGAATAAATAAAGCGTTTACATTAATATTTAAAGTACCAAAAACTAAGTTTATTTACAAAACAAAGTCAATTCAAAAGGATAAAAAAAACAGAAAAATAACAAAAAAAATAAAAATTTATGAGAAAAAAGTCTTAAAAACCGAATACAATATTTAATTTCTTTTAAATAAATAAAAGAAAACAATATATTTTTAATATTTTGTAGGACCACCTTGGGCTTCAATAACTGCCTGAAGACGACGTAGCATAGACATCACCAAATTCTCCGTAATATTGGGCGCAATTTCCGACCACGCCCGAGTTAGGGAACTTTTCAGGGTTACACGATTTCTGATATCGTATTTACGCGCAAATTTTTCCAAAACGTCCCAAATATGCTCAACTAGATTGAGGTCTGCTGACTGGGGAGTTGTATTGAGTTGTCTTGGTGCATGATAAAGAAGCCAGTCTCGAACAATATGCGCAGTATGCTTGGGATCGTTGTCTTGTTGGAAAATCCATTGGTTTCCCAGGCCCAAGCTTTCCATAGATGTCTTCAGATTTTGTTCTAATATTGTCTTATACTGATATCTGTCCATAACGCTTTCAACAAAAGCCAATCGACCAACTCCAAATGCCGCCATAGCTCCCTACACCATAACACTGCCCCCACCATGTTTCACAGTTGGTATAATATTTCTGGGATCAAGTGCAGTATTCGGTTTTCGCCAAACCTTGTTACGGCCATTATTCCCGAAAATATTATACTTACTTTCATCGGTAAATAAAACTTTGTTCCGAAAATCCATCCCTTTCTGTAAATGTGCCTTAGCAAAGTCCAGGCGAAGTTGACGATTCTTGGCTGAAATAAATGGCTTTTTGCGTGCTGTTCTACTTTTAAAGCCGCTATCATGCAAAACGTTTATTATTGTTCTTGATGAAACAGTAATATTTGATCATCTTGCAAGGCATTCGGCTAATTTTAGGGAACTTATTTTTGGACTTCTTTAAGGACACTACTAATATCGCGTCTCGAAAGCTTCTTCGGTCTTCCTTGTTTTTGTTTTTGTTTTCGGTACTGTTGGTGTTTTGATGGTTTTTGACAATAGTTTGCACTGTTGAGCGAATTAATTTTACTATTTTAGCAATTTCTTCGTAAGATTTGTTTTCTTTTCGAAGGTTAACCACCAAATTTCGAACTGATTGCAGTATTTCTCTTCTATTTACCATTTTTAAATTTAAAACGTGTTTTACAAATCGCTTTCTGAATTAAAATGATTGTAATATTTGCGAAATAAAGCAATTCAAGAAAACTAACGGTTTTTTTCTCTTTGTCTTCTTTATTTTCTTATTAATTTTAAGAGATGCCAATGCTGTATGTAGACTTTTTTCCCACCGATTTCTATGTTTATCGTTAATAGTTATCATAATTTCTAAACTTTTTTTCCTTCCAAAATTCTTAACTATTAATGTCGTAAACATTGACATCAAAATTATGATTAATATTATCACTAGTTTTCTAAAAGTTAAAAATAGTAGAGTGTATGTAGAGTTTTTTCCTAGACTGTATGTATATAAAATCCTCTATTGTATAACAAACAGCGGCTTCGCCAGCTAAAGTTTCTATGCATAGAAACTTCAATGCTGGTAATTTTCGGTTAAAATATTTTTCAATGGAGGAAAACTGCACAATTGAAAAAACGAATAATTCAGAACTGTTATCTTAATGTCAGTGCGAAATAAGATAATTTCTTATCTGTCTCAATAAAATGATCATAAGCCATTGAGATATGAGACTACAGTGGCCAAAAACGAATTATGTCGCTTCTTATATTAAAGCGTTTAGTTCAAACATGCAAAAAAGCATTGGATATCCCAGCAAGTGTGAAAATTATTCGTCGTAGACTGCGATAAAGCAATCGCAAGGCTTGCAGTCCACGAAGTGTTACGACTTCCTTCTAAGAACGTGGTATTTTGCAAAAGCATATGTAATTAAACCATAAAAATAAAAATAATTTTTTTAGGTTCTTTATTTAAACTCTTGATATAAATATGTATTTATTTTTTAATAGTAAGCTACAAGCGTAACCGGATTTCTTATTGCGTTTTGTGTGAAAAAATAAAATAATTTTCAAGATATAGATTAACTAAAAATTTAATTTTGATGCTATTATTTTGACCGCAGCTGAATATATAAATACTTATATATATATATATATATATATATATATATATATATATATATAACTCGAAAACTAAACGTTTCCGAGACTTCTACCATTTTAATTTTTCTTGGGTTGGTAAACTATATTTTACAAGGTCCCAAATGAATCACATTCTTGTGTGTAGGGTATGAAAACCCATGTTCGTCCTAAACGAGGTTGGTATTGGAGAAAAACAAATGAAATATCAAGGTCATAAAAACCTTTATAAAACTATAACTGAAAAGTAAATATTTACATAAAAACTGTTTCCGGTCGAATGCACTGTTTTATTACCTCACCTTAATAAAATCATTATGTGGAAAGTACATACCTATATGTATGTATAAGATTTTAATTATTTTAATAATACTGATGAACGTGCTGGTCAAATCGTTTAACTGCAAAAACTCACCTGACTATCCATTACTCTTATTTCTGTTTAAGAATACCACTGTTCGTTAAGTTTTCTTAACTTGCATTGATATATTGTAATCGTATTCAAAAAAATTAATTAATATAATGGTTTTTCACAAATTGACTATTTTCATATTATAAACAATTTATGTAAATATTAATCACCAGCAATACAAGGAAACACTTAATAAGGTATATCTGTTGCGAAGCTTGTGAGTATGTCAAACTTCATGTCTTAGTACATTTAACAAGGTACCCGTAACTGATAAAACGATTGTTCTAATATTCTACTTATAATGTCAAAATATGAATTTGCCTGTAATTATCTTTTATATATTAAGTTTGACTATATGATACAGCGAATTCGGTAGAAATAGTCGATGGTTGTACCTTATTAATAACTCGGCTTCATATAAAGGCAAATTACTGTTATTTTAAATAATTAACATGTTCATATTCTTTTATATTCGTAATACATTTTCGTTATGAACATGTTGAATAAAGAATTGTCATTTGATAGGTGAAGTAAAACTGCAACAAAAATTTTGAAAATTAATACTATGAATCGCTAATTCAAATTTTATTTAATTGTAACATATATAGGAATTTTAAATAACATAGTAGTATACCGATAAAGAGTGCTGATGATGAAATCGTAGCTGATTTCGAAAATGCATTCCACTCGGCTAAAGAATATTCCTAAAAATGGTTACAATTTAATTTAATTTGAATTATAAAATTAAATAAAAGAATAAATGAACTTAAGCCAAAATAAAAATGATTCACATTAAAATTTAATATATTGAGTTTTACTAAAATATATCCTGGATCAATATTCTTGTTATATAAAATAGTGGAATGCTAAGTTTTTGTAATCGTAAAGATATGGCTGCAGAATATGATTAGCACAAAACCTACTTATTTCGTTAAAGCACTTATTTTCCGTTTGTTTATTTTAATAAATTCTTAAATCAGCTCCAATCTACCGCCGGTAATCTTTGCACTTAGCCGTTTTTCTACCAACAGCTTGGACCTCTGCTTTTGCTAAAAACAATTGTTCAACAAATTTTTAGTTTTTAAGTTTAATGTTTTTTAAAGTATGTCCAAACAAACACTAGAGTGAAGTGCATATGTTTTATTAGTTATTAAAATTATTCAAATTACAAAAACTCTATTTATATTCTCAGACAAAGTATATTCCATTGCTTACAAAAATAAAAAAATCTTTTCAACCTTTTATATATTTACAAATTAAAAACAGCTGATATAGTGATCTGACAGTTTTGGGAGTGCCACATAATTTCCAAAATCTCCAAACACAAAATCCCCAAGAAAAAAACAAAAAACCAAATCAAAACCCACATATACAAAATCCCAAAACACAAAATCCCCAAATACAAAATCCCCACATTTTTTGGAGATAGTGCCACAAAATCCCCAAATACAAAATTTCCAAATTTTTACGATATTACCTAATTTTAATGTATTTTACACAGAAAATGAGGATTTTGTGTTTGGTATTATTTCTGAAATTAAAAATCAAAACAGATTGTACGATAAATTCACAAATATTTAATAGGTATATCATGAATAGTACTAAACTAAAATATATAACAATAGAGAAAAAAAAATATTTCGTTATAAAAGTAGTTCAGTTTGAAATGGGAGTGCCACATAATTTCCAAAATCAAAATCTCCAAACACAAAATCCCCAAGAAAAAAACAAAAAACCAAATCAAAATCCACAAATACAAAATCCCAAAACACAAAATCCCCAAATACAAAATCCCCACATTTTTCGGAGATAGTGTCACAAAATCCCCAAATACAAAATTCCCAAATTTTTACGATATTACCTAATTTTAATGTATTTTAGACAGAAAATGAGGATTTTGTGTTTGGCATTATTTCTGAAATTAAAAATCAAAACATATTGTACGTTAAATTCACAAATATTTAATAGGTAGGTCAGTAGGTATAGTTTGTGGTCAAGAGCTCGCGCGTTATTGCCATTATCTCTTAAGGGCAATCAGGCCGTCCTTTTCATCCGTCTTCGAGAGTTTCACGTCTCACTCTCGCATTGGTTAATTGCGTGGCGTCAGTTAACTGTACTGAGGTACATTCACCCGGAGTCTCAATTAACCTTTGCAAAACTTTTAAAGAAAAAAATATTCGCGTTCAGCTCCGACTTCCTATATGAAGGTATACAAATTACAAATTTTTTTCCATTTGGAGATTTTTTTTCTAAGAAATTTAGTTAAATTTTTATGGCTTGTTTTTTAATTTTTTGGGACATACCTAAATGCATACACAATTTTATTACGAATATTTGGTGCCGGCAGAAACAATCTGCCTGTTCAACGATGTCGAAAGAAAACCCAAGCGAAATTTCATTCGCACAAATACGTTGAAAACAAAAACAAATTTTTAGTTTTTGTTGTTGTTTTCAATATATTTGTGCGAATGAAATTTCGCTTGGGTTTTCTTTCGATATCGTTGAACAGGCAGAATGTATCATATGTAGGTTTTGTTTTTGTATTTCTTGCATTCATAAACGCAATACTTTTTTATTGTGTGTTGGTTTTTTAAACTGCTAAGAGCGTGTTTAGATAAGGGACATGACTGCGACACGAGTTTGTTTGTGAGGGGTGCGGCGTTGAGTACGGGGTAGCAAGTGTAGCACGTTTTGTGAATTTGAGAGGACAAATTTGACATTTCTTTTTTACATCTCTCGTTCTCTTGTATTCTTGTCATGTTATGTATGACCGGTGTTGCCAGACTGATATTTTATGGAATTTGCAAAAAAAAAAAAAGATGAAATATCCAATGAAAGGGTTTTACCCACTCCTTTCGTCTTCTTTTATTCGGTAAACAATTTGCATTTTTATAGCATTCTAGCAAATGCAAAATTATTTTTATATTTCAACAATTTCTTCAATAATTTCTTCTTTAGAAAGTTCAGCCATTATGTTTCTTGAAATTTATTTAATTTTGCTTTTATAAATACTTGTATTACCACTGCTACTGTTGACAAACAATAAATTGTAAATGTATGACATTCCTGCTTACGAAGGAAGGGGCAAAAAGATTAGTTAATTTAACGTCAAAAAGTCGCTTTGTTCCTGCAACAAAATCCCTTCATGTAAACGCAAGAAGATTTAAGAAGGGACACCAAAAGAAAATACAACCCATCGCAAACAGAGTCGCGGGGACATGACCCTTCATGTAAACTAGCTCTAAGCGGTGCACAAACATCATACATACAAACATTACACATATACAGTCGGATTCGGGTAAGGAAAATTAATAATTGAAGGATTTATTTCCTTTTTGGCTTATGCAAGATTTTCATTAATAAAAAAACTTTGGATAAATTGAAACTATTTTGGTTAAATAGATTGTCTACTTTTTATATTGTTTTAAAACAAAATAATAGAAAATGTTGCACTACAGTGCAACAAATTAGAAATTTTTTTTCTACTAAGCAGTGTTTGCTTTATTGAAATTTGTAGCTTTAAAAACAAAAAAGCTGTAAAACTGATTTTCCCTTAAGCGAACTCATTTTCTTTAAAATAATAGTAAAAATATTTAATTTTAGTTAAGTGATTCCTTCAATTAAACCGCGCACAGAGGAGTAAGCTGGCCAAAAAGGCAAAATTGAATTTTAAGAAATCTTAAGAACTAAGTACGCAGCTCGACAGACAACAATATTTTACATTATATTGTAAATTTTTAAGACTTTTAGTTGCGATTTGTAGCTCTGAGACCCTGCTAAAGTCAGGAAAGTGAAGAAAATTATATGAGATTTAAATGTTTTTTTCGGTTTCTGGATGTTTTTATGATATTTTTTTTACGGCTAAACGAATAAAGGTTTAACAATGATTTTTTTTTTCGCTGAAAAGTTTGATCAAAAGTTATTTAAAAAAGAAAAAAATTTTTAAATATGTTGAATATTCATGATGAAACAATTCGTTTAAAAGCTAAAAAATTATACACGTTTTTTGCAAAAAAAAAGAAAAAGAAGAGGTTTTAGAAAGTGAGGTTAACATCTCTACGAATTATGTTTGATACCACAATAAAATTTGGAATCTCTAATTTTAGAAACAAAAAAAAGTTTGCGCAAGCTTGCGCCATTATTTTTGACGATTTTTTTTAAATTGTCACATTTCTTCAATTTTTGCTCATTAGGCACATTTTCTTATACATTTATGTCGTCATAAACTTTAATATATTTTGAATTATTATTGATTTTAACTGTTATTCACATCACTTTCAACAATTCACAATGTTAATACCTGCCTATAATTATAAATTTAAAAAATTCTTTTTTATCGATAATAGTTATAAGGGAATGTCCCACGCATCCCCATAAAGGATATTTTTATATACCTGCTCTACAAAACATTATATGTTAAAAAAATAAATATACGTACCTAATAAGAATAACTATTAAAAGCATTAATCACAAAAATAAGTTTGCAAAAAATAAATACAGATACATAAAAAATACATGGGCACCCAGGTATCAGGCTTCCATCCAATTGTCAGACGAAGCTGCCGAGGCCAGAAATAAGCACTTACGATTATATAGTACGAATTATTCGAGGAAATTCAACAGAAGCGATACAAATCGAGATGTCTTGAATAGGTTATTTCTGAGCAGTGACCCTTTTATAAGCTGCATTACGCAAAGAGAACGGATTAATAACAAGTAAGAGCACTATATTCGGCTGTGCCGAATCTTTTATACCCACCACCAATTTTGTGTACATTTAAAGCACAATATTTATTATTTTGTTAATCGCTATAGAATAATCTCTTTATAATAAAATATGTATCACTTTCTTTGTAGAGTGTGGTTAAATTTTAAGCGCCCATGTTTAAGGTGAACCACATCTAAACTTCAACTTTTTTCTTGTATTTCATTTGACATTTCTCAATCTCAGGCTAACTCAATTTGAACCGTGGAAAGATACGCTTTTAAATATTAAAGATTTTTATAAAAATGGGCGTTCAAATCAAAATGCATTTTGTGCACTTCGTGATTCTTTTGGTCAACATAATCGTTCGAATTCGTCCACAATTGTGAGAATTGTAAAAAATATTTAAATGTCTGCAAAGCAGGTCTGTATGAAATGTGAAAACATCTGTGAATGCCATCTTAGTTCGTTGAATGGGAAACATTGCTGTTTTTCACGATAATGTGGCAAAAGAGCAAGCAACCTCGACTCATCATCGTGCCCATCAATCGAGCATCAACAGTGTCATTGAAAATTTGGACTATCGGATGTGATGTGCCGCCTAGGTTGGGGGGCCATTTGGCCGATATTTTGTTCCATACATAATTGAAGCATACAAATATTATCATTATAAAAATAAATGATAATAATTTCATAATAATTTTATTCAAAATCAACATAGTCCCTTAAAATTAAGCCACCCATTATAACTTCGGTATGATAGTAAAATGTTTTCGTAAATTTAGTCTTTCAATGAAAGTGTCCGTTAAAATACGCGTGTCAATAAAGTTTGTGCTAATAAACATAACTTAGATATTTCAATATAGTCCTGTAGTATTCCAAAATCTTTATTCATAGAGAATTTACATGAATTTAAGAGGAAGAAAGTGAATTTAAAGTTAAATTTTAAGGGCTACAGGGTGATTTAAAATATACATTCTCTGCATTTTTCTAAAACGGGAAATTTATTAGTAAGATTTTGATTTTTAAACTTCTATAACATTTTGCTTTTAAAAGTTTTTCAAACGAAATAAGTTTTGTATAATTTTAAAATTTGTTAGCCATAAGTATATGAAAATAAATTGTTTATAATGTTTAGAGATAATTTTTTTTTTTTACTTAGGTCAAAATTTTCCTAAATTCCCATTATTAATAGAGCATAACTTCAGGAGAACATAAGCATAAGTTGTTAGCATGCCATCTAGTAGTTGCTAGTAGAGTCATCTATCTTATCATCTTTATCTTATGTTTAGCTACAGTACAATAAATGGTGCAGTGAAAGATGAATAAATGCTAATATATATGACTAATATATTTTTAAAAAAATTTAAGGAAAAAAGTGTGCGTGGCACATCTATTTTCCGTTATAACGAAGACTTTGACCAAAAAGCCATGTTTGCAAAATTTCAGAATCGTACATATAGTTTTGTCAGTTTTATTACGTTTTAAATTTAAAACATAAACTGTGTGGTATAAATTTTCGTACATTTTTATCTATAACTCTTTTCCTAATTCATAGATTTAAGCGATTTTCAGGGAAAAATATTCTTTTGACTCGATAAATATATATTCGAAGTTTCATGACTACGTTTATGCGTCTGGACACAATTCAAAAGTGAAAGTGGGCGTTATAGTAGGCGTGTCAAAGTTGTTTTTGCGAATGAGTACAACTGAGGTGTTTCAAGATAGGCCTTTATTATTCCAAAATCTTTATTAATAGAGAAATTATATGAATTTTAGTTAAAACGTTATATGGGAGGTGGGCGTAAAAGTGGGCGTGGCACATTGATTTGCCGTTACAAGAAATCGTGTCACCAAAAAGCAAAGTGTGCAAAATTTCAGAGTCGTACATCCAATTTTGTTGCTTTTATGACGTTTTTGTTTTTAAATATACCGAAAAATACACTGTGCGGTATAAATTTTCGTACATTTTGATCGATAACTCCTCTCCTAATGCATAGATTTAGACAATTTTCGGGGAAAAATATTGTCCCAGGAAATATATATTCGAAGTTTCATGAGTCTACGTTAAGGCGTTTGGACACAATTCCATTTTATTCGATGTTCGAAGGACACGGTTTTTTCGACCTACTCTTGCTTTTCGAGCTATAACTCTCTTCCTAATATTCCGATTTAGCCCATTTTCAATACCAAACAAGTTTTGTCTATAAGAAAGATTCTGGCAAAATTTGAGCCCCCTAGCTTTTTCGATGCGACCTCTATCGTGCTTTCAACAGACGGACGGACATAGCTAGATCGTCATAAAATCAAACCCCGATTCAGAATATATATACTTTATGGGGTCTAAAATGGATATTTCGATGTGTTACAAACGGAATGACAAAATGAATATACCCCCACCATTTTTTTGGTGGCGGGTATAAAAAAGCTTTTTCATCAAAAACCATCACACTTCTTCTTCATGACACCGATGATGCATCTAATAAGGATTTACATACATACGACGTAATAATTATTAAGGAATTTTTATTAGTTTAACTTTTCCGTATATTAAGTATTAAATAATATAAAATAAATATAATAAAGCCTTACAATTTTCCAAAAAAAAATTTTTTTTTAATAAGACCGTGAATCATAATATGTATGCAAGAACATACAGTCCGTAAAGAATGAGTTTAAACCTTTAAAATCAACATTTGTTAATTGAGTTCTACTATTTACACCGACTTTTATTCCTTAAAAATGTGGCTTTTGGAAAAATCTTAAAAATTTAAACTTTTTGGTTCTTAAATTTTTTTTATGGCATTTTGAAAACAAAAAATTTGACGAATTTTGCAGGAAAAAATTTGTTTTTCGCCATTAAATTTTATATAACTCCGAAACAGTAATAGATAGAAAAGAAATGTTTTGGGTTAGTTTAAGCAAAATTTTCCGGTGCATCTTTTGATCCTCCTGCTATTAAAATCGGAGAATCCGTTTTCAAGTTATATATTTGGCAACCCAACGATTTAGAGAGTGAAATATGCCACGCCTTTAACAGAAAGTCCTTACGTACTAGAGAAAAACGAAAAACAGATTTGAATTAAGGGCATCAAAATCAATATAGTCCACATACTTTTATTTCTAGCAGAGACAAACAAATTTTTTTTTGCGCAGTGTACTTTTGTTGCGCAGTGTAATTTTTTAAAAATCTGCCACTAGATTTCTTATATCATACTACACCTAAAACTATTAAAAAAAACTAGAACTTTTAATTAAAAAAACACGTTTAATAATTTTGGGTAGCTTTTCAGCCAAATACTCCTCTGTGCGGCGGCAGCTTAACCAAATCCGACTGTATTACATATTTTTTTATACAAACATTTTTTTATGTGGCTCTTAAAAAATTTTTGTGTTGTATTCCTTGCAAGGGATGATTTTCACATATACCTCTTTATACCCTTCACCTGTGGTGCACAAGGGTATATATAGCTTTGTCATTCCGTTTATAATTTCTACAAATTTCATTTTCGACCCCATAAAGTATATAAGTAAGAGTCGATTAAGCCCTGACCGTCTGTCCGTGTGTTGGTTGAAATCAACTTTTAGAAGCAACTATATGTTCCTCAGATCTGAGTAGGATGTCATAACAGCTCAATATGTGTGCAAAGTTTCAGAAAAATTGGTCTAGTGTAAGTACCTCAAAATGATACCTTTTTTTATGGTCGTGGCACTGCCCACTTTTTTAATCACGAAATTGTAAAGTCATGACAGCTCAGTATGTGTGCAAAGTTTCAGAAAAATCGGCCCAGTGCAAGTACCTCAAACTTATAAATTTTTTATGGGCGTGGCCCTGCCCACTTTTATAATCACGAAATTAAAAAGTCATGACAGCTCAATATGTGTGCAAAGTTTCAGAAAAAATCGGTCCAGTGCAAGTAGCTAAAACATAACTAATTTTGTATGGGCGTGGCACCGCCCACTTTTTGCCACCCATAAACACTCCCTGGAATGTGTACAACAACTTGCCAAAGTATAAGTCCGATCGGTTTTACAGTTTCGGAGTCTATAGCTAACACACACACACACACACACAGAGTTTCACTTTTATATATGAGGAGCCGCAGAACAAAAGGTGCTTTTTCGCATTTCGCGAAAAATTGTTTTTTTGGTATTTTTATAATATTTAGAAACAATCAAGTTTGCATTATTATTATTTTTTTTACAAAGTAAATGGGTTCTAAAAAATGTATGCTTAACAAAAGGTGCTTTTTTGATTATTTTTGATCAAAAGGTGCTTTTTTGTTTATTTTTTTACAAAAGGTTCTTTTCCCATGATCTTTGTGTAGTTTCACTTTTTACTTTAATGATCAAACCAAACTACAGTTAAAGTAAAATTAATCAGATGTTAAAGTCTTTGTGGAAAGTCTTTTAATAAAACAGTTTGGTAAAGACTGGAGTGAAAATCAGTCATTATTTTGGTACAAGGACATTTTGTATAACCAGGATAAAGGTATGGAGGATTCAATAGACGAAAATGTTCTTGCCTAGAAGAAGATGTTGGAAGAAAAGTTTAACTATTTAACAAATTTTATATGTATTTAATTTAAGGCTTAGAAAGAAATGTTTAAGTTGCAACGACAAATATAATATACTTAGCTTAACATTTTTTATTATTTTTTTATTAGATCAGGTTTAACCACATTCAGTCAAAATTTTATCGTCATATAGGTATATTCGCATTACAAAATGTGCTTTTTCCTTCTATTAACAAAACGTGCTTTTTTACTTTTTTTAACGAAAAGTGTTTTTACTTTATTCCTAACAAAAGGTTCTTTTTTGCTTTCTTTTTTGCAAAAGGTGCTTTTTCCAAAATAAAAATGGAATTATATCAAACATCCTTAACATTTAATCGGGTGACATACGACAGTTAGATGCATCTGTAGATAAGTAAAAATCTTGTAAGCATTTTCATGTTCTTGCAGTTTTTTAAAGGGGCGAAAAAAATAAATCTCGATTTCCCAAAAATTTTAAATGAGCGAAAAAGCACCTTTTGTTCTGCGGCTCCTCATATATAGATGATAGATTACATAGATAGACATACATACATACATACATACATACATACATACATACATACATACATGTAAAGAACATACCAAAAAAAACAAAAATTACAAAAAAACATTAAGAATACAAAAAAAAAATAATAAAAAAAATTAAAAAAATATTTAAAACAATTTTTTTAAAATTTGTTTAAAAAAATTTTTTAAAAAAATTTTTTAAAAAAATATAAAAAAAAAATAATAAAATATAAATAATATATGAAATAAAATAAATAATTTTTTTTTGGCTCAGCTGGGATTCGATGCCACATTTATTCTAACGTGTACGTACATATGTACGTATTTTATATGAGATGAATGGTGATACAAACAATTGTTATTGCATGACTACACGTTGTGAAGGGTATATAAGATTCGGCAACGCCAAATATAGCACTTTTATTTGTTCTTGATGCTATTTGTTTTTTGGTATTTTTGCTGTTAAAAGAGGCTTGGGTACAGTATGACACACAACTTTTTACCTATAGGCGCTTGGCATATGCTTATATATAAAGTAGCTTTTATACCGAGTTTCAATTTAAGACAAACATGGATTTTTACTTTACTGAGTAAAAAAATTAGGAATATAATGAATTTTCTGTTTACATTTTCAAGTATATATGTTTATATATGTAAATATTTTGCTAATACGTATATCCTTTTAAGATTTTACCTTTTCATATACATAAATATCTGATTTTTTTATATGACCTATAAAGTTGTTTTTCTTGCCCGCATCTTTAAATCAATTATAATTAAATTTGTGAGCATAAAAATATTATATATGTACATATATATAAAATATAATATTTATATACGATACAGCTACTTATATACATATAAGCAAAATCCAATCTGTTAAGAATGCATTGTGTGTTGTTTAAATTATTATATATTACCATTATTTAATGTTAAGATTTTTTTCATACCACACACAACAACAAATAAAAGGAAGAAAATTTTTAAAAGAATTATTCGTTTTTGATTCTATTTTGCTTAGAATAAAATTTATTTAATTTGTGAGAGGAATAAAAAACGGCGAATTTTAAAAATAAAATTTATATTACAAACGAATTAAAAAAAAAAAAATGTATATATTTATATTTTATTTAAACTTTTTTATATATTAAATTTTAATGTAAATCATTTCAATTTTTGGCTTAAGTTCATTTATTCTTTTATATAATTTTTTATAATTCAAATTAAATTAAATTAAATTAAATTGCAACCATTTTTAGGAATATTATTTCTGAAATTATTTCCGATATTAGCCGAGTGGAAAGCATTTTCGAATAATGATGATGAAATCGTAACTGTTTTCGAAAATGCAAATATTTATTTTATTTGCGAAAAGAATGAAACAACATAAAAATCCTAAATAGAATTTGTCTCGCACCTTTTATCTTTTTTAATTCAGAGTATAATTAAAAAAACGAGAGAAAAAAATGAAATTGCATTCGCAAACATAATTTTTTGCGTTCTATCAAAGAATATAAATCATATGATTTATATTCTTTGGTACTATGCATAAAACAGACTTGAAGAAGCAAGCATTAGACGGAACACTATTAAACGAAAAGCTCTTAAAAAATAACCGAATCTCTTTGTTGAATTCGGTAGTTCGTGCACTTTAACCCGTTCGTTCATGAGCTACACAGCTCTATTCAATTCCCATCACTGATAAACATGTACGATTTTTTACTGAAATATCACAAAAGTTATAAAGACATATCGACCGAGAAGCCTAATGTTGTGGTAACATTTTAGAGTTGGGTCATTAGTTCACCTTTGCCAACTAACTCTTTAATTTTTTTAAAACCACAATTAATTTTAATAGGGGTTCGTGAAAAAAACAACCGAGGTTGTTGGCAAAAATTAACTAAAATAAGTAAGAGTGCTATATTCGGCCATGCCGAATCTTATATACCCTTCACAACGTGTATTCGCGCAATAACAATAGTTTGTATCACCATTCATCTCATATGAAATACGTTCATATATAAAAAACATACATATATAAAAACATCCCATTGTAAAATAATAAATTTACGTTAAAAAAAATTAAAAAAAAAATTTAAAAAAAATAAAAAAAAAATAAAAAATATATAAAAAAATTAAAAAAAAAATAAAAATGTAAATAATAAATATAAAATAAAAAAATAGAAAATAAAATTAAAAACAAGTAAGAGTGCTATATTCGGCCATGCCGAATCTTATATACCCTTCACAACGTGCAGTCACGCAATAAAAACACTTTGTATCACCATTCATCTCATATGAACATATTAAAAAAATATTAATAAAAAATACATATATTAAAACATACCATTGTAAAATTATAAATTTACGTAAGTGTGTTAAAAAAATATTAAAAAAATAAAAACAAAAAAAATAAAAAAAGATATAAAACAAGTAAGAGCACTATATTCGGATGTGCCGAATCTTTTATACCGACCACCAGTTTTCCGTTCTTTTGTAGCTAGGGTTTTTTCCCGAAAATTTTGGTTTCCCGGAAATGCGAGATTTATTTTTTAATATCCCGGGATCCCACAGCAAAACAAATAAAAAGTAAATTTGTTTTATTTAAAAAAAAAACACTTTTTATTAAAAAGCATAAAATAGTTTATAATGTAAAAGAAACACTTCAAAACTATAAAAATCAAGAAAGAAATAAAGAAAATATAAATTGAGTAAAAATTTTTTTTATTGAAAAAAATATTATTCTCTAGATACGAGATCAAATATGAGCACAAAAAAACAAAAATACTGGTACTTCAGCTATGAGATCAACAATATAAACATCTGCTTTCGAATCGTAGCCACCTTTTTTATTTCCCGGGATCCCGAAAAATAACCCCGGGAAATCAGAAAGTTTAAATAACTCAAATTCCCGGGAAATAACCCAATTTATAGCACAAAATGTATTTGTTTGTTATTAACAGTAATCGCTATGCAATAATCTCTTTATACTAAAATATATATCACTTTCTTTGTATAACTTCGATATGCTAGTACAATTTTTTCGTAAATTTAGTCTTTCAATGAAAGTGGGCGTTAAAGTAGGCGTGTTGAAGTTGTTTCTACCAATGAATGCAACTTAGATGTTTCACAACAGTCCTTTATTATTCCAAAATCTTTATTCATAGACGAATTATATGAATTTGAGATAAGCCGTT
This sequence comes from Phyto melanocephala, assembly GCA_941918925.1. Taxonomy (NCBI): domain Eukaryota; kingdom Metazoa; phylum Arthropoda; class Insecta; order Diptera; family Rhinophoridae; genus Phyto; species Phyto melanocephala. The sequence continues at coordinate 88,898,784 of OW799233.1, read as the reverse complement.
ATATGGCAGGCAGGCGTTAAAGTGGGCGTGTCACCTAAATTTTCAGGCATAACAATAACATTGACTAGAAAGATATATGTAGCAAATTTCATCATCTACCTCCAATTTTGTCGGTTTTATGAGCTTTTAAATTTCATTAACACTAGATAACGTTAAAAGTGGTCGTAATAGTAGGCGTGTCGAAGTTATTGTAGAATGCAACTTAGATGTTTCAATATAGTCCTTTATTATTCTAAAATCTTTATTCGTAGAGAAATTATATGAATTTAAGGTTAGACGTTATATGGGAGGTGGGCGTAAAAGTGGGCGTGTCACATTTATTTTCCGTTAAAACAAAGCATTTGACCAAAAAGCCATGTGTGCAATATTTCAGAGTCGTACATCTAATTTTGTTGCTTTTATGACGTCTTTGTTTTTAAATATACCGAAAAATACACTGTGCGGTATAAATTTTCGTACATTTTGATCGATAACTCCTTTCCGAATGCATAGATTTAGGGGAAAAATATTGCTTTTACTCAGGAAATATATATTCGAAGTTTCATGAGTCTACGTTAATGCGTTTGGACACAATTCCATTTTATTCGATGTTGAAAGGACACGGTTTTTTCGACCTACTCTTGCTTTACGAGCTATAACTCTCTTCCTAATATTTCGATTTAGCCCATTTTCAATACCTAACAAACCTATAAGAAAGATTCTGGCAAAAATTGAGCCCCCTAGCTTTTTCGGTGCGACCTCTATCGTGCTTTCAACAGACGGACAGACGGACGGACATAGCTAGATCGTCATCAAATCAAACCCCGATTCAGAATATATATACTTTATGGGGTCTAAAATGGATATTGCGATGTGTTAAAACGGAATGACAAAATGAATATATCCCCACCATATTTTTGGTGGCGGGTATAATAAGAAAAAAATAAAAAATTAAAAAGCAAAATTTAAAAACAATTAAAAAAATATTAAAAAAATAAGAAAAAATAAAAATGAAAAAAAAAAATTAAAATAAATATTGAAAATATAAATAAAATAAGAAATAAAATAAATTTTTTTTGGACTCAGCTGGGGTTTGATGCCACGTTTACTCTAACCAGTATACCACGTTTATATGTAAGTATGTTGCTGTTGTATGTTGTTTTTGTGTTAAAAAAAACGATGTGGCCGTGGGTTTTTGCTCATATCTCAGTTGTTTATGTACCGATGTTTCTGATTTTTCAATATGGATCTACTCCCGAATATTTCTGATATGTTAATATCTCACCCGGGTCCAGGCGATGTCGGGGGGCTTCAAAAAGATGATTTTAACATTCACACGGACAGACTGGCAGAGCTTAATCGACTCCCCTATTCAAAAGCTTTCAGAAATATATACTTTATGGGGTCGGAAATGAAAATTGTAGAAATTTCACACGGAATGACAAACCTATATACATATACCCTTTTGATACCCTTAACACAGTGAAAAATTATCATAATCACAAAATAACTTTCTGAGATATTAGTAAATAAACACAACCGTTTCTGTTCTTTACCACTTAACCACAAAAATTAAAAGTTTTCAACCCTAGGATAATTTATAGACACGATATGGTATGCCTCTAGATATATGTGGACAAATCGGTTACAACTGATAGTCAAAAATAATTTAAAAAATAAATATATTTTTACTTTTTTCAAAAATTTCAAAATCTTAAATAATTTTTGGACACGATAAGGACATAAAATTTATATCCGTGGTGTCTAAATTGTTTCTGAGAAAAACTAACAAATCGGTTTGAAACTAACTAAGATATAAGCACCAAAATACTGCTTTGATGTTTTTCCTAAAATTTAAAAACTGAAATCCATTTCTTTTAGTTTTTATACCACAGAGAGGGCCAAATTGGTATCAAATAAAAGTGCTAGGCCCATAAAGTATATATTTTCTGAATGCTTATAAATAGAGGAGTCGATTAAGCCCTGAGCGTCCGTGTGTTGGTTGAAATCAACTTTTAGAAGCAACCACATGCTCCTCAGACCTGAGTGTGGTATCAATCGTTTAGAAATATCCGGAAATGAATCACTATCGAAATTTTAAAATGTAATTCCTATATTGGTATCAAATGAAAGGTCTTGACCAGTAGAATACAGTTAATTATTGAAAAATGTAAAATTCAAGATGGCATATGAAACAAAATGGCGGATCAAATTTTTTTTAACCCCATCAATATGGGTATCAAATTAAAGGGCTTGACTAGTAGAATACAGTTAACTACGTAAAAATTTAAAATCAAAGCTTGCGTCGGAAATAATAAGGAAAAATTGCGTTTAACATGAAAAATGTATAGGTTAAGCTACGATGTGGCATTATACCTATGTTCATGATGGTGAAGGGTATTATCAGATTCGTAACTTTCTCATCGTCGCAGTTTGATTTTGATAAAATGTTTTAACAATTAAAACACGTTGGTTTACCGAACATTTTTCCAAAATAAATTTGCCACGTCTCTACTTCACGACTGCCAAATATGAACTGTCAAGACTATTATTTATCATAATGGCGGCAAAACAAAGTATAACTTCCCGGCAGACACCCGTGCTTACATGAACGTATAAACGATCGCCTGATCAGTTACCTCATTAAATGTACCTCGAATGTTAATTAAAAAGTAGATTTTTTATTTTAATTTTGCTATGTTTGGAAGTTGGGTTTATAATTTGTTGTGCTCAACAGCTGATTAAGTTAAGTTTCTTTTTTACCAATTATTGTATTTTGATTTTAATTATAAGTAGTATTTCACATCTAATTTTGATTCTACAGAAAGTCTTACACCCTTAATGATATTATATAAATTTAAATAAAAACTTAAAATTTATTTTTAAAGTTTTTTCGTTAAAAATAAATTAAAAACATACTTTTTTAGTATAAATAATTTTACCGGTTTTTTTCTCAATTTTTAAAAAAGCAACCGGATTTTTTTCAAATTTTAAATTTTAAACTATTCGGAAGCCGGTTTTCGGAAAAATACGAATATTCGATCACATATACATATGTATACCACCATCAAATTTTTAAAAAATATTTTATGTACAGACACAGTTTTATTAAAACTATATAGATTTAAAACCCATGGTTTTTTCCTTAATTTGGAATGATTAGTTTTGTTTATATAACACTTTGAGTTTCAATTGTTTTACAAAATTTTGAAGTAAGTGTCAGAATTAATTTATTATTATTATTTTTTATCCAGTTTTGTTTTCTGAACGTATTTTTTTAGAATTCGGATTTTGAAATTCTAAATATAGCCCTCATCTAAAACCGGTGATTCAAGTATTATAACGGTATTCAGTAGATTATTATATTAATTTACTTATTTTTGCCACTGGATCGCACTACACATTCAGAAAAACTTACAAAACGTTTATGAGGGTTTACTTAACTGATTTTCTATGAATAAATTTAGATTCCATTAATAAGCCTTTGATAATTTGTATGCATACGGCAGTTAATGTATTTAATGTCTCTTATTATAATAAAATCAGACAGCGCTTTAAAAAAATTACTTCTTTTAATGTAATTTTTATCAAGAATCATGACAAAGGATTTTTTGGAAAAAAGTATATACATATGTTTAGCTTTAGTGGCCTAGTTTTGACCCCGTAGGTAGTAAGGCTGGTGCAATGTTACCCTCACCCAGAGGCCAATACGGTCCATTGTAACCCCGTACTTCATTACAAGTCTATTCAATATTCTTGATCTGTACTCCTTAATTGTTATTTTGTGTATACAAACAAATTTAAAAGGTAGTTCAAAATTATATTATTTTTAATATACTGTTGATATAGCGAAACGCGAATTTAGGTTACACGTTTACGTGGTAAATTTTTATTTAAAAATATATGACTTATTTGTTTTTAAGTTGCCAAAACTATTACGCATTAAAGTAAATTTTTTTGGTTTTTAGTTTAATATCATTTTCCCTCCCCTGGATCCACGCAAAAGTGTTTAAAGCTATGTACATACATACATGGCGCAAACATGCGAAATTTAAAATATTACAATTAATTTATAAAGCTCAGGAATAACCTTTTCAGTAAAACTTAGATGATTTATCCATTGAAATAATTGACTAGATGCAGCATAGCGGTTTTGAAAATTAAAAATATCAGCTATGCCGACATCTTGCCAACTGACCAATAGATTTTTTAAATATTTTTTTTTTTATGTTATGTTTTATAGTAATATGACACTTTAATAAAAATTATTAAGGTTTCTTGTAAAAAAGACAAATCGTTTACAAGAATAATTTTCAATCCGTTGGTGACAAAGGCTTATTGGCAACTAACTTTGAAGATCTCAGACAATATTATCACCACACCTCAAACCATTTTTAAGTTTTATTTTTATATTGGAGACACTACAACTTCTGCAGGTATGTACATATATATTCATATTCAACTATGTATTTATAACCACACACATACATACGTATCTGTAATGTAGTACATACTTACTAACTTACATATAACTAAAAGAAAGATTTAAAATAACAATTGAAAATATTTTGTATTTAAAAATTATTAAACCTAAATAAAGTATGCACTAGTAGATATTTAAGAAGGTGCAAACACATACACTCGGAGACATTCCGATTTATTAATGGGGTTCTTTTTGAAGCGTAAGGCTGAATCGTAACTATGAGTTGAAATGCGTTCGATAATTGAAAAACACAAACATATTTCTCCATGTTCACAGAGCCATACAAAATTTATTTTCTTACACACGTTTAATTCAAAAGTACGATTGTGTAAATGTGTACTGTCGTTTATTTGTACCTATACAAAATGGTACCTGATCTGCATTTTTAATTAGGATATGCCGATTCTTATTTTATTTTAAATTTTTATTATCCACTTGATTCTCTATACGTATCTCTCTGTCTGTCTGCCTCTCGCAATCGAGTTTGTTTTGGACTTAGTTTTAGAAAAAGCGTAACTTAAACAACTAGCACAGTACAACATACACACATGCATACACACATACAATATAATATTATATTTTTACATACCAAGTACAATAAAATACTAATACTTAAGTATTTAACAAAATTGTATATACTAGGTAATTACTCGTACAACCATCTACTGATATGTTGAAAAGTACGTGAATATTGACCGTAGTTTCCGGTCTATACAATAAATTTTTCTATACAAATTATCAATGCGTTTTGTTCCTAGAACAAAAATTAAAAAAAAAACAATTTTAAAAACCTAATGTACTAATACATATATGGCTATAAATTTCGTGATTTCCTTTTTATGGAAGAAGGAAACTTTTTGTCTTTTTTTAATGAGAGAGGTGAAAAAACGTTCTTAAATTAAACGTCGGTAGCCTTGTTTCCGTTAACAAATACATTTGCTATCCAAATTCTTATTTAGTTCTTTCCTTCTATTTTAAAGAAACAGTCAACCGAGATACTACTTTTCTATATTTATCTATCGAATATATAGGAAGAATAAAGGTTCAAGAACTTAACCTTGTGGTATACCATTAAACATTATAATATTAAAGATTAAACTAGTTCAGTATCAACAAACTGTTTGCGACCACTTATACTTACATACATATGTATTAGAAAATCAAATTTCAATAAAATTTAACATTACAAAAATATATGTATGTAAATAATATACATAATATTTTTAAAATTTGGCTTGATTTCAAAAATGAAAAATCACTTCCAACTAGGGAAATGGCCTAAAGAAAACTAAAACTAGCTTCAAGATTTCGTGTTGTTGCCGAAAAAAGGAAAAAAGCGGGAATCCCAGTTTTTACTTTTAATATTTGTTTTACAAATACATATCAAGGCATATTTATTCATCAGGTAGTCTTCATTCGTCAGCTGATAATTTTTTTCTCACTTTTTTTAAATTTCAGACGTCAAAGTCCATAGATAAAAAACAATTTTCTCTCTTCTCTCATTTATTTCAAATGTCAAACTTAATACATAAAAAATATAAACAAAAAAGTTCTCTCCGAACTGCAATTACCTGATGAATAAATATGCCTTGATACATATGTATGTATGTGTTTAGGTATTTGAATCGTTTGCAGCAGTACATTTTTGTTTTACTTGCCAAATGTTACGAACTGCAATTTGAACTCTAATAACACTGGTCTGCAAAAAATATTGCCCGACTTTGAACAAAAATATGTGGACTATAGAGATTTTTATAAGCTAAATTCAAAAAAAAGCTTTATGTCGTATGCATAAAACTTATAAAAAGTTTTTAAGGAATTTACTAAAATGATTTAAAATTAAAATTTAAAAATGCTTTAAAAAATCTTTTATAATAAATTTAATTTTCATTTTATCGAACTTTTCTGTTTAAACTAATATTCAAATTTTAATCAGGCTCGAGTTCATATTAACATTCTTATTGTTACAAAGATTTTTTTTTTTGTAATAAATGAAAGAATAATCTGAAAAATTATATTTTTACCGACAACTAGCCGAGTGGAATGCATTTTCGAAACCAGCTACGATTTCATCATCAGCACTCTTTGATCGGTGGGTGCATGTTGGTTGTAAATATCATCTATTTCTTAATCTTTTATAATGTTTAAAGTTTATGTTTAAATCAAGCCATCTTTAATCATCTTTTATTTTAAACTTAAGCTGTAAAAGTTTATAGATTAAAACGAATTCTATTTTATCTTACTTTTTTTTCGAATGCTAAACTTCATGTATAAAAAAATGAAAATAAAAAGTCTCCGAATCAATTAATGTGCCCTGCTTTACTCGGGGTTTCCACGTAGCAATATTTGTTGCGGCAATTGTCAAATTTAATTGCGACAATAAATGTTTCCATATGTAGCAATCATTGCTTTACGGATTGCTTGAGCAAAAATTTCCGCAACAGACTGTTAAAATCGTTTCATTTTTAAATTTTTGTTTTTCTTTGCATAAAAAGAAGAAGAAAAATTAAAATAATTTTACCTGAAACTAATAATTTATAGTAAGATATTAAAAAAATAAAAGTTAATACAAAAATATTAAATTTTATAAATAAATTACTTGTGTTGTGTTCTCCACCCAATGAAAATATACATACTTTAGCAATAAAGTGCCGTTCTTATTTATGCTTGGTAATGAAAATTGCTACGTGGAGACCTAGCGTTAAGTGTTATTTACTTGAAGTAAGCTTAAGGCCTAACTATATTATGCTTTTGCTGGCTTAAGCTACTGTCAAAAATCAACGAAAAGTCTGTCAAATGCTTAAGCAAATTTTTGAAGACTTGTCGGTGGATATATTGTACTTTTTAAACTTAAATACTTACTATGATTAGTTGCAAATGTTTGTACTTTTGCAAACACTGTTTTATTTCCGCATTTCTTAATTTATCGATATTGTCACAAAATTATTATTTAATGCGTAAAATTTATAAATATTTTACCATAAACCAAAAAATTTATAATTTTTTTTCTCTAATTTGAAAAACAAATGATAACATTAATAAAAGAAGTGCTAAATAACACTGGTTTACAGCCAAAAAATACCAAGAACGCCACATGCCTAGATAAGTTAATTGGGACCTCCTGAACACGAAAAACGTTGTAATTTTTTTTTCTAAGTACCGTTTTTTAGATAACGGTACTTTTGTGTTTTTCGGTGTATGGTCTCACTCAAACCCTTGTGCAGCCCAACACAAAGGATTTTGTGGAACGACAATATTTTCATCTTCATTGCTCACACACTATATTCGGCGTAAATTAAAAAAATTAAATTAAAATTCCAAAAACTGATGGACACCGAATATATGAAGATGAAGATGAAAATATTGTCGTTCCACAAAATCCTTAATAAAAACTTTATTTTTCATCCGATTTTTTTCAAATTACGCTTAAAATGTTGGTAATTAAATAATGGTAAACAAATAAAACATTCCAGATCTTTACTATAACGTAGAAAAAAAAACGAAGTAAAAATGAAAAATTTTGAAAAAAACGTAAAAAATAGGCAAATTTTGAACTTTGAGGTGCCATAACTCAGCCATTTCTTATCAGATAGCAATTTGACGGAAAAGGCATTCAATTATCTTTCCAACGATACGCCATTTATCTCGATCAGACTTTTCGGTTGGGCTCCACAAGGGTTTGAGTTGGACCATACACCAAAAACACAAAAGTACCGTTATCTAAAAAACGGTACTTAGAAAAAAAATTACAGCGTTTTTCGTGTTCAGGAGGTCCTAATTAACTTATCTAGGCATGTGGCGTTCTTGGTATTTTTTCAAATTAAAAATTTGTAAAGCAGTGTAATGCAAGAGTGTGTACCAGGGAATGACAACAATTACAACTTCGGATATACATTGAGTATTTTTAGCAAAACATGTATAAGTGCGTACGGTTACAGCTAAAAAAATTACTCTATCCGTACATACTCGTTTGATGTTCGGCATAAGTATATACAAGTAACCGAAATCTAAGTATTTTTCGCATAAATACTCCATATTGTACACAGTACAACATATTGGACTTAAGTACTTAAGTGTTATCGATTATCCGTAAAAAAAAACGAGTAAAATGAGTAACCGTTTTTACAATTCAAGCGAGAGCATCAAGTAGAAATTTTGCATGCGTTTTGATTTAGTAAAAATGCACTTGCTTGGGTTATGAAAACAGCACAACCATTATGGTACAAACGCACACATACATAAACATTATTGTTATACATTTATTTGTTGTTTTTTTATGATCGTTTGTGTGTATACGGCTTAGCAGCAGTAGTTGCTAGCAGGGATGCCACAAAAAATATTATTCCTAACAAGTTTGTCAAAAAATGCACTAAAATCTACCAAAAACTTCAATTTTTGCACATAATTTTTCTAAATACTAACATTTATATTTAAAAAATAAAAACAATGGTAGTAAATGAATATAATTTATCAATTAATATATTAAATAATTTTTTTTTATATAGTAATTTATATATATTATTTAATTAGTATTTGAAAATATCCAGAATACAGTTTTGTTTACATCAATATTTAAAGAAAAGTGTTACTAAGTCAAAGTATATGCCACTACTTTGGTAATTTTTTCGAATCATAATTAATTTCCTATATAAGTATTGATATAATTGGAATATATGTCCTGACTTAACTTTTATTTAGAATATATGGCCTAAGATATCAAAATTAAAGGCATTTCTACATATTTCCTTACAGCGTTTGGTTTCTTTATTATGTAAAATATTTTCATTGACATTAACAGTTATCTACTATATATTCATGTTTCAAGTTAATATGATAAACTATTTAACATGTAACTTTTATAAAAAAATAAGACGCTTAAATGGAAATACGATTTTTAATTAAAATGTTTATTGGCGAATTATTTTAACTTTGTGTTTTACCACTAAAAATATTGTTCTACAAAAACTTAAACATAACAAAGCAAACAAATGCACAAAATTAAAAAAATTTATACCATAAAAATATCCAGTTTAATTAAACTGGCATCCCTGGTTGCTAGATGAATTATGGACAGAGACATTGGGCCAATTCAAAGTAAACTCTCATATTGTACTATGTCATATAATTCATATTAATATGACTAGTGACTTTGAACACCTTTTGTTAACTAATTATGTATTTAATACAAGAAAGAAGACAGAGATGACGCTGTTAAAAATTGTATGTATACAGGAAAGAAGAAAATAGAAAATATTCTCTCTGAGAGGTGAGAAGCGAAGAAATTCGCTCTGAGAGACAGTATGGTTAAAAGTATAACATAAACAATTTCTTATACATAGGAAACAAATGTGTAAAGTCATATTATTTTTTTTGTATGGAAATTACTAACAAAAATTTTAAGCATGCATAAAATAATATGAAATAGTACAAATACGACTGATATGCAACCACTTTGAATTGGCCCATTGTTTTATGATTTTTAATTTAGGGGTTGATGAAACAACGACATGCGTTATTTTTTTAGCAATGCCCAGCGAGCATGTGGGATTTATTTTAAATTTATAAAAAAGAAAAAAATCTTATATTAAGATATATTTATTAGTTTTAACAGATATATTTGTTGTTTATTGTTTTTCTTATTAACTTTTTAGATATTTTAAGTCCGTCAAGAAAAAATTATATGGTTTTTGTTTGTTTTTCTTTATTAATTTTCCAAAAAACAAAAACAGAATATCGTGTTTTTCTGCGGGAAAATAATAATCAGATAAAAGCATTATGTTTATTTACTTATAAATAACTGTTTATTGGTTGATTAAAACCTTTTAAAATTGATTTGTCTCGTTATACAGCTTAAAATATTAGCTTAGAATGTATAACACGGCATAATACTTTAATAGTTGCGTTCTGTTTGCTGGGTATCAGGTATTTTACAGAAATAATTACACTCTCTCTGTTGTGTTCCTATCCAGCGTTGTCAACTTGGCTTTATGCAATATTATTTGTGCTTTTTAAAATTTTTGTCGCGCAAAAAATTTGAGTCAGTGCTCGATGTGATTTCTTAAATTCTTAAGAGCATTCTTTTTCTTATCGAAGTAAAAATACTAAATTCAAATAAAGAACAATTTTTGCAAGGTAAATTTCTTACGAAACAACGCAACAAAAATGATAAGAATTAATAATAGACAATGCTTTTGTTATAAAGATCCTTAGCTTACATTTAAAAAACTGTATAAATAGAGTATATATTTTATATTATTATTAGTTATAATTTAAATATATATGTTTCTGATATCTTCTATGGTTAAACAAACATCACTTTTTATAAAAGTAAAGAAAAGAATAATGATATGCATAAAACCAAAAGCTGTAATTTTTTTTAAAGTAGCGATTATATGACCAACTGTGAAGTTAAAGTTACAACTTTAACTTAAAATTTATTATTATTATTATTACAGATATTATATGGAAACTTATTTTAGGCCTAAAGGTTCTAATAACGAAATTTATAATTTTATAAAATAAATAAAATCGAAAATTCAAAATTTTAAACTTTACGCATATTCTTAAAAATCAAACGTTTTTTCCTGTTTTGATGTTTTTTGAATCTTAAAGTTGACAACACTTGTGATGTAATAAAACCTCTCACTTCACGATGAGAAGTAGATTTTTTTACATAAAAAGCAGGGATGGAAAATTCGATTTTAAAATAAAGTTTTAAAAATTTTTTGAATGAATGTTCCATTATGTGGTCCAGAACATAAAAACATTTACAGGTTTTTTCTGGCATTAATTTATTTGGGTCAGCTAGGCTGTCTTCACTAGCTGTATAAGAGCACCCTTCTTAATGATGGATTTTCCTTGGATATTTGTGTTTTTTTTTCAATAATTAAGGTCAAAATTCTTACAGATTTTTTCCTAACAAAAAGCAATGTAAATACATACGTAATTATATAAATAGTAAATCAAAATAAAAAATACATTGTTAAATATCTATTGCCAGTATCAATTCAACTAAATTTTCACTTTTATTTTCTTTAATTTTTACTTATCTTTTTCTGCTTTTATATCAAAATAATAAATGTTATGTATATTTACTATACAAATAGTTCCAACCCTGACCAATTTTCTTTTTGTTTGATAAAAAAAATGAAAGAGCAGAATAAAGCACTCTTACTTGTTTTTTACTTGTTTTTTTGTTCAAAAGTACTTATAATAAGTATGTCGCAATACTTATAAGTATTTTGCCAATACTTATAAGTATTTTGCCAATACTTATAAGTATTTTGCCAATACTTATAAGTAATTTGTTTTTGCACATGTATATCCGAATAATACGTATGTATAGAGAGTATTTTTGAAAATAAGTAATAAATATACTCGTAACCGTAGCAATTCATGCATGTACGAGTAGCTATTTTCTGTGATAAATGCATGGTTATACTTATAACCGAAAAAGATAAGTAAATATTCGAGTTATTTTTTTTTTCGGATAACCGAAGTCAGACTCTGGTGTGTACATATCAAATGAAAATCTATTTTCGTAAGCAAAGTACGATCAGAGTCGCTGTTTGCTTAAGCAAATGACACTTGACGAAACTTGAGGAAAAGTTTCTTAAGTACAATATAGTTGTATACACATAATTTTATGTAACCGCAAATTTGCTTAAGCCAACAAAAGCATAATATAGTTAGGCCTTTACAATTGCTAACTCTTGCTTGTAGTCGCTGATTTCAAATATACGCTTAGTTTCTTTGTAACGGCTTTTGTTTTTAGACTATGTACATCTCGCTTAGAAAAATTACTTTGGTCACACATTGGAAACAAAAGACAAGCCTTGGATTCTGCAAAAGATATAAAAAGCGTTTGCGAACAAAAAGGAATAGCTTAAGATACAAAACCGCTATAATCTGAACAGCACCTTTGAACTACCACGATGACCGTTATTTTTGTTTGGTGAAGATAACTGGCATTGACCGAAAAAATAAAGCTTACTGGGAATACCTTCCATACCGTTGGCACATAGACGTGTTTTGAGTACATTTTGAACATATTTTGTCTTCTAGAAAAACAAAGAAACGAAATTTTCTTATTACCATACAAGAGAACATTATTTCCTCAAATATATTCCTGACTCAACAAAACGTAGTATAAAATGTATTCTCTTACACAATGGAAATAAATTAGGGTCGTTTACAAAAGTTAAAGAAACAAAAAGTATAAAGAAAGGGTACAATGTTGTATGTACAAGTAGTTTTGATCCTAAAAACCAGTTTTATCTCATGCAGCTAACTGCCTCCAACGATGGGATCTATTTTAGTCAAGCATTTGATATTAAATATAAATCCAAGTCAAAGTCATTTAAATGCTGCGTTATCACGTTTACTATTCTCAACTGATTCTGACTTTGATATTGCCCAGATTGCAAATTGCACAAGGAAGGATAAAGTACTGTCGCAAATTTTGAAATTTGTGAGAGAAGGTTGGCCTAATCAATTTGGTGAAGTAATAATCTCTGATAGTGGACCTCAAGAAGTTTCTAAAATTTTGTATATCAAATGGTGTTAATCATCTTACAACAGCACCGTTCCATCGAGCTTCTAATGGTCAGGCTGAATGATTTGTTCGATCTTTTAAGCCTTCGAGATATCACAACGGGACCCTCGGAGTACCCAAGTGAGCTATGCCTTCGGGCGGCTGCCGGATCTAACCTAAGCCTTCGCTTAAACAACATTTCTGGGAAGAATAAAGACGAGTCATTAATAAATTTCTTGTCAACTTACCTATCCATGCCTATGAAAAACGGTAAGTCACAAGCAGAACTACTTAGTTTACTAAATCAAACAAGCAAAAAGATCCAATGATTTTAAGAATCTAAATTTAAGGTAAACAATAATGTAGTTGCAAGAATATTTGGAATCAGTGGATTTCCTCACGAGTTACTAAATTCATAGGAAATGTGAAATTAAACTTAAATAATAGAATAAACGAACTTAAAACAAAATAAAAACGAGTAACAATAAATTTAATATATAAAGTTCCAATAAAATATCTAATATATAAAATTCTCGTGTCGCGGTGTTTGTGATTAAACTACTCCGAAATGGCTCGACCGATTTTCATGAACTTTTGAGTGTATATCGGATAGGTCTAAGAATCGGTCAACATCTATTTTTATACCCCTCAGGTAGGCCAGACTGCTGGAACGATATTCTTAAAATTTTCACATAATATAGGTAAGACTCTGGTATGATTAATAGGATATTTTTACAACGCCCACTTTTTTTAATTATGTACTTGTATTTTAGTATTTTTTCAAATTGTACATAATTTATAGTCCAGCTAATGCAGAAATAAAGTTTGAAAATCGGTCAACATCTATTTTTCATACTCCTAAATATTAAGGGTGACTCAGCCCAAGGAACAATTTATGCCTCACTTTTCTCAAAGTCCCTATTTTCACAATTCTGTATAAACGTAGAAATTACAAAAAGTAGAATAAAATGCAAAAAAATCTTTTTGGTTGCCATTATATATTCAGTCTCAGCTCAAAATAGAAAAAAAATCCGGTGTAACTTGAACCAAAAGCTTCTAATTTTAAAATTACAGCTTTACAAACGTTGAAAATACAAAAAATAACAGGCAATTACAAAAAAAAAACCTTTTCGGTTGCCTAAAAAGTTTTCAATCTCATCTCTAATAGCTTCACAAACGTAAAAAATTCAAAAAGTTCCATAAAAATCCGAAAAAGAATCAATAGTTTATAATTTATAATAGTTTATATTTGCTGGGCTGAAGACGTACAAAGTTCAGAAAGTTCCAGATCGCAATTCGGTTGTTCGATTTTAAGTGTAGATGGACCACCTCCTCAAAAAAGGTAACAGAAGTAACTGCAAAATATTTAATGGAAGGACTTTCGAAAAAAGTCTATAATTTTATAAATAATAAATAAAGATTTCAATGTTAAATATGTTATTTGTTACATGTTAAATGTTATTTGTACAATATGCCAATATTTTGCGTATTTTAAAGAGTTTCTATATTGTAAGATTTGAGTTTTATATAACTTAATGCAACTACAAATTTTTTCGATACACTCTTTATTTTAAAGGTTTGGAAAAACTCATAAAATTTTTATTTTATTATTTATTAATAAGTATCATTTCCTAGGGATTGATTTCTGGGAATCGTTTGATTTGATTCCGACAGGAGCATCGTCGTTGTGATTCTCTTAAAATTTTCAAGATTGAGATGAATGAGATATTCAAGTTCCACTTGACATTTTCAACGTTAATAACATATTTTCCTCTTTTTTATACCCTTCACACAGTGAAAAAGGGTATATATAGGTTTGTCATTCCGTGTGAAATTTCTACAATTTTCATTTCCGACCCCATAAAGTATATATTTTCTGAAAGCTTATGAATAGGGAAGTCGATTAAGCCCTGTCAGTCTGTCCGTCTGTCCGTCTGACCGTCTGTCCGTGTGTATGTTGAAATCAACTTTTTGCAGCCCCCGACATAGGTTAGACCCGGGTAAGGTATTAAAATATCAGAAATATTCGGGAGTAGATCGCTATTGAAAATCAGAAACATCGGTACATAAACAACTGAGATATGAGCAAAAACCCACGACCACCTCGATTTTTTTTTCACAAAAACAACATTACAACAACAACATACATACATACAAACGTGTATACTGGTTAGAGAAAACGTGGCATCGAATCCCAGCTGAGCCAAAAAAAAAAATTTTTTAATTTTTTTAAAATTTTTTTTTTAATTTTTTTTTTATTTTTTTTTTATTTTTTATTTAATATATTATATATATTTTTATTATTTTTTTTTTTTTAATTTTTTTTTATTTTTTTTTTGTTTTATATATATTATATATGTATATAATAATTTTTTTTTTTAATTTTTTTTTTAAATTTTTTTTTAAAATTTTTTTTTAAAATTTTTTTTTTATTATTTTTTTTTTTTTTTGTTTTTTTTAACATACATACGTGAATTTACTGTTATTGCATGACTACACGTTGTGAAGGGTATATAAGATTCGGCACGGCCGAATATAGCGCTTTTACTTGTTGACACTGTCAATGCCAAACCTTTAAGCCATTTTCCAGTATCCCCAGTAATATAGAAGTTAATATATGATGAACTAGATCGGATAGATATTTGGGTATGACATTTTGGTACCAGAAATTTGTTCAGAACTATGCAGCCACTTCCACTTCTACAACTTAACTTTAAGCAAATAAAAATAAGAGAAAATTTGTGTGGACGGAGGAAGCTTTTGAAGTTTTAAAGACCCATTTGTGTTCAGCGCCTGTTCTACATAGTCATGATTTTTCACATCCATTTAAACAATTTTTTTTAAACGATTGTGAAATCCTAGAACATTATGACAATATGACATGTTAGGACACCTTGTGAATACAGTTACTATGCATATATTCTAAAATAAAAAAATTCTCGCGTCGTGGTGTTTGTGATTAAACTCCTCCGAAATGGCTCGACCGATTTTCATAAAATTTTGTTTGCATACCGCATAGGTCTGAGAATCAGTCAACATCTATTTTTTATAATCCTCAACGCCACGCCTTTTTTACACCCCCCAGGTAGGCCAGACTGCTGGACCGATCTTCTTGAAATTTTCACATAATATAGGTAAGACTCTGATATGATTAATATGATACTTTTTTACCACGCCTACTTGAACGCCCATTTTTTTTTAATTATGTAATTGCATCGATATAGTTTTTAGTATTTTTCTTCAAATTGTACACAATTTATAGTCCAACCAATGCAAAAATAAACGTTTAAGAATCGGTCAATATCTATTTTGCATACTCCTAAATATTTAGGGTGACTCACATCAAGGGACAATTTATGCCTTACCTAGATAACGTAACAACTTCGATGAAATTTTAAAATAAGATAGATCTGCATATCGAAGAACACATATGGTTTCCGTTTTTTTTTTTATGTAAAAAATATTTCCAAGAAATAATTTATATGGCAAAACAACGTTTGCCGAGTCAGGTAGTAATAATAATATAATAACATTATTATTTGTCTATACTCACACAATTTAAATTTTACAATGATTATGCTGTTTATATTATGTTTTTGTTGTTTTGTTTGTATATTTTTTAGCAATATGGTTGGCGATGTCTGCATCACTAATTTACATATGTACGTTTAAGAATAAAAAAATATAACAACTACAACAAACCTTACACAGTTTGTAGCCTCATGTATGTATGTATGTACATAATATGTAACAAGGAGGATTGCTTTTCTTCTTATATTTTTAAACAAATTTTGATGTTGCAATCTCAGCAAAAATTATCTCCATTAATGTTCTAATATGTGACATAAGTAATATGTGACATTCAGCAAACGACTCAATGCGTTATCTGGCAGCTGAAAAATTTATTTTGCTTAGTAAAACAGAGAGATACGCACAACATGCCAACTGGGCATAAGTGCATACCTGTCATGGGTTTGGGCTTTTAATGCCCCTCCTTTTCAACCTAACCTAACCTACGTGGTTTTTTGCTTATATCTCAGTCGTTAATGAGTCAAAATTGCTGGTTTTCAATACTAAAATTCCACACGAGTCTATGCAGTCTCCAAAAAAGTTGATATCAGATCTCTTACGGAGGCACATACCTAAATCGGCTTCTCTATCTATAAGGATTCAGAATATATATAATCTGTCTGTCTATATACTGGGTAGCAATTGAATACTGTAAAAATAATAATAATCATTTCACAATATGGTGTGAAAGGTATACAAATACGTAGTTGTATGTTTTTTGTTAAGAGTGGGTCATAAATGTACGATGTGTTTTGTTTTTATTGACCGACACTTTATAAGCATATGAAGTACTAATACATATATTTATACACATATACTACACAAGTTGTATAGTAAAGTTTGAACGGTTACACGATGTGATTAATAACTTAAGCATGTACAGTTAAGTACAAAAATGTCTGTACACCCTTTGTATTAAGTAAATATTGAAAAATTCATAAAAGAATTAAAATTTTTGAATGCATTTTCATTTTAAATACATTTTTATTTAATTGAATTGTAATGAAATTAATACTTTTATTTATTTATTTGTTGTTCCGTACAAAAGACTAAAAGCTTTTATATTTTCGCACAAAACTTATTGATTAAGCGTTATAAAATTTACATTGATTACTTAAATGAAAAAAAAAATAATAAAAATTAGATACATAAAATTAAAAGGCAAATTTTGTAATGTTTTTTTTAATCTTAGGTCGTCTGACCTAAGATGTGGATGATATAAGTAGTTTTGGTGTATGGCAAAGCAATCACTCCTTCACTAAACGTGCTATATATTTTGGGTCATTGTCCTGTTGTAATGTCCAACTCTAGCAAAGGCCCAAAATATCTACGGAATCCTATAAATTTCTTTCCATTATATGCTTATACTAGTGCTGGTCTATATCACCATCAATAAACACCAATCGGTCAACTTCACTGGCTGCCATTGCCCCCCATACCATAAAACTTCCCTCACCATGCTTCACTGTTCGGATCAAATCATTTACATCTAACACTGTATATTTCTTGCGCCACACTTTTCGTTTTCATTATTTTCGAAAATATTTATGTACTTTAGTTTCATCAGAAAATGAAACCTTTTTCCAAAATTCTTCATCCTTGTCTAAATAACGCTTGACGGGGAACCCTGGTTGCATATCCACCAGAATGCAAGAGTGTTCCTATTGCCTTTGGATGAACAGTTATTCCTGTAGCATTAGCGACTGCTGGTTTTGTGCGAGTTAATCTTAGACATTTTGTCACTTCTTTTAACTTCAAACTTACTTCCCATATAGAATATTTTTTTGGGCATCGCGTCCTTGACATATTTTTAACAGTTCCACTGTTTTTAAACTTATTTACAATGTATTGTACTGTGAAATCATGTATGTATGTAAATTAACTAAACTGTTATTATATTCATCAATAATTAAAATTATTATATATAAGCTTAACTCCTTTCGCTTGTCCATTTTTGACTTGTAAATTATTAAAAACTATAAAAGCAACTAATGATTTTGCAAAAAAAGGTTCTACAAAGAGAATATAACGGTATATAAAAAGAATGCAAGCAAGCCGAATTTCAAGGTACAAATAATTGTACGAGTTATTGATATACATATGCACAAATACTTTTTTCTAATCAGTTTTTAGTTAGCTAGTACTTTTTTAACAATATTTTAGATACTGATATATTTTTCAATTTAAAAAAATGGATCTGAAATAAAGGTGCTAATAACAATTTTATTTATATGGGGTGTACATATAATTATGTCCCTAGCTGTAAAAATCCATAAACACAACTACTACCAATTTGGTGTTAAAATATCTACAATTATCGTCATTAATCGACTGATGTACTTTAAAAATATTTTCATGTAGATTTGTTTATATGGGTGTACAAGTAAACTAACGGTTAAATTTCAGTAATTTATGAATATATTTACATATATATGTATATATGTATACATAAATACATCTATGGATGTATGCATACATACATAAATATTTCCTTATTTGTTTGATGAACGTGTAAATGGGACGAGAAAATCATATTAATGATGAATTAAAATATGTATATTTTTTATGTACAGTGCTCTCGCGAAAATATGAACACCCTGAAATATAAAAACACCAAAATATGAAAATTTTTTTCTTCCATTGACTACTCTAAAATATGTACTAAGTGCGAAAGCTTTAAAATATGAACTTATTTTTGAATTTTTTAACGCATTTTGATCTAAACAGTGATGTTGTAGGATAGGTTTTGGTTCATCAGCATAATAATTTTGGATTTCCCTAGCTGTTTGCTTTTGAATTGTCTTCAGCTGTTAACGAAATTTCTAACATACCTAACAATTTAAGTTAAAAAAAAAAAAATTAAACAACAAAAAATTGCCACTGAAAGCTCCATCTCCTCCATCTAAGGATACTCTAAAAAGGACGGTTGTATTTTTACAATTTTTATTCTGCCAAACGTAACCCTGCTCATACAACCCATGGATCAAAACGCCATCAGAATAACAAAACTTTATTTTAGAAACAGGCTACTAGCTTCAGTTGCTGCAAAAGGGCTCTTAGCTTGATTCTATGAAAAAGAAAACTACACTAAAGGAACCCATAACAATTACAAAATTTTGCATGGAGGAGAGTGGATGCTGATGTGTTATCTAAATGTTAGGATAATGTTTTAAATATGGTGCTAAATCGTGACAATCCTGAAGATGCTACTATAGAGCGTAAAGAGAATGAAATAGAGGAAGAGCTATTCGATAAAGATTATAATATGGAGAAGCCAAGATAGATTATAAAATCCGAAGAAGCTGTTGTAAATTTCAATAAAGCATGATCAACGAAATTTTAACGTTTTGAGACAGTTAAGAAAGCGGGCCGTTTTTAAGTTAATTGTGCAAAAGAAACATCAAAGAAAAATTGCAATTTTTTTTACCCGCCACCAAAAAAATGGTGGGGGTATATTCATTTTGTCATTCCGTTTGTAACACATCGAAATATCCATTTTAGACCCCATAAAGTATATATATTCTGAATCGAGGTTTGATTTTATGACGATCTAGCTATGTCCGTCTGTTGAAAGCACGATAGAGGTCGCACCGAAAAAGCTAAGGGGCTCAAATTTTGCCAGAATCTTTCCTAAACAAATTAATCTTACGTTTAGTGGCTGCAGCACTTTTATTGTAACAATGTTTTCAAATAAATACTAACACACTTTCATAAAATTTGCTTAATATTTTATTTTTAAAATAAAGTACAAATCCATTAATAATATTTATTTTACGGTTATTTTTCTTACAAATGTATTTTTATATCCGCCACCAAAAAAATGGTGGGGGTATATTCATTTTGTCATTCCGTTTGTAACACATCGAAATATCCATTTTAGACCCCATAAAGTATATATATTCTGAATCAGGGTTTGATTTGATGACGATCTAGCTATGTCCGTCCGTCTGTCCGTCTGTTGAAAGCACGATAGAGGTCGCACCGAAAAAGCTAGGGGGCTCAAATTTTGCCAAACTCTTTCTTATAGACAAGGTTTGTTTGGTATTGGGCTAAATCGGAATATTAGGAAGAGAGTTATAGCTCGAAAAGCAAGAGTAGGTCGAAAAAACCGTGTCCTTCAAACATTGAATAAAATGGAATTGTGTCCAAACGCATTAACGTAAGCTTATGAAACTTCGAATATATATTTCCTGAGTAAAAACAATATTTTTCCCCGAAAATTATCTAAATCTATGCATTAGGAGAGGAGTTATCGATCAAAATGTACGAAAATTTAAACCGCACAGTGTATTTTTCGGTATATTTAAAAACAAAAACGTCATAAAAGCAACAAAATTAGATGTACGACTCTGAAATTTTGCACACTTTGCTTTTTGGTGACACGCTTTTTTGTAACGGCAAATCAATGTGCCACGCCCACTTTTACGCCCACCTCCCATATAACGTTTTAACTAAAATTCATATAATTTCTCTTTTAATAAAGATTTTGCAATAATAAAGGGCTATATTGAAACACCTAAGTTGTACTCATTCGCAAAAATAACTTTGACACGCCTACTATAACGCCCACTTTTACGTTATCCACCGTTAATGAAACTTAAAAGCTCATAAAACCACCAAAATTAGAGGTATGATGATCAAATTTGCTACGTATATCCCCCTAGGCAATGTCATTACTGTGCCAGAAAATTAAGGTGTCACGCCCACTTTTACGCCCACCTCCCATATAACGTTTTACCTAAAATTCATATAATTTCTCTATTAATAAAGATTTGGGAATAATAAAGGGCTATATTCAAACACCTTAGTTGTACTCATTTTCAAAAACAACTTTGACACGCCTATTATAACGCCCACTTTTCACGTTATCTACTGTTAATGAAAATTAAAAGCTCATAAAACCGCCAAAGTTAGAGGTTTGATGATCAAATTTGCTACGTTTATCCTTCTAATCAATGTAATTGTTGTGCCAAAAAGTTTAGGTGACACGCCCACTTTAACGCCTACCTCCCATATAACGGCTTATCTTAAATTCATGTAATTTCTCTATTGACAAAGTTTTTGGGAAAATAAAGGACTATATTGAAATATCTAAGTTGTATTTATTAGCAGAAACTTTATTGACACACCTACCTTAACGCCCACTTTCATTGAAAGACTACATTTACAAAAGCATTTTAGTAGCATATCGAAGTATCTGATGGTCCAAATTTTCAATGACAATGTTGATGCTCAATTGTTGGGCATGATGATGAGGCGATGTTGACTGCTCTTTTGCCACACTATCGCAAAAACCAGCAGTGGTTCCCATTCAACGAACTAAGAAGGCATTCACAGATTTTCTAACATTTTATACAGACCTGTTTTGCAGAAATTTAAATATTTTTTACAATTCAGTAGATTTAAAATATGTATTTGAATATTTAAAATACATTTTTTTTACAAAATTTTTTTTTTATCTATCTGTTATTTTGTAAAGGGCGGCTTAATTTTAAGGGCCGATGGTGGTTTTGAATAATACACAAATTATTTAGGAAATTATTATCATTTCTTTTTATAATGATAATATTTGTATGGTTCAATTCTGTATGGAATAAAATTTCACCTCCATTAGATGTTCCAAATTTTCAATGACGATGTTGATGTTCAATTGTTGGGTATGATGATGAGTCGAGGTTGACTGCTTTTTTGGCAACATTATCGCGGAAAACAGCAATGTTTCCCGTTCAACGAACTAAGATGGCATTTACAGATGTTTTCACATTTCATACAGATCTGTTTTGCTGAAATTTAAATATTATTTACAACTCTCCCGTATGTTGACAAAAAAAAAATCGCGTGCAGTGTATTTTTCGGTATATTCAAAATTTAAAACGTTATAAAACTGGCAAAATTAAATGTATGATTCTGAAATTTTGATATCATTTCTTTTTGGTCAAAGGCTTTGCACTAACGGAAAATAAATGTTACACGCCCACTTTTACACCCACCTATCATATAACGCTTTATCTAAAATTCATATAATTTCTCTATTAATAAAGATTTTGGAAGAATAAAGGACTATATTGAAATATCTCTATTTAATTTATTAGCAGAAACTTTATTGACACGCCTGTTAATAACAAAATAATACATTTTGTGCTATAAATTGGGTTATTTCCCGGGACTATTTTTCAGAAATGAAAAAGGTGGCAACGATTCGAAAGCAGATGTTTATATTGTAACATTTCTTTTTCATACAAATTTTTTCTTCAAGGTTTTTTTTTTAACTTTACATTTAAAAATATTTTTACAAATAATTTGATATACTTTTTGAGGTAATGTGTTCATAAAAAAAAAACAAGTAAGAGCGCTATATTCGGCCGTGCCGAATCTTATATACCCTTCACAACGTGTAGTCATGCAATAACAGTAGTTTGTGTCACCATTCATCCCATATGAAATACGTACATACATATATAAAAACATCCCATTGTAAAATTATAAATTCACGTATGTATGTTAAAAAAACGAAAAATAAAAAAAAAATTTAAAAAAAATTAAAAAAAAAAAATTTAAAAAAAAAAATTTAAAAAAAAAATTATTATATATATAATATATATAAAACAAAAAAAAAATAAAAAATTTAAAAAAAAAATAAAAAAAATTAAAAAAAAAATAATAAAAATATATATAATATATTAAATAAAAAATAAAAAAAAATAAAAAAAAAATTTTTTTTTGGCTCAGCTGGGATTCGATGCCACATTTTCTCTAACCAGTATACACGTTTGTATGCATGTATGTTGTTGTTGTAATGTTGTTTTTGTGAAAAAAAAATCGAGGTGGTCGTGGGTTTTTGCTCATATCTCAGTCAAAAAGTTGATTTCAACATACACACGGACAGACGGTCAGACGGACAGACTGACAGGGCTTAATCGACTCCCCTATTCATAAGCTTTCAGAAAATATATACTTTATGGGGTCGGAAATGAAAATTGTAGAAATTTCACACGGAATGACAAACCTATATATACCCTTTTTCACTGTGTGAAGGGTATAATAAGCCAACGTTACGTATACTTTCTATAAAGAGTTATAAAACTCAAAATATTGTATATTTGTTAAATGCACTTTTAACTATTCGTCCAACATCGATATAAAGTGAACGAGTGTTTTCTGTAACAGGGCAATTTGTTAATAAAATCAGAAATAGACTTTCTGACCAGTCAATAAACGCTTTGAGCGTATTAAGAGATTATTTTCTAAGTCGTTAAAAGTTTTTACGTTATATATTTTTTTTTATTATACATTGCATTTACATGTTTCTGAATTTTAATGATTTTATTTTTGATCTCATAGCTAAAGTACCTGTATTTTTGTTTTTTGTGCTCATATTTAATATATTTAAAAAATATTTTTACTTAATTTATATTTTAAATTCAACTTCTTTATTAATTTTTATAGTTTTAAAGTGTTTCTTTAACATTACAAACTATTTTATTCTATTTAATAAAAAGTTGTTTATTAATTAAAAACAAATATACTTTTTATTTGTTGTGGAGATTAAAAAATAAATCTCGCACTCCCGGAAAAAAACCCTAGGTTTAAAAGTTCGGCAAATTGGTGGTGGGTATAAAAGATTCGGCACAGCCGAATATAGTGCTCTTACTTGTTTTGCATAACTTTGTATTTAAAAAAAAACCAATACAAAGTTTAACATAATAAACTTTAATTTTCATGAGCAAACGTTTCTAAGAGGAATTTCAATGCCATTCGCAAATATGAAGAATATTGGCTTGGTTTTTTATTTGTTCATATTATCGTGAACGTAATGTATATTCAAATTTTGTAAATGATAGTTATTATTGTCGTAACAAGAAATCTTAAAACAATTTGTTATAAAATATTAACTAACACCCAAAAAAATATGAACTACCCTGCCAGCAAATGGAAGTTTAATTTTGGATAGTTGTGTCTTAATAGTCACTACTTGGACACAACTAGTATATAGTGTTAAATTTTACAACAACAAATTACATTGGTTTCGATTTTTATTCTTCCTTTGGTCAAATTTTATTGTAATTTAAACTATCATAATAGTACTTTTATGTTACTTAAAAAGTATGTACATACGCTCCAACAGAACCTGATGACGACAGTGTAGAAGATACTTTTTACGATCAATTAGACTCAGCTATTAGCAAGATTCCTAATGGGGATATAAAGGTTTTCATTGGGGATTTCAACGCGAAAGTTGGTAACAATAACAACAACCTGCAGTCCGTTATGGGTAGACATGGTCTGGGAACGGTGAGGAACAACAATGGCGACAGGCTGGTTGACTTTTGTGCTCGAAACCGTTTATTTATCGGTGGTACGAAATTCCCCCACAAGGACATTCACAAGTATACATGGGTGTGTCCTTATGGCCGCACACTCAACCAAATCGACCATGTTCTGTTGAGTAAATTGTTTTTGGGTTCCTTAATGGATGTCAAGACCCGTCGGCGAGCGGATATTGATAGTGACCACCGTTTACTCGTGGCAACATTTCGTTTTAGACCTGCTGCAATTAAAACTAGGGATAGGCCCGACAAATTTTACACAACACGACTTCTTGATCGTAATATTGCACATATGTACAACGTAAAGTTAAGGACAGCCTTGCTTGAAAACCAACAGCAGAACACATGGGCAGTCGTATCATCTGTTTGCAAGGAAACTGCCAGACTGGTGCTTGGTACGGCAAGGTTAAGCCGTGGATCAGCGATGATTCTTGGATTGAGATCCAAAACCGTAAACGTCTGCACATTGATTGTATAAATGCTAAAACTCAAGCACAAAAAGGACAAGCAAGAGCGCAATATCGACAGTCTTCTCGTCGAGTTCGCAACTTGGTACGCGCTGATCGTGAAAAATATTATAATAGCGTTGCTGAACAGGCGGAACAAGCCGCAAATACAGGCAACTTGCGTGGTGTTTATTCGGCCATAAAACAACTGAGTGGAAATAATATCAGAGGTACCACGATCCTAAAAGCAGCCGATGGAACTGAACTAACATCACCCGAACAGCAACTTGAGCGATGGCGCGATTTCTTTTCTTTGCAAGTTTCAACAAACCACAATGAGCATCAGGAATATGATACACTTTTTCTTACAACTTGTCGTAACCTAAGAAGGGACATACCTACAGAACCACCGTCATGCTCGGAAGTTGAAGATGCTTTAAATAGGATGAAAAACAATAAAGCATCTGGCACGGACAACATTCCTGCTGAACTTTTAAAATATGGAGCTAGCTCTTTGGCACATACAACAAGCATGGGCATCGAACTATATACCAGATGAATGGAAGGAAGGTATAGTGGTCACACTACCCAAGAAAGGGGATTTAACGCAATGCAAAAATTGGCGCGGTATAACCATTCTAAACGCCATTGGTAAAGTAATGGCAACCCTCATTCTTCATAGAATCTCCCCTATCGTGGATCAGATATTGCGTGGTGAGCAGACTGGTTTTAGACAAGGTCGATCGTGTGTTGACCACATTAATACCTTGCGCATTATAATTGAATAGTCCGCTGAGTATAACACCCCTCTCTACTTACTTTTTGTCGATTTTGAACGTGTATTCGACACTATATTCCGAGACTCATTGTGGTCTGCATTAACCTACAAGAGAATTCCTGATAAAATAGTAAACATGATACGTGAGCTATATAGGGACGCTCAATGTAGGGTACGTTTCAATGGAAACGAGAGTCGGTCATTTGTTCCAGGCACAGGTGTGCGTCAAGGCTGTGTCCCGTCTCCAACGTTGTTTTTGCTACTGCTCGACTGCGTATTGGAACAAACCAACAGAGATGCACCTTTCGGTATTCGTTGGACACTGTCTGATTTTCTATATGACATAGACTATGCCGATGACATTTGTCTAATGGCCCATCGTTTCTCGGATATAGAAGCTAAACTTATAAGTCTGGCTGAAAACGCCAATAAAGTTGGTTTAAAAATTAACTTAATAATAAATGACCAACGTATTGAAGATGTAGATGCTTTCTGTTATCTTGGTAGCAAGATAACTAAGGATGGTGGTTCAAATGTTGACGTTACCGATCGCATTAATAAGGCCCGAGTAGCCTTCTTCTCCTTATCTAAAATCTGGCTAAGAAATAATATTTCTCGGAAAACCAAAATCCGCATTTTTAACTGCAGTGTGAAGTCAGTATTACTTTACGGCTGCACCACATGGAGCTTAACGAAAGCTACCTCTAGAAAAATACAAACTTTCATCAACAAATGTCTAAGACAGATTTTTAACATCCACTGGCCAGAACGTATTTCAAATGAAGCTCTGCTCCAAAGAGCAAACTCCTTGCCAGTACACATTGATATTCGTAAACGGAAGTGGACGTGGATAGGCCACATATTGCGAAGACCACAAACAGAAATTGCAAGAACAGCCCTCGACTGGAATCCCCAAGGACAACGCCGTCAAGGTAGGCCCCGCATTACCTGGGTTCGTTGCCTTAAACAAGAATGCTTACTTGCTCGAGTATCCTGGAATCAAACTAAAACAATTGCCAGAGATAGAATCAGATGGAGAGAATTTGTTGACGCCCTATGTTCACACTGAACTTTATTTAAGTATTTATGGTGTTCAGAAATATAATTCTATTTATATTTGGATAAATAAAGGACATATATATATATATACATATATTAAAATTATATAGATATGACACTTTTTTTGAGCATTAGAAGTTACTTTTTGATAAGTAAAATATTTTGCAAAAACTAAATATACATGTTTTGCTCTTTCTTTTGATAAATTTTTTTGTTATTTTAACTATCGAACTATATAGTCCCTTTTTAGTTATTAACCCGCTGTAATAAAACTATAAAAATATAACCCGTTTCCTGTACCTAATAGGGATCATACACAACACCATAATAATTGTGCAATCAAGTGACTGTGCCAGCTGATTGACCGTGTATGAGGTTGTGGTGTGATTGTACCAGCTGATGGTGCTTTATCAAAAATAGTTCACAGTCGTATTACAGCTCTGGTCGGGTCAAGAGCTCGCGCGTCATTACCATTATCTCTTAAGGGCAATCAGGCCGTCCTTTTCATCCTTTCATTCATCCTTTTCATTCTCGCGTGGTTAATTGTGTGGCGTCGCGTAACTGTGCTTTGGATACAGTTTCCAGACTATTCTACAATTAACCACGTGCATTTATTTTAATGGGATTAACTGGAGGAGTACCAACTAAACTCAAAATTTACAACTGGAGGAGTAGGTGATGTACCTACATGCAAATTTTTGTATGACTTTAAAATTTGTGCCTTTTTTGTTAAAAGTCAAAAAATAACTTTTAATTTTGAATTTTATTCTTTAAGGCAAAAATTAAAAGTTATTTTTGACTTTTATTATTTTACTCAGAAAATAAAAGTTATTTTTTAACTTTAAATATTTGAAGGCAAAAATAAAAGTCATGAATTAAATATTGCATAGTAATACGCTAGTAGTTAACTGTATTCAACTAGACAAGCCCTTTAATTTGATAACCATATTGATGGGGTTAAAAAAATTTGATCTGTCATTTGGTTTTAGACGCCATCTTGGATTTTAAATTTTTTAATAATTAACTGTATTCTCCTGGTCAAGTCCTTTCATATGATACCAATATTGAGGGTGTTCAAGAAGTTACATTTCAAAATACCAGATTTAACCAACATGAATTTTAATGTTATTATTTCATGTTATTTCGTATATACATATATCACGCTTACAGGACTGGGAGGTCTACTGAGACTGCCCTGCACGTATTGGTGAGGGTTGCTGAGAGGGAGGTTTTCAATGGTGATCTGACTTTGTTCGTATTTATGGACATAGAGGGTGCTTTTGATAGGATCTCTTTTGATAGACTGGGAAATGATCTCGATGAGCGAGGGGTCGATTCTGTTGTGGTGAAGTGGATCAGCGCCATGCTCAGATGTAGGGCAGTGAATCTCAGGAGCGGAAGCACCAGGATTCGGGAAAGGGTGGTCAGGGGATGTCCGCAAGGAGTGGTCTTATCACCTCTGCTGTGGAACATAACTGTGGACAGCCTTCTCAGGAGACTGGAGGTGATGGGCATACATACGGTAGGGTATGCAGATGATGTGGCAATTATGGTTGGTGGTAAGTTCATGGAGACCATTTTAGGTTGCATGAGACAGGCGCTCAGAGTAACCGAAGAATGGTGTTGTGAACAGGGACTTACCATAAATGCTGGCAATTCGGATGCTATGCTCTTCACGCGGAGAAGGAAGGGCATAGAGATTGAATCCTTAATGCTTTTTGGAACCGAGATCAACGTGTCCAGGAAGGTGAAATATCTGGGGGTAACGCTGGATATGAAACTAACCTGGAATGATCATGTTGAGACAAGGGTACAGAAGGCAAAGAGGATTCTGCATCAGTGTAAACGGGTTTGCAGTCAGAAGTGGGGAATCTCACCTAAGGCTGCACACTGGATTTACACAGTGGTGGTGAGACCGACGATCACTTACGCATCTGTTGTCTGGTGGCCAAAGGCCTCTCAGGCGACGATTAGGCGGAAGTTGGACGGGGTTCAAAGGATTGCTTGCATTGGTATATGTTGCGCGATACGTACCACACCAACGCAAGCGATGGAGGCAATGCTGGGATTGCTGCCGTTGGACTTATTTGTAAGGGAGACGGCGGCAAGATCGGCAATTCGGATGCGAAGCGATGGCATTTGGTATCGCTTTGGATCGGTTTTGGGGCATAGGAGAATTCTGGACCTCGTGGATAAAGAGGTTAGGGAGGCTCAGATGCCGATGGAGCGCATGAGTCGGGTAAAAGTGGTCGAAAGGCTACATCACACGCTCATAGCGGATGGATTCATGCACGGTGAGTGCATGGTGAATGACATCAGTATCTTTACTGATAGGTCCCTTATGGACGGAAGGGCAGGTGCTGGTGTGTACTCATCTGAGTTGAACTTATCCTGCACCCTGAATTTGGGGGAGTACGTGTCAGTCTATCAGGCAGAAATGCTTGGTTTTGCTGCGCGCGTTGGTCCACCTGTTGGAATGTCGAATGTATGGGAAGAGAATTCTTATTGCACTTGACAACCATTCGGTTATAAAACGTATACAGCGGATAGATGTGAACTCCTCTTTGGTGCTTGAGTGTGTTCTAAAGCTCAATAGGTGTGCCTCTACAAATGAGGTAACGCTGATGTGGGTTAAGAGACACGTGGGCATAGTTGGGAATGAGGCTGCTGGCGAACTTGCGAAGAAGGGGTCTGAGGCTGCATTCTGCGGACCGGAACCCAGAACTGCTCTGGGTAATGGGTTAGTGCGGTCGAAGATATTTCAATGGGTGAACTCTATGAACTTGCGAAGGTGGATGGAGGGAACCACGTGTAGACAGGCTCGTATGGTGCTCAGGGAACCACTTGGCAGGGGTGCAGTGAAGATACTCGGTTTTAATCGGAGTATGATGAGCTGGATCACTGCGTTGATTACAGGACATGGTAACTTCAAATATCATCTGAAGAGGATGCAGATCGTGGATGATGATATTTGTACAATGTGCCTGGAGGATGCCGAGACGATAGCGCATGTAGTATGCGAGTGTCCGGCGTTGGCAAGCGGAAGATTAAGGATTACAGGCAAGCACACTTTAAGTGTGAGTGCGATGGGGGACCTTAGTCTGAGGGAGATGCTGGCGATTACAAAGGACTGTGCGATGAGGATTGTCGACAATCACCAGTCGGCAGTGTAAAATCGTTTTCCTAGTCCAGAGCAAACGCCGGTTGTGGCGCGGGACTCAGTGATTGAAGGTATACAGATCGTTGGACACGAAATCACTGAGGAGCAAAGGGGGTCGAAAAGGGAGAGTAGTGGTGTGCTTCGATATTCCCCCTACATGTATATATATATATATATATATATATCATTGTGTTAGTACGAAATTTACCAACATCTGAGGCTCAATTCTCGTTTTGTGAAACTGTGAAAAGAAAAAGTTTTTGCATAGCAAAGGGTATGGTGGCACCATATGATATTACACACAAAAACTTTTCATTTCATAGTTTCATAGAACGAGAATTGATACCCTGTTTTTCCTGTATTTTTTTTGCACGTCATTATCACAAGTTTTTTTCAATGTTTGCCTTTAGCTTAAGATGTCGGTAAAGCAGTTTTTGCTTTTTTTGAACAAGTTGGTAATAGTAAAAATATGGGGAAAAACAGAGGCAGTCGTGTTTGTTTGCTCATATATCAGAAAGTTATAGAGCGATTGTGCTGAATTTCAATAGCGATTTATTCCTAGATATTTCCAAAAGATTGATACCATACACAGATCAGAGGAACATATGGTTGCTTCTAAAAGATGATTTCAACCAACACATGGACAGACGGTCATGGCTTAAACGACTCCTCTATTTATAAGCATTCAGAAAATATATACTTTATGGGTCGAAAATTAAAATTGTAGAAATTACAAACGGAATTACAAAGCTATATACGAAATGAAATTTTATTGCCAATCTAAGACATTCTTTTTTTCTCTTTTGAGTTAATCATTGCATTAGATTTGTTTTCTTGCTTTATTTCATTATGGTAAAACAGCTAGTCATACCTAAACAGCTTCATAAATAAAATGCTGGTCAATGTCACTGTGAAAGCATATAAAGTTCAATTAAAATTTTCTCAAAAGTAAATATTTTGACATTGACCCTTTTAGCTCCAAGCCACAGATATATTCATGCGTTCCACACGTTAATATCTTAGATTGCACAGTGCTCTGACAATAAGTACTAAAGATATTGCTCGTGTGGTCGGGGCATATTCATACGGTATATGCAATGGCGAATTAAGACAACAAAGCAACTTTTATGGGATGTTTGTGTCAAGGCCAATTTGTGTATCAGGAATGGAAAAGTTGCTATATGTAAAATTTAATAAACATAAAATTTAATTAAAAAAGTTTGTTTACATAGTATTGAAATACTTTACTATTTTAAACAACGTAATTCAAAAAGTGAAAGATTGTATTTAAAACAAGATAAGTGTATTAAAAAACGGATATATCAAACATATAAAAATAAGATTGTAAAAAGTGTTATTTTGTGAAATATATAAAAAAAAATTATAATATATTAAAAAAATTTAAACTAAGCGCTAACAAAATTTTGTAAAAACTGTGTTAAAACTTAAAAAAATTTTAAATTTTTTTATATACTTTGAAAGAGCAAATGACACCAATATTTAGCATATATGTTGAGAAATATAGTGAAAAATTTCATTTATGTATATGAAAACTTTAGAGTTTTATAACACGAAAACTTGTTTCTGACAATGTTTAAATATTGTTAAGATAAACATGTAGTAAGTGGTAAACATAAAAAAATGTGTACTCTGCAAAAAATACCAAAAAGGCAGTGTAACTTTGTTCCGTATAGCAAAAGATGTTGACGAAAGAAAAATGTGGAGTGAAAATTGTTTTAAAAAGTTCTCAGCATCTGGCATTATATGTGAGGACCACTTTTTGCCGACAATTTTCATACGTTGAAGAAAAAGCTTTTTATATATCTACTTCTTTTAAATAACTTTTTATACCCATTACACGACAGTGTCATTCTTTGTGAAATTTCTACAATTTTTATTACCAACCCCATAAAGTATATACTTTCTGAGAGCTTAGAAATTTCCGGAAGCAGATCGGTATTGAAAATCAGAAAAATAATAATTAATTAAATTATTTGGGATATGCTCCCATAATTTTTCAATCATATTTATTTGGTTGTTGGGTTTAAGCTGGTTTATATGCATTTCACTGGTGCTTACGCCAGATCATCAGTAAACCTTTACCCAAATTCTTGAAAAAGTTTTAAATTTTTGTAAGTTATATTTTTAAATTCCCATTAACAAAATGAGAATTCAAAAATAAAACAAAAAACTACATAAAACTTTTTCAAAAACCCAACCAACAATTTTTTAATTTTAATTTATTTTATTTTTCTAGTCCCTTTAACATTTGGCTAACCATTGGTTAACACTAAATGCTTATAAGAGCAACCGAAAAATAAAATCTTTTATAAGTTAATTTATTAAATTATTTGGGATATGCTCCCATAATTTTTCAATAATATTTATTTGGTTGTTGGGTTTAAGCTGGTTTATATGCATTTCACTGGTGCTTATGCCAGATCATCAGTAAACCTTTACCCAAATTCTTGAAAAACAATTAATTAAACAATTAATTTGAGTTTACTTTTTGAATAATAAATGTGCTTAATTTATGTATATTTGTTGCTTTTGCGTCATTAATAATGTGTTTAAAACATTTATATCCTTTTTTTTTAATCAAATTTTATTATATTTAATATGTAAAAACAACTTTTCCATCCCTGATATACGAATTGGTCTTGACCAAGGCATATTCATACAGGTATATGCAACGGCGAATTCGCTGTGATGTTCTCTGTCAAATACCACTTATAAAAAACAAGCAATAATTTTTTATACATGGAGTTGGACAGTAGTGTTCCCTATCAGCTGGGCTGATAATTTCACCTGTATAAATTCGCCTTGGTCTTGACATAAAACATCCCATGAAAAGTTACTTTGTTGTATCAATTCGCCGTTGCATATACCTTATGGATATGCCTTGCAAAAAACTATAAAACTTTTTCAAAAACCCAACCAACAATTTTTTAATTTTAATTTATTTTTCTAGTCCTTTTAAGTAAAATAAATTAAAATTAAAAAATTGTTGGTTGGGTTTTTAAAAAAGTTTTATATAGTTTTTTGTTTTATTTTTGAATTCTCATTTTGTTAATGGGAATTTAAAAATATAACTTATAAAAATTTAAAACTTTTTCAAGAATTTGGGTAAAGCTTTACTGATGATCTCATGGTGTAATTACATAAGGTGATAGCGTAAAGGAGAGCAATTTTTGTCTCTCTTTTTTATGTATGGAGTTTGACAATTTCCGGAGTTCAAATAATTTTTTTAATATGTAGTTTGACATTCTCCAGAGCACAAAAAAATAATCAGCTGAGCTGGCACCGCCACCTTGTATAATTACACCATGGATGACCACCAGTGAAATGCATATAAACCAGCTTAAACCCAACCACCAAATAAATATTAAGAAAATAATTTTATGGTTTTTATTTTTGCTTTGTTTTTTTTTTCATTATATATGCATATTGAAATCAGCTGTTTTTTTTAGCTTTTTGACAACTAGCGAATATATTATGTGAATTCGCCTTTAATATGCCTTTAATTTGTTGGTAAATACTTTTTGTATGAAGTTTGACATTGGGGAATGAGGCGAATTCAGTTCAATTCACCACTGCGTATATCTTGTTTTATGTACCCGATAAAATGATGGATTTTAAGATTTAATTATTGTACGAAAATATCAGTCCACGAATAAATTTATTAAAATTAACGGAAACACAAACTCCGTATAAACCGTCACTGCTGAGATTTATTTAATCAGTTTGCTTGTTTTATCGAAGGAAATCTGGAAGTAATTTTACGAATTAAGTTAAAATAAAAACAATGTCGGTAGCAGCTTCAGCCTTTTGCAGTTCAGATAAAGCATCACTAGATAGAGATACCGAAATATCAGACAAGTCGGAAGTAACACTTGAGCAAATATGGAATGAGGAACAAAGAAAAAAATGCATTGATTGGATTTGTAAAAACGGCTACAGAAGAGTTAGTATTTCTTTTGATTATTTTTGATTTTTTTTATATTTTATTTATATTGGGTTTTAAGGTTTGTTTGCAATTTCCTGATTGTTATTTAAAACATAGCAATTCTATATCCACTTATATAAGGCGAGCGGTCATAACATCATTTCTGAGTGATAAAGATTTTAAAGTATTTATATTGGCTGATACCTCCTACGGAAGTTGTTGTGTAGACGAAGTAGGTATCAAAGTGTAATGAAAAAACTGTGTATATGTTTTAATGGTAATGGAATTATGTACATTTTTTTAGATTGCCGCTGCACATGTTGATGCCGATAGTATGGTTCATTTTGGCAACGCTTGTCGTAGTAAAGTTTCGCGATTACCCGTGTACTACACCTTTCCCCAATATAATATTGATGATTTTCAAAAATTCTACGATTATTTAGCGTTATTTGGACAAATTGCTAAAGATGAGGTTGTGACGATTTACTTAGATATAGGCTACCACTATCTACTCGAGAAATGTCATGATGACTTTAGCAAGATTTTAAGGAATTTTGAAGCCAAAGTGATACATTTAGTATGTTATTGTGGTGACAATAATATAAGGCATTCAGATTCTGGTGATACTTGCACTATAGTGAATGACTGCACTGAGCCTGTCAATGAAATGGATGAAAATCGATGGTGTTTATTTGTAGGCGGTGATAATCAAAGATTCTTTAACTTATACATTTCTACGAAAGCAGCTAAATGGTATATTTATGATCCATCATCAGGCAATGGAAGTGAAAAGAATCCTTTAATCGCTAAATACATACGACGTCGTTTCTTTTATATAGAGAAATGTAAGGATGCGAAAACTTTGGGTCTAATTGTAGCTACACTTACAGCAGATGGTTATTTGGATGTTATTAAACGTTTGCAAGCGATGGCAAAATCTCGTGGCATTAAAACACAGATTATTTCGGTTGGTCGCATTAATCCTGCCAAATTAGCTAATTTTCTAGAAATCGATTGTTTTGTACTAATTGGGTGTACTTTTAATAATATGTTTGAATCTAAAGAATTTTATAAACCGATAGTATCGGTATTTGAAGCCGAAATAGCTTTAAATCCCTCATGGTATATGAGATACCCGGAAACATATGTTACGGATTTCAAACAACTGTTACCGGATGGAAAAAGTTTTTTGAATTTCAATACCAACGATATAAATCAAGATGATATAAGTTTACTGACTGGGCGTTTGCGTAATTGTACAAACGGCAACGATATTGAAGTTACAAATTTATTAGCTCTCAGTAAACAACAACAGACCATATCAACACAGCCAAGAATGGAAGTAATGACCTCAAATACAGGCTTAACATTTGAAGATCGTACTTGGCAAGGTCTAGATCCGGCCCTTGGACAAACTGAACCAGCTAAACTGCAAAAGGGTCTAAGTGGAATACCAATTAAGTACTCTCATAATTGAAGCGTAAATATTTACATTTCGCAAAATTTATATTATATTCGTTTGAACTATTATTTTTAGCAACTCTGAGTTATTTGCAAATGAAAACTATATTAAATGAACATACCTCGTAATTCAGATGATTTTGTAATAAAGTTTTAAAAATTACAATAATAAAACATAAATTTTAAGTGTAAGAGGTATATAAGAGACATTAAGTATAATAAGCGAGTTTCCCTACTATGATTATCTATAAAATTTGTGTTTCTATGTTACAAATTATTTAACTAAATAAAATGTTTAGTTTATATAACATGTTATATACTACATATTTTGGTAGAACAAAGTAAAAATAGGTTGTGTAATTATGCCAGAATAAGAAAGTGGACCGAAAATAATCGCCTGTTTTCTGTATTCCGAGTGAATTTAAATCACTCGGAATTGCGATTGTAGTGTTATATAGCAACAATTTCATGGCAATTCCGAGTGATTTAGTTTTACTCGGAATACAGAACACAGGCGAATGACTAACTCTGTTCGAATTATGTCCCTATTTCATAAGTGTATGGTTTGCTATATTTAAAAGTCAATTATTTGGCTTTTTGTCCTTTGCTCAGGTATTTTACGTCCAATTATAAGTAAAAATTTATGAGAAATTACCTGAGTTTTACATCAACTGCATTAAACATCTGATGGAAAAAAATGAACAGATAACTTAAACAAGACCTGGGATCAATGTAATAAGTTAGCTAATACATTGACAAATTTTCCAAATAAATTCAATGAATCATCACTAACTTTAATAACTCTAGGGGATTACTCGATAATTTTTTTTTTATCAAAATATGAATAAATATTTTTTTATTACTTAAGGCCATGCAAGTAATGCAGTACTTTTGCAATACCGCTAAAACATATTTGTTCAAATTGAAAAACAGTGCATTTAATGCTGGGAGAATACTGCACCGTGTATAGACATAGACACAAAGGGCTCAAGCAACAGGGCACTAGCTAGCCAGTTGCCACAGATCCTCTCGAAGGCTTGAGAGTTTTAACTGGCATGCTATTATCACTTATTCTTGGTTCAGTTAGTGGTCAGTTCATCCGCAACCACACTCGTGACAGGGCCGACTACAGTGGCCACTACTTAAACTTCTGGGGATAAAGAATATCACTGGTAGGCTTGTAAGTTCGAACTTCGCGACGCTCTGCCTGTGTTTTCTCACCCACCAAATGCCTCTCGTCGTGAACAGCTTCAAGTCTTTATTAAACATTTTTATCAAATAAGTCAAAGAGGACATTGTGCCGCTCTGTATTTTTATATTTTCTGATATTATTATATTAAGTTAATACGATTTTTTTGTTAAATTTTCTTAAAACTGGGGGATAATTCTTGCATTCGTGATCAAAATACAACTCGTATCGAAATTAATTTCGATAGCGTACAATTTTCTAATGATGTTACTCGATACGAAACGAATCGAGTTTTTAGTTCAGTGTTGTAAAGAACTTATTTTTTTCATGTTTTTTGAAACTAAAAACAATTAAAGCTTATAAAAATTTTATGTACATAGGGATTTATTGCTATTTTTATTGCATTTCGATACCCATATTAAGTGTTTCTAACTCCTTTCTTCGTATCTGCAACTCTATTTCTTTAATTTATTTATCTTGCTATTGCTCCTATTCCTTAATTTGTAGGCTTTTCTTTTTTATTTCAATTAACTGAATATTCATTTCGACATTCTTTTGTTTTAATTCGATGTCTTGTTTTTTTATTTCTATAAGGGAATTTAATCTTTTTAGCATTTCCTTTTGGTTGTTCTCTGTAGTCATCATATTTTTTTTTTTTAGCAAAGTAGTTTTTGTTTCCATTTTCTTTACGCTATTTTGTATATCTCTGTATATTATTCTTATTTCTGGCACTGATTCTTCTAAATCATCATCTTCTATACATGAGGAGTGGTTCCTGTCCGGGGCTAAAGACGAAGAAGTGCATGGCAAGCCATTATTGTAATCTTCAGGTGCTATTACACTTAATTAATCACCTAAAGGTTTGACTTTGGCTCTGTTTGTGTTTTTAAAACTGAGCCAAAGCTTTGCACAGCCTTCAGACCCTGCCAGCAGCAGCCAAGATTTGTTCCTCTACTTGAGTGAGAGTTTTGTTTTCATACGGGCCACCACCGGTTCCTTTTTTCGAAGATTTATTAAAAGAAAACTTTTTTTACATGTTGTTTTCGATCAGCGTATACCTAAACAAAAAAATCATTAGTAAAACAATTTTTTCTTGTTATATTACCTTCCGCCACATTTTCACATCTTTTATTGGTGGACCAGAAGTATTAAGTTTCCCAGCTAGTTGCTCCCAAAGTTGGTTAGCCCTCGCTTTCCCTTGCAAACTGTTCGGTAAAAGGCTTTTTGCCAAATCTGCCATAAAATTCCCAAGGATCTCTTTTTGAGAAAAACTTATTTTTGTTAACTTTGACCAGAAATATAACAATTTACTTTAAAAAAAGATCATAAATTTTTAACTTACATTTTCTTTTCTGTTTACTTTTATACTTTAAAACGTTACTCGAATGCTTTTGTGCTAACGAGTTTATACTCGCAAGGTTGCATACGAAATGTAGCTCGTTATCGAATGCCATCATAAGAAATTTCGATAGTCGATACTCGATATCGAATGAGAGAATCCCAAAAGTAAGAAAACTCGCACGTTCAAATATAATTTCGCTCGTATACGAATGCGAGAATCAGCCCCTGATATAGAAGTAGGTATCTTTATTTTTTTTATTTTAGAATTGATTGGCAGAGGTACATAACCAAATAGCCAGGGTATCCAACGTTGGTTCCGGCTGCGTAAATCCACCTATACTTCTGCATAGGAAGTTGGAGACACTTGCAAAATAAAGCTGAGTTTTAAGGTTCTCCTCCAGTAAAAAAAAAAAAAAACGTTGGTACAGGAACCGCAAGTCGACCTATACCATTGTATAGGAAGTCGGAGACATCTTAACAAATATGTAATTATAATCAGTTTTATGGAACTCCTCCAGCTAGAATTAATTGAGTTTAATTGGTACTCCTCCAGTAAAAAAAATGAGTTTAGTTGGTACTCCTCCAGTTAATCTAATTAAAATATATGCACGCGGTTAATTGTTTAATTTATTTAATTAATCAGATGTTAGTTGTTGTTATATTCGCAAGTTCACATAATTCTGTTAATAAAAACTAGATATCCGACCCGGTTTTACACAAGTGAACCTTACTATTGGTAATTAAATACATTTGCCCAAATATACATATATCTCTTTAAAAGTGGTTCGGATCAAGGGGGAAAAAAGTTTTCCTAAGAAGAACTGAAAAATTAACTGCCTGTTCAACGATGTCGAAAGAAAACCCAAGCAAAATTTCATTCATACAAATATATTGAAAGCAACAACAAAAACTAAAAATTTGTTTTCAACGTATTTGTACGAATGAAATTTCGCTTGGGTTTTCTTTCGACATCGTTGAACAGGCAGTCAACTTTTATTAAGTTTTCCTTTACTTTTGTTTAGCAAATGCATCTTTTATCGTCAGCATAAGTTTATGGGTAAAGGGAGGTCTCGTAAATGTTTGTTAAGCGACTCATCCGCTTCCTCTGATAAAAACCCACTAGACAACAATGCCTCATTCATAACAGTTGCGCTATGCATTAAAATCTTGTGCATTGTAGATGTCATATAATGCCAGGGATATAGTGTTACGTAAAGTTTTGCAGTGTCTAAGCAATAATTGGCAAACTTGTGCAAATGGGTTTTGTGACCACTTGATATTACTTTAATAATAACATTTATTCGGTGTTATGAAATTTGGTAATAAAATCAAATGTAGATTCAGTTATTTGTGCAGGTAATTCAGTATTAGAAAAAAATATTTGGCTGGTGTTACCATTGTTGCTGTTACCAAATCTAGTTTTCGGTACATCCACTATTAGTCATAATTCACTTCAAAATTTTTCTTGGATAGTTTTTTTTCTCTCTTTAACAATGGCTTTGTGTGCGTCAGATTTTAATTGCAATCTTTTCACTATGAATTTATAAGACAGGTGTAATATGATCTCAAATAGACGAATTATGGCGTGCAAAGTAGATAATCCAAAAGATTATGATGGGGTTGAATTTTGCCATTACATATATTTTCTGTTTTTTGTACCATATATCAGACGAAATGGGACGAAACTGTTCTGAGAAATATGTGTATTAAAGGCATATTTTTAATTTTTTGCCTTAATTGTGCTTGGTGTGAGCCATAGCATGTTACGTGTCGCTATAAGGACGCTGTGTTGTGATGCCAGCCAGCTCACAAGCATCATCAGGGTAGGTTCCAACCCACAACAACAGCCCAGAGACAAGCACAATAAAAAAAAACAAAAAAAAAATGAACCAATATTACCACAAAAAAAACTACCATCAATGGAAAACACATGAAAGAGAGAACAAGGTGACTAAGTTCTCCACTTGCCCACCCAACCTGAGACACTGACAATTCCGCAATAAATTTTCCAATTGTGTCTCCCAAAAATCCACACACACTTTTCCTACTTAAAATACCATTCTTTTACCTGATCTCGCTCGAACAAAAGACTTAACACACAAACATTTTTTTTGTTAAACACTTAATTTAAAATTACATATTTATTTAAAAACAAACTTATCTCTAACAATTGGTTCTTACTACTATTATTATTACTTATCTATATATATATTTCCTATTATCTCTACTATTTCTATATGCTTATTATTTCAACTAATTATAAAATATCGCCCCTTTTGAGCTAAACGTTTTTAAACCAAGCGGTTTCTTGAATAATTAAAATCGAACGTACTTTCGTACAGAATATGTCAATAAAATAAAAAAAAAAAAAAATAACACAAACGAATAAATAAAAAAAAAACTTATTTCAATACACCTAAACTTATTTTAAAACATACAAAATTAAATTCCTTACTTTAATCTATAATAAAGTTTATTGCTATCGCCTAAATATCAAATCAATTTCTCTGTAATAATTCTCACTCGTACACAAAAACAAAAATAAAAATTTCTACCTCCTTATTATTTAAGACAAACCTGTAAAGGATAATCTGAATAAAAAGCTGGTTCACAAATTTCCTTTTTAAATACTACACCCTACCTAAAGGAGCTCACTTAGGTGGTTTATTCGTTCGTTTGTTCAATCAGGACAAAAAAAAACACGTATTATTCGAGCTAAATGTCCTTAACAAATTCCTCTTTCACAAAGATTAGAAATTTTTATACGCGACTAAAAAAACTTTAATTCTATATTTTTAATTATATTTAGGCACTAACAATAAAACTGCGGTTTAATATATTCTTAATCATACACAACATATAACACATACAAAATCAATTAAAAATACTAAGTATATATGCATATAAATTAATAAAAAAAAACTAATTCGCTTTCATTTTCTTAAAACAAATATTCGGTAAATTTGCCGTTTACAACACCGTAAACAAACGGAACGAAAACCGGTCGTCCGTTACTTTCTCCTTTTTTTCCACTTCGGCTCAATATTAAAAATTTACTAATAACCGTTTTACCTTCTATTTCCAGAATTCTTCCCTTGGGGAGTGCACCTACTCTTACGGGCTTGGACAAAGTATTACCCCCACAGGAGCACCAGTGGATATCAATCCTTTACAACTATTTATTGCCACAGCCTGTTAAATATACATACATACATTTTCATATAAAAAAAACTAATGATGTATATTGAAACTTTCACCAAACACTTACTTTAATTAACTTTTTGCACCACTGTCACTAATATTTACTTTGTATATGTAAAAAAAATCCCAAGGCAAATAAATAAATAAAATTGATTTCACTAATTTAATTTAAAAATTTTATTAAAGGTTAAACAATTAAAATTTGGTTTTTCTTATCCACGGCCGTTCACTTAAGCTTTCCAAAATATTCTAAACTTTTCTCTACCTAAAAACTTTCTTCAAGCTTCCCAAGATCACCATCTTTCTTATAATTTCCTAAACTACAAAACTACTATTCCATTTGTCAGGTTTAATTTTCCTAAAAAAAAACAGACATGTCATCAGTGCTATTATTCTGATCATTTTATGAATGAATTCCTGGTTCAAATACAACACTGCCAAATTTACTACATTTACGTGGTTGGCATCTCCACTACTATTCTAGTACTATTCGTGTACGATTTCAACAAGGTACTCTCATCGTGCGGGAATTTTCACCACACCTTTTTTTCTACATGTGTTCTGACATTCACATTAATCAAAAGCACCATTTTTTTAATATGAAGTTTCATAATCAATAGACCTGTTTCTGTCACCTTATTAAACCCTCTTGGAACAATGACATTTATCAATTTCATTACAACACCGACAACACGATTACAATTAACTACATTTACAAAACCAAATAAGCAATCAAACAAATTAAAAACAATTATTCCACCATACCATCACTACTAAACTCAAGCCAACCAC
This sequence comes from Phyto melanocephala, assembly GCA_941918925.1. Classification (NCBI taxonomy): domain Eukaryota; kingdom Metazoa; phylum Arthropoda; class Insecta; order Diptera; family Rhinophoridae; genus Phyto; species Phyto melanocephala. The sequence goes on along the minus strand of OW799233.1, from coordinate 88,856,519 downwards.
ATATATTTTACGAAAATCAACAGGCATTACTAAAAACAGCAACTGGTACACCTACAGGACAGAAAAACTTCGCATGCACCCTCAACAAACGCACACAAACTTGAAGACAAACAACAACAAACAAAAAAAACGATTTTGCTGGCAGGGGGTAACATATTTTTGAACACAGTTCATTACAGAACCATGGCATGCTTCCGTAAAACAAACAATGCCTCCTGATTGAGCCATGCCTGCCAATACGAACAACACTCGCGCCGCAAGTACCTCATGGTACACCCTATGTACCAAACTATCTGGCCAACATCACCCGCAACAAAACTCCGGGGCTACTAAGTTTACGTCAGTAGGACCGGTGTGCGGTAAAAGTGTGCTTGTCTCTTTTAGGTCCATTTGAGTAAACGTGGGGAACTCCCACACCCTGTTGAGTCTCCAGCCGGGCAAATACGGGTATGTAAATGACGTTAATAAATTGACAATATCGTTAACTATCCATATCATTACCCTTAGATGACCACTCATATACGGAAATACACCAATAGTTTCCTGTGGTTTTCATGTAAGTCGCGTGCCAAATATATATTGTATTATCAACGTTATTATGTTGCATTCGTAACTCTTCCCTGATTGACAATTTACGTATTAACAAAGGTACCTTAACTTTAACGACACTTAGTGGTCTTTATCACTTTAAACAGACACGAACATATGTATAAAATTTCCTCTTAGTAAAAAATTTAGTCAAGATACACATTCATTTAGTGAAATGATTAGACAGTATTATGCCTTAAGTAGCTAACTACATCTATTTCACAACTTCCTATTACATAAATATTTCCTAAAAAAAACAATTAAAAACACAAACCCTATCCTATATTGCACTTTACACCCTATTGCGAAATCCTAATTCTACATTGCATTAACCCCAAGTATCACAAAAAAAAATATTGCACTTACTATCAGATTTTAATATCTTTCACATGGAAAATTCCAATTGGTTTTCCCTGTAGTGACTCCAGTTCATACATGTTATTACCAATTGGCTTTACTATGCGGCATTTTATATATTTTCGACAAAATTTCGAATTTATATTCTTCTTAAAATCTGAAAGTACAAAGTTTTTCCTGTACACCTCTGTACCTGGACTAAAATTTACTACCCGTGCTCTTTTATTGTACCTGTGCGCACTTTTCTCATAAGCATCGGTCAGATTACGCTTGATCTTTTCCCTAATTATCGCCATTCGGTCATTTTGTTCCAAACTATCCATGTAGTGGTCAGACATCGAATGTAGTTTCCTGGCCAGTCTGTAGTCAGCACCGTTGGAGTATATATGATATCCAAAAAGGGCGAAAAAGGGGGTAACACCAGTGGCAGAGTGTACAGAGTTTCTCAACGCGCACTCTATTTCTGGCAGATATAAGTCCCAGTCCCTTTGGTCATCCTGTAAATATGCCCTAATTGCTGCTATTACAGACTGATTGACTCGCTCTGCAGCATTTGACTGAGGAGAATAATATGCCGTTTTCAAGTGTGTAATATTGTATGATTCTACCATTTCATTAAAAATCTTAGAAATAAATTGTTGTCCATTGTCGCTATGAAGAACCTCAGGCACGCCAAACTTTTGAAAAACTTCCTGCACTAAAAATTGAACTACACTTTTCGCCGTGGCCTCTTTCATAGCTTTCAAGAAAACGAATTTCGTGAAGTGGTCTACGACTATGAATATGTATGCGTTTCCTTTCTTAGACCTCGGATATTTACCAAGAAAATCCACATATATCTTCTGAAATGGCCTATCTGTCTGTACCTCATTACCTATAGTCGGCATTGTATATTGGTTAACCGATTTTGTTTCCTTACATGTTTGACAATTCTTTACATATTGCTGGACTTGAATGGCCATTCTTGGCCAATAATACAACCTTTTCAGTTTGTCCAGAGTCTTTCTAACTCCACCGTGTGCTGCGGTAACAGTATCATGAGCTTTCTCTATTAAAACGTGGGTTATATCATGGGGAATCCACAACTTCCAAGCCGATTCACCTAAGTTTTCAAAACTATCAAATTTGGTCTTTTTATATATTTTCCCATTTCTCACACTTAAGTCTGGTACCTTTTCCTGGTTTTCTAAAATATTCTTAGCCAATTGCAAATACTCCTCTGAATCAAAAGCTGTGGTTTCAAAATCAAGAAAGTTCTCATCCGTTATCTCGGCCACTTCAATCGGCATCCTTGAAAGCATATCTGCCACCACGTTTTCAGAACCTTTACGGTGTTCAATGGAAAAATCATAGGCCTGCAGCTGAAGCGACCACCGGGCTAGGCGTCCACTGAGGTCTTTCAGGGACATTAGCCACTTAAGGCTAGCGTGGTCTGTGATGACGGTGAATTTCATCATTTCTACATAAGGCCTGAATCGCTTTATCGCCAGTACTGCTGCAAGACATTCCTTTTCGGTGACAGAATAGTTTCTTTGGCATGCCGAAAGTTTTTGTGAATAAAAGGCTATTGGATTTTCCAGTTCTTTTTCACTTTTCTGAAACAGAACTGCTCCTATTCCATATTCGGAGGCATCGCACTGGATATAGAACGGTTTGCCGAAATCTGGGTGACGTAGCACAGGTGCGGTGGTAAGCGATGTTTTGAGAATTTCGAACGATTCGATTGCATTAGGTGTCATAGAAAACTTTTTACCTTTTTTTAATGTATCCGTTAGGGCGGCTGCAATGGTGGCGAAGTCCTTTATGAAACGCCTATACCATCCTGCTGTTCCTAAAAAGCTTCTTACATCCCTAGGTGATTTTGGTAACGAAATCATTTGTATGGCTTTTACCTTTTCGGGATCTGTTTTAAGCATGCCCCCACCGATTATAAAGCCTAAATATCTTAACTCTTGGAAACAAAACATAGATTTCTTGAGCCCTATAGTTAAATTTGCCTTATTTAAGCACTCTGCTACCTGCCCTAATATTCTTAAATGCGTCGAAAACTCATCCGAAATAATGAGTAAATCGTCCAAATAAATAAATACATTTGGTTTCAATTTTGCCGGTATCACCTTGTCCATCAGACGACACAAACGTTGAGCCGCGTTACATAGACCAAACGGCATTACACGAAATTGATACAGCGGTCGACCTGGAACTGTAAATGCTGTATACGGCTTAGCCTCTTCCTCCAATTCTATTTGCCAAAAGGCATATTTCAGGTCGACACTGCTAATGAAATGTGTTTGATCTATACGACTCAAAATGCCGTCTATGTTCTGCAGTGGATACGCGTCTTTTACAGTGACCGCATTAAGTTTTCGGGCATCAAGACAAAATCTATTTTTGCCTGGCTTTCGGACAACCGTTGTTCTATTAGACCACGGACTGTTACTTTCCTCAATTACCTTCAATTTTAACATTGTATCCAATTCAGCATACACTATGGACTGTACCGCTGGTGAAATCGGGTAGTGCTTGTCTTTTACGGGGTTTGTGCCCTCCAATAGTTTTATTTCATGCCTCTCTAGCCTTGTGCATCCTAATCCGTGTTCTTCAAAAGTTGGAAATTTTCCTATTACCTCGTCCAATTGTTTTTGTTGATCTGGTGATAAGGTGTGTTTATTTAGCTTATGCGGTGCCTGATCATCATGCAATTGGCGGGCCATTTCAACGCTAATCTCTGAACAGAACATTATTTCAGGCGCAATCTTAAATGCCTGCCAAAAGTCAATGCCAAGGTAGAGTTGCTGATCCAACTCGGGGCACAAATAAAAAACTATAGTGTGCTTTTCACCCTTATATTCTACTTCTAATTCGCTTTTGCCTAAAACTCTGAATTGGTGACCTGACGCTGTACTTACGTTGCTAAAAATTTTGACTATATCTTCACCTAGACTATCTATTATATCACGACAATTCTTTCCTAAAAGACTGACTGAAGCCCCTGAGTCCAACAGTCCCTTAAATTTTCTACCTTTAATTAAAACATCGGCATATGGTCTTGGATCCTTCCAAAAATTACAACGTTTTAAAGATTCTGTTATTAATTTGCGCTGTTGTTTTCTCGCAATAAAATCTTTTCTTAATTTCAATATATAATTACGTTTCCTATAATCTGAACTATGTTTCTTTACGTTAATTTTATTTAAACTATTTATGGCTATGTTTGACCCAGCACTTTTCGACTCGATTTTAGGATCTCGATTTTTACAAGATTTAACAGGCATTGCAACATGGTTATCGTAGGTTTCGTTAAAAATACGTTTTCTGACTTGCTCATAATTTTGTTTGCGTAGGTCCAGAGGTAATAAATGTCTGTTGTTTAAAAAATCTATATTCAATTGATCTTCTTCTAATAACTTTTGGGGGCGGTTTCCGTGGACCGAGGCTCCCCCGTTAATGCCGCGCTCCTCTTCGAGTTTTCCCGGTCCTGAATACATTTTGGGCAGTTTGGCGTAATGGTGTTTGGCTTACCACATTTGTAGCAAAAAAGAGACCTTTGCTGCGATCTACAATCTTTAAATAAGTGACCCTTCTGTTGACAATTCCAGCAGGTCAGCTGGTTGTTCACTGCTACCACTTCGCTTAAAAATTGCACTTCATCGCCCTGTTCTGCATTCACTACTGCTTCGTTTACGTATTTGTGGGGCCTCAAAGGTTGTGGTTGTATGTTACGGAAATCTTTTCTCGAAAATGTTCTTTCTGCTTCCAAACATTCCATCCGTAAATGTTCTACAGAGGATACTGCCATCGGGTAAACAATTCTCGCAATACTTTCTTTCACATTTCTCTTAGCGATCTTAATCATTTCACCTTCCGCTACTGGAATTTCTAATTTAGCTCTGAGCAAGTTTAGACCATGAAAATAGTCGTCAATCGACTCCCCAGGCATCTGCTTTCTTTCTACCAGTTCATGCATAAGCTCCCAGTTTGACCTCTGTGTTTTGTAACGATTTAATAACGCCAAGCGTAGAGTACTCCAGTCGGTGATAACCGTAGTCTGCAAAAGTGCCCAGTACCATTGCTGTACAGACCCCGAAACCAAAAGATGAAAATCCCTTAATATCTCCTCCCACGGGATTCTATATTGTCTTTGCATATGTTCTAGCCTAAATACAAATTCTTCAACCGACAGTTGGTCACGCCCACCCTGGTTTCCTTTAAATTCTAGGCCAAACTTATCTACCCTTATCCTCCATCCATCATGATATGGGTTTGGAGCAGGTGGCGGAACATTAAATCTCTGTACCTGCGGAATATTTCTATTTTCACTGACGTTTTCACGAATTTGACCTCTCAATGATAAATTCCTAACGGCTTGTGTCAGTTGACATATGCTTTCATGGACCCCTTTCATTTCCAAACTAATTTTCTCATTAATTAAATCATTCATTGAGCGATCTATACTAGCTTTCATCCCTAACACACTTTCTGTGACCATCGACCTAACTGTTGGTGATACATTATCAATGCCAGAGCGATAATCGACTCCACCCATCCTATTTTTCGGCACCGCACCTTGGCCTCCAGCCGCGACGTTAATCGTCGCCGACCTATCTTCTATTTGAGGAGATTTAGAAGCCATTCTGCCTGATTTATTGCCTTTTCTATACTTTTCTTTAACTTGTGGTGATGACCGGTTCAAATCAAACGAATTATTTCTGTGTCTACCTCTTTTTAATTTATCTAATTTTCTTAAAGATTCCTTTTCTTTATTAATCGCAGAATCAGCCATAAACAATTATTCTCCTATTCACTTAGACAAAAATTTCAGGTTACTGACAATGCAACAGGACATGTACTATACAGATATGTATGTATACAGATTACTAATTACCAAAATACAAATAGATACGTTAATAATAAAACGCAAAACTAAACTCGCAAAAGCGTGAAAACAAAAACACAATTTTTTTTTTTTTTAAGTAATAATAAATAAAAGATAAAAATTACAAAACACTATGGGCCAATTCAAAGTAAACTCTCATATTGTACTATGTCGTATAATTCATATTAATATGACTAGTGACTTTGAACACTTTTGTTAACAAATTATGTATTTAATACAAGAAAGAAGACAAAGAGATGACGCTGTTAAAAATTGTATGTATACAGGAAAGAAGAAAATAGAAAATATTATCTCTGAGAGGTGAGTAGCGAAGAAATTCTCTCTGAGAGACAGTATGGTTAAAAGTATAACATAAACAATTTCTTATACATAGGAAACAAATGTGTAAAGTCTTATTATTTTTTTGTATGGAAATTACTAACAAAAATTTTAAGCATGCATAAAATAATATGAAATAGTACAAATACGACTGATATGCAACCACTTTGAATTGGCCCTATGTATATAAAAACGCAGTTAATACAAAAAAAAGCACGATAACACACAATACAGCTGCAATTCTTGGTATATTATAGAACAATTCACAAATATTTTTCCGAGCTTGGTTCAGATAAAAACAAATGGTATCAGTGTGTGGCTAACATTACCTTATCTAAATTTTCTTTTTTATGTGCCTCGTTAAGAGGTCTTTTATGTGTTTTCTATACAATTAAGACAAAAACCAAGAGTTTTGTGCATATGTGTTTTCAGTAACCAGAGTCTACAAATCTATCTGCAGTATATCAAGTAGCTGCATCAACGTTCAGAACAGCCACGGCCACATATAAATTTATACCCTCTGGTCCCTATACACAGCACTATCCTATAAAGCCTTTGATACTACAGACCTCCAATGTCACATTAGAGCGGCTATCTTAAGACCTTGTAGAAAAAAAATCAATTGAGTCAAATCATGCTCTCAAAATACATCAGACCTCTGACATTCCATTTCAGAGCGGCTATCTCGATTACATGTCTACGTACTCAATTTTAAACGGACTTTATTTTAAAACTATTGCAAGCTTCGACTCTCAATGGGATATTCTCCAACTAACTCCCACGCCATAGTACAAAGCATTATTGAAATTATAAAAGTAAAATTTAAAATTTAAAAACTGCGAGAATTTGAAATCGCACTACAAAACCTATAAAAAAAATAAGTTCTGTGATCTACAAGTTAGTACCTATAGAGTAACATATTTCAAATAATTTCGCCATCCTTAACCCAAATTTTACCCTTTTAGTCTATTGCATTTTCTGTTTTACTGCGTAGTATACTTAGATGACCCATATACTACTTTACTTAAATCATTTTGTTTGGGCGCCATATTGTTACGTGTCGCTATAAGGACGCTGTGTTGTGATGCCAGCCAGCTCACAAGCATCATCAGGGTAGGTTCCAACCCACAACAACAGCCCAGAGACAAGCACAATAAAAAAAAACAAAAAAAAAATGAACCAATATTACCACAAAAAAAACTACCATCAATGGAAAACACATGAAAGAGAGAACAAGGTGACTAAGTTCTCCACTTGCCCACCCAACCTGAGACACTGACAATTCCGCAATAAATTTTCCAATTGTGTCTCCCAAAAATCCACACACACTTTTCCTACTTAAAATACCATTCTTTTACCTGATCTCGCTCGAACAAAAGACTTAACACACAAACATTTTTTTTGTTAAACACTTAATTTAAAATTACATATTTATTTAAAAACAAACTTATCTCTAACAATTGGTTCTTACTACTATTATTATTACTTATCTATATATATATTTCCTATTATCTCTACTATTTCTATATGCTTATTATTTCAACTAATTATAAAATATCGCCCCTTTTGAGCTAAACGTTTTTAAACCAAGCGGTTTCTTGAATAATTAAAATCGAACGTACTTTCGTACAGAATATGTCAATAAAATAAAAAAAAAAAAAAATAACACAAACGAATAAATAAAAAAAAAACTTATTTCAATACACCTAAACTTATTTTAAAACATACAAAATTAAATTCCTTACTTTAATCTATAATAAAGTTTATTGCTATCGCCTAAATATCAAATCAATTTCTCTGTAATAATTCTCACTCGTACACAAAAACAAAAATAAAAATTTCTACCTCCTTATTATTTAAGACAAACCTGTAAAGGATAATCTGAATAAAAAGCTGGTTCACAAATTTCCTTTTTAAATACTACACCCTACCTAAAGGAGCTCACTTAGGTGGTTTATTCGTTCGTTTGTTCAATCAGGACAAAAAAAAACACGTATTATTCGAGCTAAATGTCCTTAACAAATTCCTCTTTCACAAAGATTAGAAATTTTTATACGCGACTAAAAAAACTTTAATTCTATATTTTTAATTATATTTAGGCACTAACAATAAAACTGCGGTTTAATATATTCTTAATCATACACAACATATAACACATACAAAATCAATTAAAAATACTAAGTATATATGCATATAAATTAATAAAAAAAAACTAATTCGCTTTCATTTTCTTAAAACAAATATTCGGTAAATTTGCCGTTCACAACACCGTAAACAAACGGAACGAAAACCGGTCGTCCGTTACTTTCTCCTTTTTTTCCACTTCGGCTCAATATTAAAAATTTACTAATAACCGTTTTACCTTCTATTTCCAGAATTCTTCCCTTGGGGAGTGCACCTACTCTTACGGGCTTGGACAAAGTATTACCCCCACAGGAGCACCAGTGGATATCAATCCTTTACAACTATTTATTGCCACAGCCTGTTAAATATACATACATACATTTTCATATAAAAAAAACTAATGATGTATATTGAAACTTTCACCAAACACTTACTTTAATTAACTTTTTGCACCACTGTCACTAATATTTACTTTGTATATGTAAAAAAAATCCCAAGGCAAATAAATAAATAAAATTGATTTCACTAATTTAATTTAAAAATTTTATTAAAGGTTAAACAATTAAAATTTGGTTTTTCTTATCCACGGCCGTTCACTTAAGCTTTCCAAAATATTCTAAACTTTTCTCTACCTAAAAACTTTCTTCAAGCTTCCCAAGATCACCATCTTTCTTATAATTTCCTAAACTACAAAACTACTATTCCATTTGTCAGGTTTAATTTTCCTAAAAAAAAACAGACATGTCATCAGTGCTATTATTCTGATCATTTTATGAATGAATTCCTGGTTCAAATACAACACTGCCAAATTTACTACATTTACGTGGTTGGCATCTCCACTACTATTCTAGTACTATTCGTGTACGATTTCAACAAGGTACTCTCATCGTGCGGGAATTTTCACCACACCTTTTTTTCTACATGTGTTCTGACATTCACATTAATCAAAAGCACCATTTTTTTAATATGAAGTTTCATAATCAATAGACCTGTTTCTGTCACCTTATTAAACCCTCTTGGAACAATGACATTTATCAATTTCATTACAACACCGACAACACGATTACAATTAACTACATTTACAAAACCAAATAAGCAATCAAACAAATTAAAAACAATTATTCCACCATACCATCACTACTAAACTCAAGCCAACCACATATATTTTACGAAAATCAACAGGCATTACTAAAAACAGCAACTGGTACACCTACAGGACAGAAAAACTTCGCATGCACCCTCAACAAACGCACACAAACTTGAAGACAAACAACAACAAACAAAAAAAACGATTTTGCTGGCAGGGGGTAACATATTTTTGAACACAGTTCATTACAGAACCATGGCATGCTTCCGTAAAACAAACAATGCCTCCTGATTGAGCCATGCCTGCCAATACGAACAACACTCGCGCCGCAAGTACCTCCTGGTACACCCTATGTACCAAACTATCTGGCCAACATCACCCGCAACAAGCAGCCCCATTTGCTAACTAGTTCGAAGAAGTTGCATCCATCTAATCTTTTAAATATGGGTCACACACCAAATATGTATAAAAAATCGCTAAAAATGCAAAAATATTTGAAATTCAAGCTTACTACGATGTTCTTTTGTTTCTCAAGATTGACTTTTGCGAAAATCACCTTTTCGATTATAAACACAAAATCACGATTCACCTTGATTTTTAATTTTTTTTTAAAGTGACTAGTTATTTTAAAATTTTAAGATGAAAATATGTAAATTTTTGGTAAAAAAAAAGACTTGAACTTAGAGGTTACTTGCAAAGTAATAGGCTTGTAACAATTAACTTAAAAAAAATTTAATTATAAGCGTTTTAAGGAAAAAAAAACTAAGTGTGACGCTCAAGATATTTTGTGACGATCAAGAGATTTTGTTGCACGTAAACAAGAAATAATGCCAAATTTAAAGTTTAACGAAAAAAGTTTATTCTTTTACAAAAAGTAAGTAAAAAAAAAACAAAAAATCTTCAAAAAACAAAAATTTTCATACAAAACTAAACATATACATATTCTTTGATGTCTTTAACATAAATAGAAAAAAGGAAGTATTTCTTGAAGAAACTTAGACACATATGTAAATATTTGACGCAAAACAATAACTTAATTTAATTTTTTTCATTTTATGAGTCCATCTAGGTGATAGACACTGAACAATGAATTCTTGAATATCATTAACACCGTGCCATGTGTGTTATAATTATATATTTATATTCCATTCGGCTAATATCGGAAATAATTTTAGAAAGAATATTCCTAAAAAATGGTTACAATTTAATTAAATTTGAATTATAAAATTAAATGAAAGAGTAAATGAACTTAAGCTAAAATGAAAAATGGTTCACATTAAAATTTAATATATAGAAAAAGTTCGAATAAAATATAAATATATAATTATAACACACATGGCACGGTGTTAATGACATTCAAGAATTCATTGTTCATTGTCTATCACCTAGATGGACTTATAAAATGAAAATGTAAATACAACCTTGTTTTCAATAATTCCAGCCAAAGGATGGATATTGAAAGCATCACGAAAATGTATTACGAATATAGAAGAATATGAACATGTTGAATTATGAATTGTCATTTGATAGGTGAAATTAAATATTCAACAAAATATGAAAATTAATACTAACAACTTCTCTGTCCAATGAGTCATATATGACTCACGAGAGCGTATTGGAATAAGTTCATGAGTCATATGTGACTCATTTCTATATACAACTAATACGCACACCAATATATGTATTTGACAATTATCAGATGTCAATTAATTATTAGCGCGCCAAAACTCTTAGCCAGCTACGTGCACTATATGATGACACCCTTAAAAAAAGTTTAGATATGATTGAAGAGAAAAGTGTCTCGGATAATGTAGCAAGGAATAATATATTTGCCGTAAATGCTGCCAATGACATCGTAATGAGGGGCAATAATGAGAGTAAATGTGCTAATGACGTCACAATTGCAGACGAAAATAGTGGTGAAAAAGAAAAAAACATTCCACATTAGCTGCTGCTGCCGCATCTGCCGTACCTGCTGCAACTGCGTACCTTGTACATCCCGCCATACCTTGTACATCAATTGGGGGCCATTTGGCCGTTATTTTGTTCCATACATAATTGAAGCATACAAATATTATCATTATAGAAATAAATGATAATAATTTCATAATAATTTTATTCAAAATCAACATAGTCCCTTAAAATTAAACCACCCATTATAACTTTGGTATGCTAGTAAAATGTTTTCGTAAATTTAGTCTTTCAATGAAAGTGGCCGTTAAAATACGCGTGTCAATAAAGTTTCTGCTAATAAACATAACTTAGATATTTCAATATAGTCCTTTAGTATTCCAAAATCTTTATTCATAGAGAATTTACATGAATTTAAGAGGAAGAAAGTGAATTTAAGGTTAAATTTTAAGGGCCACAGGGTGATTTAAAATATACATTCTCTGCATTTTTCTAAAACGGGAAATTTATTAGTAAGATTTTGATTTTTAAACTTCTATAACATTTTGCTTTTAAAAGATTTTCAAACGAAATAAGTTTTGTATAATTTTAAAATTTGTTAGCCATAAATACATGAAAATAAATTGTTTATAATGTTGAGATAATTTTTTTTTACTTAGGTCAAAATTTTCCTAAATTCCCATTTTTAATAGAGCATAACTTCAGGAGAACATAAGCATAAGTTGTTAGCATGCCATCTAGTAGTTGCTAGTAGAGTCATCTATCTTATCATCTTTATCTTATACTAGCCAAACCCGGCGCGCGTTGCTACGCCCCTTAATGAATCGAAATGCATTCTGAATTTAATTGAATATCAAGTGCAAAAACCTAAAAATTATAATTTTTTTATGGGCGTGGCCCTGCCCACTTTTCTAATCACGAAATTGTAAAGTCATAACAGCTCAATATGTGTGCAAAGTTTCAGAATAATCGGTCCAGTGAAAGTACCTCAAAATAATACCTTTTTTTATGGGCGTGGCACTGCCCACTTTTCTAATAACGAAATTATTTAGTCATGACAGCTCGATATGTGTGCAAAGTTTCAGAAAAATCGGTCCAGTGTAAGTACCTCAAAATGATACCTTTTTTTATGGGCGTGGCACTGCCCACTTTTCTAAATACGAAACTGTATAGTCATGACAACTCAATATGTGTGCAAAGTTTCAGAAAAATCGGTCCAGTGCAAGTACCCCAAAATGATACCTATTTTTTAATGGGCGTGGCACTGCCACTTTTCTAATGACGAAAGTGTAAAATCATGACAGCTCAGTATTTTCGCAAAGTTTTAGAAAATTCGGTCCAGTGCAAGTAGCTAAAACTGATAACTAATTTTTTATGGGCGTGACCCCGCCCACTTTTTCAATCACGAAATTATAAAGCCATGACATCTCAATATGTGTGCAAAGTTTCAGAAAAATCGGTCCAGTGCAAGTACCTCAAAATTAAAACTTTTTTAGGGGCGTGGCCCCGCCCACTTTTCTTATCACGAAATTATTTAGTCATGACAGCTCGATATGTGTGCAAAGTTTCAGAAAAATCGGTCAAGTGCAAGTAGCTAAAACTGATAACTAATTTTTTATGGGCGTGGCTGCGCCCACTTTTTTTTACCCATAAACACTCCCTGGTATGTGTACAACAACTTACCCAAGTTTGAGCCCGATCGGTTTTACAGTTTCGGAGTCTATAGCTAACACACACACACACACACACACACACACAGAGTTTCACTTTTATATATATAGATTTAGCTACAGTATAATAAATGGCGCAGTGTAAGATGAATAAATGCTAATATATATGACTAATATATTTTTATAAAAATTTAAAGAAAAAAGTGTGCGTGGCACATCTATTTTCCGTTATAACGAAGACTTTAACCAAAAAACCATGTTTGCAAAATTTCAGAATCGTACATATAGTTTTGTCAGTTTTATTACGTTTTAAATTTAAAATTTATAAATTTTATAAATTTTTTAAATGTATAAATTTTCGAACATTTTTATCTATAACTCTTTTCCTAATTCATAGATTTAAGCGATTTTCAGGGAAAAATATTCTTTTGACTCGATAAATATATATTCGAAGTTTCATGACTACGTTTATGCGTCTGGACACAATTCAAAAGTGAAAGTGGGCGTTATAGTAGGCGTGTCAAAGTTGTTTTTGCTAATGAGTACAACTAAGGTGTTTCAATATAGTCCTTTATTATTCCAAAATCTTTATTAATAGAGAAATTATATGAATTTTAGGTAAAACGTTATATGGGAGGTGGGCGTAAAAGTGGGCGTGGCACCTTAATTTTTTGACATAGTAATGAAATTGCCTAGGGGAATAGTCGTAGCAAAATTTATTATCATACCTCTAATTTTAGCGGTTTTATGAGCTTTTAAATTTCATTAACGGTAGATAACGTGAAAAGTGGGCGTTATAGTAGGCGTGTCAAAGTTATTTTTGCGAATGAGTACAACTGAGGTGTTTAAATATAGGTCTTTATTCCAAAATCTTTATTAATAGAGAAATTATATGAATTTTAGTTAAAACGTTATATGGGAGGTTGGCGTAAAAGTGGGCGTGGCACATTGATTTGCCGTTACAAGAAAGCTTGTCACCAAAAAGCAAAGTGTGCAAAATTTCAGAGTCGTACATCCAATTTTGTTGCTTTTATGACGTTTTTGTTTTTAAATATACCGAAAAATACACTGTGCGGTATAAATTTTCGTACATTTTGATCGATAACTCCTCTCCTAATGCATAGAAATATATATTCGAAGTTTCATGAGTCTACGTTAAGGCGTTTGGACACAATTCCATTTTATTCGATGTTCGAAGGACACGGTTTTTTCGACCTACTCTTGCTTTTCGAGCTATAACTCTCTTCCTAATATTCCTTGTCTATAAGAAAGATTCTGGAAAAATTTGAGCCCCCTAGCTTTTTCGGTGCGACCTCTATCGTGCTTTCAACAGACGGACGGACATAGCTAGATCGTCATAAAATCAAACCCCGATTTAGAATATATATACTTTATGGGGTCTAAAATGGATATTTCGATGTGTTACAAACGGAATGACAAAATGAATATACCCCCACCATTTTTTTGGTGGCGGGTATAAAAATGGTTCACATTAAAATTTAATATATATATATAATATATATATCGGCTGAGAAAATTTTGTTATTCTAAACACAGCTTATGTTAGGTCACTTAGGTTATTTAGAATTGTAAAAATCTGAAACCAAACAACCTATCAGCAGTACTAATTAGTATAAATAAATAACAATTTATTTATACATATGAATATTATATACATTAAATAATAATATTTATAGTTTCTTTTACTGGTTTAAGCAAAAAAAAAAGTACTTAATGTTTGTTTATGTTACACTATGCAACAAAATTAAACTTTGACAAAAACTGTCAAAATTTAAATTCTATGGATAAAAATTTTTAAAATCAGTTATAAGTATAAGAGAAATTTGTCAAATAAGCCTTCAATAAACCTAAAATATTTTTTATACGGCCCTTAGTTGATTGAGAATGGAATTTATTTTTAAATAATCCTAAATTAATTCGTAAATACTATGACAAATGGAAAATAAAAGTCAATGACGATAAAACTCAAGCAATTATATTTCCATTCAACAAATCGCGAAAACGCTTTTCTACTAGATATTTATCGTCTAGGGGATCAATTATTCCATTGAGGGACGAAATTAAATATTTAGGAGTTATCCTTAACAAAAAACTTTTATTTAAACAGCATGTTAATTACATTTGTGAGAAGGCAATTAAATGTAGCCGTGCCTTATACCCCTTAATTGGCCGAAGATATAAACTTAATATAAAGAACAAGGTACTTATTTACAAAATGTGTATTCGACCGATTATGACCTATGGTTGTCAAATCTGGTCCAAAAAGGCTGCTAAAACGCATACAAAAAAATTGCAAACCATTCAAAATAAAAACTTGAAAATAATACAATATCTACTTTTTAGATATGCAACTTATCTTCTACATAGAAACTTTAACTTTAAAATTTTTAATTCATTGACAAGGGAACTGAGGCTGTCATTTAATGAAAAATGCAGAAGGTCAAATTTTGAAATAATAAGAAATTTGCTGAACAACCTCTGAGGGTCTTTTGTTTAAAAGACACATTTCAGTGATTCTTTTAAAATCTCTTATGACTTCTAAGTTAATACGAGGTTTTTTATGAACAACTTTTCCTTTAAACTGAGATATTTCTTTATTTAGTTAATTAGATGTTAATTGTTGTAATACTATATGTAAATTCGCATAACTCTGTTAACGATATTAAGAAAATTAATAAGTTTTAATAAATAAATTAAATAAAAAAAACAAGTAAGAGTGTTATATTCGGCCGTGCCGAATCTGATAATATCCTTCACAATCATGTACATAGGTATAATCTCACATCGTAGCTTAACCTATATTTCATTTTATACCCTTTTTTCTTTATTATTTCCGACGCCATCCTCGATTTTGAATTTTTACGTAGTTAAGTGTTTTCAACTAGTCAAGCCCTTTAATTTGATACCCATATTGATGGAGTTAAAAAAAATTTATCCGCCATTTTGTTTTAGACGCCATCTTGGATTTTATATTTTAGAATAATTGACTGTATTCTACTGGTCAAGCTCTTTAATTTGATACAAACGTTGAGGGGTTAAAATACCAGATTTGGCTCATATATAAATTTATTGTCCGCCATTTTATAGTGGCGGCCAACATAAATTTAAAGTTTTTTATGGTGTTTTTATTGTGCTAGTCAAGTCCTTTCAGATGATACCAATATTGACTCTCTCGGTTGTCTAGAAGCTGAAAAAAATTGATTTTCGCTTGTAAGTTTTTAGATTATATATTAAAAAAAAATTTTTTTGCCTATAACTTTACCGATAAGAGCCCGATTTATCAAAAATGTTACACTAATATCTCTAGAGGCATGTTATATCTAAAAATAGTAGCAAAGGTACCTATAAATTATTCTATGACTCAACAATTTTAATTTTGGTGGTAAAAATATTGGAAAAAACAGGCAGTTTTTTGCTCATATCTCAGAAAGTTATAGGGCGGTTGTGCTGAATTTCAATAGCGATTCATTCCCGAATATTTCCAAAAGATTGATACCATACACAGATCTGAGGAACATATGGTTGCTTCTAAAAGTTGATTTCAACCAACACACGGACAGACGGTCAGGGCTTAATCGACTCTTCTATTCATAAGCTTTCAGAAAATATATACTTTATGGGGTCGGAAATGAAAATTATAAAAAAATATGTAATACAGTCGGATTTGGTTAAGCTGCCGCCGTTTAATTGAAGGAATCACTTAACTAAAATTAAATATTTTTACTATTATTTAAAAAAAAATGAGTTCGCTTAAGGAAAATCAGTTTTACAGCTTTTATGTTTTTAAAGCTACAAACTTCAATAAAGCAAACACTGCTTAGTAGAAAAAAATTTCTAATTTGTTGCACTATAGTGCAACATTTTCTATTATATTGTTTTAAAACAATATAAAAAGTAGACAATCTATTTAACCAAAAAAAAATAAATCCTTCAATTATCAATTTCCCTTACCCGAATCCGACTGTATATGTGTAATGTTTGTATGTATGATGTTTGTGCACCGCGGTACACAAACATCATAGAGCGTGTTTACATGAAGGGACATGTCCCAGAATGCTATAAAAATGCAAATAGTTTACCAAATAAAGGAAGACGAAAAGAGTGGGTAAAACCATGGAGGTTAGAGCAAGAGTTACGCGGCTTATGTTATTTCTAATGAATGAGCTTTCATTGGATATTTAATATTTTTTTTTTTTGGCAAATTCCATAAAATATCAGTCTGGTAACAACGGTCATACATAACATGACAAGAGAACGAAAGATGTAAAAGAGAAACGTCAAATTTGTCCCCTCAAATCCACAAAACGTGCGACAATTGCTACCCCGTACTCAACGCCGCACCCCTCACCAACAAACTCGTGTCGCAGGGGACATGTCCCTTCATTTAAATACGCTCTTACAAACATTACACGTATACAGTCGGATTCGGGTAAGGGAAATTAATAATTAAAGGATTTATTTTTTGTCTTATGCAAGATTTTTATTAATAAAAAAAACTTTGGATACATTGAAATCATTTTGGTTAATTAGATTGTCTACTTTTTATATTGTTTTAAAACAAAATAAAATAATGCACTACAGTGCAACAAATTACACTGCTCTACAAAAAAAAAATTGTCTTACCGTTAATTAAAACTATGTCAACTATATGGATTTTGATGCGCTGAACTCAAATCCGTTGTCGGGTTTTTTCCATCAGATCGTGATTTTTTATGGGCGTGGCAAAATTTTCCCCTAAATTAGTCAGGTACGGAGACATATTTCACCCTAACTCGAGAACCAGTCATCTGGTTTTCAAAAACAAAAGATGTGAAACAAAATTATATTTATTTTAGTCGAATAAAATTTTTCTCTATCTCTTATAGTTTTGGAATTATTCAAAAATTAATGGAGAAAAACAATTTTTTTCCTCAAAAATTTTTAATATTTTTCAATTTAAAAATGGAATTAAAAAAAAAAATATAAAAGAAATATTCACCATTTTGCACTTTTTTCTGAGAGCTACTTATCTTAAAAATAAAAAAGCCATAAACCATAAAAATCGGTTACAAAATGTATATTTTATTGTCAATTTACCGCAGGTACCCAATATTGCAATGCAACCAGCCGTACATATGATGTATGTAACATTTCGTTAGGTGAGCAGGTAATGGAACTAAAGTATAACGGTATTTTGCATAGTTCTGAGAATTAAAATATTATAACATTATTTTTCAATTACCTGTGATTTCAAATTAAGAACATTAGGGTAGATTCTAGTATTTATTGTATGTATAGAAGCTGATGGACAATAAGTGAGTCACTTTTAATTTGAATATCGTGAGGTTAAAATCGGCAACAGTAAATAGATCTTATAGTGTACTTTGTCATTGTGTAAAGAAATAAAGCAATTAAAGAATCCACAAACACTTTAATATTACAAAATGTCAAGGATTTGTAACAAATCTCCAAATTTATTTTGTTACGTATGTGGCGATCTAACTTTAAGTTCTCAACGGGAGACAATATCTTCCAAGATTAAAAATGCTTATCGCCGTTATTTTGGGTTTCCTATCGATGATAGAGATAAAAATTGGCTGCCATAAATATGTTGTAGTAGCTGTGCAAGTTCTTTAAGAGGTTGTTTAAAAGGAAGCCATAAGTCTTTGCCGTTTATGAAGCCAGCGATTTGGAGTGAACCACAAAATCATCAAAAAGATTACTACTTTTGCCATACTAAAACACGTGTCTATGAAAAAAACCAAAAATAAAGTTATATATCCAAATACTTCATGCGTCAAACGACCAGTTTACAAGTACATATATTTTTACCTCCATTGCCTCCTACAGACGATGAAAGAGATGGGCTTTCTGCAACAACTGAATCCACTTACGCCTGCATGAGTGTTTCTTCGCATTTATTTGGAAGTCGAACGAGTAAACCTTATTTTCCGAATTAAACTGATATGAATAACATAGTTCGTAAATTATGGCTTTGAAAAAAAAAACAAGTCTGAGCTTCTTGCATCCCAATTAAAAGAATGGAATTTGGTGCAAAAGGACGTTAACGTCTCGTACTTTCGAAATAGAGAACAACCTTTTTTGAGTTATTTCAGCAGAGAGAAAGGTTTGGTATTTTGTGAAAATGCTGATGGACTGTTGCAACAACTGTGTTTCATTCATAAATCTGAGGATTGGCGACTTTTGTTGATTTATCCAAGACAAGTTTGAAAGCCGTTTTACTTCACAATGGCAACAAATTTCCATCGGTCCCACTCGCGTATGCAATAAATATGAAGGAAAACTATTGTAGCATGAAGATAATACTACAAAAAATTTAATATTCACATTACTCATGGAACGTATGTGCAGATTTATAATTCGTAGCAATGTTAAATAGATTGAAAAGTGGATATACTAAGTTTTGTTGCTTCTTATGTGAATGGGATAGGAGAAAAAAATGTAGCAGAAGAGCCATTAAATCAAAAAGAACAAACTCTCATGCCTCCTCTTCATATACAGCTAGGCCTAATGATAAATTTTGTCAAAGCAATGAACAAGAACGGTGAAGGCTTTCTATACATTAAGAGGAAATTTCCTAGAATCAGAGATGGTAAAGTAAAAAAGGCATATTTGTAGGTCCACAAATACGACAGCTTATGAAGGACGAGGGTTTTAGAACGAAATTGAATAATGTGGAAGAAAGAGTATGGACAGCTGAAGCTGCTTTTTTATTTTAACAATAGGTTCGTTCGAGTACTTTTACTGCACTTTGTAGTAAATGAGTAATTATTTAGTAAATTGAAAATTTTACTCCCAAAAAGAGAATTTGTTCAAAAAAGTACTCGAACAAACATTTGTAAAAATTCGTAAGATTGAAGCAACAGCTGATGGCAAATAAATAAAGTTTAATGGAAACTATGTACATACACATGTGCAAATATGTATTTAAGTATGTATACCTGCGCCAGATTCAGGCAGTTCCATTCTTTCATCTGTAGACATTGTTAACTAACTTTATTTCACAAACAATTCAAATTTAATAATATTTTGCACTTTGGTTTGGATTTTCCTTTTTTTAATATTTTTTCACAAATTGTATACGTTTTGTTTGCTTACTTTTGTTTGTTTACCTTTTGAATCATATGTTTTTTGGTTTTGCTAAATCTTACAGCAAGAAATTTCTGTTGTAAAAATTTGCAAATACTCAGTCAAGAACTGTCACTTTTCGCTCTCTATTTGTGCTCTCATTTACTACAAATTTGTGTAAACGAACGCAATTTCGTAAAATGCAGTAAAAATTTGTACAAATTCGTACAAATTTGTGAGTTCTCGAACGAACCTAATGTTTCCTTAATAAAAATTAATAATTATAACAAATTATTATAATTATTAACAAAAATTTTGTGTTATTTAAAATAAAAAAATATAGAGGCTGTAAATATTTAAATCTTTTATTGTAATTTGAAGTTATCTACGGGTGGCGACAGGGTGGGTGCTTTAAGCGAGGCGTTGCTACAAAATTACAATCAGGAAAATTTTTTTGCTTGCATTTGTTTTTGTTGTACGAAAATAGATAGAAGTGAATAGTTGCCATTAATTGTTGCTACAAGGCGCTTTAGTGCGCCCACTCTGCGCCCACGTTGTTTGCTGCATTACACATATTTGGCCAATATTAGGTACCTGCGGTAAATTGACAATAAAATGTAAGTTTTTTAACTGATTTTTATGGTTAATGGCTTTTTTTATTTCTTAGATAAGTGGCTCTCAGAAAAAATGTTATATATTAGGTTCGTCGAGAACTCACAAATTTGTACAAATTTTTACTGCATTTTACGAAATTGCGTTCGTTTACACAAATTTGTAGTAAATGAGAGCACAAATAGAGAGCGAAAAGTGACAGTTCTTGACTGAGTATTTGCAAATTTTTACTACAGAAATTTCTTGCAGTAAGATTTAGCAAAACCAAAAAACATATGATTCAAAAGGTAAACAAACAAAAGTAAGCGAACAAAAAGTATACAATTTGTGAAAAAAATATTAAAAAAAGGAAAATCCAAACATAAGTGTAAAATATTATTAAATTAAAATTGTTTGTGAAATAAAGTTAGTTAACAATGTCTACAGATGAAAGAATGTAACTGCCTGAATCTGTCGCAGGTATACATACTTAAATACATATTTGCACATACATATGTATGTACATAGTTCCCATTAAACAACACAATATTTATTTAATTAATTTTTAAAAAATAATTAAAATATATATAATAAATATAAAACAAAAAAAAAATTAAAAAAAATAATAACAAAAATATAAATAATATATTAAATAAAAAATAAAAAATTATAAAAAAAATAAAAAAAAATTTTTTTTTTGGCTCATCTGGGATTCGATGCAACGTTTTCTCTAACCAGTATACACGTTTGTATGTATGTATGTTGTTGTTGTAATGTTGTTTTTGTGAAAAAATACCTCACCCGGGTCCAAGCGATGTCGGGGGGCTTTAAAAACTTGATTTCAACATACACACGGACAGACTGACAGACTCCCCTATTCATAAGCTTCCAGAAAATATATACTTTATGGGGTCGGAAATGAAAATTGTAGAAATTTCACACGGAATGACAAACCTATATATAATCTTTTTCACTGGGCCAATTCAAAGTAGACTCTCATATTGTACTATGTCATATAATTCATATTAATATGACTAGTGACTTTGAACACCTTTTGTTAACAAATTATGTATTTAATACAAGAAAGAAGACAAAGAGATGACGCTGTTAAAAATTTTATGTATACAGGAAAGAAGAAAATAGTAAATATTCTCTCTGAGAGGTGAAAAGCGAAGAAATTCTCTCTGAGAGACAGTATGGTTAAAAGTATAACATAAACAATTTCTTATACATAGGAAACAAATGTGTAAAGTCATATTATTTTTTTTGTATGGAAATTACTAACAAAAATGTTATGCATGCATAAAATAATATGAAATAGCACAAATATGACTGATATGCAACCACTTTGAATTGGCCCACTTTGTAGGGTATAATAACACATAAATTCATATTAAATACATAAAATATAATAAGGCCTGAGGCAAAATTACAGCATTCGATCACAATCGAAATTTTACTCGAACGATCGAGTTCGCTGTGCTTAAGGTATAGAGAATCTAATAAGAATTTTCAAATTTCGATCACGTTCGAATGCCGTAATTTGCCCCCTGTTAATGTAAATGCGAACTAACATTTTTGTTCCTATTTAATATTGGAAAAAAAAACAAATAAATTTAAAAATTTGTTTTCAAAATAAAATGTTCACTTGCATTTACATAAACAGGCTCGTAATCTTAAAAAAATATCTTACAATTTATTTATTCATTTGAAATGTAATGGTAATCTTTGAAGCAATTTCTCGATCCATTGGGAATGCACAGGAAAATATTGCATTTTGAACACTTATATCTAGTTTGTCCTTTACATCCTGTGACTTTGCATCTACCTTTATCCGTTATGTGTTCTGGCCAATTCTGATTTCCATCATATCGAACAGAAATTGATGGTGTAGCTTTAAGTTTTTTATCGGAGGCCGTTGGGCTGATGGGAATATACTCATTTTGGCATAATGTGGGGCGTCCACGCTTACGAGGACATGCTTGATGATTGGACCAAGCTAAAAGACCATTTGCAATATCGTTACGAAAGCTCAGTAAGTCCATGTGCATATTTTTAAGGTTATTATTTTCGTGATCCATTCTATATTCTAACCACGAGTTACATACAACTAAATCAACGAAATGGTTAAAAATCTTAAGAGTCCACTTCCCAGATCTAATTGAAATTCTATATAAAGAAAGAAGAAAATCCATTTTGTCTACTCCTTCCATATTGATGATGTACTCTGATACAATGTTGGGTTGTGTAATTTTAAAACTTTTCTTTTTTTCGGCGCAAAATCGAGACACTTTGTTGACGGCCTCATGGCCATGAATTGATTACAGAAGTTGCACAATACCTCCATCAAGCCATCTAAGAAGAAAAATATTATTCGATCTTTCTATACGGAAATCAAAAGATCCACGGCCTTCCTTTTTCAAATCCTTTTCGGATTTAAAATCAACTTTGCCGAATCTATTACCTCTTATAGTACCTGTAGCCCAAATTCCTTTTTGGCGTAAACATAATACCAAATTAAGAGTAGTAACATAATTATCAAAATATCAAACGCAAAATGATTTTATTTTCATTGTGTGTACAATGTTTACCCACAACTTATGTTTATATCCATATGGATGCATACAATGTTTAAAAAATCCTCAGAGCCTTTTATTGTTTTAAAACAAAAAATTATAAATGCAAAATATGAAAATAAACACTTGTCTTTATGATTGATATGTTTTAGAAAAAAAATTGGTTTTATATGTACATAAGTATATAAATATGTACATAATAGAAAAAACCTTTCTTTACAAGAAAAAAAAAGGTTTTTTTTATTTTTTCTGAGTTTTATTTATTTTTTATTTATTTATTTAAATTTCGGCAACCAAGCCTCTAGGCCATAATTGGCTACAAACTTCTACTAAAAAAAAAAAAAAAATTACAATGCTTTTTACAACAAACACAAATTTTTTTATGAAAATTGTTCACAAGACCTTAAAAAACAATTAATTGTCAAAAGGAAAATTATTTCATTTATTTAGAGATTGCTAGAAGCCTCCAAAGTTGACTGTATCCATATGGATACAATGTAGCGAAAGGGTTAGAATGTGAGAGGAATGAAAAACGGCGAATTTTAAAAATAAAATTTGTATTGCAAACGAATTAAAAAAAAAATATTTATTTTATTTGCGAAAAGAATGAAAAAACATGAAAATCCTAAATAGAATTTGTCTCGCAACTTTTATCTTTTTTAATTCAGAGCATAATTCAAACGAGAGAAAAAAATTAAATTTCATTCGCAAACATAATTTTTTGCATACTATGATTTGCATTTAATTATGCTTGTAAAGTAATTTGTTATAACGATGTATATTTATTTAAAGATAATTTTGGATTTGTTTTATTAAAGTTAAATATATTTTTCGCAAAATTTCGTTATTGTAACAAACTTTTTTTTTGCTCAACATTGCATTTTCTACCTTGTTAGTCTTAAACTCTTAACCAGTACATGGATGATCGAATTCTGTTGTAGTCAGGAAGGTTTTCGACAGGACCAACAGCTGCAACTGCAGGGCATCTATCATAGATATATTTCATGGCAACATCACGTACGTTTTGCACATCAACGGCATCGATACGTTGTTCAAGTTCATGCAAAGGAATGCGACGGTTATAACAGAGCATTTGACGGCCAATGTCTTCACAGATAGGAGTGGTGCCATCGAGTTGCAGCAGCATGTTGGTCTTTAACAAGTTCTTAGCACGTTCAACTTCAGCTTCCGTAACCATAGTGCACAAACGCATCCATTCGGTTTGAATGTTAAAAAGCATATTTTCACATTCCAAAGGGTCACAAACGAAGTAAATGCCCCACAAACCGGTGTCCTTGTAGCAGGTGTTAAAAGATTGGAAACTATGGCACAGATCTAGAAAAAAAAACATTAATTTCTTTCAACATATATAATAATAAACTAATAACATACTATCTTCAGCACTAGCACGAGCCAAGTTAGAGGCGTTGTTTATTCCACCTCCTTGAGAGCGATCCCATGCTCCAATGAGAGTGTTAGCCACCATCAAAGGAATGTTATCTTGATCGGTCCAACCACAACCTTCAACAGCTATGGCAATATGGGCCAAAGGCAAAGAATCATCGCGTACACGGACTTCAGAGCCGGTAAAACGGCAAGGAGAAACTTCTGGTGGCTTACCATCGTAAGTGTTTTCCAATTTACCCAAATGTTGCTCAGCCAATTTTACCAATTCATTGTGCTTCACACCACCGGCGCCAGCTAAAATAATGCGAGCTGCCTTATAGTGGGTGCTAATATAGTTTTGTAAATCAGCTTTGCCAATAGACCTAAAAACGATTTATAAATTATTTATATCAAGCTAATTGTGAAACAACATACTTAATGTTCTTAGTGGGTCCCAAAATAGTTTGACCCAAAGGAGTACCTTGATAGGCAGTGGCGTGCAAATGATCGAAGACAACTTCTTGCAAATTGCTTTCAACTTCTTGCATCTCACGCAAAATTACTGATCGTTCGCGTTCAATTTCTGACTCTCCTAATTTAGAATTTTGAATTATATCAGCCAAGATTTCAACTGCCTTGGATACATCTTTCGACAAGCATTTGGCATAGAAAACAGTTTGTTCACGGGATGTGTACGCATTCAAGTGAGCACCCATGTTTTCAACTTCCAACTCCAAATCAGTCTGGGAACGCTTGGAAGTGCCCTGCGAAACATAAAAATTATTAAAATCGAAATACAAATCATTTATATGGGCAAAACGAAATATGTACCTTAAACGCCATGTGTTCTAAAAAGTGGGCAACACCATTGTTTTGTGAAGTCTCAGAACGAGAACCAGCATCGATCCATAGACCCACTGTGGCAGTAGAAGCACCCGAATCTTCACTGGCCACACGCAAACTATTATCCAAAGTAGTAACCTGAGTAGCAGGGATGTTGACGAGGGTCTTTTTTAAGCTAGCGGCATCGGAAGCCTTAAAGCGCTGTAAATTAAAGCATTTACATACATATATAGGTATTAAGCTTGTCACCTTTAACTTAACCAAATTTTGTGTGATCATTATATTTATATGCATTTTTCTACATGTAAGAAATTATTATTTAATAATACTTATGATCATTACTTTTTTTTCTTTTAAATTCAATGCAAATTATAGTTTTTTTTCAATATTACTTCACTTTTTTATTACGTAATTTTAGTCTCCTTGTAATATGGTGTCGTAATATTTTTGTGATCAAAATCAAATACCTTTAAAACATTAAATCCTTGGGAGAGTTGACGCAAATTTTGCGAAATGCTTAGCACACGCATAGCCATTGTGTAAGGATTTATGTTTAATATTTAAAGATTATAAATAAATAACAATTGCAAAACACTCTCAAAAAAAAAGGCAAACTGAAGGAAGTTTAAAAGAAAATTTTATTTTGCGTAGTCATCGCAAAACCAGAGGTCCGCCGACATTATTTTTAAATTTGAGCCGCCGTTGGTTTTTTTTCAGCGATTTGAAAAAATAATATATATTGCTGCACACATGGTGTAATTACATAAGGTTATTAGCGAAAAGGAGACCACTTTTTGTCTCTCTTTTTTCAATATGGAGTTTAACAATTCTTGGCACTGAAATCTTTTTTTTATATATAAAGTTTGACAAACAGTGGCACACAAAAAAATAATCAGCTGGGCTTGCACCGCCACCTGTATAGGTGTACAATATGAATATCTTTGAAGAAAAACAAAATTTTACTACATCCAATGCGCATTTAACCAGGTGACTTAAAAAAATTACTTTTAGTCAAGGTATATTTAATAGAGAGGTCTATTTAAGAGAGGAAAATTTAGAGTGCTTTTTAAAAAAATAATTTCACTTTCGGGTTAAATTTTTTACGTATATAACGCAAAAACAAATATATAATAAATTAAAATAAAAAACTGAAAAGTTTTATATATATGAGTATAAAAAGTTATATGTAGTTTTCTAGTTTTTTTATATATATTGTAAAAAACATATACGAGAAGAAATTAAAAATACAACACTGAAAAGTTTTATATATATGAATGTACAGGGTGGACCAAAAGTCGCGCCTGCGTGTAAAAATTTAATAACTTTTTTGTTTATTATTATATTTTATTAAACTTTTTTTTTAATTATAATATTATCTTTGTATGACCTAAATTTTAATTATGAAAAATAATGTCAGAGAGATGACCACCATTTTCATCGATGCACAATTGGGCTCTTAAACAGGCGTTTTGCATAACTGCACGCAAGGTTTCAGGCTCTATTGCCCTGATCTCAGCTTAAATGTTGTTCTTTAGCTGCTCTATAGTTTGAGGCTTGTTTACATACACTCGTTCTTTAAGATAACCCCATAGAAAATAATCAGGGGCAGTTAAATCCGGTGAACGTGCTGGCCAATTAAATTCTGAATTTTTCGAGATAATTCGGTCGTCAAAAATTTCATTTAAAAGCGTAATTGTGGCACGGCCCGTGTGTGCTGTTGCTCCATCCTGCTGAAACCACTTGTTGGCTGCCTCAGGGCGTACAAAATTATTAAGCATAGCGCGATATCTGTCCCCAGTTGTCCAGAACGTCTTCGCGTTGAAGTTCCTGAATATTCTGCAACACTGACCCGTACACGATCAATGTTCACTTGATTCTGTATTATTGTTGGTCTTCCTGATCGTGGCAAATCTGACACTGCACCTTGTTGTCGGAACCGTGCAATTAAACGATTAATTGTGGTTTGGTTAGGTGCATTTCTGGTGTTGAAATAATTTCGATATGCTCGTTGCGTCAGTAAAGTTGAGCGCCCATTGGAAAAGTAAAATTCTACCACTTTCGTTCGTTGCTCAGTCGTTAAATTTTGCATGGTGGTGTAACACGAATCGATAA
Organism: Phyto melanocephala; assembly: GCA_941918925.1. Taxonomy (NCBI): domain Eukaryota; kingdom Metazoa; phylum Arthropoda; class Insecta; order Diptera; family Rhinophoridae; genus Phyto; species Phyto melanocephala. Next base: position 88,828,970 of record OW799233.1, on the reverse strand, counting down.
ATAAAAACTGAAAAAAAAATAAAAAATATTAATAAACAAAAAAGTTATTCAATTTTTACACGCAGGCGTGACTTTTGGTCCACCCTGTATAAGCTTATATGCATGGTGTAGTTGTTGATAGCGTAAAGGAGAGCAATTGTTGTCTCTGTTTTTTTGTATGTAGTTTGACAATTCTTGGCACTGAAATTTCTTTTTGTATATAGAGTTTGACTAACATTGGCTGACAAAAAATAACACTGCTCAGCAGCAAAATCCTCCATTTAATAAAACTATGTGGACTATATGGATTTTGACGCGCTGAACTCAAATCCGTTGTCGGTTTTTTTCCATCAGATCAGGATTTTTTTTTATGGGCGTGGCAAATTTTTCCCCCTAAATTAGTTAGGTGCGGACACATATTTGATCCTAACTCGAGAACCATTCATCCGATTTTCAAAAATAAAACACAAAAAAATGTGTAACAAAATTGTATTTATCAGTGGAATACAATTTTTCTCTATCTCTTATCGTTTTAGAGTTATTTAGAAATTAATGGAGAAAAAAAATTTTTTTTCGTGCAAAATTCGTAATATTGTTCAATTTAAAAATGGAATTAAAAAAAAGGGCAAATATTCAACATTTTAAACTTAAACTAAAATTAAATATTCACATTACTCATGGAATCTGCAGATTTTAAAGTCGTAGCAATGTTAAATGTATTGCAATGTGGATATACTAAGTTTTATTGCTTCTTATGTAAATGGGATAGCCGCGCAAAAGAAAAACAATACAATCTTAAAATTTTACCGAAAAGAGTAAATTTTATTCCAGGAAAAAAAATGTAGCAGAAGAGCCTTTAAAACAAAAGGAACAAACTCTTCTCTTCATAAAAAGCTAAGCCTAATGAAAAATTTTGTCAAAGCAATGAACAAGGATGGTGAAGCCTTTCTATACATTAAGAGCAAATATCCTAGAATCAGAGATGCTAAAGTAAAAGAAGGCATATTTGTAGGTCCACAAATAATAATTATTGACAAAAATTTTGTGTTATTTAAAATAAAAAATATCGAGGCTGTATATATTTTAATTGTTTATTGTAATTAGAAGTTATCTACGGGTGGCGACAGGGTGGGTGCTTTAAGCGATGCGTTGCTACAAAATTACAATCTCGAAAATTTTTTTGCTTGTATTTGTTTTTGTTGAACGAAAATAGATAGAAGTAAAAAGTTGCCATTCATTGATGCTACAAGGCGCTTCAGTGCGCCCACTTTGACGTTGTTTGCTGCATTACACATATTTGGTCAATATTGGGTACCTGCTGTAAATTGGCAATAAAATCCACATTTTTTAACCGATTTTTATGGTTAATGGCTTTTTTTATTTCCAAGACAAGTTAAGTTGAAAAATATTACGAATTTTGCACGAAAAAAATTTTTTTTCTCCATTAATTTCTAAATAACTCCAAAACGATAAGAGATAGAGAAAAATTTTTGTTCACATGTTTTTGTTTTAATTTTTCTTAAATATTTAAAATAAAATATTGTCGGCTACAGACGACTTTGAGCCGCCGCCGGTAATTTTTAGCTCAGCCACCGCCGCCGCCGACAATTTGACGACAGGATCACGCCTTTCTGACTAGGCAAGTCACTTGCGCAAGTTAGTTTTTTATTTTCTTTTATTTTTCTTTGAACTTGCTTTCACGTTTTCTTTTTTGTTTTTGGTTTCTCAACAAAAACTTGCTCGTACTCGCCGAGTACAGGCAAGTGTGTACTCAAATATGAGCAAGTTTCTTCCTCTTAACCCGACCTTATCCTTTTGGTAAATAAACACAAGACTTGCGCAAGTGACTTGCCTAGTGCGAAAGGGGTGAATAATAGTCTGTGGCAATGTTGCCACAACAAAAAAAAATTTACAACCAAATTTTCTTAAAAATATAACCAAATATGGAAAAAATAACCATAATTAAAAATTATTTCAATATTATTAAATTTGTTTTTTTTTTCTTTTACAAAGTTTTTAAAACAAAGTTTTGACAGACCAGATAAACTGGGAATAAATTTGATTTGTGCACAATTCTTTTGATTGCATAACATTGTTAATTGTTTGGTACTCAAGCTTATTTCTGCAGCAGCTGAGCTATGTGGCAAAGACATTAAGTTTTGAACAAAATAAATAAGTTCTTCGAAACACTTTTTGTTCATTGCATTTTTATGTTTGGACACTTTATCCCAAAACTTAACAATAATTATATCACTGCCTAAAATAATATTTGAGAGTCTTAATAGTTCCCATTAGGATAAAAACTTCTTTTCGTTACCACCTGTTAAATTTTGGGAAGGATAATAACAAAGGTGCCAAACTTAACTCTGAACTATTTAAAACTTTATTTGGTGTAATTGTCTTAAGATATTTAAAAATATTTCCTTGAAAAATGGAAGAGTTTCAGAATTTAATAAAAAAGTTCAATATAAAACAGTTGTATGTCTTTTTTAATTTTATGTTTCTGCAAGCTTGATGGCTACTTTCTTGCATACTTGATACTTCATTGCTATGTGAAACAAAAATATTTTAAAGTGCGTTTTGAAAAATTAGCATATAAAATACATAATGTATATACATATTAAAATTTTTGTGAGAAGTAACCAAAATCAAAAAAAAAGTACACATCTACACATCAGGAAAAAATAACCAATTTTGGTTAAAAGTAACCAAAATGGCAACGCTGGTCTGTGGTCTAGACCACATTACTTATGGTACAATCAGGTAACCTCAGTTCTGCAACAACAAAATTCTATATGCATTTTGTTGTTGGAAAACGACGACTCAAATGTCAAAAAGCAAATGTGTGTGTGTGTTTTTTTTTTTGGGTAAAATATATATCAAGGCGAATTTATATTATATAATGAATTCGCCTTGATGACAGGTGTCATTTTGGTTTTGTAATTTTGTAATGTGCTATCCAAGGCATATTCATACAGGTATATGCAACGGCGAATTCGCTGTGATGTTCTCTGTCAAATACCACTTATAAAAACAAGCAATAATTTTTTATACATGGAATTTGACAGTAGTGTTCCCTATCAGCTGGGCTGATAATTTCACCTGTATAAATTCGCCTTGGTGCTATCTAAAGTTTGACTAAAGGCAAGGTGAATTCATACAGGTGAAATTATCAGCCCAGCTGATGGGGAGACTTTATGTTAAAATTGGTTGAATTTGCCTTATTCATGCAGGGAAGGGAAATGTGATTTTAAATTCTGTATTAAACAATTAACATACGTGTACTTTTTTGATAATAAATGTGCTAAATTTATGTATATTTGTTGCTTTTGCGTCATTAATAATGTGTTTCAAACAATTATATCCTTTTTTTAATCAAATTTTATTATATTTAATATGTAAAAACAACTTTTCCATCCCTAATATACGAATTGGCCTCGACATAAAACATCTCATAAAAAGTTGATTTCAATGCGAATTCATTATCAGGTGGTGTTGACAACGCAGCTGATCTACTTTTTTATTTGCAAAAATGATAATTGAATTGTCAAATATTATTTATGTTTACATAGATTACTCCTTCCCGCGCAAAGAAACAAAAACCATGTAGTTTTTGACACATCGACAGTCGAAAGCAATAATAAAAAACCATATTGTTTTTTTAATGTTGTATTTGTTGTAGAATGAACACTACCTGATAAATAAATTCGCCTTGGTTGATTTGTTGTATCAATTCGCCGTTGCATATGCCTTATGGATATGCCTTGACTAAAGGCTTAAAATTGAGGGAGGCGAAGTTCGCCGGGTCCGCTAGTAATATATAATTATTAAATGCAACATTCTGTAGTATTGAAAGAAAGTCGGCGAAAATGTATCTGGTAGTAAAAAAAGACAAAACAAAGTAAATGATATCAACGAACAAAGAAACAATAAGACTGGGTTACTATTTAAACGTTTACATACATATAAATTCGAAGTAGTGAACAACTCAGTACCGCCATAAACCTAACAAATAACATTAGTTTGTTAATAAAACAACTATTCTTGGTAATATTTCAGGCTAAGCAAGCAATTTAGAAACAAAGCCCTCTCTCGACGAAAAAAAATTACAATCTATAGATATTCTTGGAATGTTTGAGAGAAAAATTTTTCGTAAAATTTATGGACCTATCTGCTTCGACGGAGAGTATCGCCATCATATGAATCAGAAGCTATATGGGTTGTACGAGGATATTAACATAGTTAAGCACATATGTTGAAGACACTTGTAAACTAAACAACTTGTTAATATTTTATTCATAGAAACATTGAAAAACATATAGAAATCTTGTCTACATATTTTTTTAATTTACTTTTATGAGATTATTGTGTGTATTTCCTCAATAAAGCAATCCGTTTTTTATGATATATTTTTTGTTAAATTTGTTTTACTCAAACCCACAACAAATTTGGCGACGAGGATATGGCTCTAGATTCAAAACTTATAGATGCAAAGAGAACTGCTTGCACCTCTTACTCAAGGAAATGTGGCTAATATTACCGAAAATTTGCTGATGGAAAAATTATCAAATAGCATAACGGTATTTTGTTAAGATCAAGCTAATTTTGCAACATTTAATAATTGGTATGCTCGATACGAAAATATTTTTTTCTTGTAGAAGGTAAAGATTTGGACGATGCTGCTCGTGTGAGACTTCTTATGCCAAAACTCAACACAATTGTATATGGGCAATATTCAGCATATATTTTACCAAAGAATCCAATGGATGTAACTTTCACAGAAACAGTAAAAATTCTAAAGGATATGTTTGGAATACAAGAATCAATTTTTAGCATTCGTTACAAATGTTTGCAAATTGTTAAGATGCCTCAAGAAGATTTAATTTCCAATGGAGCTCATGTTAATAAAATTTGTGAAAATTTTAAGTTGTCTGAAATAAATCCAGATGAATTGAAATGCTTAGTTTTCGTTTGTGGCTTGCAATCTCATACAGACTCAGAAGTTCGAATAAGATGTTTGTCGTCTCTGGAAGATGATTTTAATCAAAATATCAACAAAATAATATCAAGTGCTCAACGTTTGTTAAATCTAAAACATGACACATCATTGATAGAAGTCAACACACAATCATTTGTAAACGCAATAAAGTCTTATGTAAAACGTAATGATGAAATCAAATGTAAGACTAAACCAAAAACCCCTTGTTGGAACTGTGGTGCTATGCATTATTCCTAATATTGCAATTATGCAAAACATGTTTGCAAGCAATGTAAACATTTGGGACACAAAGAAGGTTACTGCAAAAACATACAACCTAAAGATTAGTTTTATCAAGAGAAAATGAAAAATAATAAGAACTTGAAACATCCTAGATGGCAATTTTAGATCTACCGCCTCCAGCTAATATATCAGAGTTAAGATAATTTCTTGGGTCTGTAAACTATTATGGAAAGTATATTCATAATATGACAAATTTGAGAACTCCTTTTGATCTTCATCTTCAAAATAATACGAAATATGAATGGTCAAAAGAATGCCAAAAATCATTTGAAAAATTTAAAGACATTCTTAATTCAGATCTACTTTTAACTCACTACAATCCAGATATGCCAATCAAGGTTGCAGCAGACGCCTCTGGAAAAGACATTGGTGCATATATTTGTCATGTGTTTCCTGACAAGTCTGAAAAGGTAATTGAACATGCATCCCGTAGTATTACTCCTGCAGAAAGAAACTATTTGCAAATAAAGAAATTTGACAAGTATATTTTCGAAAGAGAGTTTACATTATATACAGACCATAAACCACTCTTAGCGATTTTTGGTAACAAAAAAGGTATATCTGTTTATGCTGCCAACAGATTACAAAGGTGGACATTAGCTTTAATTATGTAAAATTTCAAGATTCAGTACATAAACACAAAAGATTTTGGTTGTGTCGATATTCTTTCAAGACCGATCGATACCAATTTAAAACCAGAGGAAGAAATTGTTATTGCGTGTACACAATTTGAAAATAATTGCACACTTATCGATCATTTAAATCAACTTCCTGTCAATTTAATATGGTAAAAGAGTCAAAAATTTCCAATTCTTCAGTTAGTAATGCAATCATTAAAATGTGGATGGAAATCAAATAAAAATCCAGATCTGGCTCAGTTTTATTCCAGAAGAGAATGCTTATATGTTATACAGGATTGTTTAATGTATAATGATAGAATTGTTATTCCAAAGTGATAGAATTATGAAACAGTTACACCGTGGTCATCCTGGAAAATAACGCATGAAAGCATTGGCTAGAAGTCATGTTTATTGGCCTGGAATAGATGAGAATATTTTAACGGATGTAAGAAGTTGCATCAATGTGCAGTTGCAGTTACAGCACCGACGAAGCACACATTACAGTCATGGCCGTTGGCATCAAAACCAATGGAACGATTACATATTGATATAGCGGATCCATGAAACGGAAGATATTATTTTGTAATAGTTGATGCCTACTCGAAGTGGCCAGAAATATATCAAATTGTAAATATCACCTCCTTAACAATTATAGCTAAACTTTCAGAAATGTTTGCTAGATATGGAGATTTTATCTGACAATGGTACACAATTTGTCTGCTCACTTTTTAATCAATTTACAAAATCTTGTTGTATCACACATTTAAAAACTGCAACTGTGGATGACAATTAAATGGTCAAGCAGAAAGGTTTGTAAGAACACTCAAGCAAGCTTTACAAAAACTTAAAGATGAGGGAAACAGTCACGAAGTGCTTGAAATATTTCTTCAATGTTATCGTTCAACTCCAAGAAAAATGCAAAATCTCCAGCTGAATTATTTCTTCAAAGAAAAATCAAAACAACGTTAGATTTATTAAGGCCACAGGTTTCAAGTTCTCCCGTTCAACGTGATATTAAAATAGAAAATCAAACATGGTACCAAGGATAGAGTTTTTAAACCAAAATATCTTGTATATGTACAGGAATACAAACACAACAAAACGTTCTGGATTCCACGTTCTGTTATAGAAAAAATTGGTAGTGTTAATTATAATGTTTATATTTATGACAGCAAAACAAAATTAATAAGATCTCATGTAAACCAACTTAAAAAGAGATATGACTATAACAGGGTTACTAAGTCAGAGTCATTACAACTCATGCTAGAATTATTTGAAATAAAACCTGGTTCTACTAAAACATTTCATCAAGAATAACCTGTAGAAGAAAATTTAGCAATATTAGCCTCTGAAAGTCAAGTTGGAACAAATAAAACTCCAAGTACTCCAAAAAATCAATCAAGTTCACGTCTTCATACAGCAATCCAATCGCTGAATCTCCAACCAATTTATCGAGACCAAAACGAAATCGGAAGCATCCTAATAGATTTGGTTTTATCTAACCAACTATTTTAAAAGGGAAGATGTTGCAGTACAAGTATCTGCTTGTAAATATTTTATTTGTGGCGTACGTTCCCTAACATACACACCTACGTTGCACAATAAGAGACAATACTCTGGCAAACCTAGACGACGCGTACAGGGGCAAATAAAAAAAAAGTCGTTATCAAACTCTTAATTACCAAAAGGAAGTTAGCATTACGCTTGTTGCATAGAAAACTAAAAAAAATAAATAAAGTTTATATTATTTCTAAGTAGTTCTAAAATAAACCCGTTTTATTTAGTAGGAAAGTACCCCACATATGGTGACCCCGACAATCAAAAAAATGGAAGAAGCAAAGAACACACGTACTGCGGGCGCACCGATACAAATCGCCGGAACATCACAAACTTCTACAATGGTTAACACACAACATCATGAGGAACTTGCACGTATTTCAGTCAAAATTCCACCTTTCAGTCACGCTCGACCAGAGCTTTGGTTTGCACAAATTGAATTACAATTTGCCACTGCTGACATAACTAGCGAGCAAACTAAGTATCACACTGTGGTAGCAGCAATCGATGGTTCAATCTTGTCTCAAGTAAGCGATGTTATATTAAACATGCCGCAGGAAAATCAATATTCAACTTTGAATAAACGTATGCTAGAAGAATTTTCTGTCTCTGAGCAAAAAAGGTTAAAAAAACTATTGCAAGACATCGAACTCGGAGACTTACGACCATCACAGCTACTTTGGGAAATGAAAAATCTTGCCGGCAATCAGGTCGATGACGCTTTTTTAAAATCTATGTGGATGACGCGTTTACCAAATCACATGCGAAGCATTATTTCAGTAAGTGGCGAGTCCCTTGATAATATTGCCGTAATGGCCGATAAAATCTTTGAAGTCAACGACAGCAAGTCAATTCACCAACTCTCAATACCGCCTTCTGCAACAGCGGATAACACGTTACAACAACAAATACAACAATTGACAAAAGAGATCGCAGGTTTGAAGACTCAAGTTCAACGCTCACGCAGCCGCAACAGAAATACCTCAAGTAATCGTAAGAGGGACGGATATCGTGGACATACCGAAAAATGTTGGTATCACAGGAAATTCGGCTCGAAGGCAAACAAGTGCCGAGAACCATGTAGCGAAAAGTTAAGCTAAAGAGTCTGTCATTGGCGATGGTAAATGACAGACAACGAACTTTACATCGCCGTCTCACAATTTTTGATAAAAATTCTAATTTAAATTTTCTTATAGACACCGGTGCAGAAGATAGTGTTATTCCACCTAACCGCCACCAACTGGGACAACCAGACAACGGTATTTTTCTCTTCGCTGCGAATAAATCACCAATTAAAACATTTTGTGAAAAAAGTCTTACGCTCAATATAGGCTTACGTCGAAATTTTACATGGAATTTTATAATCGCCCAAGTATCTCAACCCATTTTAGGAGCCGATTTAATGGGACGTCATAATTTAACGATAAATATGCATCAGCGTAAACTGCTAGATGAGGACACTAAGCTGACAAGTAAATGTACCATTGCATATATCGAGTCGCCTGTTCAAGGGTTATCCACCATCAACACTACCATGAATTTAAAAAATTTTGAAATTATTTCCTGAAATAGCACAGACGCAACAGAAGAGTGAAACAAGTCACCCTCACGATATTACACATCAAATAATCACGACCGGGCAACCTGTTTTTGCCAAACCACGCCGACTCGCGCCTAATATGCTTAGAGTCGCCAAGGCTGAAATTCAATTATTACTGGATGCTGGCATCTGTCGCCCTTCCTCTAGCCCCTGGGTAAGCCCGCTTCACATGGTACGAAAGAAAAACGGTGAGTGGAGACCTTCCGGGGATTACAGGAAATTAAACGCCATAACAGAGCCAGAACGGTATCCAATCCCACACATTCAAGATTTTACACATTGGCTGGAAGACAGTAAAGTCTTTTCAACAATTGATCTACGTAGGTAATATCAAATTCCCGTGGCTACGGCATATATACCAAAAACGGCCATAACAACACCGTTCGAGTTCACACATATGACATTTGGTTTAAGAAATGCAGGACAAACTGTTCAACGCCTGGTGGACCATATCTTACGCGATGTTGACTTCGCCTATGCTTACCTCGATGATATATTGATCGCTTCGAAGGACATGGAGCAACATAAACAGCATGTAAAGATAATTTTTGAAAAGCTATAAATGTACGGAATAGTGATAAACCCATCTAAATGCAACTTTGGTAAGTCTGAAGTAATATTTCTAGGCTTTACAGTGAATAAAGACGGTACGCGCTCACCGCCGGAAAGGGTACAAGCAATTACTCAGTACAAATTACCAGAGCATGTATGCGACTTAAAACGTTTTATGGGCATGATACATTTTTTCAGAAAATTTTTGCCACAGGCCGCTACGGAACAAGCAGTTTTATTTCAATTCATCCGTGGAAACAAAAAAAATGACAAATCGGTGATCAAATGGACAGAAGCAGATAAACGTGCTTTCGAGCAATGTAAGGCGCAGCTACGCGATGCGACGTACCTTGCTTTTCCTAAATCTAACGCCAAGTTAGTGCTTATGGTGGACGCTTCGAACATCACAATAGGCGCCGTTTTACAACAGGTGGTAGAGGATAACCTTCAACTACTTGATTTTTACTCGGAGCGCTTAACCGAGGCTCAACGTAAATATAGCACCTATGACAGGGAGCTGTTAAGCGCATATAAATCAGTTAAACATTTCCGACACATGTTAGATGGTCGAGAATTTTGCATATATACCGACCACAAACCACTGCAATTTGCTTTTAAGCAGACGCTGGCTAAAGCAAGTCCCAGACAGATGCGTCACCTGGACTTCTTGAGCCAATTCACATCTGACATAAGGCACATACCCGGCAAGGAAAATATAGTAGCAGACACTCTATCACGCATCGAAGCGATCCACGTGAAAAGCACCATAGATTACGAAAAACTATGTTGCCACCAGAACGATGACAACGAAATTAAATAACACTAAATCAGGCCTGCAACTTAAAATATTTATATTGCCAAACACCAACTACTCTATTTACTGCAACATTTCAACAGGAGTAGTTAGACCTTTTTTGACCAAGGACTTTCGTAGAACCGCATTCGAGTCAATTCACAACCTATGTCATGCTAAAGCTAGAAAATGCACCAAGTTAATACCTGAAAAATTTGTCTGGCCAGGTATGAGAAGAGATTGTCAGCTTTGGGAAGAGCCTGTGTAGCCTGTCAGAGAAGTAAAATCCACCGACACAATAAGGCACCACTTTCAACATATTTAACTACTTCCGATCGTTTCGACCACCTGAATATCGATATAATCGGACCGTTACCACCATCTAAAGGATTTCGTTACTACTTAACGATGATTGATCGATTCACCCGATGGATTGAAGTGTGCCCATTAGAGGACATTACGGCCGAACACGTTGCTTTCGCTTTTTATTCAACATGGATTGCAAGGTTTGGAATACCGATAAGAGTAACTACTGATGAAGGTCGCCAATTTGAATGCAATTTTTTTAAGGAACTGACTAGAATCCTTGGCATCCAACACTTGAGAACTACAGCTTACCATCCAGCCGCAAACGGCCTTTGAAAGCCGCCATAAAATGCTATGGATCGGAAAACTGGACTGAAATCTTGCCCTTAATTACCCTAGGATTTCGAGCGCATACAAAGAGGACATAGCCGCAACACCATCTCAATTAGTCTACGGATCTAGCATACGTCTACCGGGTGAATTCTTTGTGGCGAACAATAAAAAGGAAACCTGTCACAATGAGTTCATAAATAAATTAAGGAAATTCATGGATGAGCTGTGACCAACGAATATATCGTCACACGCCATTGAAAAACCTTTCATCGAAAAAGATTTGTTCACTTCCCCACAAGTTTTTGTACGCAATTCCATGGTATGTAAACCGCTACAGGCGCCTTATGAAGGGCCATTTCCCGTATTAAAGAGATATGACAAATATTTTACTATTGATATCAAAGGAAAGAAAACGAACGTAACATTGGAACGCTTAAAAGCAGCATTTATTTTAAATCATCAAGCTCCTGAACCAACGACCATGGAACCAGGACTGAAGTCAACAACAAAGGAACCAGTACCAAAAAAAAAACAACGGCCGGACAATCGACAATGCTTTTAAACCCCAACGGAGAACCCAAAATCATAACATACACACCTACGTTGCACAATAAGAGTCAATACTCTGGCAACCCTAGACGACGCGTACAGGGGCAAATAAAAAAGAAGGAAGTCGTTATCAAGATGTATTTAAACAGGTGGCATCGTTACGCCAGCTGACTATTTTTTGCTCTTCCGTTGTTTGTCCAATCTTATGTCAAAGTTTTATTTATGTTTACAAAAAGTTTTTGGTTGTTGATATTGCAATTAATGAAGTTTATAACTATTTTAAATAAAAAACAAAAAAATGTACGGCAGACGTGTGTGTGTGTTTTAAAACGTTATTTTTTATACTGTTTTAAAAATTTATAATTAAAAAAAAAGCCAACAAGGCCATAAAGAAAAAATGCGATACTGCATTTTATGCCACTAGCCCGCAGTACGTGGTAATGGTACATTTTTCAATGCTCCTCAGGACCCAAGCAAAAGAGCGGAATGGGCCCAGTTGTGCCAGAAGGAGTTAAATGCATACTTGGTGAAAATCATCTAATGTTTCATGAGTTTATTTTGTTTGTTTACATGAATTGTTTAAGGGTTTTTGCATGAATTATTTTGCTTTTCACTATACTATATGTATGTATAGAAATATTTATTAATATTTAAATTAAATTAAATGAATTGTGTTTCAAACATAAATGTAGCGTGTTTTATTTCAAAACCTTTTATTTATACATATCACTTATGACTATTTGCAAATATTAGGCACCTATTTTTCATTTAAAGATATTGCTGGAATAAAGGATGTTTTATTGTAGAATTTTTTCCTTTGCATTGCTGGGACGTGATGTTACACGTTGGGATGCTACTGCAGCCATAGGTACTTAAAGTTGTATACAGCGACTTCGGCATGTGAAGCTTATATTGGTGTAGATTATAGGTTGGGAAGATATGGGCGTAAATCATTAATTGAACTAGAGGCCCGTGGAGTTTGTGACATGAATTTTACTTATTGTTGCTAACATTATGCCTAGAAAAAAAAATTTAATAAAGCGTTGAAAAAAAATAAATGTTTTCCAAAAATAAACAAAATTTAATTACACTCACACTCGGATACGTTGCTGATTAGCTTGTTAAAATCAATGAATTAACCAATTCATCCCAGCAAACTATGAACTGAACTCTGTTGCTTTTGCTGACCAACTTGCCCCTTGGGTATACGAGAACGTGAGCGTGCACTAACCACATCCAACATTTTTATACATAACGGGAGCTACCGCACATCTATTTTTTGAATAAAATAGGAAAATTAATTCATTACTTAATATTATTTTACTAAAAATTTTTTATTTACATTTCTTTTTAACTCGCATTTAGGTCGGCATTTTGATTTTTGTTTACAAATAACTTTTGACATACTCGAGCTCAATACACAAACAAAAATGACTTTTTTGTTGTAATGTTGTATTTGTTGCAGTAGTACTGCCACCTGTTAATTTCATCATGGTCGTTATCAAATTCTTAATAACCAAAAGGAAGTCAGCATTACGCTTGTTGCATAGAAAACTAAATAAAATAAATAAAGTTTATATATTTCTAAGTAGTACTAAAATATTCATAGAAACATTAAAATACTTACATACATATAGACATTTTGTCTACATATTTTTTCAATTTACTTTTATGAGATTATTGTTTGTATTCCCTCAACAAAGCAACCCGTTTTTTATTTAATATTTTTGTTAAATAAATTTGTTTTACTCAAAACCACAACAACATCAAAGTATGATTGTGCTGGATAGGGCAAGTTATACGTATGGATGAGAATGCTCTGGCGAAAAATCTTTCGAGTTCGATCCTAAAGGAAAATGTAGAAGGAAAAGACCTAAACTCCGGTGAAAGAATTAAGCTTAGAAAGATCTCGCAAAATTTGGTGCTAGAAACAAAAAGACAAATTTAGAAATAAATGTTATGCTTCACTAATTCTTATTTCATTAAATTGTACTTTTAAGTTCCATATGTTTACATATGTAAGTATATTAACAAAGAGTGCCACTCGGATTATAACATTACAATTTTATATGATGTTTTAATTTTTTTGAGCTAAAGATCACTTTTTTATATAAAAATATTTCGCTATCACATTGGGTAGCTTCTTCAGGAAAAGTTTTTACAATTAACAATTAATTAATTAAGGCTACCCAATATAGTAGCGAAATATCGAAATAAAATAATAATAATTTTTATATAAAAAAGTCATCTTTAGCTAAAAAAATTAAAACAACATATTGATATTAAAAGATCGAAGACATTTACATACATAATAATAGCCGCTCGGTACGTGTTTCGCTACGTATCACGTGAAATAATAAAAAATCCTGAGTTACCGATTTTACCCTTTATTACCCGTAAACCGCTCGACGGATTTTGTTCATAGACATAGACCATCTACCTTATAGCCCGAACAAAGTCTAAACATTTGGTTCGGATAGGTGAGCCTGTTCTTGAGCAAAAAGTGGCATTGATTTATATGTATATGTACTAGCCGACCAGTACGTGCTTCGCTACGTATCAAGTGAAATAATATAAGAACTACATGCATTAGGTCCGAAGATACAATATTACCGATTTTACCAGTTTTTAGCCCTTTCTTCCCTAAATTCCAAAATTAAAAAAATTCATTATAGATTGTTTTAAAAAGAGTAAAACAACGTTTTTACTTTTTTTTTCTATTGCTATGCCTCTCAAAGACAAATGCTGTTCAAAAAAGTACCAAAATTTATTTTTTACCCGTTTTATCCCCTTAAAACTCAAAATTTCCAAAAAGTACATTTTAACATGCTCTTTGGTCCTTTCTGAATTTTTGTGATATCTTTATTAAGCCTGGAGATACTGAGTTACTGATTTTACCCTTTTTTACCCGTAAACCGCTCGACGGATTTTGTGCAAACTTCACATAAACCATCTACTAAATAGGCCGAACAAAGCCTAAACATCTGGTTCGGATAGGTGAGTCCGTTCTTGAGTTATAAAGTCACAACGCACTTTACAATTTTATGTTTTTCTGAATAACTTATAAAATCTTAAAAATATATTTACATTAAAAGTGGACTAATCCTTCTCAAGTTATGATGAAATTTATCAGCATATCCGCCTTATTTGATGTGTAATATAAGTCATGCCCATAAAAAAGCTCTGAGCCCGGTAGAAAAAAACTGAAAGCGAATTTAAATTACCTGGGGCCGAATTACGGCATTCGATATCGATCGAAATTTTACTCGAACGATCGAGTAGGCTGTTCTTTAGGTATAGAGATTCTAATAAGAATTTTCAAATTTCGATCATGATCGAATGCCGTAATTCGACCTCTGGTTAAAATCTCTTTAATCCAAATAAATAATTTTAAAAGGCGTGGAAAGATTGTGAAAAGGGCCGTTATAATATTGCGGTTTCGATAAATGTTTGGTTTCCTAGTGGCAGCTCTCTTTCTCAAATATGTGGTATGTTCAGTGACAATTTCTTCTTTTTTTTCAATTGTTTACATTATTTGTAGCCGCTAATATATTTTTTTACTCTTTTCTAACAAATATTGAAAAGTTAGTGTTTCTGTGATTGATTAATGGCCGGTAATTTTTGGCAAAGTTCCCATTCCCAACAATGGATTTTGGATCGTCAGGATCTAATACGCGAAAGACAATACGATTTACAATTGCTGACCGAAGAAGAATATCAAAAAATTTTTATATTCTTTGCAAATGTCATCCAAGTTTTAGGGGAACAATTAAAGTTGCGCCAGCAAGTTATTGCCACCGCAACAGTATATTTTAAGCGTTTTTATGCAAGAAATTCTTTAAAAAATATTGATCCCTTGCTGTTGGCCCCTACCTGTATACTGTTAGCTTCTAAAGTGGAAGAGTTTGGTGTTATTTCTAACTCTCGCTTGATATCGATTTGCCAATCTGTTATAAAAAGCAAATTTAGTTATGCATATACACAAGATTTTCCTTATCGTACAAATCATATTTTGGAATGCGAATTTTATTTGTTGGAAAATTTGGATTGTTGCTTGATAGTATATCAGCCGTACAGGCCACTGCTGCAGTTGGTTCAGGATATGGGTCAAGAAGACCAGCTTTTGACGTTGAGCTGGCGTATTGTTAATGATTCTTTAAGAACAGATGTTTGTCTTCTGTATCCTCCTTATCAGGTAAGAATTTCACATTGTATAAGGTAGTAAATTAAGTTGAATTGAGAAATTATTGATTGGGTAACCGGTAAAACTAATTTGAACGTATAACAAGTAAAGTGTGATAAACACAGGCTATGTTTTGGAACAATTATAATGAAAATTTTAAAAACGCTTGAATGTCATTTCAATTTAAAAACAACCCAGCAAAAAAATCTGACAAAAAAGTGATTTTGCAGGGGTTCAACTGGTGACGAAGTGATTAAATTTAGGTGAAAACACTAATGATTTTAACATTAGCGTGTCATTGGAGATCATGTGTTTACATGAATATTTTGAACTGCACTCCATTCTAATAAGTGCATGAAACTCATGCATATTTGGTGACAAGTATCGGATATTTCATGTGTTAAATAATTTTTGATTACATGAATTATTTAAGATATTTTGCATGATGTAGCATTCATTTTTAAGCACATCATTTATTACAAATATTTTGCAGTTAAGAAGTCATTTAGAGTTAATGCTTTTACACAATTGATTTAGAAGTCTTGTAAATGTAATTTGCTTTGCACTACTTCCAATTTTTTTTGCTGGGAACGTGCGCAAATCGGCTGCCCAATTTTAAAACACAGTAACTGACAATTTTTTTTTTAATCCACCCTTTTAGTTTGAGTTGAATCTCGTAGACGTTATTTGGAAAAACCCTTTTTTATCTACATACCTATAACTACATAGATAATTGTGTATAAAATTCAGAAAGTACCACTTGTTGTCTAAAGGCTACATTGTCCCCTTTCAGATTAGGCAAGTCCTTATGTGTTTATTGTTAAAAGGGGTGAGGTGGGGTTAAGAGAAAAAATTGCTCATATTTGAGTTTCACACTTGCCTGTATTCGGCAAGTACAGGCAAGTGTACGTAAATTTTATGATTTCTCGCCGCAGATATTCATTTGCACTTTGTATAATAGGTGTCAAAAAAGAGGGTAATAGCCTTTAAAAAATAATAAAAGAAAGTGAAAACCAAGTGAATTTTTACAAAAAGTGAATTATTTTATACTAAATAGGCGAGATTATTTATTAAAATATAATAAATAATAAAAGCAAACTAAATTTTTCTACTTTACCTAGAAGAAACACTAGGCAAAAGAGGATTTATCACTTTAAGCAACAATATATTTTAATTTATCATAATCAGCATCTTCATCACAAACCTCGTCAAGTTCTTGTAAAATATTAATGTTACAGATCCTGAAAGACGCATGCGTTATCAACGTTTAAAATTAAAGGTACATTTATGTTCAAGCACCCTTTTTTGAACTTTACTACGGCTAGTAAAATTGTAAAAAATTTGACTTAACTGTCAATTCGCATATATAAAAATATTTTAAATTTTTACTTTTATTACATAGATATACATACATACATACATACATATGTATATTTTTTACAGTTTTAATTTTATTACAGAATACAGGGTCAAGTAGGTACATATATATCAAAAACGTGTTTTATATTTATAATTTACTGCCTATAGGCAACATTTCATGTCGGATAAGCCAGGTTACGAAGAACTTTGAAATTATCACTAATTCATAATTAGGCTAATAATAATGTTTACAAATACATATGTGACAGCGCATAGAGAAAGGGACCTAAGGGTAAAAAGAAAACAATTTTCATTTTTTTTTGATGTGGACAACATCTGATCATCGAATGAGACCGATCCCATGCCCCAAAAGTGTTCCCTCCCAGAGATATGTGCGTTTTATAAAAGTGAAGTCGACGATTCTAAGCGCAAATAGAAAGGGACCTAACGGTAAAATTTATTTACTTTAATTTTTTCCCCTTCTAAATTAACAAAATAACTTAATTTTATGAAACTACAAAAAATTTATTTTTTTCCTTATGAACAATTTAAAAAAATAGAAAAATCATTTAGGGCCGTATTCATAAAAAATATTTTAGGTTTATTGAAGGCTTATTTGACAAATTTCTCTACAACATCTGTCAAATAAGCCTTTAATAAACCTAAAATATTTTTTATGAATACGGCCCTTAATCTTTAAAATGGCACTCCTGAACAAAACCTGTTTTTACTCTTAGGTCCCTTTCTCTATGCGCTGTCACATACATATGTATATATTAGCCACACCCTAAATAATTTGGACATTAAAGGATTAACAAATTTAAATCGAAATATAGAATTTTTTGACATAAGTTGTGTGTTTAATTTAGTCAGCTGAAACGATGAATAAATGTACATGCACTAAAAAAATTACACGAACGGTATATAAAAAAATTGAAAAGCGTGACACAAACAACAAAAAAGTCTGTACCCAGTTTCTGCATTTATTCGTGAGTTTTTACATCGAGAAGTTTGAAATTAAATTTTACATTTTAACTGCACTACATCCTAATATGTGCATAGAACTCATGCATATTCGGAGGAAAAGAACTGAAGTTTTATGAGTTAATGTAGTGTGTTTTCAAGAATTGTTTAAGATATTTTGTATTTATTTTAAGCATATCATTTATGACTAATTATTTTGCTTTTTTGGAAGCATTTTGAATTATTACTTTTGCACTATTGATTAAGAAGTCCTGAAAATATAATTTACTTAAATATACAAAAGTGAAACTCTGTGTATGTGTGTTAGCTATAGAGTCCGAAACTGTAAAATCGATCGGACTCAAACTTTGGCAAGTTGTTGTACACATACCAGGGAGTGTTTATGGGTGGAAAAAAAGTGGGCGGGGCTACGCCCATAAAAAATTAGTTACCATTTTTAGCAACTTGCACTTGACCGATTTTTCTGAAACTTTGCACACATATTGAGCTATCATGACTATAATTTTGTGATTAGAAAAGTGGGCAGGGCCACGCCCATAAAAAAGTTATAATTTTGAGGTACTTGCACTAGATCGATTTTTCTGAAACTTTGCACACATATTGAGCTGTCATGACTATACAGTTTCGTGACTAGAAAAGTGAACAGTGCCACGCCCATTAAAAAAGTTATAATTTTTAGCTTTTTGCACTTGATATTCAATTAAAATACATAAAGCATTTTTATGCATTAAGGGGCGTAGCAACGCGCGCCGGGCTTTTCTGGTAGTATATATTTTCTGAAAGATTATGAATAGGGGAGTCGACGAAGCATTATCCATCTGTCGATCTGCTTGTTGAAATCAACATTTTGAAGCCCCCGACTTCGGCAATATCCATGTAAGGTATCAAAATATCAAAAGAAATATTGGGAGCAGATCGGTATTGGAATAAACATAATCGGTGGGAGAAAATAAACACGACTGCCTCTATTTTTTCGCTTATTTTTGCTATCAAAATTAAAATATGCAGCCCTAGGATAATTCATAGACACGGTTGTTAAAATTTATGGATTTGGTATGCCTCTGGACATATTTATGAAAAATTTTGAATAAATTGGGCACTAATCGACAAAGTTATAGGCAAAAATTATTTTAAAAAAATTTATATTTTTTAAATATGTATATAATTTTTTTTTCAAACTCCTAAATAATTATTGACCATGCTTAAGATTCCAAATTATAAGCCAAATTATAGTTGGAAACCAAGCACCAAAGTACAACTGCGTTTTCCTACAACTTACAAACGGAAATCGAAGTTTTTTTTTCTATACAACCGAGAGAGCCAATATTGGGATTAAATGAAAGGGCTTGAGTATTAAAATATAGTTAGCTATAAAAAAAATATTTAGGATAGCGTCCTAGATATGTATGGGTATATATGAGTCAAATATAACAGTTACGGCTTTGTCCCCTTTAACCCTCACAATATTAGTATCAAATAAAAAGGCTTGACCATTACAATGTATTAAACTATTAAAAAAAATCTATTAAAAGCGTCTGAAACAGAATGACGGACACATTTTTAACCCCAACATAATGAGTATCAAATGAAAGTGCTTGACTACTAGTATACAGTAATAATAAAAGAACATGAAATGTGTACATGACGGTGAAGGCCGAATATAGTGCTCAATCTGGTTTTGTTTACATTTTTATACCCTTCATCTGTGGTGCCAAGAGTATATACAGCTTTGTCATTCTGTGTGTAATTTTTATTCATTTTTATATATAGATATAACTAATTTTATGCAAAACAAGTAAGAGCACTATATTCGGCTGTGCCGAATCTTTTATACCCACCACCAATTTTGTGTACATTTAAAGCACAATATTTATTATTTTGTTAATCATTATGGAATAATCTCTTAATAATAAAATATGTATCACTTTCTTTGTAGAGGGTGGTTAAATTTTAAGGGCACATGTTGAAGGTGAACTACACCTAGTCTTTTAATTTGTTTTCTGCACTTCACTTAACATTTCTCAATCTCAAACTTACTGAATTTGATCCGTGGAAAGATACGCAAATGAGCAACGCTTTCAAGTTATTCAGGTTTTTTATAAAAATGAGCGTTCAAATCAAAATGCATTTTGTGCACTTCGTAATTCTTTTGATCAACATAATCGTTTAAATTCGTCCACAATCGGGAGAATTGTAAAATATATTTAAATTTCTGCAAAACAGGTCTGTATAAAATGTTAGAAAATCTGTGAATGCCTTCTCAGTTCGTTGAATGGGAACCATTGCTGTTTTTTACGATAGTGTGGCAAAAGAGCAGTCAACCTCGGCTCATCATCATGCCCAACAATTGAGCATCAACATTGTCATTGAAAATTTGGACCATCAGATAGATGAGTGGCGCCAAGGATGGGGTCGCCATTTGGCCGATATTTTGTTAAATACATAACCGTACAAATATTATCATTACAAAAAGAAATAATAATAATTTCCTAAATAATTTGTTTTTTATTTAAATTCAACATCGGCCCTTAAAATTTAACCACCCTTTATAACTTCGATATGCTACTAAAAAGCTTTTGTAAATGTAGACTTTCAATGAAAGTGGGTGCTAAAGTAGGCGTCTCAATAAAGTTTCTGCTAATAAATACAACTTAGATATTTCAATATAATCCTTTATTTTCCCAAAAACTTTGTCAATAGAGAAATTACATGAATTTAAGATAAACCGTTATATGGGAGGTAGGCGTTAAAGTGGGCGTGTCACCTAAACTTTTTGGCACAACAATTACATTGATTAGAGGGATATATGTAGCAAATTTCATCATCAGACCTCTAATTTTGTCGGTTTTATGAGCTTTTAAATTTCATTAACGGTAGATAACGTGAAAAGTGGGCGTTATAGTAGGCGTGTCAAAGTTGTTTTTGCTAATGAGTACAACTTAGATATTTCAATATAGTCCTTTATTATTCCAAAATCTTTATTAATAGAGAAATTATATGAATTTCAGTAAAACCGTTATATGGGAGGTGGGCGTAAAAGTGGGCGTGGCACCTTAATTTGTTTGGCACAATAATGACATTGCCTAGGGGGATATACTTAGCAAATTTTATTATCACACCTCTAATTTTTGCTGTTTTATGAGCTTTTAAATTTCATTAACGGTAGATAACGTGAAAAGTGGGCGTTATAGTAGGCGTGCGAAAGTTGTTTTTGCTAATGAGTACAACTTAGGTATTTCAATATAGTCCTTTATCATTCCAAAATCTTCAATAATAGAGAAATTAAATGAATTTTAGGTAAAACGTTATACAGGAGGTGGGCGTAAAAGTGGGCGTGGCACCTTAATTTTTTGGCACAGTAAGGACATTGCTTAGGGGGATATACGTAGCAAATTTTATCATCATACCTCTAATTTTGGCGGTTTTATGAGCTTTTAAATTTCATTAACGGTATATAACGTGAAAAGTGGGCGTTATAGTAGGCGTGTCAAAGTTGTTTTTGCTAATGAGTACAACTTAGATATTTCAATATAGTCCTTTATCATTCCAAAATCTTTAATAATAGAGAAATTATATGAATTTTAGGTAAAACGTTATATGGGAGGTGGGCGTAAACGTGGGCGTGGCACCTTAATTTTTTTTCACAGTAATGACATTGCTTAGGGGGATATGCGTAGCAAATTTCATCATCATACCTTTAATCTTGGGGGTTTTATGAGCTTTTAAATTTCATTAACGGTATATAACGTAAAAAGTGGGCGTTATAGTAGGCGTGTCAAAGTTGCTTTTGCTAATGAGTACAACCTAGATGTTTCCATATAGTCCTTTATTATTCAAAAATCTATATTAATAGAGAAATTATATGAATTTTGGGTAAAACGTTATATGGGAGGTGGGCGTAAAAGTGGGCGTGGCACATTGATTTTCCGTTACAAAAAAGCTTCTCACTAAAAAGCAAAGTGAGCCAAATTTCAGAGTCGTACATCCAATTTTGTTGCTTTTATGACGTTTTTGTTTTTAAATATACCGAAAAATACACTGTGCGGTATAAATTTTCGTACATTTTGATCAATAACTCCTTTCCTAATGCATAGATTTAGATAATTTTCGGGGAAAAATATTGTTTTTACTCAGGAAATATATATTCGAAGTTTCATGAGTCTACGTTAATGCGTTTGGACACAATTCCATTTTATTCGATCTTTGAAGGACACGGTTTTTTCGACCTACTCTTGCTTTTCGAGCTATAACTCTCTTCCTAATATTCCGATTTAGCCCATTTTCAATACCAAACAAAAAGAAAGATTCTGGCAAAATTTGAGCCCCTAGCTTTTTCGGTGCGACCTCTATCGTGCTTTCAACAGACGGACAGACGGACGGACATAGCTAGATCGTCATCAAATCAAACCCTGATTCAGAATATATATACTTTATGGGGTCTAAAATGGATATTTCGATGTGTTACAAACGGAATGACAAAATGAATATACCCCCACCATTTTTTAGGTGGCTGGTATAAAAAGTAGATTTACTTACTTTAAATGAGAATAACTTATTGTTAATAGATATTTAAACTTGGAATTCATTCACATTGATATGGCAAATTCATAAATAGTTATTTTACTCTTTTTTGGTACTTCTTGTCTTTTCTATGTAAAGGGATTTAAGGGCCGATGTTGATTTTTAATAAAACAAACTACAATATGCAACAAGCAAAAATTCCCAGAATAACCACTATATTTTTTTAATTCGCTATAGTCACCTAACTGCTCAATCATCAAAATTTCTAATTCTATGGTAAGGTTTTTTTTTTAATTTTTTTTATAAAATTTAAGATTTTTGAAGAGGCTGCTCCATACATCTTGTCGTAACTTTGGAACGACGTACTCGATTATCCGTCTGAAAAATTTAAATTACGCTACCTTTAAGTTTTTCTAATATCATTTTCTGATCTAGCTATTAGTTTTAGAGTTATCGAGGAATAAGTCGGAAAAAAATTTTTGTTTTTTGTAAAATTTTATAATTTTTGAAATTTAAAAATTTATAAAAAAATAGAAAGCAACAAATAGTTACCAGTTTTGGTACTTAATCTTAAAACAGCATTTATTAGAAACAAAATGAATTTTATTACATTCTGAGAGTGAGGAGGTGAAAATAGAGGCTAAATTAGAAGACCCGTATTGCGGCGTTTGTTTATGTTAGTTCGAATTTTTTTTTAATAGACCTTCAACCTTTGTAGTCAAATGCCGATTTTCAGCATATTGTTTATATGGTACAAGGGTTTTATCTACTCAAGACCGACAAACAACACACAGATAACCTTTTGAATAGAACTGTACCTGTATTTTAAATATAAATTATAAACTTTATTTAAAAGTACTTACTGAGAGTTCGATGAAGACGGATTTCTTAAAATAACTCGGCAATTATCGCATATGGGCATTTCCATATCATCGTACGCGACATTTGTACTCCTATAAAGTGGAGTAATTTTTGCAAAAGTAAGAGTAACTGAAACAAAATTAGATCTTTATGTTCCATTCAAAGGGTACTTTATTAAAAAAAAAAATTAATTATATTCTAATCATTGTTGTCTTAAATATCCAGAAAAATAAGAATATATCGTACGTGACATAAAAAAGAAGTGATTTTGAGGTATATATGGAAATATGAAAAACTCTGCGAATCTGGGGAGGCATTTTTTCTTTTTTTTAATTTCTTACACTAAACCAAATATTTTTCATTTAAAATCCATCATACTTAATTGAAAACAATCTTTAAAAGACTTTAAAATAAATTCAATTTAATATCGTTCGTGACATATCGTACGTGACAGATTTTTCTCTAATAGTATTCTTAGGTAATAAAATTTATATTATGTTAAGAAAAAGAGTTAAATTCTAAATTAGATGCTCTTGCGACTGTTCAAATACGAATGACGGAAACAAAAAGTGCTTTTGTACTACGTACGTGACATTAAAATAACATCCAAGGGAAATAAAAAAAAATACCGCTAATTGGACTCTATATTTTCTTTTTTCTAATGGATCTTGTTAATTGTTGTTGTTACCTTAATTTTAAAGAATATTACAACTTATTTTTACAATTTAGTCGCTAAAAAAATAGTTGATTGCAATTCTTTAAAATAAGTCAAAGTGATAATCAGATTAAACTCCTTTTATTGCTCTTAAAATAATTTAATAAGCTCTTAATATCTGCGCATATAATATCACAACGGGACCCTCGGAGGACCCAAGTGAGCTATGCCTTCGGGCGGCTGCCGGATCTAACCTAATATCTGCGCATAGTAGGTAGCTAGGTAAGGCTGGTGTAAAATTACCCTCACCCGGAGTCCATTACGGTCCATTGTGACGCCTTAATAGAAAGAAGAATAGAATAAGAATAGAAATAGTTCGAATAGAAGAGAAAGAGAAGCCGACACGTCCCCAAACTAGCAGACCAGCACACTACTGACTAGTCCACCGGGGCACCCTGCGCATAGTAAAATTTGAGTGTTTTTTTTTATCAATAAACTTATATTGCAAAACTTTCAAGAGGTTTTATTTTTACAGTAGTGGTTGACATATTCATGGAAATGCCCATATTGAACTGGGTGTCCAGTATTGGTCAATGTTGTCTACCTTTATTTTAAAATAATCTTCGTATTTCATTTGGTAATGATGTTACGGTTATATATGTATATTGCCAACAGTCCTGCTTGGATTGAGAATCATTTTTAAAGACCTAAAGTCACTTACTACATGGTGCACTACGAATTCGAAATTAATATTTAAATAATGCCGACAATTTATTTTGATTCTTCAGAATTTTTACGGACGTTTCAGGACTATTTCAGTTTACTGCGACCTACTTCTGCTTCACATTGTAACAAAAGTAAAATGTTCGGTTAAAAACAGCTGAACGATTGCGCTCATATTAAGGACGTTAACATTTCGCAGGATGGATTTAAGCAAGCAATAATTTAAAGTGATGACCAAGAGAATGAATTTCGACAGAGTAACGGCTCGCACAATATTAAACAACAAATTCTACACAACCTTCATCACATTTTGTATAACCTTATTTTCAATCATATCCTGATTTTGTCACTAGAAAGAATGGATGTGGCCTCTTTTGAAAAATAAACCTACTGGCAACGCAGTTAAGAAAAGTGATTTACAAAAACAATAGTTTGTTGCTGGTGTAATTTTTGTCACTACAGCTGAAGCTAATAGATTTAATATTTGATTACAATATTCTCATAACTTAATAAGGTAATAATAGAGTAGATTTAAAGTAAGTATATTTCTACTTTAAATTTTTGAGAATTCGTTAAGCTTTTGGATATATGTACTAAGTTTTTTTTTCATACGGTCATTTAACTTGAAATGCAATAAAGTTCATCACACCATTAAAAAGTATTTGAAATCAAACAGTCAGTTTCCGTCGCATGCTTTATTATATTTCGATTTCGTTAAATTCGTTTTCAAAATAAATTTCTATTATATACCTGTGTTTCTGTTTAAATGTTCATTTTTTTATAAAAAATACTAGCTAATACCCGGTGTGCTTTGCCACCCCGAATTTTAGTATTTAATTTATTTGGCAGGTGCCACGCCCACTATTGTCAATGCACCTATTTGTTGCCTAAATATTCACTTGGGTGTCAAAGTTGCTTTTGCAAAATTTTAGTACTCTAATCTATATCGTTTTCCAGATATACGAATTAAGGTATTTGATTCTTATGGAAGGTGCGACGCCCACTATTGTTAATGCACCCATTTTTTCCATTAATGTTCATTTGAATATCAAAGTTGCTTTTGCAAAATTGTACTTTTCTAATTGATATCGTTTTCCAAATATACGAATTTTAATATTAAATTCATATGGTAGGTGCCACGCCCACTATTGATAATGCACCCATTTCTTTTCTAAATGTTCATTTGGGTGTCAAAGTTGCTCCTGCAAAATTTTACAACTTTAATCGATATCGTTTTCCAAATATACGAATTTTAGTATTTAATTCATGTGGCCATGTACTATTGCAAGTCCGCCCATTTTTTACCCAAATGTTCGTGTGGATGTCAAAGTTTACCGTACTCAATTTGAAGACTAGCTGCATTGACTTTCGTGATATATAATATTTAATACTTATTCTTTAATAGGGCGTGGCACCCCGCCCACTTACAACTTCAAACCAAAGTATAGCCTATAGTTCCTTCCAGACATACAGGAAGATTCTGTGAAAATTTCAAGGAAATCGGTCCAGCCGTTTAACCGTCTATAAAGCACAAACAAACATACATACATACATACAAACACACATTGATTTTTATATATATAGATATACAAAATCTGTATTTTTTTAATTATTTTTACAGATAGCTATAGCTTGTTTACAAATCGCCTGTGTTATTCTGCAAAAAGATTCCATGAAGCAGTGGTTCGCAGAACTAAACGTTGATCTCGATAAAGTCCAAGAAATAGTGCGCGCTATTGTGAATCTCTTTGAATTATGGAAAGATTGGAAGGAAAAAGATGAAATACAAATGCTACTGGCTAAAATTCCTAAACCAAAACCAGCACCACAACGTTAAATTAAAAATATTTTAAGTTTACAGCATTAACCTTTATACAAAATCTCAAATAAACGTTATATGTCTTATGATATCAAGTAATTGCAGTCTGGTAAGACTTTTTATACCAACCACCAAAAGAAAGGTGTGGAGGTACATTAATTTTGTCATTTCGCTTGTAACACATCGAAATATCTATTTTAGAACCAATAAAGTATATATTTTCTTAGTCCTGGTTTCATTTTAGTCCGTCTCTTGAAAGTACGATAGAGCTAGAACCAAAACACAAGATTTGTTTGGTATTGAAAATGGGCTAAATCGGTTTATTAGGAAGAGAGTTAAAGCTCGTAATGCGAGAGTAGTTCAAAACAAGTAAAAGCGCTATATTCGGCCGTGCCGAATCTTATATACCCTTCACAACGTGTAGTCATGCAATAACAGTAAATTCACGTATGTATGTTAAAAAAAACAAAAAAAAAATTAAAAATAAAAAAAAAATTTTAAAAAAAAAATTTAAAAAAAAAATTAAAAAAAAAAAAATTATTATATACATATATAATATATATAAAACAAAAAAAAAATAAAAAAAAAATTAAAAAAAAAAATAAAAAAAAAATAATAAAAATATATATAATATATTAAATAAAAAATAAAAAAAAAATAAAAAAAAAATTAAAAAAAAAAATTTTAAAAAAATTAAAAAAAAAATTTTTTTGGCTCAGCTGGGATTCGATGCCACGTTTTCTCTAACCAGTATACACGTTTGTATGTATGTATGTTGTTGTTGTAATGTTGTTTTTATGAAAAGAAAATCGAGGTGGTCGTGGGTTTTTGCTCATATCTCAGTTGTTTATGTACCGATGTTTCTGATTTTCAATACCGATCTACTCCCGAATATTTCTGATATTTTAGTACCTTACCCGGGTCCAACCTATGTCGGGGGGCTTCAAAAAGTTGATTTCAACATACACACGGACAGACGGACAGACGGTCAGGGCTTAATCGACTCCTCTATTCATAAGCTTTCAGAAAATATATACTTTATGGGGTCGGAAATGAAAATTGTAGAAATTTCACACGGAATGACAAACCTATATATACCCTTTTTCACTGTGTGAAGGGTATAAAAACAATGTCTTTCCTACACAAAACAGAATACGATTGTGTCTAAACGCATTGACGTAGGACGATATAATTTCCTAAGTAAAAAAGTATATTTTCCTCAAAATTGTTCAAATCTATACATTACAAAAAGAGTTATAGATCAAAATGTACGAAAATTTATGTTTATTTAATTTAATATATACACAGTGTCTTTTTCGGTATATATAAAATTTAAAACGTAATAAAACTGATAAAATTACATGCATGACTCTGAAATTTTCGAAACATTACTTTTTCTTTCTGGTAAATTTAATTATTATTATTTTTTTTTTAAATAAAATAAGTGAGAAGCTCACTTTAACCCTCATCTCCCATATAACGCTTTACCTTAAATTCATACTATTTTCTATATGGACAAAAATAAAAAATTCTGTAATATATTATCTAAGTTGAATTCAAACATTAATTATATAATTTTAAAAGTGGGAATATTCATCACCATACAAAACTAATATTATTCTTTAACTACCTCTGGCTACCCAATTAAAATCTTCAGTTTCCGTAGTCTTCAGTTTCAGTCAGTAGTATCACTTTTAATGGTCCGTGTGTGTGTCTTTTTTTTTAGTTTACTCCCATCGGACGCGTCCCCAGGTGGCGGATAGGGGCGGCTTAGTATAGGGTGGGGGTCTGAGCGGGTCAGACGGTGCCAGGCACTGGATCGCTCCGATCCCGTACAATATACCTAGCCTTAGAATCCTCTGGGTTCTCGTGGACCAAATAAACTGGGGGTACTTTTAAGGTCAAGGTGGTTGGTAGCAGTGCCGAGGACCTGTATGGCTAGTTAGTGGGTAAAGAAACTAGTCGCTAACAGCTCCCCTCCGGCGCTAGAGCACGGGCCGGTTGTAATGATAGTTGCCTATTCCGCTTACGCCGTCACTGCGCGCGATCGTCGACCCTCTACGTGCCTACTCGTGGTAACAAAATTGAGGAAAATATAGATAAAACGAAAAATTAAAATAATATTGAATCGGATCAGGGTCTTGACGCCGCCCTTACGGACAACGATAAGGTTATTATGGACCAGGAAGGGCAGATACGGACACAGATCCAATTGGACGATCTCCTGGGAGAGCTATAAAGTGTGTTTCAATAGGTATAAAGGGGAACTCAAGAGGGCCAAAAGGGCATCGTAGACGAGGTTTTGCGAGTCCATAGAGTCTGTAAATGAGCTATCAAGGTTCAGGAAAACATCCAAAGACCCTATGGTACCTGGTTATATTCAGAGAACGGATGGCTCGTGGACAGAGTCTTGCTCGGAGACCCTAGATCTACTTATGGAGACACACTTTCCCGGCTGTGTGCGGGCGGGGCGATAGTAAGCTGTCATGGGGTCAGAACACTCGGGAGAGGGTGAAAAGGGGCCTTAATACCTACTACACCTGCAGGAACTCCATAGGCAAGAGTTGGGGCCTACAACCAATGGTGGTGAATTGGATTTACACGACAGTGGTAAGACCCATTCTAACATATGGATGTACTGTATGGTGGGAGGTATTAGAGAAGGGTTGTTATAGGAAGCTCCTCACAAAGGTCCAGAGGTGTGCTTCACTTGGCATCACTAGTGCTATGAGAAACACACCTCAGGGGTCTTTGGACACCATTCTCTGCACTATGCCTATAGAGTTTTGGGTGAAGGGAATGGCGGCAAGGAGCTTGTTTAGGCTAGGTGAGTCAGGGTTGGGTAGGATACTTAACATAGGCCACACTCGAATTTTATGGGAAGCTGGTCTCCAGGATTGCGTGCGATGTCAGGGTAATTTGACAGACTACAAGGTCACAGAGATCAGTTTTGTTAGGACACCCCCGCTGATAATTCCGGATAGGGGTTGGGTAGGATCCGTCAGACTGTTTGAGGGGTGTGCAGTCTTTACGGATGGATCGAAGATGGATATAGGAACAGGGGCAGGTGTCTATATTATGGGAGAGAACATCAGGAGGTCTTACAAACTTTCTGATAACTGTAGTGTGTTCCAAGCGGAGATACTGGCTATCTATAAGGCTATATTGGAACATGTTCCATAATGTCAAATCTAGGTTGGTTGAGAAGTGTAGGAGGACACTCGATAGGATCATGAACCTCTTCGATGTCAGACTGTGTTGGGTACCAGGGCACAATGGAATCGTCGGCAATGAAATTGCTGACGAACTTGCGCGCGGTGGATCGGTGACGAGCGAAGAGGACATGGTGAGGCCTCCGTTAGGATACTATTTTGAGCGTAGGTATCTGCCAGAACCGATATGGCGTGGAGGGACAGAATAGACTGCAGGGTGTCGAGGGCTTTATGGCCCAGGTTGAACTCAGCGGACTCTACGGTTCTTCTGGGTAGCGTATGTCTGAGGGCCACTATTGGGGTTTTAACAGGGCACTGTCCTGTGAGGGCTAGGATTAGTAAATGGGATCACGAAACTCCGGATTATTGCAGGATGTGTGAAGATGGGGAGGAGCTGTCACTGCCCAAGGCAACAGAATCACAGGCTAAAGTGGTTAGGTAAACGATTCAACGATGAGTTGGGTGATGTTTCAAAGTGCAAGCTTGGGAATATTATCGGATTCATCATGGGGATCGGGTGGTTAGTGAACATGCAATAGGGCTCGTAGAGAATCTGGGGGGTTATAATGTAATTCGATTCGAATCGAAAAAATTACGAATTCGTAAAAATTGTATTATGAAGTACTATTTTCGCAAATTTATTTCCGAACGTTCGTAAATTGAGGGATTTTTTCTACCCCCTTTCGGAAAACAAAAAATCCCTTTCGAAAATGCAACTATGTAGTACGAAAGCAAACATCAAAAGTGTTAGTAACGTACGTATTTCTTTCGAATGCCATTTTGTTTGCGGAAATTCATGTGCATATTATTTTATATACAAAAGTTAAATAAGTTAGCTCAAAAAAATTAAAATATATTAATATAGGTTCTTTATTACTAAGTTATACATATTTATAATTTGGCCTGGAAGGCTTTGTATTGCTGTGTTGAATAAATAAATAAATATAAAAAGATCGAAGAAATTTACATAATAGTTAAAGAAAAACTTTGAAAATGTAAGTGTATGAATTTTATATTTGAAGAATAAAAAAATAGATTTAATTGCTTTGTTTAAAGGGAATCTTCTAAAAAAGGTGTATATACGAAACCAAGACAATATGAAATAATGGTGGAGTTTATGAAATTGCATCCGGATTTGGCAAAAGGACACCTAAATGTTTCAAATGCTAAAAGTAAGAGCAGAGAATTGTGGCAAAGGTTTTTTCTGAGGTTTATTGAAGTCATTCTTCTACACTTTAAAATACGTTTCACTTTTCCTCTTTTTTCCATTTTAATTTAAATATACATATATGTATGTATGTTTAAACATATATTTTTTATTTCCACAATGATTTTTTGCACACAATCACCCCAATTCTAAATATTCCCAGGGAATTGAATTCCCCGGGAATTCATTTTTCCCGCGAATAAAATTCCCCTATTCTAAACAGTCGGGGAAGGGAATAACAAGGGAGAGAGAATTTTACATTTTCGAAGTCAGCTGTTTGCTTTTGCTGTTTTATCTTGACAAAAAATTTGCTAATAATTTTTAGCGTAAAAAGTGAATATTCGTAAATAATAAAAAAAAAAATGTTAAAAGTGAACAAAAATGTTTATTGTAGCGTTGATAATAATAATAGCTGAAGCAGAAAACTCTGAAGCACAAGAATAAGCAAAGGGTAGAAAGGAAAATGCTAAGTGACGCCAGCAACCCACTTGAGTTGCCGCACACTTTATAAATTTTACTTTTGGAAGGTTAGAAAAATATTACAGAGTAAATAAACCGGCGTTCAAATATCTGTTAGACGTGTTAAGGTATTCAGCCCAAACGTAAGTCCTTTGCAATTTCTCCAATCGTGAAACTAAGTGCGACTTTCCGCTTCTTTGCTGAAGGTTTGTACCAAACGAGTATTGGTAAAGATTACGGTGTGTCTGTGGCTCAGTGTAGTGTTAGCAAAGTTCTGGCAGAAGTTATTAATATATAAGGAACATTTACGCCCAATGTAGACAACTTTCTGCAGAAGTGCAAAGCCGAAAAGTTGCGTTAGCTCTTTATGTGAAGTATGGCATTCAAAACGTTATTGGATGTGTTGACGGAACTCAAAAAATTAAAGGTCTGTGATCATGAGCTGAGGATTCAATACGTTGATGCCTCAAATCCCGGAGCGTGTCACCATTCATTTATTTGGAATTCTGGCGAATTGCGTGCTCACCTTGAGCAAGAAGACCTTAGAGGTGGCAGCAATTATTGGCTTCTTGGTAAAGTTTTGAATGATAACAGACAATTCATAAATTAAACATGAATTTTTTTGCCCACAGGAAGAGTCTGTTGAAATAAAATTCAGTGTTGAAATGTGGTTGAACGCATTAATGGTGTTTTAAAAAATAGATGGAGGTGCATTCTTGGTGCTAGACAGCTGCACTACGCTCCAAAAAGAAGATAAATAAAAATTAAAATTATTTTAAAACTAAAAAACAATTCATTTTTCTGCTTCCTGTTTGTTGTTTTTATCCTAAATGTAACAATAAATTACAATATTTATCACAATTTTTTTAAAAAAATATTAAATACTTACATTTTTGTCACAACTCCCTTTGAATTTATTGGCGGATTTTTTCCCAAAAATTGTTATTACATTCTCCCTTTAATTACCTTTCGTAATACCTACTTTTTTCCCAGGGAACAATTTCCCAATTTCGAAGTTCATTTAGAATAAGTGAAAAGGGAAAGGGAACAAATTTCCCCGGGAGAAGTTATTTAGAATAGGGGAACAGGGAATAGGGAAATAATTCCCAGGGAATTGTTATTTAGAATTGGGGTGAATATTTTTTCTGTTTTCCTTTGTTTTTGTTTTTGATAGCCAGTACAGATAAATTAGCGATTTTTTGTTATCAAAATTAGAGATGATAGTAAATTCTTCGAGATTCGCAACAAGATTCAAAATGAACCAGGTAGATTCGCTCTCAAAATTTTGTATGGCGAATCTTGTATCGGGTGTCCCAACTAGAACGCAATTTTTAAATTTTTAATAAAACACAGATATTTAAAAAAAAATCGTGAAACTTTATTATATCGTAAAGTAGACAGAATGAGGTTATGTATGGAACAATATATCGTGCAGATGGCCGCCGCGGCTTTGCTGACACACACGCGATCTTTTAATTTTCTATGACCTTTTTGCATAAATGCTGCGGTATTTCATTAATGCAGCGTCCAATTTCCTCTTTTAAGGCTTGAGTCGTCGTCGGCTTATTCGCGTAAAGCATCGACTTCAAAAAACCCAAAAGAAAAAAATCTAAAGGTGTTAAATCACACGATCTAGGCGGCCAATTCTGGTCTCCAAAACGCGAAATAATACGAATGAATGAATTGTTTCTCTGGCTGTATGACATGTGGCGCCATCTTGTTGAAACCACATGCCCTCCACATTAATTTCTTCAATTCTAGGCAAGAAAAAACTGGTTATCATTTCACGATACCGAACACCATTGACTGTTTGCGGTTGACCTGCCTCATTTTCATAAAAAAAAGGTCCAGCCCAAAAACCACACCACACAGTGACACGTTGAGGATGCATTTGCTTCTCGTGAATTACTCGAGGATTTTCCTCACCCCAAATGCGACAATTCTGCTTATTGACGAAGCCATCAAGATGGAAATGGGATGATCGCAATTTGTGAACTGTAGCCGCAAAACTTTCACCATTTTTGTAAAACAATTTCACAATGAGAATGCGTTGTTCATTCGTGTAGCGCTCCATTTTTACTAACCTCGTACCTTCTACTAGCAAACAATAACAATTGTTCAAATGTCAAACAATGACACTTCGAATGGCGCCAAATTTAAAAATTGCGTTCTAGTTGGGACACCCATAGATTTAATCAAGATTCGGTCGCGAACCTTGAATGAGAGAGCGAACCTCGATATTTGCTGCCGAGTGAACATGCTATTAAAAATAAAAATATTTACAACACAAACAACCCGTTTAGGATGTCTAATGATAAGTTTGCCAACGACTTCGCGTTATTATCGCGATAAAAAGTAGCCTATGTGTTAATCTAGGTTGTTATCTATCTATGTGCTGAATTTCATTTAGTTCCGTTCAGCCGTTTTTGCGTGATTGAGTAACAAATATCCAAACATTCACATTTATTATATTAAAGTAGGATTTATAATTTATTTATTTGTTTGTTTAATCTTATGAATAAAAGACTAACGAGTGCAGTAAAAGCATTAGCTGCGGAAGCTATCGGAAGTCTAGATTGTTTTATGAAGTTGTAAATGACGTTTATGTTGGTGATGGTTGTTTCGCAAAGAATGTAGGTAAATGTGGGATGTGGCTGGTGTGTGCTTTTTTATTACAGATACTTTGAATGGCCACTGGCAAATTTAGTATGTAAAATTTTAGCTTTATCCACAATTTGTTTGGTTTGATTGCGATCAATTTTATTTAGTTTTAAATCAACATCACGTGTAAAAGGTCGTCTTTCGGGTTTCGTTTTGCTCTCTTTCAGTTCCCTGAATTTTTTCTTTTCTTCTATGCGTAATTTCTTTTGATGCAACTCTACTAAAGACTCTTTACGTTTATGTTTCTTTTTATGTTTTTTAGCAATGGCTTCTTGCTCAGCATTACGTTTTTTTTCGTACAAAAATTGAGCTTGAACCTCCAGCATTTGCTGAGAGTTTTTAGAACTTGAAGGTTTTTGCTTTCCATTGTCTGTTTGAGGTGTTTTTGTCCAAGAAGATCTGCAATGATTTTAAATTAAATATGTAGTAATTTGTTATAGTTATAACTTTACCTATCACTAAAGTCTGGTTTTTCTTTGCCCTGGTGGAAACCACGTTTTAAATTGTTTAACGCCGCTAATCCAGTTTTTAACCCAACTTGGGGTAATTCTAACATCCACTCTTCGCGAATATTTTGATCATTTTTGTTAGTAGTGATACCATCTATTGCTGCCATTTTTAACTCTAATGCTCGTCGTTCCAGCTCAACTTGAGCGGTGGACATCTCCCGCTCGCTAGTAACTGGTAGTGGCCCATAGGAACCTTCTGGATTTTCTTCGTCGCTTTCTGATTTACTTTGGGTTTGCAATTTTTGTGATAAATTTAATGCGTCTTTTGTTTTTTCTAAACTTTTTACTAACTCTTTAGGAATTGTAGGGCCTATCATCAACATTTTGGCTGTACTGGTATCCTTATTTCTATTTAGTAAATGTGGTGGTAAAGCAGGTCCAAATGTATCATTCATAACAACATCCTCTAATCGTGGTGTTTTGACCTTTGCAATTTGTATATTGTCTTCGTATTTGTACTTGGTTCTTTCCTTGCGTAAACATTTTTTCTCTTTGTGACCTCTTTTCCTTTTATCTTTTTTATGTTTTTTTTCCAACTTTTTATGTAGTTTGCATTTTTCCATTTGTTTAGACGAAGAGTCATGTGACGAGCTATTCGAATCAGTTTCACTTGCCATTATGTATTTTTTTGTTTAGATATTGAGTATCAAAGTAATGAGATAATCGAACTAGAAAGAAAAACACTTGATAAAAAATGACTTTTTTAAGTACAATTTTATACTAAAATAATTAAAAATTATACAAACTATTTATTATGATGTTTTTGAATTTTTATTAGTTTAATTTCTTTAATAGGTATAAACGTTTGAACAAAAATAATATAGTTTTGGTATTTCGATCCACAAAGTATACAAATTTACAAATATTAACATTTTATAACTATTTTATAAACGGTTGACGAACCAGATAACAACCTCTCCTTTCCTCACTCATCAAAGGTTAATAATCCAATCTAATCTACTCTTTCCTCTATTTTGTCATTCTCTCTACAAGTATCACGAAGGGTTCATTATAATATAACTTTTTAACTTTTATAAGAAATGTTAAATGAGTATTGTTGACCTTTTCTGTTGTTTATATATTTTGTTGTAGATTTTTGTTTGGCTTTAGGTCATAAAAATTAAATTTTGTTGTTTTATTTTTAAAGAAAAGATTTTAAATTCCTTTATTTATTTTATTCCAATATTTCGACCTACTTCGTAGATCATCATCAGGGATATTTCAAAAAATATTTTAGATATAATTCTATATTGAGTTGAAAAACAATCTTATTTATTTATAAGTTGTTAATTAGCTTATAAATAAATAAGATTGTTTTTCAACTCGATATAGAATTATATCTAAAATATTTTTTGAAATATCCCTGATGATGATCTACGAAGTAGGTCGAAATATTGGAATAAAATAAATAAAGAAATTTAAAATCTTTTCTTTAAAAATAAAACAACAAAATTTAATTTTTATAAGAAATGTTAATAATTATAGCTTTTAAAAAAGCTTTTATATTAAAATTATTTAGTAATTATTTAATTTTTATTATATATGTAATTAAAAAGTATTTCAAATACTACTAATAAATAATAAAATACCAAAGTGAGCTAAATAACAGCTGCCTGTTCTACCTACTATCCCTTTTTTATGTTTAATTATTTTGGTATTTAATTAAAACATTCGATTTTAGTTTAAATTTTTATAAAAAATCATATGCATATATTTTATACTATGGTATTGCTTAAATTTTACATGCAAAGCAAATAAGTTATACATAATTTAGCAAAAATTTAAATTAAAACTGATTTCAACCAATTTAAATAGCTTATTTAAATTGCACGTACGTTTTTTTATTTCCTTGAAATAATTTTTACAATATAAATACACAAGTATTCACCTTAAGAATTTATCTTATTAATAAATTAACAAAATGTTTTGTAAAAAGCATTTATTTTATAAAATAATTGCAACTCCCACTAGCACAGTTTATCACAACTTTCAAACAAACAATTTAATTATTTTAATAATTTAATTGGAAAACGTTTTTAAAGCTTTGCCATAACTATAAACAATAGACTTAAGTAAACCGGCACTTGGTAAGTTCTTCACCGACTGCCTTATGCTGCTTCGCCACACAATATCATTTACTGAAACTTGTACGATTTTGTGAAGATTTTTTAAAGCGGCTAAATTTTGTATAATGTCTATATAGCTACCGGTGAAGACTGCATTACGTATAAGTCGTCGTCGTAGTTCAGCTGGTGCTTGACGTAAATGATATTCCAATGCCTTATGAGATTTATCTTGTTCAAACTGGGTGACAATACGATCTGAACCTCTTTCCTTTGCCGTAAAGTCAACGGCCACATACTGTGCTAAATCTTTCATGACCGGGGAATACAATTCAAAAAAATCTTTTTCCTGCGCCTTGACAATATTGGCAACTTTATTTTTATTCTCACCAAATATCATACGAAAATCGCCTTTGTAACTCAGGCTGGAAATGGTGTGGAACAGTTCAAATGAAGTAAATCTTTCTGGAAGTAGAAGCAAAGCTACTTGAAAGGCATTTCGTAAATTCATGTACAATGCTTGCTTTAGCTTTGTATCGTCATCGGCTGGCACAATATTTTGAACAGGTTTGTGCAGTCTTCCTGCCACATAAAGATACCTCCATTCCAGCAGATCTTGCAGCATTTGTTCTTTTGATATAACACCGTATTTAATTCGTACGCCCAAATCAGGTAAGGGTACTAAAGTATTATAGTATATGCCAGTCCCTAAATTCTCCTGATATTTCATAATGAACTTAGGTCCCAAGTGTTTTAAAGCCGAGTAGTGACTTTCATGTCGGTTCAAATTTTCAGCATGCCAACCTAAAGGATCACGAACACAAAATATTAAATCGATGATACATTTTTGTCTTTCAACCTGGTCATAACCAACTTGCTGTCTCACTCCAGAACCATAGGCAAATACATAACAAAGTCCTCCGCGTGGAAACCTCACCAAAATGTCTTTATATAGACTCATTCTTAAAAATACCCTAATTTAAGTGATTTATAATTATGTTATTTCAATCATTACTTGTGTTTTACGTCCTTTGCAGTTTTATTACAGATAGAAAAGGTCCTTGAAGAAAAACAAGAATGAAAAAAATTTACTTATATATCTTAAAATTGCTACACCACATTCAATTGAATTCGCCTTGATTAGCACTTTAAAATCTACAAAGAGTATGTTAAGTGAAAGACTTAATGTTAGAGTTGTTTGCGTGACGTGATTTATTAGTTTCCACCATATTCGATTAAAGAATTAATCTTGCATGGGTGAGTAATATTGAATACAAAATAAAATTACATAAGTAATGAATTCACAAAATCACGTTCGACTTTTCAAACACTATATAACTTAACAATTTTTACGTGCTAAATACAAACAAAACATTTTAAATACATGTGCAAATATATTTAATATAATAGTTACTCAAATTAAAAAAACATGAAACTCAAACATTAACAACATTATTATTTTGAATAATTTGGAAATAAATTATTTGTTAGCCAACGGCATATACTTCAAGTAAATAGCCAAAAAAAATGAATTAGTTTCATCAAATACTTAGATTTCGATGAAAATCAAATTCGAAAAAAAATAATGATAATATTTTTTTAAATAAATTAAAAAACTAAGTTACTAAAATCCTACTAATATAATAAATGTGAATGTTTGGATATTTGTTACTCAATCACGCAAAAACGGCTGAACGGAACTAAATGAAATTTGGCACATAGATAGATGACAACCTAGATTAACACATAGGCTACTTTTTATCGCGATAATAACGCGAAGTCGTTGGCAAACTTATCATAACACATCCTAAACGGGTTGTTTGTGTTGTTAATATTTTTATTTTTGTCTTTAATACTAAGTCTACCTTTTATCCCGATAACTACGCGGACGAAGTCGCGGGCACAAGCTAGTCTAAAATAAATAATAAAATAAGTGAAGAAACAAATAATTAATTGAAGAATCAAGACTACCTGATGAATAAGCTTGACTTGGATAAAACATATATGTATATAAAACTTAAGAAATACAAAAATACTTCAAATCTTTCGCGTTCTCCACTCAATGAAAACACTGTAACAAAGTACAGTAGCACGACATCACACAATCAACAACTTCCAGAGTGAGACACAACGTGCCTCTAATGATGACAGTTACGTGCGAGCTGTACGTTTGCCATTACACAGTTTTGTCTGGTATACATCTAAGATAATGTTGATCTGGCAACACAGCTTCGAATATGTGTTATCACTTTATGCGTTTGGTTCAATAAAAAAAAAACAAACAACATGAGGTTGTGAATTGTCAAATTTCGAAATTTATATTTTATCATTTCACCACGCCGTTTATATTAATAAACTGCCTGGATAACAAAATAAAAATCTTTTTTTTATCAGAAAATAAATTTGAAATAGCAAATATGAATTGCGAAGAAATTCCTACAAGTACTTCTAATAAAGATAAACTAGGGAATAAAACGCCAGCCATTGGAGAATTTAATAGTATTGAAGAATTTACTAAGGTAGATACTTATATGTTTCTAATAAAAAGTAAATGCTTTTCAACATTTTTTTAATCCGTTTTAAGAAAGGTTTAACTGAAATAATAGAAGCTACCAAATGTGCAAATGCATTTCCCCAAGGAGCATCCAGAGATCTCTATTGTGCTTATCCGACATATGGGCGTGTGATCGACGAACAGTCTCACCGAATATTGGGAATAATATCAAACGTGTTGAAGTGGCAAAATGTTAAAGGCAACATACAACGACGTCAACCAGACGAACAATTTGAAATGTTATTAGAATGCAATGATGTAATGTTTGAAAGATTGCAATCGAGTTTAGATGAGTTGGCAGGCATTAAAAAGAATCCACAAACTATAGTGGTAGAATCGCGACTTAATTCATTATCACCTATGGCGGCACCCGGTAAAGGTGCTGGTAGCTGGAATTTGAAAAATATTGAAAGTACAACGATAGCAGCCAGATTAATTACAGCCAAAAATATAGCCAGGCCTCAGATAAAATTTCAAATACCAGTGGATAACAGTGCGGATACACCGTTTGTGCCAAAAATTAAGGAAAAGCCAAATTCGATTAAACCTTTAGCTATTTTACCTGAATATGACGAAGCTGGCAATGTCATTAGCTATTTACATCCTTATGAATATGAATTAATGAAATTTGAAGTGCCCTGCAGTTTGTTGCAAATACGATATCCACAAAAGCCCAAAAATACTGACGAAACAGAACTTGTGTATGTTGATACACTTTTCAAGTTAAAGAAGAGTTTGGAAGAACTGCGTACTGCTACAGAATTGGCGATAGATGTCGAACATCATTCATATCGAACTTTCTTGGGTTTCACATGTTTAGTACAAATTTCTAGTCGCACAAAAGACTACATATTCGATGCTTTAGAATTGAGGGAAGAAATGCATCTACTCAATGAAGTTTTCACCAATCCTAAAATAGTTAAAATTTTCCACGGTGCAGATTTAGATGTTGAATGGTTGCAACGTGATCTTTCGCTATATATTGTCAATATGTTTGATACCCACCAGGCGGCAAAAGCTTTAAGTTTTGCTCGCCTTTCATTGGCTTACCTAATGAAACATTACTGTGACATTGAAATTGATAAAACTTTCCAACTGGCCGATTGGCGTATACGTCCTTTGCCAAATGAATTAGTGGCCTATGCTAGGCAAGATACCCATTTTCTTATATACATCTACGAACGTTTAAACAATGATCTTTTGGAGGCATCAAATAAACAACCACAACTACTACGTTCAATTTATCAGCGTTCTAATGAGATTTGTAAAAAACGTTACAATAAGCCTCGTATAACTGTCGACTCTCACATGGATCTTTATCGAAAATCAAAGAGAATCTTTGACAATCGTCAGTTGTTTGCTTTTGGTGAAATATTTAAATGGCGAGATTCCATAGCTCGTTCTGAAGATGAGAGCTACGGTTATGTTCTACCGAATCATATGATGTTGCAAATATCGGAAAGTTTGCCACGTGAAATGCAGGGTATTTTAGCTTGCTGCAATCCTATTCCCCCACTTGTGCGGCAACATTTACATGCACTGCATCAGATAATTTTAAAGGCTCGTGAACAACCATTGATCAAGCCAATTTTGGAAGCAGAAGCTATTCACCGAGTTGTCTATGCAAATGTAAAAGACTTTAATAGTAAATTGCACTGTCCACATGATTTGTCGCATCTTGAAGAATTCAGAGACGATTTGTCAACTTTGCTAAGTTTTGACCAAGAAAAACAAATTAAAGTTAACGATTTGAAATCATTAGAAAATGCAAATTTGAAGCAACCTGTTTTAAGTGTATTTGATATGCCGGAAAACTCAGAAGAGGTAAGTTGCCAATTAAAATCCTTATGTATGTATCCTTTTAAACTCTAAGTGGTTCTAATGAACAAGCCTATTTTTTGTAAAGAGATTAAAAAAGTGAAGTATCTTAAGAGAGTTTGTCTTTGATATAAACTACTTAATTTTGAAAATTATTTTTGGAAGCTAGCAATATAGTTTTGGTTATTTCCGTTTAAGCTAATATTAAAATTGATATAAAAAAATATTCTAATTAAGTGAGAACCCGTGAAGTGTATCAATAATACGTTGCTTATACTAAATAGAAAACAAATTTCAATTGTCGTTGCAGGACGAACGAACGATACGTCATCAACTCGCTGAAAGGCAAAAAATTTTATTACCCTATTGGCGATACATTGCCGTTTTACCCATGGTGGAAAAGGAGAAACTAGAAGAGGCAGCACGTATAGAAGCTGAAAATAAAAAACGACAATTATGTCCTGAAGCTACCACAAGCATTCCCGTAGATGTAAAAAATGTAAAAATGGAAGAGAACGATATGTATAGAATGCCAATTAAGGAAATGCTTAAGCGTAAATACGAGGAATCAATGACAAAGAAAGCAATATATACTGCTGCAGCTAAACGTATTAAAACCGAAGATAATAGTACTATTGGTATGACAACTATGGATAACAAATTTAAGCTTACGAATTCACATTCTATTAAAAAAGAACTTAAAACACCAAATCAAATAAAGGGACGAGCTCCTAAAGATACTACAGCGACAATATCTGATGACGAAGAGGACAACCAAGAAGATGAGGACGACGATGAAGAAGGACCACCCGAAGAAAAAGCCAGCTCTTCAAGTTCTATTCATTGTAATAAAAATTTTCAGCAGCATGACTCGAAAAAGAAGTTCAAGAATACAAATAAAAAGAAAAAGTTTTCTAATTCAGGCAAAACCTATCAGTCGTCTGATAAACCTGTACAAACTAATTTTAATTATCAAAAGGTTGATTTTAAGAAATTCCAAGGTGGAGCACAGAAAGCTAAGGGCACAGAACTAAAACCACAATTTCATGGCAAGGTAAGTAGGATTTCAACAAAATGCTTGTGATTGTTTAAAAATAACTTTGTTTTTATTTATTATTCTTTTAAGGTTAACACAAGCAAGGCTCAAAATAAGAAATTTAATAAACTATTTACGTTTTCCAACGTAAAAGCAAATAAAAAGTGAAATTTTTTTGATATATTACTTTTTGTGAGACTCTCAATATATATTTAAAAATTTGTCTAACTTGAACAACACAAAAACTATTCTATAGTTTTAGTTTTTTTTTATATATGTATATTGTTCATCAATCATACATACATATATGTTAATAAAACAGGTTAAAAATACTGAAATATGTAAATAAATCTATATATATTTTTAATTTAAAAACAAAAATGTGTTTGAGTGCATTTTCTTAAACCTATAGAGTTATGTAAATATATGGCACACAGTTAGACAATTGGATACAAACCTAAACGTTTTTTTAAAAACTATTTTAATTAACATAGAAAATATTTAAATTATTTTAGAGTAATTCATATTTGTGGTTTAGTAGGTATGTATTTACGAATGTCCAACATTTCTTAATCTCATAACATTATGGGTGAGAAAAAAAGAAACGTTTTAAGCCTTTAAAATAAAATAATATTGAGGATTATAACACTTAGGCAATGTACCTAAAATTAGATTATATACCCAGCAATTTAAGTAACGCAAAGTTTAGTATATTTTCAAGACAGTTCAAAAGAATTGATCTTAAATGATTCCATAAATGTGAAATAACTAGCCATAAATGATGGCCTTCAATAATTTATACAAACAAACATAATCAACTTATGAAGTATTAGTTGCTTTTGAACAAATATGCACGAGTCCTATGCAATTATTACAAAGGAGTGCAGTTCATTGATATACTCATATAAGCACATGCTCTCCAATGGCACTCTAGTGTTCAAATCACTAATCGGCTGCCCAATTTTAAACACAGTTTCTGGATATTTCGTAGAATTGATGTGGCATATGGATAAAACCATATCAAATTAACTACTTTTTAAATTACTTTTATTTTACGTTCGCCAAATTTTGATATTTATAAAGTTACTGTGTTTTGA
Organism: Phyto melanocephala; assembly: GCA_941918925.1. Lineage (NCBI taxonomy): Eukaryota > Metazoa > Arthropoda > Insecta > Diptera > Rhinophoridae > Phyto > Phyto melanocephala. The sequence goes on along the minus strand of OW799233.1, from coordinate 88,785,679 downwards.
ATTTGGTCTGCAGTAGTGTTTTTATCTAAATTGAATCACATTTTAATTTTTTTCGTCATGTTTGATTTTGCTGGGTATATGTGAAACAGAACTTTACTATAGGCAATCGAATTTTAAAACTCAAACACTGAGTATAAATAATTTTTATCTTGAAAATTTCCTTAAAATTTAACAATTCATTTCTTTGGCAAATATTTCCAACTTTATGTTATGAGTTAAATTATTTATTATTTTTTTTATTTCTATTTGTATTGTTTTCTTACAGTTTGCACCAATTAGACCTAATTTTTTGGTCATCGAAAAATTTCAAATAATTTTAAAACAGTAGATTAAAATGCTAAACTTTAATGAATGCTATTAGAGTTTTAAATACATTAAAAGACATGGGTTGTATTTGCATTTCCAACCAAGTTAAGAAATAAAAACTTTAAGGTAAACGAATGCAAATTAATTAAGTTTGTTTATAAAATTTACTACTTAAATTACTTGATAATTTTAAAAATAAAATTGTACTTAACATAATATTATATTTTGAAGATTTAAACAATTGTCTTTTATTGCATAGTAATGATATGTTATGCTTAAATTCAAAAGGAAGAGCATGGAGTTTTTTAGTTTTTATAAATTCTTGAACATTTTTTCACCTTCTCGGTCCATACAATACTCAACAACAGCATATACAACCAAAAGTCGTCGTTCTACGCCACGTTTATGTTTATCAGTTATTAGGGGATACAAAGCGTCGGCTTTTGTTAAACGATCAATTAGCTCCGTAAGGACGCCACCAGAAAACACCTGTAAACGTTCCCACGTAGATGCTCGTAATCTTAAAAAAAAAAATAAAAAATAAATTAAGATAAATTAAAATAATTTAATTTAAAATTTATTTATTACATACAAACAACATTGATACAGTGGCGCTAAAATATCCAAATGATCTTTGTTGGGATTACCAAAGGCTTTACCATTATCTATTAGAACTACACGTTCCTCGCGTGTTTCATAATGATGACGATCTCCATTTTGTATTAAATAATCAAATATGGCAACATCTATTAAGTCTAAAAGTCTTTCAGTCTCCATTTTACCTTTCAAACTCCTAAAAATATATATTAAACAACTTATTAATAAGCTAACAGATTGTTTTGGTTAATTTCTTTTTCAATTACTTGCAATAATTCATATCATCTTCCCAAGGTGCCCTTTTGTCTTCCACATATGTTCTCTGCCAAGGTGATCGCCTTTTAGCCAATTGACCCGGTATTATGTAAATTAAAACTCCTTCAATATTATTATTTTCGTCGGCACACACACTTTGCTCCTCATTGCAGTACAAGCATTTGCCAAATAGACAATATTGTTCGGTTCCATTTTCACCCTCAGTTATGGTCATGGTATTTTGTAGTTTTCTGTCTCCTTTTTCATAAATTTCCGATTTCAAATTTACCACTCTCCCAACCACAATAGGTGTCCAGCGGAAGTCTAAAACTGTTCCCAGATAAAATGCATACACTTCGGCCACATGACGATCTTTGCCTCCGTAGACAGGACCTTCAATCACAATGTCACGTGTATACCATTGAGGCTTGAATATGACTTTTTGCTGATTCGATAACCAAACAAGCAGTTTGAGCTGTGTTCCTTTTGATAGATTTTTAACTTTAGTAATGGGTTCCAAACGCAAAGTTTGCAATAATTGCCCCATTGATGAATCATATTGTGGATATATTTCGTTTTCATGAGGCCACTGTAAGCATAAAAAAAATAAATTTTGAACAAGCTATTAATGGCAAAAATATTTAAGAAATCTATTTATCTAATGTCTTTGTCGTTTATTTAATATGTCATTTACAAACTACATACAGTTTAAGAACTTTATTTTACTTCATAAAATCATTATATCGAAGGAGCCGAAATATCTTTATGAACGTACACAGTTTTCGAGATCTAGCAGAGAGAAAAGTTTAATACAATTGCAAACTACTAGCAACGCTATAAGGTTAAGAAAATTTACTAATCGCAAATTTTTCATAAACTTTTTGTAAGTTGTTATAGTAATGCAAATTTTTTAATGTTAATATTGATTATAACTTTGTTTGAATTTTTATACTTTCAGGCTTTATTTTTTTTGAATTAAATATTATATATTGTTTATGTAGTTATTTAAGATTGTATACTTTGTTATTAAAAGAAAGAATTTAAAAAATGTGAAGCGCAGAGCTGATGACCACAAATGTCCATGTCGCCAGGAATATCTTGAGATTCGACAAAGTACCATAGCTAGAGTGAAAGTGCCAAATAGGACTAATATATTAAACTTCAATGCCTACGAAGTTAATTTTTCACAACTGACCGGTAAGGAGCATCAAAATTGTACAGGTGACTATGATGTCAATAACAAGATGCTTTACTCGGATGTAACAAAAAGTAAACATTTTGTTAACAGAAATGAAAACTTTAAGGAAATATTTTTGATGCTGTCGATGCACCCAAAGATGTCAAAATAAGTACGACAAGCTACGAGTGCTAGGAATGATGCTTTAACATGCCCTATAAATCAATGACGGTTAGTGACAATGTTTATGTTATGCACTGGAATGATCAAGGCATAACGACTGAGTCAGTAGCATCAAAGCTGGACAAGTTTTTACACGACAAGAAAGTTGATATTCTCCTTGTCAATGAGACATTTTTGAAACCCCACCATAAATTTAAACTTGGAGGCTACAAAATTTATAGAGAGGATCGACCAACTCATGGTGGCGGTGTACTCATCGTAGTAAAATACAATGTTGAACATGAAATATTACCAACTATGAATACAAGTGTGTCTTAAAATATTTCGGTTCGAGTAGTAATAAATAGGCGCCCTGTGATTTTTACATCTGCGTACAATCCGGTTCATACTATAAATTTTAAAACTGATATGGATGCTTTAACTAGACGGTCAAATGACTTCTTTTTATTTGGTGATGTGAACGCTCAACATACTCACTGTACTTCAAATTCCAACAACATTGCTGGTAATGAGCCATTGCCTTTAATATATCTACAACATTTATTACTCTAATGCATATACAGTTCAGCCGTCTACAGTGGACATCCTTTTTATACCCGCCACAAAAAAAGGGTGGGGGTATACTCATTTTGTCATTCCGTTTGTAACACATCGAAGTATCCATTTTAGACTCCATAAAGTATATATATTGAATAAACTAACTAAATCGAGATACAGCTCGTAATACAAGAGTAGGTCATCGTGTCCTTCCAACATCAAATAAAATGGAATTGTCTCCAAACGCATTAACGTAGAGTCATTAAACTTCAAATTTATATCCGGAGTAACAATATTTTTCCCCGAAAATTGCTTAAATCTATGCATTAAAAAAGGAGTTACAGATAAAAATGTACGAAAATTTATATATTTTTCTTTTTTTACTTAAACACGCACTTTCATTGAAAGACTAAATTTACGAAAACATTTTACTAGCACATCGAAGTTATACAACGAAAGTGATACATAGTTTAGTATAAAGAGATTATTCCAAAGCGATTACCGTTAACAACAAAATAATAAATTTTGTGCTATAAAAGTACACAAAATTGGTGGTGGGTATAAAAGATTCGGCACAGCCGAATATAGTGCTCTTACTTGTTATTAACTCCTGTCTTCCCTTCACCAAATATTTTGCAGCCATTTATGGAGAGGTACAGAATAGCATTTTGGTGCTACCCTTGTATAATCGAGCCGATTGGTTATCAGTAAAAAACTGAGTGGACAGTAGTAAAAGGCTAATTTCCCAGAAAAACAAATATAGGCGTAAATTTAAATTTTCAATTGAATTCTGACGTCGAAAAGGCATATGCAAATGCTGACGTATTTGCTGGTTTACATAACATCACTATTAACAATTCATCATCAATAAACTCGGTTGTTTAGATACATTCACCCTTATTCTGCGTTTTGATTACGTTCCCGCATTAAGTTACGCTCGGATCGAAAAAAGGTATTCTGTATCGGAACATACATACTTATGTATGTATTGTTACGTTTATACCTTTTATAAACGTTGGATTATTTCCTTTAAATAAACCTCTTGAGTTCTTTTATTGCAATCAAAAACAGTTGAAATTCGATATAAAATTAGGAGCACTTTATTTATTTAAACACACTCAAAGATTGCTTTAATATCACTTTACTTATTACACTTATCACTTTTATTATCAAACACACTTTGATATACGCTTTACAAGCTCTATTGTTATACTGATTACGCTAGCTGTGTTGTTCGGCTATTTATAGTAACACAGTGCTGTTCGGTAACATTCGACAAAGTTCTCGTATGTACATTCTAGTACATTCGAAAACCGTTACATTTAAATTAAGACGTTAAGTAATATGCACGAATAATAGAAGTGCCTAAAAGTATGCTACACAAAATAACAAACATCATGTTCGAAAAACCAGCAAAACAAACTAATACAAATACAACTACAGTAACTTTAACTGCTATAAACAAAATAAATTAAAATGTAAATTAAGCTACTTAAAAATAAATCTGTAACAGTATGTATATGGGTAAGAGGTATTCGTGATCACAATATTAATGTGAAGAATCCTGTCGCGCCGGAATCGATATTTAATTGTGTTTCCGTTGCGCAACAAAAAAAGCAGCGGCGCAGTTTTTAGAAGAGGAAAACAACGCACTGCAGGACGCAGAGTTAAGAATTGAAAAACAGAGGTTGAGAGATAATTGCAATCTAATGTGTGAAATTATTGCTTTAGTTTTACAGATATAAAAAAAAACTTTCGCCACAATAAAGACGCGTTTAAGTATGTGTTAGACACGTTTGCTGTAGAAGCGCAGTTCACCACGTTAGCATCTTTATCACCGCTTAACCGAGTGATAGCTGCTTTTTGATTTTTTGCTGAAGAAAGCTACCAACACGGAGTGGGTGCTGCTGCTCAATCCACAGTGTCAAAGTGATTATTATTTTTCCTTGACGTAATGCAGGCAAAGCTGTGCTCGCAGTGGATCAAATTTGACCAAAACTGAGGAGTAAACGACGCAGGCAAAACAAAATTACATATAATAAATTGAATAAAAATTTAAAATTTCAATTAAACAAAAAATGTTTGTAAAATAAGTTTATTGTATTTTTTACTTACATTTTTTTTTTATTTTGAACTTTTTTTAAAATACTCCACCAAGAATCGAAAAACATACACAACGTGAAAATATGCCCGAGTAGTTTTATGAAATCTTAAGTAAACTTTTTAACTTTTGTTTAAGTAATGCGAACTTTTTACATGCTTTTAAAATGGCTAAGGAAATCCAATCCACAAATCTGGAAAAGATCCTAAATTACCCGATAGCTACAGACCAATTATCATTCTAAACTTATTGGATAAGGTGTTTGAGAAAATTATTCAGACCAGAATTTAAGGTTTTTTAAATTTCAACAATATCATAAATTGACAACGATTTGGTTTTTGAAAGGAGTATTCCACTGTACTTAAACTTAAAAGAGTTGTAAACTTTCTAGTAATCGGAAAAGTACTGGAAAACGCATTCCTACTAGATATTCATGGTCTAGGTCTATTTATTTTTATTCAAATAGCATTTTAATTACATTTATGAGAAGGCAATTAAGTTTAGCCGTGCCCTAACCCCTTTATTAGCAGAAGATCTATGATTAATATTAGGCACAAGGTCCTTATTTACAAAATGTGTATTCGTCCAATTATGACCTATGGTTGTCAAGTCTGGTCTCAAAAGTCTGCGAAAACTAATACAAAAAATTTAAATTATTCAAAACAAAAATTTATAAATGTTGAATAGAAAATGTTATTTGATAGGTGAAATAAAAATACAACAAATTTTAAAATTAATACTTTGATTCACTAATTCAAATTTCATTGAATTGTAACATATATAGGAATTTTAAATTACATAGTAGTATACCGATAAAGAGTGCTGATGATGAAACTATAGCTGGTTTCGAAAATGCATTCCACTCGGCTAATATCGGAAATAATTTTAGGAAAGAATATTCCTAAAAACGATGATTGCAATTTAATTTAATTTAATTTGAATTATAAAATTAGATAATAGAATAAATGAACTTAAGCCAAAATAAAAATAATTCACATTAAAATTTAATATATAGAAAAGTTCAAATAAAATATTTATAAGTATACAAAAATTTGAAAATAATACTCAATATATCCTTCTTCTATCTAAATCTTCTACATAAAAACTTTGACTACAAAATGTTTAATTTATTGTCAAGGGAACTGACTCTGTCGTTTAATGAAAATGTACAGTGAGGTGCACAAATGAGTACATGTTTGTACTTTGAGCACTTTTTATGTCATAGAAATAAAAGTAATAAAGCAAATTAAAATTTTTTTTTGTAGTTTATTGAGTATTAGGTACTTAATAAAATTATATAAAATTTGTAACAAAATGCATTAAGCACAAAGAAAAAAAACGAAAAAACCAAAATAACTTTTATGACTCAATTTTGCACCTCTGCATTTTATGAAGAATTTGAAGAAAAGAAATGAAAAAGTACCGTTATTTTTCAATCTTTTTGCATAAGCTCGACATTATTTAAATCGCGTGTGGTAAAAAAAACATTGTGCAAATTTTTAAACAAAAATCATTTTATTTAAAATCAAATAAATTCCTAACAATAATAAATAATGAAGAAACTTTCAAAATCCACCGAGGAGAGAATTCGGGCCATGACTGAAAGAGGCTGTTCTACCCGGGAAATTTCAAAAGAACTAAAAGTGAGTCAATCAGTTGTCATAAGGGTACAAAAACGGTGTTCCATTGTTCCCAAGCCTCAAGTTAGAGGTCGTAAAAAACTTCTTACTAATGCGGACGCCCGTCTAATGATAAGAGAAATGAAAACAGATAACTTTTTAACACCAAAAGATGCTTCGTTAGCTATCGGAAAACCCATTAGTCGGTGGACGGCATGTAGAGCCCTTCGCGACATTGGTTATACTGCAGCAGTAAAAAAACAAAAACCTGCATTGTCGGAAAAAAATGTAAAGGTACGGTTAAAATTTGCCAAGAAGCACAAAACATGGACAGTGGACGATTGGAAACGTGTGATCTGGTCAGACGAATCCAAATTCAACCGTTTCCTATCCGACGGTAAGCAATATTGCTGGCGCCACCCTGGTGAAAAAATTCAAAGGCGCCATGTGAAGCAAACTGTAATGCACGGGGGTGGAAACGTCATGGTCATTGCTTTACGTGGTGGGACCTTGGACCACTGCAAAAAATTGATAACATAATGAAGAAAGAAGACTATTTGAGAATTTTGCAGACTCATCTTCCCGATTTTTTAGATAACAGCGCCTATCCTGCAGAAGAAGTAATTTTCCAGACGATGGTGATCCAAAACACACGTCCAAAATCGTGAAAGAATGGCTTAACGACCAAATTTTCAATTAATGCAGTGGCCAGCACAAAGTCCCGACCACAATCCGATTGAGAATTTGTGGTCAATCGTGAAGAGACGGTTGGGACAGTACCAATCAGCCCCTACAAATTTGGACGAGCTTTGGCAGCGGATCCAAAATGAATGGAAGAATATTCCAAAAGAAATTATACAGAAATTGGTGGAGAGTATGCCAAATCGCGTAAATGATGTCTTACAAAATAAAGGGCTTTGGACTAAGTATTAAAAATATTCGTATTCCGCAAGATTTTTCAACGGTGCAAAATTGAGTACATTGAAGTTATTTTCGTTTTTTTCTTCTTAGAAATTGATGCTTTAAGTTGTGAATTTTATACTGTTTTCTTAAGTACGTAATACTAAATAAACTACAAAAAAATTTTTTTAAATTTGGTTTATTACTTTTATTTCTATGACATAAAAAGTGCTCAAAGTACAAACTTGTACTCATTTATGCACCTCACTGTAGGTCAAATTTTGAAATAATAAGAAATTTGCTGAAGAACCACTGAGGGTCTTTTGTTTAAAAGACACATTTCAGTGAAAAAAAATCTCTTATAACTTCCGATACGATACGAGGTTTTTTTATGAACAACTATTCCTTAAAACTGTGATATTGGTAGTTTCTTTATTTAACTAATCAGATGTTAATTGTCGTAATGCTATTTGTAAATTCTCATAACTCTATTAAAAATATTGGTAAAATGAAAAAGTTTTAATAAATAAATAAATAAATTTATATGTTTATGTATATATTGCTTTTATTAAGTGCAAGGCTGATGTGAACAGATGCAGAACGAAAACATTTTTTACAGTCGGAATGCGTTATCTTGTTTTCATCATTCTTGGTGTCGGTTATATTCTCTACGTTGGGTTGATGTCCGAAAAATTCATTTGTTCTGCGCTGCGGTTCATTAAACTATTGATAGTGAAACATTACGTGATCAGGATCTTCTATTACGTTTTGACATCGAAGACACATGGAATATATAAATTACTTTTAAAACCACCATGACCACATACGAATTGTGTTAGGTATTTTTTTCTAGTTTATGTATTGCGTCAACGTTTGCCGATGACACCGCCCTTATAAGTGTAAACAGTGACCCAACAACTGCTTCTCAACAGTTACAGGCTCATATACATGAACTAGAGAAATGGTTGAGTCTATGGAAAGCAAAAGTAAGTCCGTCCAAATGTGCTCACGTGACTTTTACGCTTAGAAGAGACAATTGCCCAGCGATAAAAATAAACAACATCCCGGTCCCGGTGGAGAATCAAGTTAGGTATTTAGGAATTCACCTTGATCGTCGCCTAACATGGTCCCGTCACATCGAGGCTAAAATATCTGCTATGAAACTCAAAACCTCAAAGCTACGTTGGGTTATTGTCCAAAAATCTACACTTGCCAATATGGACTTACGACATCCAGCTATGGGGTACAGTCTGTGCATCAAATATCCAAAAACTTCAAAGAAGACAGTCTAGGGTACTCAGTCAAATTGTCGGCGCACCATGGTACGTACATACGTAGCACCTACATTCACCGAGATCTAAATATTCCCACTGTTTCTGAAAAAACAACAAAGTATTCGCGCAAGTACGTATACAGAATGACGGTCCATCCCAATCCTCTCGCCAGGAACCTCTTGCTATTCGAAGGACATAAGGGTAAAAAAAAGCCGATACATTGAGCCTCGCGAGAAGGCTCCCGTAACTCCAATCACGTAACACTAGTATGTAAGATTTGAATACTATCAGTTAGTTATTACAGTGGTATTAATTAATATATAATTAGTATTTGATTTAAGATTTGTATACATATTGTAAATTTCTATTACAAAGATTCAATATTTTAATATAAATATAAAAAAACAAGTAAAAGTGCTATATTCGGCCGTGCCGAATCTTATATACCCTTCACAACGTGTAGTTATGCAATAACAGTAGTTTGTGTCACCATTCATCCCATTTGAAATACGTACATACATATATAAAAACATCCCATTGTAAAATTATAAATTCTCGTATGTATGTTAAAAAAACAAAAAAAAAAAAAAAAATTAAAAAAAAAATTAAAAAAAAAAAAATTTAAAAAAACAAATTTAAAAAAAAAAATTTAAAAAAAAAATTATTATATATATAAAACAAAAAAAAAATAAAAAAAAAAATTTAAAAAAAAAAATTAAAAAAAAATAATAATAAAAATATAAATAATATATTAAATAAAAAATTTAAAAAAAATTAAAAAAAATGTTTTTTTGGCTCAGCTGGGATTCGATGCCACGTTTTCTCTAACCAGTATACACGTTTGTATGTATGTATGTTGTTGTTGTAATGTTGTTTTTGTGAAAAAAAAATCGAGGTGGTCGTGAGTTTTTGCTCATATCTCAGTTGTTTATGTACCAATGTTTCTGATTTTCAATACCGTTCTACTCCCGAATATTTCTGATATTTTAATACCTCACCCGGGTCCGAGCGATGTCGGGGGTCTTCAAAAAGTTGATTTCAACATACACACGGACAGACGGTCAGACTGACAGAGCTTAATCGACTCCCCTATTCATAAGCTTTCAGAAAATATATACTTTATGGGGTCGGAAATGAAAATTGTAGAAATTTCACACGGAATGACAAACCTATATATACCCTTTTTCACTGTGTGAAGGGTATAAAAATGTATTGCGTTTTTATTCTGTTCTCCTATTGTTTTACATTCGTAGAGACTTTTTCAGACGAGCAGGGCACACAGCCCATATACTGATAGGAACTTTTTTGCTGCAGTTTCAGTCTATGTAGGTGCTGCATATAACATCAGCGATCTTACAATAGTGCTTACAACTTTTCTCTTAGATTACTTGGGACCTTTAATGTTTGGCATCATTCTCTCAATAGCTGATCTTATCATGGATGCCAGTTTGATCTGATCGGACCAAATTTTAATTTAAGCACAGAGTTTTTTTAAAGTTTTTGGAAGAACATGATTCTTAAGTTACTTATTGGTAATTCCATTAGTATTTTGGGTTCAGTTTTCGTTTATCCTATGTCTGCGCTTTTCAACAGCTTTATCTATGACTTGGTTTGCCTTATTCAATGCATTTCCAACCAACCAGTTATTTTGTAAGAACTCTGTCATAAACACTTGCTTAACTAACTTTTTAGAAGCACAGCCAACATACTTGGTTTTAATGTGTGTTTGGTTTGACTCAAGGCAAATTTATTTATCACATAATTAACTGATCTAAGTTGTCATGTGGCTCGTTTTAGGGTTAAGGTGGTGAATGGATAAGAAGAAGAAGAGGAAAATTTTGCTAAAATTAAAAGTTTAACGAATGGAGAGAAAGTTATGTTAGAAAAAGATGTCTGAGAATGTTAAGAAAAGGCGGGGAAAAAAATGAAAGGGAATTTTTTTTGTTGATGAAGAGGAGTATATAAAAAGTTCAAGATGGGGATTTGAGTTTTTTGAGAGGCAAAAGAAAAGGTGCGAGTGATTTAAAGAAAAATTTAGGAAAAGTTTCAATTTGGTCTGTGTGAAATATAAGGAAAAAGAAAGTTATATATTTGAAAAACACAAAATTTTTAATTAAAGGACAAAAAGATCAATTTAATTTAAAAGAAAAAACAAAAACAAGAAAAACATATTTGTTAATTTTCCTGTTAAATGATACATATTTTATTAAAATAAATAAATAAAATTTAAATAAATAAATAAAATTTAAATAAATAAATAAAATTTAAATAAATACATACATACACACAATTTTTTATTAAATAAGAAATTCAAATTGTGGTTGTTAAACAAAAATAACAAAACGAAAATAAATACATACACTAAACAACATAATCACACTACAAAATATCCACGTTTGAACATCCTCCAACACATCCTGGATACACCTCGAGCACACTCATCAGAGGCTCCCAACTACCAGGGGTATTACACCAGTTTTTGCACGCGATCGGACTGCGGACTGGGATAAATAGGTCACAACAAGTAGGATAATTAAGGTAGTAGATAAATACTCACATTTAGTTTGGCCCAAAGTTGGCTATGGTGCGGTGATAGAAGTAGAAAAGGTGAGCTCTTCCTTAGGATTCGTCTCCCGCATAGTTTTTGAAAAAATCCCACATTGGAGGAATCCTTGTTGTCACCTAAGTGACTGACTTTATACAAGACCAGACACATGGCATGAATGGTGTAGGATTATCCAACGATGGAGTGACCTAAAAATAAAAGGTAAGTGAGAAAATCTAAGCTGTAGGGCCAAATGTAAGTAGGGGCAAATCAATAATTAAATGGCCGTAGATTTGCCATGGTTAGGGGTGGGCAGGCCAATGCAGCATACCACCAGCTGCAGGCTAGGGAGTTAAATACCAGAACGTAGCCATAAGAAAACCATGGGACACAAAACTGAGGATTGAAGTTTTTTTGTGTTACTTACTTTTTTTTGCTCAGTGTCTTGTGGATGGCTTGATGGCGAACCTCACGCGCTCTACCGGAGTAGCCGGACAACTTCAGCTTGTTATCATTTTTAGCGTTGCCATCAGTGATTCACCGGGCTTTGGCCCAAGAGACCCTTGACAAAGTGTATTCACCTCTAACAGACCCTCCTTAGCTCGTATTAATATTCTGAACTGAGAGCTGAGTTTATTCTTGTTATCTTCTTCAAGTAATATTATTGTCAATTCAATATATATATTCAATTCAATATTTTGGATAGTCACCTCTAAAAATGTCTTTAGTCTACTCAGATCGGTAAAATTGTAGCTTTGAACTTTTTTGGCAGTAACATTCTTTCAATTTTCTCAAAAGATTTTTAACAGTATTATAACTATTAGGGGTGGTAGTTATTTGGCTGATTTTTGTCCTTAACGCAAATTTTAATACCAATTCGTAGACATGATGGCGACAAGCAAAAATAAGCATATCCCTATAAAATTTTGGCTCCAGAACTACACAAGTACCATTAATGAAACCTGTGTTTGAAGAAGTTGTATCGCAACTGAAAATCTGTTCTCTATCAGCGAGATCCCAGTCAATGATAGCGTTTCAATTTGCCTCTGCGTTTCCCTTCCTGAGGAGTTTTCCAATTTTGGCACAGCGATAAGTTGTTCTTTGTTATTATACAAAATAACTATTGGTAAACATTTTTCTTTAGGTTTAACATTTTTGCATCACTGTAAACAGTTACAATATCCGTAACTTTCTTTTGAAAATAAGCCTTAATGGATTCCGCAAGCTTTTTCCGCTTTTTCGTTCAAATTCTTTAAATTACCAATTTACTTATGGGATATTCATCAGTATTGTATCCTAACACCCTAATGGTTGCTTCAATAACAAAACATTTCTTAAACTTAAATAGACTGTATCAAATGTTACAACAATTTTTTTAAGGATAAAATATTTTTTTTTAAGTTTTACTAATACTAGAATGAATGTTGTCCATTATAGCAGGCATACATGACAGTGAATCCGATATTTCTGACCCAGAAAACGACATATCTTGAAGTTCTTCCTGAGATGATGTTGAGGGAGTTAAAGACGAAAGATATTTATTTTGACGCTTCTCCTCCTTAATTTTTCTAAGGCGTGCATTTTCCTCAATTTCGGTAAATTTTTTATCCACTCCTTTTAAATGACCAGGACGATCTTGCTCTCTCTACTGTTGCAAGAAAAATGTATGTTCATCTATCTTGAGTAATTACATTGCATTGGCATGTGCAAATTGTTTAAGTTTTTGATTAACCCTTGTAAAAAGTAACAAGTTTCTTATTACATTTTGGTAAATATTTAGCGGACTTGAGGGTAGATTTAGGTTGTTCCTTCTCTGATCACAGTCGTCTATCCTTTAGTCTTGTCTTTGAAAGGTCGAAAAGGCGTCCGTATAGGAATCCGAGAAGGACGGATTGGGTCTCTTTTTCGGGACTAGTGGAGGATAATATTAGGGTTATGCGTGATTGGGAGTCGTCCCCGTCAGGTGTAGAGCGCCTTGTGAGCACCTTCACGGAGGTTTTGACTGATAGCTTTGAGCGATCTTGCCCCCTGAATTTTGCGGGCAAACGCATGCAGCCGAGGTGGTGGACGGCGGAGCTAGGGGCACAGCGAGCCACTGTCAGAAGGCTGTTCAATAGGGCGAAGTATACGCGTAGGGAAGTTGATTGGAATAACTATAGGCTAGGTTATAATAGATATAAGGGGGACATCAGAAGGGCGAAAAGGGACTCGTGGATTAGATTCAGCGAGTCAGTGGATTCTGTAAATGAATTATCCAGGTTTAGACGGATCTTATCTAAGGACTCTGCAGTCCCTGGATTTATTCAGAGACCGGATGATTCGTGGACAGAATGCAGTTCTGAAACCCTCGCGCTGCATGATGTGGTTGGTTACATTGAGAAAGGGTTGCTTACCAGGGAATACACCCTGGCGTCATTCCTGGATATAGAGGGCGCCTTTAATAATTTGAGAATAGATGCTATAGGACAGGCACTGGTTGATCTAGGGGTTCCGTCATTCTTGGTGGAATGGATAACCCTGATGCTCAGAAGCAGAGTTATTCATTCGGACTGGGGAAACGAACGCCTAAGGAAACTGGTGACCAGGGGAACCCAACAGGGGGGGGGGGGGGTATTATCTCCCTTATTATGGCTTTTGGCTGTCAACGTTGTGTTAAGGCACTTTGACAGGATAGAACAGAAAGTCTTGGCCGATGCGGATGATGTAGTTTTATTGGTATCGGGCAAGTTTCTGCCGACAATTGGCGAAGTCATGCAAAGGGCGTTGGACGATCTGTCATCTTGGGCTACTGATAAGGGTTTGGGAGTCAATCCGGGAAAGACAGAGTTGGTTCTTTTTACTAGGAGGTACAAGGTTGTAGGATTAAAACTACAGGTGCTAGGGGGTGTAGAGCTTAGACTATCTAATAGTGCTAAGTATTTGGGAGTTTTTCTGGACAGCAAGCTGTCCTGGGGGAGGAACTCTCAGGAAAGGCTAAAAAGGGGTCTCAATGCCTACTATGCTTGCAGATCATCGATAGGTAGGAGTTGGGGACTTCGGCCGTCAGTGGTGGGATGGCTTTATACTTCGGTGGTCAGACTAATTCTTACATATGGATGCTGTGTTTGGTGGGAGGCATTGGGGCTTGCTAGTCGTAGGAACCTTCTGTCTAAGGCTCAGAGGTGTGTTTCGATCGGCATGACAGGTGCCATGAGAAGTACTCCTTAGGCAGCCCTGGATGTTATTCTTCACTTTCTGCTTATTGAGCAGTATGTAAGGGGAATGGCAGCCAGAGGCATTCTTAGACTTAGGGAGTTAGGATTGTTGGGGAATTTCAGGCAGGGTCATTCACGGATCTTGTGTGAAATTAGTGGAGGGGGTTATTGCCTGGGCTTGCCCGGCTTCACAGACTATGTGGGTGCTAGGGTCGATTTTGGGAGTCTGCCAAGAGTGGTCATGCCGAATAGAGGGGAATGGGTGGGCAAGAGCAGACTGTTTGGTGGCGTTGCTGTCTTTACTGATGGCTCGAAGATGGGGGCACTGGTGCTGGGGTCTATATTGAGGATCTGGATATCAGGAAATCATATAGACTCCCTGACGACTGTAGTGTGTTTCAGGCGGAGGTTCTAGGGATCATGAAGGCCGTGGAACTGGTCACTATCTATGTGGATAGCCAGGCGGCTCTTAGTGCCATGAGGGGCTATCATGTGAATTCCGGGCTGGTCGATGACTGTAGGAGAGCTCTAAGGGAGATCTTAATGGAATACAGGTTGAGACTATGCTGGGTGCCAGGTCACTCAAACATTAGCGGGAATGAGAAGGCTGATGAGTTGGCGAGACTGGGCTCGGTAATAGTGGATCCTGATAGGGTGGAGGCGGTTAGGCCTCCATTAGGCTTCTATTTCGGTAGGATTAGGGAATGGGTTCTAGGCGAGACTAATCGGGACTGGAGTAACCGAACGGACTGCAGAGTATGACGCTGTGGCCGATACTCAGCAAATCTGATTCGGATTTGCTTCTGGTCAGGGATAGGGTCTGCGTGAGGACCATGATAGGGATTATTACGGGCCACTGCATGTTGGGCAGGGTGGCGGTAAGAATAGGGCGAAGCCTATCGGATATGTGTAGACTGTGTGAGGATCCGGAGGAGTTGGAGTCAGTTGAGCACATTCTGTGCCAATGTCCCAGACTGCAGATTATATGGCTAGGTAGTAGATTTCTTGCGAATTGGGTGATGTCTCGAGCTGTGAACTCGAGAATCTGATAGGATTCGTAATGGGAATGACCTGGGTTCGTGACTTGAGACCGGGAATGGGTCGTTTGTAGAGTCTTGGATCTTTTTTGGCTTTAGTTTGTTGTCCACTTCTCACCTTTTCTGTCTTCTTTCTTCTTCCCTTCTCTTCTTCTCGTGTTCTGATTTCTATCTCTTTATTACTTTTAAGGCGTCACAATGGACCGTATTGGTCTCTGGGTGAAAGTGTGAAGGTTGCTTCACACCGGCCTTACTTACCTACCTACCTACCTAGCCGGTATTCGTGCCTTTTCCCAATAAGAAATACCCTCACGAACTTTGAGATCTGCACTTTTGTGTACACTTAACTTAACGATACGGATATTATAAAACAAAACCGAAAACACTTGTTCAATAGAGGGATTTTGATGTTTTACGTCCCCTATTAAAAATATTGATTTTTTGCAACTACGTAACACTACCAATACTTGTTGTAATGAAGCAAAGAAAAAAAATTATTGTTAGAAAGCTATAAAAAAACAACGCAAACTCTCTTCCACGATTTAAAATAAATTTCATGCCGTGCAGATCAGTTATACTTTACTCGTCGAGTATTACGAGAGCGATTGTATTGGTTATTGTATTTGTTTTTGCAATATTGCACTCCGAAGACTAGGTTGGAATTAAACAAATGTAATAAGTCATCACCTAAAGTGCAAAACAAAGAAAAAATTTTAAATCGAAATAGCTTTGTGGAGAGTTTTATTTTTTGTAAAAACCAACATTTTATTCAATTAAAAATAGATAATACATTTCATGCCAACTACGGTCTTTTACATTATAGGTTTGAAATTGAAAACATAATGCTAAAGTAAATTGCACATATGTTAGTTTTATTTAACTTTATAAACCAAATTGGCAAAATTTGTTTGCAGTATTTGCTCTTGTTTATTTGATTCATAGTTCTCCTTAGAAAACAAGTATTGAACAGTTGCGATAAAAGTCGGCACGGGTTCCCATAGCTCAAAAGGTCTCAAACTTTATTTACATTTTTTGTAACAAAATCTAACTCACAGTTTTTAATATGTACGTATAAACGTGGTGACAGATAACAATTTGCAGTAAAATTATTTTTTTTACAATTTCTATGTAATTCTTAAAATATTAATTTACTAAGAATTTTTACTCTTATGTTCTTAGCTATTTATTCTTGAATACTCATAACAACAAAATAAAAAAAATACAAGAAATTACTCACCCAGTTTGCAATATCCCATAAAACAGACGCATTTTCATAAGACGCCGGTTTAAAGTTCTTCAGTAATTTATTTCGATACATAAAGAAACGGGGGTTTCGATTCAAATAGGCTGGCTTTAAATGACGTATCTTGGAACGTATAACGTTTTCTAAAGCACGTGTACTCGATAGTGGTACTTCGGCATTATTTAAATAGTACATAAAATAAAAGTTACCACCGATACCCAAGCAGAGGACACTCACAAGAGCTATAATAATAACAGTTCGTTTATTCATAATCAAATAGTTGTTATATTTCACGTTTTGCTATTATCAACACAACTTTCAAATGTCTACAAAGCTGATAAAAACGTTTTTAAGTACCAGACTTTAATTGTATTTGGGTACTTATAACTTCTTGTTGTTGGCATTGAGCTATGATAGTGCTGGGATTATAATTATAAAAATGTTGCTGTAGTTGTTTTTTTTTTTAAAACATTATAATAATGTTGCAAAAAAGGCCACCGTAATGATTTAATTATTTTTGACAATTTGTTGCTAGTGCTATTATAATTGTTGCTGATGTTTTTGTTTGTGTTATTTTTGCTTGTGCGGTTGTTGTGATTGCATTAAAATGCAATTGCGTTATTTATAGTATATGTATTTCGCAAATGTTGATGTGTGTAGGGCCTATTAATTATTTTATATTTTGTTAGCGAAAACAAATGTACGCAACAACAAATTCAAATTGGCATCTTATATTATTATTAATATTTTGTTTTGTTACTGAGTTAGTATTGTTGTTGTTGTTTTAAGCGATTTTAATTGTCACAGGTTGGTTGTCTGTACTCGTATGTTCGGTTCTAGTTTAAGTTTGTTGCTTGGTTGCCTGGTAGATCACTAATAGTTTTTCTCGCTTTGTTATTTTAAATTAGGAAGACATTCAGCAGCTGTTGGCCATTGTTTAGAAGAAACACATATAAATAATTATACGTTTATACATTCAAAGATACGTACGCATTTTAATTATTTCCTTTCTTTCTAAATATTAAGAAATTTCTTTTAGCTGTTGTTTTAATAAAACAATATCATTATTATCATTGCCATAAACGTCGTCGTGTGCCAACAAGTCATATTTTTTATAACACCGATTAGATTCGAAAAACATTGACTTATTTGCTGTGTATGAATTTCTTTGGTCCATTTGATTTCGTGTATCTGATTAAATTATGTGCTTCGTTGTTGATCTCTATGTCGAAAGTTTTAACATAAATATGTATATTTTTCAGCTAAACTTGTATTTAGTTTTTACTTTATATTTTTTTATCAATTGTAGATGTAAATTCTTGAATATAGAAATTATTTCGCCTTTTCTTATTTAAACAAAGTGATTTTTATTTAGGATATAGTTAAACACTTTTATATTTCGGTGGATTTGTGTGTCTATATTATATCCAAGGTTTAATAGGGAATGTTGATGACAATACAATTTGGTGGCATTTTCCTAAAAAGAGAAAAGCAAATGTTTTTGTAATAAAAAATATGAAAATTTTGCTTAACTTTAATGGGATGAAATTCGATTGTTTTAAAATCCATTCGATTTGAAACGTGAACAATTTAGAATAACAACAAAATCTGAAGTAAAAAGCGTACAAAAGTCCTTTAAAATTTTTATTGTCCGGTTGTGAGAATTTAAAAATAGTATTACAACAAAATTAACATCTAATTAATTAAAAAAATAAACTATTAAAATATCACAGTTTTAAGGAAAAGTTGTTCATAAATAACGTTGTATCAACTTAGAATTTAAAATAAGTTTTAAAACATTCACTAAAATGTATTTTATAAACTAAAGATACTCAGCGGTTGTTTAGTAAATTTCTTACATTAAAAAATTTTACGTTCTGCATATTTCATTAATTGAAAGAGTCAGTTCCCTTGTTAATGAATTAAACATTTTGAAGTCAAAGTTTCTATGTAGAGGATAAAAAGAATATCTAAAAGGCTGATTATATTGTTTTTAAATATTTATATTGAATAATTTGAACTATGGTTTTAAGCAAACTGTAGCAACCAGATATGGACGAATACACGTTTTGAAAAAAAGTTCTTTGTTTCTTTTATTAAGTTTAGATCTTCGGCTAATTAAAGGATATAGGGCACGAACTCACAGAATTGCCTTCTCACAAATGTAATTAATTAACTTAATTAATTAACTGTTTGAATAAAAGTTTTCCATCAAGGATTACTCAAAAATATTTAATTTTGATTCAAAATGGGATAATAGTTCCTTTAGACCATAAATATAAAGTAGAAATGCGTTTAACTGATTTGCTTAATGGAAATATAATATAATTTATCATAGTTTTTACGGGTTAATTTAAGATTATTTTCCATTCTCTTAATTAAACAAGAAACATATACGAGTTTTTAAAAACAATACAATTCAATCGTTTATTTGAAATGTACTAGCTAAGCATAAGAATAGTCAAATATTTAAATTTCAGATAATTATATATATGTTATAATCAATATCATTCTGTAGTGAAAAAGCTTTCCATTTGACATATAACTCGTAAAAAACACCAAACTAAATGAAAATTTTACATATTATATAATCGTAATACATAAGTTATTACCTGAATAACTTATATTCCTTTAAGGAAATATCAATATAAATTGTACATATATTTTCAAATTTATACACTTAAAGCTTTGGCAAACAGCGAGCCGTTTATCTATGTAGAAGTCATTTCAAAACATTTGTTATTTACAAATCACATCTGCATATTTCGAATTAATTTTTAATAACGAACTAAAATCCATTAAAATGTTTTTATTTTTTGTTCATTTATCAAAATCTTGATCGCGTATAAATCACAGTTTCACATTAATTTAATTAAATTTATTAACCGAATTTTAAAATATTTCCGTTACAAATTCTTTTAACGAATTGTGACCGTACGCTGCAAATTTTGCCGAGAAACTGAAACCTGAACGTTAACGACAAATAAAACGACTCCCTTTATTCATGCTAAAGATCACAGAAATGGAAAAATTACATACATATGTACATATTCTTATATCTATTTAATTAAGAGCTTGTTTTAGCCCTTTAAAATATAAAAAATACATGTATTTGTTTATATATATACATATATGTATAACATACATACATCTATCTATATATATAAAAGTGAAACTCTGTGTGTGTGTGTGTCTGTTAGCTATAGACTCCGAAACTGTAAAACCGATCGGACTCAAACTTTGGCAAGTTATTGTACACATTCCAGGGAGTGTTTATGGGTGGCAAAAAGTGGGCGGGGCCACGCCCATACAAAATTAGTTATCAGTTTTAGCTACTTGCACTTGACCGATTTTTCTGAAACTTTGCACACATATCGAGCTGTCATGACTAAATGATTTCGTGATAAGAAAAGTGGGCGGTGTCACGCCCCTAAAAAAGTTTTAATTTTGAGGTACTTGCACTGGACCGATTTTCCTGAAACTTTGCACACATATTGAGCTGTCATGACTTTATAATTTCGTGATTAAAAAAGTGGCAGGGCCACGCCCATAATAGAAAGTTATAATTTTGAGGTTCTTGCACTGGACCGATTTTTCTGAAACTTTGCATACATATCGAGCTTTCATTACTAAATAATTTGGTGATGGGCCACGCCAATAAAAAAAAGTTATAATTTTGAGGTACTTGAACTTCACCGATTTTTCTGAAACTGC
This sequence comes from Phyto melanocephala, assembly GCA_941918925.1. Classification (NCBI taxonomy): domain Eukaryota; kingdom Metazoa; phylum Arthropoda; class Insecta; order Diptera; family Rhinophoridae; genus Phyto; species Phyto melanocephala. Next base: position 88,764,997 of record OW799233.1, on the reverse strand, counting down.
ACACACATATTAAGCTCTCATTATAATACAATATCGTGATTAGAAAAATGGGAAGTGCCACGCCCACTTGATATTAAATTTAAATTCAGAATGCATTTTAATTCATTAAGGGGCGTAGCAACGCGCGCCGGGCTTTTTTAGTGTATTATAAAAAGTATGTTCGTATTTGCGTTTGAAAAAAGTGAAATGCTGAACTCTATAAACGAATGCTCATTAATTTTGACACAAACATATAGAAAAATTAGTAAGAATGCTATACCAGGCTAAGCCGAATCTGAAATACACTTAATTAATTTCAGTTACATATATAACCACAAACATTTAATTTGTTGTTGTAATGTGTATTCTTTTGATGCATATATAAAATAAATTATTTGTTTAATGTTGTAGAATGATTGCTTCACTAAACAATAAATTTTTGTGTAAATGATTTTAGGCGTAAAACGTCTTTTTTTGTTTATTATTCGATTTTGTTTATATGCAATATAAAAATTGTCGAAACTTTTGGCGACAATTATATGCTGCAAGTACCTATGTCTTAAAATATTTTTTGATCCAGAGAACCATAATTATTAGATAATAACAATTTTAAACAATATTTTTTTTTCACTAAGTATGTACATCCAAACATGCGATTTATATATAGAATTATAAGATGTATTTTTTTAACAAAATTTACCATTGTCCGAGATTCCACTATGAATTGAGTAATGTTTGGATTCATCATTGGGGTTATCGGTTAGTCGGATAGATGGCTTTAGGACTTTTTTTTCGCAGGCTTTTTTGTAATTTTTTCTACTTTATTTTTTTCATTAATTTACTTTATTTCTAATAGTGTTTTTCTTTTTAATTCTTTAATGTTCATTATTTTACCAAAAGGCAACACAATTGACCACATAGGTCTCGATTGTGGGTGTTGGAGGTGTCTTAGCTAACGGAACCTATTTGCCTACCAATGGATTCAGAAAATTGATTTTTTTTAATGAAATTAAATTCTAACAGTGAAATTCATAATTTAAAACAGCATATTAAGAGGTTTGTAAATCGAATTTCTATAGAAATTTATTTATAGTATAAACCGTTAAGCTTTTTTTTATGAATAAGGCAGTAAATATTTATGCCGTTAATAGACCAATATTTTTTTAATTAGTACATTATATGTATCCTATACCTACATAACAAACAGATCAGTATGTCATCTAAGAGCTTAATAACTATATTTTGTTGCTAAAAACACTTAGGCAAAAATGTTGTTTACTTTCGTAAATTAGTTGTTTTGATTTTGCCAAACTTCTCGAAAATATATTTGATGCATTATTACTATTTAAGAGTAATTTTGTTTTTTGTTTTGATCAACAAACGGAGGGAGGAAACTTGCAAATCGGGTTTTTACATTTATTAAAATATACATACATACTTATATGCGTGCGTATACTTTACACGGTCTTAAGTAAATGTAGTGAAAATAACAAACGGAATAACATGCTGATTTGTATACATTCACTATTAAAGAATTTTGGCAAAAAACAAACGAATGTTATAATGCAGGCTCTTATAGTTTGGTAGCAGTGCGTTTAAAAACGCATCTGTGTTTTCCACCTCTTTTACAAGAGGTAAGAGCTTCTCTACGTTTCAAAAAAATATATATTGTAGTTTACTAAAATGCTGTGAAAACAGAAAATATTTCTTTTTCTTGAACGAATCATTCACATACGTAGACAGCAAAGTTATAATTGCTGTGCCAGCAATTCTTACGAGTAGTTTCTTCGTTGTAGACCTTACAAAATGATGACGTGTTTAGCTAATAATATGTGTGTGCTATTGTACATTTCTTTTTGTTTCAAATAATTATTATTTTCATATATACATATGTACGTACTATGCGTGCACAATGTTTTTGTAACCTTGTGCAGAAATTTTGTATTTTTTGCTCATTTCCTTTAACACCAAACTTGTACTAATTTAAATGATATGCGTTTTAGTTTTATGTTTAAGATTTTTAACATTTTAATTATGTATTTCTTTTACTTAGTATTAAAATGGAATAAAACAAATTGCACAAAAAATTAAATTCATATGCCGGGTTAATAATAAATGAAACCATCAGCTGGTTTTGTTGACATTCGGTTTGGTTACAATTGCTTAGTTTACGCTAGGGATGCCAAGCAACACTGATTTCGCGAATCCCGGCTTTTTTCGGGATTCATTATGTATATGTAATAAAGAACAATGCATTGAAATAATTTTACATGCATTTTTTTAAATAAAAATACAAAATTATATAAAAACAATAGAACAATAGAATAAAGGAAAAGTAATTCATATATGTACATATTAGATTAAAATATAATAAAAAGGCAAAGAATTACTATAAATAACAGTTAAAGGAAATATACTGGAGAATTTTAATGGTATTCATATTAAATATGAGCATAAATGTATTAGGTATTAATTTCTGAAATGGTTTAAATACATTCACATTAACGTAAATATATTTTAAAGTTCGTGTTTGAATTCATTCAAAATATTTAAAAAATTTTATAAAGTTGCCTTTATGTTTTGTCAGCTTTAGTATGTAAAAGTATACAATCGAAAAAAGGTTTTAGTTCTTTTTCTTTCTTTTCTACAACATATTTTGGCAAAACCTTTTTTTCTGTTGGCGACTTTCGAAACATTTGTGAAGTTTTTATGACCTTTTCAATAAGTAGTTTAATATTATATTTTTAGTGACTTTAAACTAAAAGTGTTGCAAAAAACATCAATAATTGCCAGATGGATTCCATACACAAAATATAGTTGTTGCTTAAGTGCAATAATTTTTCCAATTGTTAGCATTGTAGAAGTATTTTAAGCCTGCTATTTCACTAGAAAGTGATACACCAAAATCACCTAACCGTTTCTCTAACAGTTGAATGAAGATCACTCCAAGAATAATAAATATTATATAAATAATTACATAAAAAATCAATATATGGAACAAATCCATATTAAGATAAATCCCGTGATTTTCGGCATCTGAACTGGCATCCCTAGTTTACATTTTATTAGTGATGTGCATGATTTTAAACAGCTGTAGTGGTGAAAATATTAGTACAATTTAGTGTTGCCGATTTCAATGTTATTAGAAAATATATGTTTTGCATATTTATATATTTGGGTGATTCACAAGGTGTCTTATCATGTCATATTGTCCTATTGTCCTAAAATTTTACAATGGTTTAAAAATGTTGTTGTTGCTTTTCAAACAAAAAGTGTCTTATAATAATAGAACTTTGTACGCTATGTTTATTGTGCTGTCGTATTTAATAAGCAGAGACCTGTGCTAAGCGGCTAAGCCAAGCCGCAACAGTTTTTGTAAGCTGTCGCCGTTCATTGTATAATTTTATCGGGGCGACATCCAATTTTGAGCGCAGTTGCTAATTTTTGATAACAAATCACTGGTGGCGTCAAATAAGATCGGCTAAGGACTCTGCTGTTTTTGTTTATCAAACAAAATTTAATTTATTTGTAACTTTTTTACTTGAGTTTGCCATTACAACATCTAAAATCTACTTTTCGCACAAACTGGCTATTATTTTGTTTTTTTTACTTGTTTTTGGCATTATGAAAGAAAATATTTATTTTTATAATTGTTTTACATCAGCTGATTTAAATTCAAAATAGCACACTTAATTATGAGGGGTTGTTCACAATAGTCTTAATTTTTCATGCTATTATTATAGGACATATGACTTTATGACACTACTGTGAATCCCCCAATTATATATTGAATCTCATATAATTTAATGAATTAACAATTACGGCTCTTTTCACCCTGTACGATTATAATTTAACATGAGCTTTAATCGTAAGTTAGGCCAAATTGAATTTTAACAAGTAAGAGTACTATATTCGGCAGTGCCGAATCTTTTATACCCACCACCAATTTGATGTATTTTATAGCACATAATTTATTATATTGTTATCAATAGTAATTGCTATGGAATAATAACTTTATACTTAAATATGTATCACTTTCTTTGTATAACTTCGATATGCTAGAAAAAGTTTTCGTAAATTGAGTTTTTCAATGAAAGTGGACGTTGAAGTAGGCGTGTTAATAAAGTTTTTGCTAATAAATACAACTTAGATATTTCAAAATAGTCCTTTATTTTTCCAAAATCTTTATTCATAGAGAAATTATATGGATTTGAGATAAAGCGTTATATGGAAGGTTGGCGTAAAAGTGGGTGTGACACAATGTTTGCAAAATTTCAGAATTATACATCTAAATATGTCAGTTTTATTAGGTTTTAAATTTTAAATATACTGAAAAATACACTGTGGAGTATAAATTTTGGTACATTTTGATCTATAACTCCTTTCATAATGCATAGATTTAAGCAATTTTCAGGGATTTTTTTACTCTGAAAATATATATTTGAAGTTTCATGGCTCTACGTTAATGCGTTTGGACACAATTGCATTTTATTCGATGTTGGAAGGACATGTTTTTTTTTACCTACTCTTGCATTACGGGCTATAACTTTCTTCCTAATATTCCGATTTAGCCCATATTCTGGCAAAATTTGCCTTTAACAGACGGACGGACATGACTAGATCGTCAAAAAATTAAACCGCGATTCAGAATATATATACTTTATGGGGCCTTAAATGGATATTTCGATGTGTTACAAACGAAATGACAAAATGAAGATGCCCCCACCATTTTTTTGGTGGCGGGTATAAAAAGTACGATTACTGGTTTAATCAGAAAGTTCCTGTTAAATTTAAACGAACTAAGTATACCGTTTACAATTTTAACTAGAGGATGAAAGCAAAACATAAAATGGAAATAATATACATATAAGCATTTACATATTTTTAATATTAAAAGTGTAAAGGCTACAAATATTATATTATTTATATTACTAGAAAATTATTTTATAAATTTGTGAAAGTTTTTTTTTGTACAATATTTTCTAAAATTTGTGGATAATTATTTGTTTCCAAATTCTTATTAAACTATTTTTCATAAACCAAAGAAAAAAAAACACAGTATTACCATACTTTTTATACCCGCCACCAAAAAAATGGTGGGGGTATATTCATTTTGTCATTCCGTTTGTAACACATCGAAATATCCATTTTAGACCCCATAAAGTATATATATTCTGAATCAGGGTTTGATTTGATGACGATCTAGCTATGTCCGTCCGTCTGTCCGTCTGTCCGTCTGTTGAAAGCACGATAGAGGTCGCACCGAAAAAGCTAGGAATTTGCCAGAATCTTTCTTATAGACAAGGTTTGTTTGGTATTGAAAATGGGCTAAATCGGAATATTAGGAAGAGAGTTATAGCTCGAAAAGCAAGAGTAGGTCGAAAAAACCGTGTCCTTCGAACATCGAATAAAATGGAATTGTGTCCAAACGCATTAACGTAGACTCATGAAACTTCGAATATATATTTCCTGAGTAAAAGTAATATTTCTCCCCGAAAATTGTCTAAATCTGTGCATTATGAGAGGAGTTATCGATCAAAATGTACGAAAATTTATACCGCACAGTGTATTTTTCGGTATATTTAAAAACAAAAACGTCATAAAAGCAACAAAATTGGATGTACGACTCTGAAATTTTGCACACTTTGCTTTTTGGTGACACGCTTTTTTGTAACGGCAAATCAATGTGCCACGCCCACTTTTACGCCCACCTCCCATATAACGTTTTAACTAAAATTCATATAATTTCTCTATTAATGAAGATTTTGGAATAATAAAGGCCTATATTGAAACACCTCAGTTGTACTCATTCGCAAAAATTACTTTGACACGCCTACTATAACGCCCACTTTTCACGTTATATACCGTAAATGAAATTTAAAAGCTCATAAAACCGCTAAAATTAGAGGTATGATGATAAATTTTGCTACGTCTATCCCCCTAGGCAATTTCATTACTATGACCGCATTTAGACTATGCAATTACGCCGAGTTTTTTTTTCGTTTTTCTCTTTTAAAGTTGCTTCAAAAATCTTTTCATAATTACAATACAATTTTTTTCTCGAGCATTTATTGTGACAGTTTTGGATTTATGCTTTTCTGTGTTCTCTTGCTAACAAGCAAAATGTTGCACGCAAAAGTTGCGGCGTTAATTGCATAGTCTAAATACGGTATATGCCAAAAAATTAAGGTGTCACGTCCACTTTTACGCCCACCTTCCATATAACGTTTTACCTAAAATTCATATAATTTCTCTATTAATAAAGATTTTGGAATAATAAAGGACTATATTGAAACACCTAAGTTGTACTCATTAGCAAAAACAACTTTGACACGCCTACTATAACGCCCACTTTCACTTTTGAATTGTGTCCAGACGCATAAACGTAGTCATGAAACTTCGAATATATATTTATCGAGTCAAAAGAATATTTTTCCCTGAAAATCGCTTAAATCTATGAATTAGGAAAAGAGTTATAGATAAAACTGTACGAAAATTTATACCGCACAGTGTATATTTCAAATTTAAAACGTAATAAAACTGACAAAACTATATGTACGATTCTAAATTTTTGCAAACATGGCTTTTTGGTCAAAGTCTTCGTTATAACGGAAAATAGATGTGCCACGCACACTTTTTTCCTTAAATTTTTATAAAAATATATTAGTCATACATATTAGCATTTATTCATCTTACACTGCGCTATTTATTGTACTGTAGCTAAATATAAGATAAAGATAATAAGATAGATGACTCTACTAGCAACTACTAGATGGCATGGTAACAACTTATGCTTATGTTCTCCTGAAGTTATGCTCTATTAAAAATGTCAAAGTCAAAAAAAATTATCTCTAAACATTATAAACAATTTATTTTCATGTACTAATGGCTAACAAATTTTAAAATTATACAAAACTTATTTCGTTTGAAAATCTTTTAAAAGCAAAATGTTATAGAAGTTAAAAAATCAAAATCTTACTAATAAATTTCCCATTTTAGAAAAATGCAGAGAATGTATATTTTAAATCACCCTGTGGCCCTTAAAATTTAACCTTAAATTCACTTTCTTCCTCTTAAATTCATGTAAATTCTCTATGAATAAACATTTTGGAATACTAAAGGACTATATTGAAATATCTAAGTTATGTTTATTAGCATAAACTTTATTGACACGCGTACTTTAACGGCTCTTTTACCACGTTTTCGTGAAAAACAGCAATGTTTCCCATTCAACGAACTAAGATGGCATTCACAGATGTTTTCACATTTCATACAGACCTGCTTTGCAGACATTTAAATATTTTTTACAATTCTCACGATTGTGGACGAATTCGAACGATTATGTTGACCAAAAGAATTACGAAGTGCACAAAATGCATTTTGATTTGAACGCCCATTTTTATAAAAATCTTTAATATTTAAAAGCGTTGCTCGATTGCGTATCTTTCCACGGTTCAAATTGAGTTAGTCTGAGATTGAGAAATGTCAAATGAAATACAAGAAAAAAGTTGAAGTTTAGATGTGGTTCACCTTAAACATGGGCCCTTCAAATTTAACCACCCTCTACAAAGAAAGTGATACATATTTTATTATAAAGAGATTATTCTATAGCGATTAACAAAATAATAAATATTGTGCTTTAAATGTACACAAAATTGGTGGTGGGTATAAAAGATTCGGCACAGCCGAATATAGTGCTCTTACTTGTTATAGTATGTTTTGGTAAAGTAACCGATATTGGCGGTTTGTTAATGATCTTCGTAAATTATGATAATCATACATTGTAAAAAGAGCCGTAAGTCTACAAATATCCAGGGTTGCCTCATACTTTATCTTTTTGGCCCAGAACTTCTTAATCAAATATTATCACGGTTATTTTAAAAATTATAAGCTGTGGATTTGGATGAGATAAAAGTTTCTTTAGTTACTATCACATACATATGTTTTGCTATTATAATGTTTATACGTAGGCTTAGTACAATAAAAAAGATATATTTATATAACTCACCGTTAATACATTGAACGTTTAATTTTTAGTTCTACCGGCTGAGAAAAATGCAACACAACAACTTTCTGCTTTCATTTTAAACATTTTTTATTTAATTTTGTCTCTTGGGCTAACCCAGTGCATGACTGTGTTGGCAACGCTAAATATTTAAAACAAGCTGGAGTGGTCTTGCTACTCCCGTATAGAGAGTTGTCGTTCGCCATTAAGTTATCCACAAGACACTGAGAAAAAAAAGTAAGTACAAAAAATTCCTTGCCAACCCCTGACTATGCCGAATCTTTGGCTAACTATTTAACGATTTTCCACTATATTGTCGCTACAACTTAAATTTTCTCACTTACCTTATATTTTTAGCTTACCCCATCGTTGAATATTCTTCTTTAAATTACACTAAATCTTCTAAAAATAATTCCCAGATGTAGAACTTTCTTGGTCGGAGACGAAGTTAAAACAAAGCTCACTTTTTATACCGTCACAGCACTAAAGACAAAATTTTCAGTCCATTATTACGCGGGTCGGTCCAGCCGATTTTAAAAATTGATTTTAACATAAACACGGACAGATTGACAGAGCTTAATCGACTCCCCTATTCATAAGCTTTCAGAAAATATATACTTTATTGGATCGAAAATAAAAGTTGTAGAAATTTTACACGGAATGACAAACCTATATATACCGTTTTTCACTCTGTGTATTATATGTATATATCACCTACTTTACACCCACTTACTAAAATGTGACTAGTATGACTATGGTCGGTAAACAAAATTCTTCCTTGTTTATTTTAACCCCATCAAATTGGGTATCAAATTAAAGGGGTTGACTAGTACACTACAGTAACTATGCAAAAATTCAAAATCAAAAAAAAACAAAGTGCTAAACATAAAAAATTAAATAGAGGCTACGCTATGATGTGATAATTATATCCATGTACATGATGTTGACGATTCAGCACAGCCGAATAAATCACTTGTACTTATTTTGGTTTTAATTTGCTGAAATAAAACGTACTTTTTAGATTTGTGTGTTTAATTATTCTGTGAGATTTCACTGGAACTAAAAGTACAAATAATCGATTTCAAAAAGTTTGTCAGTTACTGTGTTTTAACGTTGGTCAGCCAAATAAACATGTCTGTACATACTACACGTAAAGGGTCCGCCATCTAAATGGTAACACTTAGCTAATGTCCGATTTGACAGATAATTAGTTTTATCCTAGCGCTGAACGAATATGGTTGTGTATACGCTTGAACAACGCTGAGAAATATTGCGACATTACTCTGGCCGATGTTGCTAAAAAAAATTCATCTTTTCAGATGAAGCTCATTTTGATCTTGGCGGGTATGTAAACAAGCAAAATTGTCGCATTTGGGGCACAGAAAACCCGCACGCATACATTGAAAAGCCGATACACCCAAAACGAGTCACTGTTTGGTGCGGATTTTTGTCCAGAGGCATAATTGGGCCATTTTTCTTAGAAAATGAGCAAGGAGTGGCCGTAGTCATTGGCGTTCGTTATCGGGCCATGTTGAACGAATTTTTGTTCACAAAAATTGAAGAGGAGGATATTGGAAACATTTGGTTTCAACAGGACGGCGCTACATGCCACACAGCCAAAGCTACACTTTTTTTATAGCATTTTCAAAAAAAAAGGTATTTGGCGGACCCTTTATTATTGTGTGGAAAAGGGTTAGAGTATACACAATTAATTTTTTGATAACAATACACGTGTGTACAAATTTTATAAAACAAAAATTAATACACAATAAAACATTATATATGTATGTATATTGATTGACTTTTGGATATTTCCATATAAGAAAAACAATTAGATGGACGTTGATAATTTCAAACGAAACTCTAAAGGCGTTATTTGTTTGGTATTTGTTCTTGTTACAAAAGTTCACGTTGCCTAACAAGAATAGTAATTGCCAAATTTTTGATGCTTACTACCAATTGTGGGTAGTACTTAAATTTATCGTTTCTTTAACCACTCTAATCACTATAGAATAATTTATTTATACTTAAATGTGTATTACTTTCTTTGTTTAAGTCCAATTAGATATTAATGTATTGTCTTATAAAGGGTGTCCCAAAATTAATGCAAGATTTAAAGGGCGTCGTATTGTTTTTTTAGGGTTGCCAACACATTACTGCGTAAATGGCGACAAATTCAAATCTGGCATTAAATTTGTGACACCCTGTATTTAGTGTCACCTCAAAGACAAGGTGAGGTGTAAATTATATACAAATATATAACTCCTTTCGTAATGTGTGGACTTAAAAAATTTTTGGGGACACATATTTGTATACCCAAGAGATATAATTGAAAAATTTTATTACTCTACGCCACTGCGCTCAGAATTAATCCCATCTTGTTCTTTACTCTTACATACAAGCTGTACCTTTCTTCCTAATAAACCGGGATAATTTTAATACCAAATATTTCTGTATTGTATTAGAAATATTCTGGCGAAATTTTGCTCTTCTAGCTTTTGCAGTTCGAACTCTACGTGCATTCAACAAAATGACAAAATTAAATTTTTTTGGTGGAATATCTTTTTTCATTTCCATTATGCCTTTACATTTATTTTGTGTCTCATTTTAATAAGTTACATATCGATGCCTTATCTCCTCAACCTCGTATCTTAAAAATAAAAATTTTCAGGAGAGACAAAAAAAACGGTTCATCTTTTTTTAATACTTCAGTGTTTGGTTAAAAGTTTAAATGCAATTATTAAGGAATTGATTGTATTTATGTATATTAGTGGTAATAATATACTAATCTTTATTAGTTAAAGCATAAAACAATCGTTTGATATGAAAAAGTCAAAACCGTATTTTTTAAGATACGAGGTTGAGGAAGTAAGGCATCGATATGTCTTTTAAGTTAAGATAACAATTTGGACAACAGTGGTTTCAAAATGTATGTACATATATGCATTCATGTATTTTTTTAAAATGATTTCTTAAATACAATTTAAAGGCAAGAGCAAAAATCTTTTTGATTGTTATACAATTACATTTTACTCCTGACAGACATATATAGGCATCAACTAGTTTGTACGATGATTTAATTGCATTTAGTTAGTTAAAATAGGATGTTTAAGAACAGATTACTGATTTTTTATTATTACTTCACTTTTAACCTATAAGTGACCTTTAACTATTAACGTAAGTTTTAAAAATTTAAAGTTTACATTGTTTCTGCTACATGAAATAAAATATGGCAACTAAATTGTAATTTATATTTTTTCTATGTGGTCTATAGTACAAGTCGTTAAATTTTAATTAAATTTTGTAGAAACCAAATGTTTTAAAATTCCCCTACAAGAACAGTGACGGTCATTTGACCGGTTATATGACTAGTATTAGTGACTGATATATCGGTTAAAGTTTCTATTAGTTTCTTAAGGGCAATGTGAAAAAAATGACTGAAACTTTTGTGTACATGTGATTTTGCGTCTTTCTCTTACTTATTAGTTCTGTCGACTGCAAAACATATATCTGGACTACTTACACTACAGCTGTCAAATCAAAAATAATATAAATAGTAGTCACACTTAACGTATATATCGGTCAAAGCTAACTAGTCACACTTAACGTATATATCGGTCAAAGCTAACCAGGTATATATTTTACTCATACAATAAAACAAAATTTATTATCTTTTATATTATTTATTGTTATGTTTTTTATTACATTCACTTTTCTTTTATCACTATTTATAACGTTTCACTACTTCCTGGATGGGCTAATTTTAATCCTTTTCCATGGTGTCAGCGTCATTGGTATTATGGCTGGAATTGTTAAAAATAAAAATTATGAGAATATGCAAAGGCATATATGTACATATTTATGTTTGGCTGCTACCTTTCGTACTTACCTTTTATTTCTTAAGTATTTTATAAAAAACCTCGTCGAAAGAACGGCAAATTTTTTAATAAAAATTACTTTTTGTTACACTGAATAAAAAAATGTTCACAATAATTTTCCAATTTTAAACGTCAAAAAATCAACATACATTATTTGTCTCACTCTTGCATATGAATTATTATTTCTGTCGCATGAATTATATATTAAATTGCTACAATAGTGTTAGTACAAACATTTTGTATGTGTTAGTTTCAGTCATTCATTTCTTGTAGGATCGCTTCATACGTAATAAAAGTGAACAAAAAAATACACATAAGTGTGATGTACTCCATTTTTTTAAATGATTTAAAAAATTAAATAAAACGGTTCTTCTGTCAAATGTTAAATATTAAGAAGAAATGGTAATAAATATGCTTATGCGAATTCCGTGAAGCAAACTAAGGCTCCTAGAAGAGGGTATAATATTCTCAACCGCTGCAATTTGAGTAAATTTTCGTATATGTAAACCGATTTGAATGATTTTTTGCACTAAACTGTTTAAGCTACAACTTACAACTATGGGTCGAATACCAAAAACTAAAAAAAGAAAAACAATCATTAAAAAAATTATTTAACTCAATTTAATAAAAAAACTAAAAGATTTATGCTCATACTTACGGTGACCATTTTTGGGAAAGGAAAAAACAGGACAAATATAAAATTATGTTAAAAATGAAAAGAAAAACAGAAAAAATAATCATATATGTAATATATTTATAATTATTATTATAACATTAAATAACAACAAAAACAAGTCTTTTTGACTAGAATAAAAAGGTTAATAAAAAGTTTTTATAATATTATAATTTAAAAAAATAAATTTGGTTTTATAAACAGTCTTCTTGACTAAGGCTAACAAAAAAAAAAAAAAAATAGAAAAAAACTACATAAATGTTTAATTTAGTTATGAAGTTTGATATTTTTCCACAGAATGGATTTTTGTTAAAACATCTGGATTGTTAATTAAAAATCCTTTAAATTCTGAGCAATTCATTTTAAAATTGCATTTTGTAATTAATAATGATCTTAAAGCATTTACTTTTAATTGCGATTTTTCGGTGGTCCAAATATTATTCATTATTGAAAACACTCTCTCGGTAGCAGCATTTGAAGCTGGTAGACATAGACAAAATTCAACAAGTATCAATAGATTTTTATATGCAACCACATTTGTCTTAAAGTGATTAAAAATTTCAATCCATCTTTCATCTACTGATATATTTTTTACCCTCCAGTCTTCTATTTTTTCATTATTTGCAAAATTTTTCACGCAGCTCACTTCATCAAATAAATCTTCATTATTTATTTTAAAATCATTTCTAAATTCATTTAGAAAGGATAAAGTTTTTTCAATCTTGTCCCAAGATAACATATTTCGTAACAGTATCCAGTCTAAAATTTCTACATCTCTAAAAGCTTTATCCCACTGATTTAGGTAATCAATGCATGTTTCATCAAAATCATTACTTTTCTGTAATTCGAGAATAATATTTTTGACGGTAAGGGGTAAAAACAGTTCCTTTTTCCGTTCGACCGATTCAAATTTTAAATCTTTTAAAATAGTTGAAGCCTCAGGCATTGAAATATTTTGTGATTCTACATTAAGAATAGCTTTATGAAATGTTGAAGCTTGGCTATATGCAAAAGTTAACAATAATTCAGCACAAGGATTCATAAAAAAATTTCATAATATTGTCAGACATTTTGGCTGAGACATAAAACATAATTTTAAAGCTTCAAATAGTTTTATGATTCTTTCCAAAGCAGGCATTAAAGTTAACCATCGAGTTTTGCTATGTCCTAGTAACTTTTTATATTCTATTTCAATATCTTCACATATTTCTTTGAAATTTTCAATTCTAACTGTATAAATATAAAAAAAAGAATAAATTTTGACAATAATAACTTCAATATCAATAGGTAAGAATTCTGCTGCAGTTTGTATGCAGTTGTTCAAAATATGTGCAGCGCAATTTATACCTATCAGTTTTTGGCCAACGAAGTTTTGCATTTTGTGAAAGATATTATTCTGACCTTTTCTGGCTGCACCACCAAAATTACAATTTGTGCTGTCTCCACAAAACGCTATCATTTTACTAATTATTATTTATTATTTTTTTCAAAAGTCTCTTGCACATATTTTGAAACAATATCTGAAGTTTCTCCAATAAGGTCTTTAACATCCAAAATCTTAATCTGAACTCCTTTATTCGGCAGAAAGTATCGAATTAATATTGGACAAATTTTAACATTTTTGTGATTCAAACAATCTAAATATATTGTGATACATTGAACGTTTGACAAATCTGCTTTGATTGTATTTAATGACATTGGTGTAAAAATATTGTTAACAATGGATTCACATTTTGTTCTAGCACAATAATATTTTTCATTGAAACACAATTTGATCAGTTTTGATGTGCAATCGTTAGACCTAAATGAAAAATTGTGCTGAACACTGTGAAATGTCCAAATACCTTCTATATTTAATAGCCAGGTCCTTTTCTTTATCATTGAATGTATTACTTCTTAAAAAATTCGTTAAAGCTTTACTTGATGATTTGGCTACATCTGCTTTTTTATGCTTTTATATTTGCAAATGCTGTTTAATATCAGTACGTCCACTATTTGCTATAGAAAAATGTGCCAAGCATTTTTCACATCTCACCTCATTGGAGCTACTTGTTGTTTTAATAAATGGAAACTCGCTTTTTAAGTCATCATTGAAATTACATTTTCTTTTTGTTGGAGCCATATCTCTAATAAAATGAACAATATTTTAAATGTGAATTTAAATAAATAAATAAATTACTAACCACAAATCATTCACATTGTTATTTTAACAAGTTGACATTGATAATTCAATTTCAAGCTGACAATTCACAATGTTGCCAGATTATAGGAAATTTCCCATATCCCAGTAAACAAATTTTTCACTTTTGGAAATGTAGGGAAAGTATACAGTTGGATTTTTATGATAATTTTATATTAATGTTCGTGCAATGTATATGCTAAAAACAGAACATTTGCATATCAAATTAGGAAATAAGGGACATTGTACTGTCCTGTATTTACAAAAAAATCTCAAGGGACAGCATGTTAAAAAACAGGACTGTCCTGTAAAATACAGGACGGATGGTCACCGTACTCATACTGTACACATGTTGTTTTAAGCTCAATTTAATAAAAAAACTAAAAGATTTATGCTCATACTGTACACATGTTGTTTTTTTTTCTTTGATCAAAAATTATCTCGAGCAAATAATCATTCAAATCGGGTCACATACATATAAATACAAAAGCTACATGTCACGAAAGGTTTTTAAACACAAGTTTGTCAATTTTAACCAATTGTGGAGTTATTTTGTGGTGACACAAAGTGTCTCAAAATGCAACGATTGAGAAGATTTGATCCTCTTCTTGTTTTATGCAATTCAGATAAGCAGTTTCATAATAATTAATTTTTTTTTTGCAAAAGGAACCCCTATGCGTATGTGCATTATTCAAAAACTCTAACAATTATACGTAATAGTAACTTAGCAGTTGTATATTGTACAGAGTGGGCCATGCGTATGTGCATTATTCAAAAACTCTTACAATTATACGTAATAGTAACTTAGCAGTTGTATATTGTACAGAGTGGGCCAAATGTCATCATGGGGTTTAAAAATGTAATAACTTATTTGTTACTAACTTTCGATTCTGGAACATACTGGTATTTAAGTTTTTAGAACATTGTAGATCATAACTATTATGGCGGTGCTAATATAAATAGTTGAACAAGGGCAGTAAGATAACAGAGTGTGTTAAGTTTATATCATATTCAGTTTGTGTTACAAAAAGTAGAAGAATAAATAAAGTACCATATAAGGTAAATATATTGTGTGAAAAATCATAAAGGTGCTCCATACTTTACAACCGTAAATTTAAAGTGATTTTTTTTGAAAATAAAATGAACCATACTTTATTTAAAGGAAATAAACCAACGTTTATAAAATATATAAACGTAAAAAAGGAAACGAGCGAGTGCTTAATATAAGTCGCGACAAAACAATTTCTTTTAACATTCAAGAAAGATTTAAATAAAGCCATGAAGGCAAATTATAAACCCGAATTCCAATTGTATTTATATGTACGCATGTATGTATGCACGTATATATTAATATATATTAATGTATAGTTCCTGATTAATAGTCACCTAAGGAATGGTTTTATTTTCCTTTAATTGTGCTGCTTTTATTTGGTTCCCTGATTCTTTCCGGTATTTGTTTTATTTTTATACCCGCCACCAAACAAATGGTGGGGGTATATTCATTTTGTCATTCCGTTTGTAACACATCGAAATATCCATTTTAGACCACATAAAGTATATATATTCTGAATCGGGGTTTGATTTGATGACGATCTAGCTATGTCCGTCCGTCTGTCCGTCTGTTGAAAGCACGATAGAGGTCGCACCAAAAAAGCTAGGGTGCTCAAATTTTGCCATTTTGGTATTGAAAATGGGCTTAATCGGAATATTAGGAAGTGAGTTATAGCTCGTAATGCAAGAGTAGGTCGAAAAAACTGTGTCCTCCGAACGTCGAATAAAATTAACGTACAGTCATGAAACTTCGAATAAATATTTCTCGAGTCAAAACAATATCTCTCCCCATACTATGCATTAGGAAAGGAGTTATAGATAAAAATGTACGAAAATTTATACCGCGCAGTGTATTTTTCAGTATATTTTAAATTAAAAACCTAATTAAACGGACACAATTGGATGTACGATTCCGAAATTTTGCACACTTTGCTTTTTGGTGAGAGGCTTTTTTGTAACGGAAAATCAATGTGCCACGCCCACTTTTACGCCCACCTCCAATATAACGCTTTACCTAAAATACATATAGTATCTCTACTAATAAAGATTTTGGAATAATAAATGACTATATTGAAACACCTAAGTTGTACTTATTAGCTAGAACAACTTTGACACGTCTACTATAACGCCCACTTCTCACGTTATCTACCGTTAATAAAATTTAAAAGCACATAAAACCGCCAAAGCTAGAGGTATGATGATAAAATTTGCTACGTATATCCCTCTAGGCAATGTCATTACTGTGCCAAAAAATTAAGGTGCCACGACCACTTTTACACCCACCTCCCATATAACGTTTTAACTAAAATTCATATAATTTCTCTATTAATAAAGATTTTGGAATAATAAAGGACTATATTGAAATATCTAAGTTGTACTCATTAGCAAAAACAACTTTGACATGCCTACTATAACGCCCACTTTTCACGTTATCTACCGTTAATAACATTAAAAAGCTCATAAAACCGACATAAATAGAGGTATGATGATGAAATGTGCTACGTATATCCCTTTAGGCAATGTTATAACTATGCCAACAAATTAAGGTGCCACGCCCACTTTTACGCCCACCTCCCATATAACGTTTTAACTAAAATTCATATTAATTCTCTATTAATAAAGATGTTGGAATGATAAAGGGCTATATTGAAAAATCTTAATTGTACTCATTAGCAAAAACAACTTTGACACGCCTACTATATGCCCACTTTTCACGTTATCTACCGTTAACAAAATTAAAAAGCTCATAAAACCGACATAATTAGAGGTATGATGATGAAATGTGCTACATATATCCTTCTAATAAATATAATTGTTGTGCCAAAAAGTTTAGGTGACACGCCCACTTTAACGCCTACCACCCATATAACGGTTTATCTTAAACTCATGTAATTTCTCTATTGACAAAGTTTTTGGGAAAATAAAGGACTATATTGAAATATCTAAGTTGTATTTATAAGCAGAAACTTTATTGACACGCCTACTTTAACGCCCACTTTCATTAAAAGACTAAATTTACGAAAACATTTTACTAGCATATCGAAGTTATAAAGGGTGGTTAAGTTTTAAGAGCCAATGTTGATTTTAAATAAAAAACAAATTATTTAAGAAATTATTATCATTTCTTTTTATAATGATAATATTTGTATGGTTCAATTATGTATGTAACAAAATATCGGCTTAATGAGCCCCCGCCCCCCAACCTTGGCAACACTCCTCTATCTGATTGTCCAAATTTTCAATGATAATATTTATGCACAATATTTGGGCACGATGATGAGTCGAGGTTGACTGCTCTTTTGCCACACTATCGCAAAAAACAGCAATGGTTCCCATTCAACAAACTAAGAAGGCATTCACTGACTTTCTAACATTTTATACAGACCTGTTTTGCAGGAATTTAAATATTTTTTTTACAATTCTCCCGATTGTGGACGAATTTGAACGATTATGTTGATAAAAAGAATTACGAAGTGCTCAAAATGGTTTTTGATTTGAACGCCCATTTTTATAAAAAACCTGAATAACTTTAAAGCGTTGCTCATTTGC
The DNA here is from genome assembly GCA_941918925.1 of Phyto melanocephala. NCBI lineage: Eukaryota > Metazoa > Arthropoda > Insecta > Diptera > Rhinophoridae > Phyto > Phyto melanocephala. Next base: position 88,746,683 of record OW799233.1, on the reverse strand, counting down.
GTATCTTTCCACGGATCAAATTGAGTAAGTTTGAGATTGAGAAATGTCAAGTGAAATGCAGAAAACAAATTTAAAGACTAGGTGTAGTTCACCTTCAACATGTGCCCTTAAAATTTAACCACCCTCTACAAAGTGATACATATTTTATTATAAAGAGATTATTCCATAGCGATTAACAAAATAATGTACACAAAATTGGTGGTGGGTATAAAAGATTCGGCACAGCCGAAACTACTGCTCTTACTTGTTTTTTTTTAATTTGGAGAAAAAAAAAAAACTTAGAACTTGTATTTAAGCGCATATACAGTACATGGTCATACTAAAAAGGACAACTAAGTACCTACTGATTTTATTTAAATCTAAAAAAATCCGAACCTATGCTTTGATGTTCAAATAAGACTTCAAAATGTATTTTTTTTTGATAAAAAAAAAATTCTGTAAAATAATGCGGCCATTTACTGTTTACGTATATGTATGTTAATATGTATTAAATGTATAAACATTTGGGAATTCTTCTACGGTTGTGATGTTCTAATTAATTTTTTTGTTTCTTATTTATCTGATGTTCTTATGTTTTTGTTGTTTCTTATTGTGATTTTTTTTATTGACAGAAATAATGTATGACGCACCAAGTAAGAAAGGTGAGGAGAAGAGGATAAAAGTGAGTAAAATTTAGTACATTTTGAGCGGAAAATAATTAATTAATATTTGATTTGTAAGGAGAGGTAGTTATTTAAGATTTGTATATATGTACATAGATTAGAATTTTATATAGTATACAATTAAGAATATGTATTTGTGTGAAATCATCATTAGAAGATACAATTAAAATAAGTTAAATCATTGCAATAAACGGCATTTCTGTAATATAAAACTGTTTAGTTTGATGCTACCATTGACTTTTTATCCTGTAAAGTGTTGTTTAATATTATTGATTGTTGTGTTTAATAATTGATCCAAATTTACGTATTGTAAAAAATGCCTTATATTTTTTCTCTTATGATTAAAATTTTTAATAATTAAATATTTTGAAATCAAAATACTCATACTTGTATCAAATTTCATAAAACCTTATTTGGTTTTTTCTTTTATGAGTTCTTTTTCTTTAATTTAAATTGAAAGTAATTAAACTCATAAATTTTTTTATTGTATTTTCTGTATCATTAAGTTAAGAAAACAAATATGAAATAAAAAGGCCATATTCGTTTTTGCGAATAAGTAAAAGTAGCAATAAGGTATTCAGTAGGTATATAACAAACTAACTAACTAACTAGTTTTTTGTAAGTAGCCATAAATTAAATTGAAAACTGAAGATATGTTAGTATGATTTCTCAAGAAAGAATATATTTAATTTTCTTTTTGATTAGATAACTGCATGATACTAGTTAATATAGACAATGCTTAACGTTGGTGAGTAAAACGAATTATAACATAAGTCAACACATTTTAAAAATCTTTATCTAAGCAACAACTTATTACTTTTGATACAAAATATATTATTGATTATTCTAGATTATAAAATTTGTGTTTATTTCAATTTATCGTGTTTATGAGTTGAAAATATATTTTATTTGAATATTAAAAATTATGTTTTCTGAATAAAGACTGGTCTTTTAATTATAACGAACTAATCAAGGTGAATTGAAAAGGTGACCGTAAAAAATCAGCTGATTAATTTTTTTTTTTATTTTGTTGAGTACTTTGAGTGCCAAATGAATTCGCCGTTGTTTACGTTTTTATATAATTTTTTTATTTAAAAATGAAATTTGAAAAATAAATTTTTGTGTAATAAAAAATATTTACAATAAAAAAAATAAAAAACTTTAAAAACATCAGTGGCTTAATCAATGAATAACGACTAGGAGTGCTCGTCAAACGAATCATCTAAGTACTGAAACATAATTTGTTTAAAAAAGATATAGAAATAAAGCATGATATTATTTCTAGTATAGGAAAATATTTTATAAAATGTCGTGGTGTGTGGATTCAGAAATAAGTAACCAGGGAACAACAGAGTCTTAACCTTTTAATAGGTGTACCATTAAAGTCTGTATTTCTTCTACATTTGGCCGTAATTAGCAGCTTATTTTGATATATTAGAGATGAACAACAAGAGGCTATAGAAAATCAGCAATATAGACCCATTATTTTCTCCACCTTATTCAGGCGATTTATTTTTTATTTCCTCCAATAAAATAAAAAACCATATTAATTGACCAATAAAATAGTTAAATTTTTTTTTTTTAAATTGAATTAAATTAAAGAAAATACAAAAATAATTGTTTTAATAAATAAGGCGACTTGTCAGTATTTGTCAAAAATTTACAAAGACGAGTTTCAATTTGCCTTAACATTGATATTTTACGTACTCAATAACACTAACAAAATTCGTGTTGTTTTTTTTATTGTATTTATTCAAGGCGATATGCCTTCTATTTATTGTAGTTATGCAGTCACCTGATGAATTCGCCTTGGAACTAATTTTTTTGAAAATATATGTATAAAAAATTAAAAAAAAACGACATTGTTAAGTAATAAAAATTGAAAATAAATAGAGAATCCGAATTCGAAAGAATCCGATAGAGTATAGAGAATCCGAAAATATGATGAGTGATTTTTAAACGTTTGGGGCTTGAAAATTAGAATAGACACAGAAAGTTTGTCATAATAAATGAAATATTTAATTGGAGCTAAAATTGAATGACTGTTTTTTATTTTTAAAAAAATATTTCATGTAAATATTTGTGGTCCATCCGTGAGCTCCAATTTTGGAATACCAGCTGTAATAATGTCTTTTAGGCTTGACACAAGGCACTTTACGTATCCCAACAAAAATAGATAAAGAAGGGAAAATCCCATGATCCAATATACTTTTCCAAGACGTGAGATTAACTACTCAACAAACTCGCTTTTCAATTAATTTTTAGTGTTACGTTTCGTGTGGCATTGTCATGTCAATCAAGTACAAATCTATTTATGACAAAAACAAATGAAAAACATCGCACGGTACTATGCCTCATCGACTGTAACGAATTTCTTCCTTTGCAAATAAATATAGTACAATGGTGACGACGACCCTCAAATCGTACCAAACATAGCATATTTTAGGGTACTTTACCAGCGTTTTAAGTGGTTGCTCTTTACACATTACATTGTCACAATGGCTTAAATAGCCTGGTCGGTAGGTCGATTATGACGAATATAAAATTAGAGTAACATACGAAACACATTTCTCACAGCACAAACTTTGGTAATAAAACTTAATGATTTGCAAGCCTTGTTAGTTTTTTAGTTTGTTGGTATTGCCACATGCCACATGTCACGAATCCTTTTATACACTGAAAACCAAATAGTATAGCATAAAGTAAAGGTTGATACTTATATTAAAGATGTAAATTTGTATAACGTAAATATTTACACTTTCTTAATCCTAACTAAATAAAAAATGTATTAAAAAAATATTACTTACCTATTTTTAATAAAGCGAATTTTTCATTTCAAACATATAAAGTTTAAGTCATATCTTATATATTAATAGGCAAGATGATTTCTTGTTGTGCAGTTTACGCTCACATTACACAACCGATATGAATAAATAACCATCAACAAAGCCCAAGGATAATCTCTGCGTGTTGCAGGATTAAATTTGGAAAATCCATGCTTTTCACGTTGCCAGCTGTACGTCGCGTTCTCCGGAGTGGGAATACCAAAAAATTAGTTAATTCTTACAACAAATGGTAAAACCAAAAATATTGTATACCCACTTGCATTACAATAAAAATTAATAAAATATTATTTTAAATATATTCAATTAAAATTCAGAATGCATTTTTATTCATTAAGAGGCAACGCGCGCCGGGTTTGGCTAGTAAGAAATTTATATAGGATAGGATATCATAATACATACAACTAATAATAATAATACATAAAAACTAATATTTGTGTATTCGTATTCGATCACGAAAAATTTGATGTATTTATTATTTTGTGCACTACTGGAAATATTTCTTTTTTGTAAAACCTATACCAGATGTTAGGAAAATTTTTGCCTTTCTAAAAGGTTTAAAACGATTTTAGTGAAATGTAAATTATAGATGGGTCCCCGAAAATGCCACAGGTTATGTACCTTTTCAAAACTAGGATTTAAAATTTCTGCATCTCCAAAATGATCAAACCGATTGTAATAATTTTGAAACATAGCCTCCATAGGTGTCACATTGACTATGTATGTATATGACTAAGACTTGTAGGACGTAAGAGAACAGTGACTGCCTCTTTAGGAACAAATGTACCTTTACAAAACTAGGACCAGCAAAGGCAAAATGGACAAAATTATTGTATATAATTTTCTAAGGCAGCAACTAGCAGGCAGAAAAAGTCTTAACTGAAAATTATAAAACTTTTCGTAAAAATTTTGTATAATTTTCTTTATGGTCTACTCCATGGTGTACTTATATAAAGTGATTGCACTTCGGAGAGAATTTAAAACTATGTATGAGAAAAGAGAAAAAAATGTATGAAATTTTGATATATTGGAAGAAACAGCTGATGCTCAGCTGCTTAACTGAAACTACCTTAATATGTGTACCCTGGTCTACTCCATATGAACAGATAATTTTACAAGGCGATTAATTAATTAAATTACTAAAAATAACTAAAAATGTTACAAACACAAATATTCATTCAAATTAAATTTTCACACACAGCTAAACAGCTACATGGCGTTGGATGTAATAGTTGCCGTATAATTATATTGGAGACGGCAGAATATTATAATTAGCTTGTAAGAAGAAATAGATAGCGTAATAGTTAGGTGGTGGTGGCAGCAGCGGTACAAAAAATTAATCGGCGATAACTGATAGCCGGCTGTAGTTGTTAAACTTTTAGATAAATGGAAGCTTTTTGATTTAATTTTTATATTTTGGTATACACTTATTGCTTAAAGCTTTAGCAATTTTAAAAATATGTACAGCTAACAAAATTAAAAACAATAACCTTTGTTTCTGATTTTATTTTTTTAAGTTTTACGATTTGAAAAAAAAAAATAGTCACCATTTTTTTTGGCAAAATTTTCAATTCTCGAATTCTATAATTTAATATAAGACGTTCCTACAAACGTGATAAAATATTAAGTTTAATAACATGTTTATCCATAGAGTCGTGTTTATGGTTTGTGTTTCATTATCTGTACGTTTGGTATTATTTGGTTGTACTGGTGATGACTGCGAACTGTGATTCGCTGCTTATTTTATTTAAATGTTTAATTCATTAAAAACGAGAAAACTTCGAAAACTTATGATTTTGAATTAACCTTTGTTATGGTTTAATTGTTGTTAGCAGTTTGTCTGTCAAAATGTACAACATGAATGGGAAATATGTTTTGTAAACACGTAGCAAAGTCTGTACCTACTATTAGCCAAAACTAGCCAGACAACTCGGATGCTAATAAAACACAAGAAAATATATCAACTTCGGCTTAGCCTCGGCTATCAACCTATCGGCTCCGCTCTATAATAAACGACACACATGTATTCTATACTTAACAGGTGGCAGTCGGTAGAAAAGAAATTTATAAACTTAAAATTTTCTTTAATTTTTTTTATGTTTGAGGATTTTTTTTACAATTTTACGACAAGTTACCTTGATGCAAGTTGTAAGCCATTTATTATTCGTTTATACCCTACACAGTGAGTGAGTGTAAGGGTAGTGTAAAGGTTTGTCATTCTGTGTGAAATTTCTACAGTATTCATTTCCCACCCCATAAAGTATATATTTTCTGAAAGCTGATGAATAGGGAAGTTGATTCCCCATCTGTCTGTCTGTCTGTGTGTATTTTGAAATCAACTTTTTGAAGCTCCACCGACATTGCCGAGACCTGTGTAACGTATGAAAATATCAGATATATATGGGAGCATCGGTATTAGAAATCAGCATAATTGCACAATAAATTTCTGAGATATGAGCAAATAAATATGCTGCCTCTGTTTTTTTTCTTTTTTATTTACCCACAGAAACTAAAATTTTCTAGCTCTCGGATAATTTATATACACAGTTGTTAGTATTTATAGATTTAAAATGCCTCTAGAAATATTCATAAACAATTTTGGACAAATTTGTCACTAATCAGCAAAGTTATACTAAAAAAACTATTTTAAGAAATATGTACATTTTTTAAAAATTCCTAAATAATGTTTGAACACGCCATAGATTATAAGCCGTAATCTTAAAAGTTATTGCTAAGATAAACTAACAAATCGGTTTGAAACCAACTGAGATATAAGCACTAAAGTACAACTGCTTCGGGTTTTTCTAAAATCTACAAACGAAAATAGATATTTTTCAGTTTCTATACAACCGAGAGATCCAATATGGAGCTCCAATTAAGGGCTTGCGTATTAAAATATAGTTAGCTATGAAAAATGACTTCCTAGGTTAAATGGCGAATATATGAGTTAAATATAGTAATAACAGCTTTGTCCTTTTTAAATCTCACAATATTGGTATCAAATCAAAGAAGGAGTAGTAAACTATTCAAAAAAGGTGTGAAACCCGAAATGGCGTCTAAAACAAAATAGTGGAAAAATTTATTTAACCCCAACAATATGGGTGGGTGAAAATGAAAAGGCTTGACTAGTAGAATACAGTTAACTATACATATATGTATGTAAAAATTCAAAATCAAAGTTGGCGTCGGATATAATAAAAATATTGGCGTATTACATGAAATCTAAAATTTTATCTAAGCTACGTTGTGGTCATTATACCTTTGTACTTAGCGGTAAAGGGTATTATCAGATTCGGCACTGCCGAATATAGCACTCTTAAGTGTTTTTGTTAATTTTATATAAATTTATGTATGTATGCATGTACATATGTGTGTATATATGGAGTATTATTTCAGTTAAGAATTTTGAATAAATAATGGTTATTGTTATTAAAAAAAAAACTAATTATTTACATTTTTATTAAATGCTATAAAAGCCTTTTGCTTTATACAAACTACAATTGAAAGAAACAGTCATACAAGGACCAACTTATACTTTACGAGCATTAAATGTAAAAAATGAAAACATAGTAAAAGCTCTACGACAGTAAAAGCTTTTATTGTTATAGACTAATACATACATATGTATTTATCTAATACAAAGAAAATTCGTAGTATAAAAGCATATAAAATTTTTCTCCAAAAAAAAAAATTATCACAAATATATAGTAGTATTTTCGTTCATGCGTTAACAGGTGCTACTTGTTTTGACGATTTAAGTAGTAACATAAGAAGAGAGTTTAGGTTATGTGAGAGGCTAAATGTGTAACTAAAGGAATTTAACAAACCGTTTAGTTTATTGCAATGACAGCAACAGTTAGAGTAACCATATACACAAAGAGATGCATATACATACGTATGTATGTATATATGAAATCATCCCTTACAATGTTTTGTTTACTTTTTTGTTGTCCCCTTAATATACCGCCACCTATACCACCTTGCTGAAACCATGAAGGTTTTTTTTGGTGGTATTGGGCAAAATATTTGCTGCAGTTGGTTTTTTTAATTTCGAGATTTATATATATTATAAGGGACGGCTACTAAAGAATCATTTTAGGAGAACAAACAAAAAATAAAATAAGACAGTATTATTTAATACAATTGTTTTTTAAATAAAAATTAAATAATTATATTCTGGCCATGTAAAATAGATTAAAAGCGTAATTATCTAATTTTCAAGTAACCCTCGTAATAAGCAACAGGAGTGATTAGTCGTAACCTACATACATATTGGCGTTCTATGTATAAGTAAATACATATATATTTACTTATACACATTTGTTAACGCATAACAATACAAAGGTATTGTATTTCTCTTGTTATTAATTCATTAGCTATGTGTGCATGTATGTACTTATGTACCCCAGGGATGATAAAAATTTTTTAATATTTTACTAAAATTAATAAAAACGGTAACATTTTAGACCGTAATTGTAGTAAGGTGAGGTAAACATTTTTGTCGTTATAATTTTTCGCGTTTTCGTAATCGCTATAAATTAAATTGTTAATTCAAAAAAGCCAAAATATTAAAATGGTAGGTACATAACCTAACTTTGAAATACTCTTGAATTTGAAAATTAAAGAAAATTATAATAATTAAATATTTCACAATTAAATTTATATGCCACAGTTATAGCTGCCAGGATTTTTACTTAATATAAATAACAAATCGATAAAAAAATTAATTAATATATATTAACGTCTTAGTAATTACACTTAATTGAATGTTAATTATTTCAACATTTGTCGAAATCAGTCAGTGAAGTCAGACCTTTAGCTTCAAAGTACCAATTTTATTGAAAATCAACTACATTTGTACTGAACATATCATCCCTAGTATGTCTATATTTCCAGGCAAACTAAACTAAACTGAACCAGACTGTTAAATTTATTGTAATTCAAGTACGTTTTACTGCCTGTTTGTTTGTGTGTGTATACAACGGTTTTTTTTTTATCACATTTTGAGGGAAAACATTCAGTGCCTGGATTGTTGTTGTTTAGTTTAGAACGTACTGCGCTGACAAACGCGTGTTTAAAATAAAATTTCATTAAACGGATAAAAAAACAAATATGTATAAAATTTGAATTAATAATAAAATCTAAGCAACAGCTCCAATTATAAAATTGAGAAATTGTGCAAGTGAAGAAAATATTAGCGTATTTGGTGTACAAAAAAAAATTTATTTAAAATAGAAATTGTTAAATAAAATAAAATAAAATAAAAATAAAAAATAAATAAAATAAAATTTGTTGCGAATAATATAATGTTAAAAGGTTTAATAATGTTCAGATTATAAACCTGAGAATTTGGTTTAATTAAATTTTTTTCAATCGGTGTGATCAAATATATACGTAGTATTGACAAGCTTATTCATACATTGTGGAAAAATAAAAGTAATAATAATAATAATTAAACTAATAATAATAATAATAATAATTATAATAGTAATAATACGTAGTGTCACGTTTTTCATTTCCAATCATTTTGAAATTGTATAAGATAAGAATCAAAATTTGTTGGAAATTAAATAAAGTATGTAAGTTTCGTAGTGCCTCAATTTTTAAATATATTTCTTCAATTTATAACTTGTCTTAGGAGTTGTATGTTGCAAGCAATTCACACATAAAAAAATCACAATAGAATTGACCCTTCCATTTCCGATGTATTTTGATGACATTCTATAAACATTGGAAATTGTTGTATGTGTTGTGTAGAAATTGTCAACAAAACGTATGCAATTATTGTAAACCCGATGACATACAACTCCTACGAGAGGTTGTAAGTTAAGTAATGAAAAAATTTTTTGTTTGTTTTTTTCTCTCATTTAGAAGTTTTATTAAGTGTTATTTTTGTAGAATTCTTCATAATTAAATGTTTTGAAAATTGGTAGTGATTTATAAAAGTAATTTGTAATATGCGTGTGCCTTTGACAACATTTTCTTTTCGCCCGACTAAAAAGTAGTTGAAAACTCATATTTACTTTTTATATATTGTAACTAAAAGGTTAATTAAATGTCTTAAAATTAATTAAAATTACTTACAAAATATATGAATGTGCATACACACATACTTAAATCAAGAAAATTAAATTTATCTAAGGAACGCATTCTGGTTTCGTTGAAAGAACGATAGAGCTCGAACGAAAAAGCTAGGGGGCTCAAATTATGCCAGAATATTTCTTATACACAAGGTTTGTTTGGCATTGATAGGCTAAATCGGAATATTAGGATATAACTCGTAATGCAAGATTAGGTAAAAAAAACCATGTCCTTCCAGCATCAAATAAAATGAAATTGTGTCCAAACACATTACCGTAGAGCCATGAAATTTCAAATGTATATTTCCTGAAAAATATTTTTCCCTTAAAATTGCCTAAATTCATCGGAATGGAATGGAGTTATAGATCAAACTGTACGAAAATACCGCACAGTGTATTTTTCGGTAATTGATGTTGGTGAATGGCTCGTGAATATTCCAAACTATGGAAACTACAGTTCTGCTTAAGGATAAAATGAAAATTCTACCTAATGTGGGAGTAACAGTAATTTTTTTTAAATGCGCCGTAGTGAGGTAAGAGCCATTTCTAGAAGAGTAGAAGAACTTCTAGTAGCTTTTTCTGGTATTTAATTGATACTTTGCTGTATGCGGTAGTGAGAATTAAAAGTGGTCCAACGGTTCGAAACAAATCTTTTACGGTGCCATGTTGGTTGTGACGAATCACTGCTTCAGAAGACGAAATTCTGATGTTAAAATTTCGAAGATGTGTTTTTAGCATTTAAATAATTGATCGCTAGTTTAAATAATAAAATTCTATTATTCTAGTTCTTTGTTTAGTTGCGAATCCATCCATTATTTATTCCCCAGGTTTTATGTATGTAATTAAAAAAAAAAAATAAAAGAAAATATACAAACGAATAAGTTATTAAATTTTAAAAACTATTGGTGGCTTTTGGCCCACCCTGTACAATATGACAAATGCGAGAAGTTCATCACTAAATACTACTATTTCGATTTTAAGATAATTTTACCAAAATCTAGTGACGAAGTAGATTTAATTTTGTAGATTGTGCTCGAAATATCGTAGGTACTATTTAGTTTTTAATATAATATAAAACACTATTTTTAAAATTTTTATCGTTTTAAGCCAGGAATTAAATTTTTTATTAAAATTCATCAGTTGAAAGAACCTTTTCCTTTTTTAGTGTTGTCAGAAATAAGCTCAGCAACGGAGTAGTGTAAATATTTTTAATTCATACTTAGAGCAAAACAATTTGTCCGTATATAAAAAATTCAGAATATTAAACATCAATTTTTAGGAAATTTTTCGATTATGCAAAAATTGCTGAATATATTTAAATAAAATTTGATATGGAAATATTTCCCTGAATTAACATACATTATACTTTTAACATTAAAATTTTCACTTAAAAATTTAGAAACAAAAATGAAAGTATGCTACTTTACTAACGTAAATAATAACAAGTAAGAGTGTTATATTCGGCAGTGTCGAATCTTATATACCCTTCACAACGTGTAGTCATGCAATAACAATTATTTGTATCACCATTCATCTCATATGAGATACGTACATACATGTAACAAAACATACATATATAAAAATATCGCATTGTAACATTATAAATTGAGTTTACGTATGTATGTTTCAAAAAGAATAAAAAAAAAATATAAAAAAAAAAAAAAAAAATTAAGAAAAAAGTGTACAAAAATAATAAAAATATTAATAATATTTAAAAAAAAAAAAAAAATATTAAAAAAATAAATAAAAATATTAAAATAAAACACGAAAAAAAATTTTTTTTGGCTCAGCTGGAATTTGATGCCACGTTTACTCTAACCAGTATACCACGTTTGTATGCATGTATGTTGTTGTTTTGTTGTGAGAAAAACGATGTGGTCGTGCTTTTTTGCTCATATCTCAGTTGTTTATGTACCGATGTTTCTGATTTTCAATACCGATCTACTCCCGAATATTATTGGTAATACCTCAGTTGGGTCCAGGTGATGTCAGGGGGCTTCAAAAAAGGTGATTTAAACATAAACACGGACAGAAGGTCAGACGGACAGACTAACAGAGCTAAATCGACTCCCGTATTCATAAGCTTTTAGAAAATATTAACTTTATGGGATCGGAAATGAAAACTGTAGAAATTTCACACGGAATGACCTGTGTGAAGGGTATAATAAAAAGTCAGTAGAAAATAAAAGTTTCACAGACATAACAGAAAGAGGAATATAAAATATTTTGCACCGATAACAAAATTTTGTTAGTACCAGCTTTGCTAGTTCGAAAATATATGCATGTGGAAAGATATTTGTTTTGAAATTTAAGTTCAATTTTAGGTCTCACGAATGTATTTCACTTTTCAAAAAAAAAAAAATATAAAAAAAAAATGTTTAAAGGACATGCTTGATAATAATAGGTAATAATATATACATAGTTAAGGTGATTATAATATTACATAAATTAAAATTAAGTCTTATTATTTAGTCTTATTATATTCAAGGATAATGACAACTTAGCTTTATACATCAGAAATAATGACAAATTTACCCTGGCTCTAAGCCTGAATTATTTTACGACAATCAGGAAATCTGTTTGAATTGTTTTTCTTAGTATTTTTTACATCGCATTTGAGTAAAAAATTAGTAATAATTTTCGAAGTTTGTATTATCAACATACTTACAATTGAATTGTCCTTACACCAAATACCGCCAAAACATGTACAAATCGTTTGATATTTAATTATATTAGGAACATTTTAAATTTAATTAACATTATTTATTACAAGAGAAATTTAAACATTTAGTGGTTTCGTCAATTTCGCCAAATATTTGCATAATGTGAACATACCTTCAGGCTTAAGACGTACTTAGTGATGACTTTATGAATATTTTTTTAATGTATGAAGTTTTTATTTCAAATTAAATGTAATACATTATCATTAAAACATTCTCGTGAAACATCAAAGGTATTGATTTTTTGATATCACTCTTAGTCATTCATTTAATAGAAGGTAAGTTTTAGCTGTTTTGATATTTTACTTTTTTAACAAAAATTAAAACAAAAGTAAAAGTAATATCAATTAAAAGCTACAATTTACAAAAATGCCTTAAGAAATAACACAAATCTGCGGTAAGTAGTATAAGTTGTTTTTGTGAAAATAAAATATGTATGTACATATAATTATTATTATATGCTCAAAACTTTTAAATTATATATATATGTACATATGTACATATGTATGTGAGTATGTATAAAGAAGTTTCTTATTTTAAAATAAGCATCTCATGAATTCTTAAACATGTAAATATGTACATATATACTTCAATTATTTTTTGTATACAAGAAATGCTAACAGTCTTGCTTAAAAAATAAATTATATTATTAAACAAAAACGGTAAATAATTAATGAAATTTCATCTGACTGGTTATAAAGTACAGTATATGTACAGTACTGTTAAAAATTTGTGTTAATTTGTAGAAATAACTAGCAGTTGTTCATAATTAAAAAAAAAAAAAAAAAACACTAAAAAAGTTGTTTGTTGTCTTACTCTTCCTTTAATCGAAATTCTGCCTCCACTAAGACTTACAGCACAATTAGTTTTGTAGGTGTAATACTTTTAAATATTCTAGGCATTCGTGAAACTTTACAAAAAAACAAGAAAAAGACTAATTGCACTACGCCCTATAGACACCGGTTAAAATTCGACTTTGCTAGGATCAGTAGCACAGTTAGTGGGATTGCGAAAAACTCGGAAAAGTTAAACTTTTTAGGTAATTTTATACATATTTATGTATCAACATATTTATTTTTTGATTGACAGCATAGCATAATTTAAAACTGTCATTTGTTGGATAGCAATTTATTTATTAATTTATTTATTAATTTATTTATTAAAGTCTATAGATCTTACATCTTTACAGACTATAAAGCACTACATACAAATTGTTTAATATTAGTTATTCAAAAACAAAATCAATTTTACATTTCACAATATTAACATTTAAGTAAAAATCAATATATTGATAAAATTTATTGAATTCGGTACAAATCCTTAAAAACGGATCGAAATTGACATAATTCGTTCTGAAAACTTTGACTGATAGCGGACAAAAATGACGTGTAAAACGAGATGGTACATTAAAAAAGATATTTGCTAATAGGAAATCAGAGCATATTCATCCTTTTATTAAATTTAAAACAAATGTAGCATTTAGCATTGTTCTTCGACTCTTTAAAGTTGGCAGCTTCACTAGTGCAAGTCTACTAGTATAAGGCGGCAGGTTTAACGAATTCCGCTGTAAGCCACGAAGATAAAATAATAGAAACTGTTTTTCCACAGATTCAATGCTATTAATGTAAACATTGTAAGTTGGATCCCAAATTATTTAACCATACTCAAGGATAGGCCTGACAAGAGAAATATACAATTGTATTGTTATATATGGATCTGTAAACTCTTTTGCCCAACGTTTTATGAATCCAAGGAGAGCACGTTCTTTATTAACAGTTAAAGTGATATGCTGAATAAAATTTAGTTTAGCATCTAATAAGATTCCAAATTCGGAGACGGATTCCAGTCTTTTTAACGTTTAACCATTTAAAACATAATTAACTTTAATATAACATCAGGTCCATTAAGTTAAGACTACACAACACATTAAAAGCATCTATATCCTTTTGTAAGAGGGTGTGATCGGCGTAATTATTATAACTTAGGAATATTTTTACGTCGTCAGCATACATAATAACGTTTATGAACTTAGTAGTATTTGGTAGACAATTAATAAATAAGGAAAACAGCAATGGACCAAGATGACTTCCCTGAGGAACACCAGAAACAACGGCTATTGGCTTAGAGATAATATTTTTAAAACGAACATTTTGTTTTCTATTTGTCTAGTACGAATAAATCTACTTAAGCGAGTTCTGTGTAAATTCCATTACATCTAGTTTTTTATTAGAAGTTTATGATTAACTTTATCAAAGGCTTTGCTGAAGTCGGTGTAAATAACATTAGTTTGCTTTTGTTCAATAAAACCACGACTTACAAGCGTAGTAAACTGCAACAGATTTTTAAAAGTCGAACAACCCTTACGAAAACCATGTTGTAAAGGAGACAATATAGATGTGACATGATTGCAAAGATGGTCAATTATAATTTTCTCAAAAAGTTTAGGTATTGTGCTAAGGTTAGCAATACCTCTATAATAGCGATATTATTTCTGCAGCCAGTCTTGAATAATGGTATTATGAAAGAGTCCTTCCACAAAGTAGGAAAATAACCGGATTTTATTGACATATTGAAAAGTATTGTAAGAGGAGAAACGAAAGCCTCAGCACATTTAATAAGAAGGCTGCTAGGAATTTCATTAGGGCCATATTTATAGGAAAATTTGAGATTTTTGAAACTGCTGAAAACCGTTGATTCGTCAAGAAATGGAATTGATATAGCTGGATTTGAATCATTTGTTAAAATTCATTATTTGTGAATTCACAAGATGTCGTATATTCAATTACCAATTACCAAATTCACAACACAAGTAAGAAAGTTCCTTTAACATATTAGACAAAATTCACGATAGAATTAATTTTCCCTTTCCTCTCATATACTTAAACGATGTAATTAAAACATGGGCAAAATTGTTGTATGTGTGTATATTAATTAGAACAATTATTTAAATATTGTGTGCAACTGTTGTTATATTCGACGACGTACAACTACTACGATAGGTTGTGGACTGGGCAAATACTTTTTAATAATCTTAATATTATGACATTATAATAATACGACAGTGAGCACTTTTTCTGAATTCGCCACCTTGTTTTTAATCCCACTTTATTATTTTTTTGGAATGTAGTCCTTAAATTTTCGAGATTTTCAGATGTCAGATGTCGAAATTTAAACTACTTGATTAGTTTAATTAATGCAAACATTGGAGTAATAAGACCATTGTGGGGGTGGTTGGGGGTGTTGTGGTTGTTGCAATTCAACCCCTCCATTCGAAATTTTAAATAATTAAATACTTAATTTTTGTTATACAAATAAAATTAACTCAGTTCAAGACTTTGAGGAGAAAAAATATTTGAAAGCTTAAAAGGTCCCCAGAAAAAAATTGCAGATAAATTAATGACTGCAACGTATTAAAATTTTATACATAAACCAAAACCCTAAGCCAGTATCGAACAGAGAAATATTAAATCAGCTAAAACAATATCAAAATGTTCCTACTGATGGCCAGAGAAAGCCTTAAATATAAGCTATTAGTAGATCAAGGTAGAAACATAAAAGGTTTTAAATTTTAGTTAAAATCAAAACCAGATATAGCTAAAGAACTTCTTAAAATAATCTTTTCTTTTTTTTTTAAACGTTATACTTGATGAGATAAAAATCAAAAACTCCTTATTAGTTAAAGTACATATAATTTACCAAGATTTTAAAAAATCGTAAAAATGTTTTCCAATAACAATAAATATTTAATAACTACTACAACCTGTCGTAGGAGTCGTATGTTGTAAGAAATTCAGTTCTACATATTAAAGAAAAACGACGAAAGCATTTACTTTTCTAGCTATGATGTATTTATAGGACATTCTATAAACATTGGTAAAATTGTTGAAATTATTGCACAAAAAATTAATGTAGAAATGATCAAAAAAATGTGTACAGCTAATACTACATACAACTCCTACGACAGCATGTGAGTTGCAGAAATAATTAATTTAAACAAGGCTGATATTAAGTCTGCTTTTGATTGGTAATAGACTAACCTTAAAGGTGTGAAACTTCATATTTCCAATAGGAATACATTAAATTATTCAAAGCTTTCGTAAAGACAGATCATTAAATGTGTACATAGGCTCCTTCTACTCGCAGCAAATGAAAAGCAGGATGCCCACAGGACTCTTGCTGGTCGCCAATTTTATATAATATTTTTTTTGAGCGGATTTTTTGTGCAGTAAATTATTGCAAAACTTAAATCTTCGCTGGTGATACAGCTTTACTGTGTTCTGTTGTTCTTTCTTGCCGCTATCTCAAAATTGAAAGCTCGGAAAGGCTTCACGAAATTGAAAATAATGATCAAAACCCAAAAGCCACAAGCAATATACTTTACAGGAAGGCGGAGAGCATGCTTTCTACCACAAAATTTAATAAATTTCAAAAACTAAAATCTGGAAAAGTAGTGCAAAATATGTAGGAGTCAAACAAGTCCAGAGATTTAAATTTTAAAATCAAATTCATTATACAGCTGGCAAGATAAACATGCTTACACAAATATTGTACTGAGCATTGAGAATAAAAAGTTGATTATAAAATTTGTTTGTCATGCCTTAATGTTCTATGCTGCGAAAGTATGGTCACCATCTGCTGAGTATCACATAAAAAAAATGCAAATAGCTCGATCGATCTCATCTGAGATAAAATTGAGAAATGAACTTTAAGTTTTAACACCCAATGTCTCACATCGCAAGTGAAGCTCTTACTTGTTAAGTAACAAATTCAAAGTTCAAGACAAAAGCTTCTGCTTTTGAAAACCTTGTAAGTATGTGGTTGTAAATAAAAACGCTAAGAAATCTGCTCAAAATAATAAAACGACACCATAACGACATTTTTTATAAATTATTGCAGCCATAGAAATCATTTGATATTTATATCGAAAACATTTTAAATGCAGTCCGTGAGTAAATACCATGAGCTGTGAGAAAGAAATACATTTTTCCTATGATTAATACGGCTTATAAAATGAAGAGTACCTAATTAAGTAGGGTCAAGATGTAAACATATGTATATGATTCTACTAATATATAAGTATAAGCTTAATACTTCATAATGTATCAAAGTATATTTCAAAATAATTAAAACTTTAAAGAACCAGACTGCCGTAAAATTAGGTTAACCATTTAGTCCATGGAAGAGGATAATGTCAAAAAGTGTTTGCCTGACACTTTAAGAGATGCAAAAACCAGAAACTAGAGCGCGATTTCCTGGGTTAGAGTAAAAGTTATACCTGAAGGCCATACATGTTTATTAAACATTGTAGCCAAAAAAAATTATATCTCTTTGTACTTTTCACCAGAATTGCATTGAAATGTTTCGATATGTTTTTCAAAAAAAATTTTACTGTCCAGGGATACTAAAAAAATATTTAATTTTTTTAATTTTTAGTTTCTCTCTTTCGTGTTGATATGAAAATTAAAAAAATCAACATTATCGGTGCTATTGTATTGTGCAATACTGTATTTTGTTAGATTATATATTGTTATCTCGCCATATGATGCATCCTTCCATCGTTAAAAATATGTTTATAAATGTTATAGTGAATGATAAATACAGAAATAAAAACTACAATATCTTTTGCACAACGAATTAATATATTTTTTTTGCAATAAAAATTCACGTGCATCTTTATTATTTTCTTACACAATTTACCTTGAATGTGGGTATGAGAGAAAATATATAAAGAAAAACAATAATAAAAGAGAACAACTCGGAATTTTCGTATTACATTAATAATAACTAAACAAGAAGAAGAGAAAGAAGAAGAAAAATACGAGAAGTTACAAAAAACAAAACTCATGAAATATTTAATGGCCGCAATACAACACTTATTGGTTGACAGTAAAAATAACAACAACATAAACGCTGTTCATACATTTATAAGCAGGAATTTAGGCAGGAGTAGCAAAAAACACAAGTGTATCGAAAGTACGTTGTTCTAATCAACACCATATTTCTAAGAGTACACACACATACATATGTATGTTCATATGTATATTTATTAAGTGGTAGACTTTCATACCAAACGCAAGTAGACAGAAGTGGAAAAGTCTAGTCAAGGCAAATAGATGGTTCAGTTAGTAAATTTGTAGCGTGAAGTTATGAATCAGCGGACAAAATCTGTCGAATAAACAATAAGTTTTAAATACTGAATAAAGATTTTTACGGAGAGAACGTAATTCATTAGACATAATGTTAAAAAAGAAGAAGAGATAACACTACGTATTAACTAACTTACACACACATTTTAATAATACTGAAATGTGTAAAGTAAAACAATACAAATCTACTTACTGAACCAATAATATGCCTTACTTTACAGTGTAATATTTTGAGCGCTAGGAAGATTTTCTGGACTAAAGTGTAAGCTAGCATTATTTATAGGTCTAGTGTAAATATTCATTGGCTTACTTGGTTTTAATTTATGTTTCAAACGGTTGCATCAATATCTTAATACTTCAACCAATAATGTACAATTGGAAAGCATATTTCTGATAATACACAGCTTGTGTAACTTAAAATTATTTTAAATTTGTGCATTTGTAAGTCAGTTATGAATGCTTAAATGTAGAGTTCAATTTCGGCAGGAAAATTAAATTCATGTGGTGATTACAGCTAAAACAGCAAAAGGGATACTCCCCTTTCTGACTAGGCAAGTCACTTGCGCAAGAGACTTGCGCAAGTCTTGTGTTTATAGGCAAAAGGGGTAAGGTCGGGTTAAGAGGAAGAAACTTGGTCATATTTGAGTACACACTTGCCTGTACTCGGCAAGTACGAGCAAGTTTTTGTTGAGAAACCAAAAACAAAAAAGAAATAAAAACAAACAAGAGTGCTATATTCGGCCCTTCACAACGTGTAGTCATGCAACAACAATTGTTTATATCACCATTTATCTCATATGAAATACGTACATACATATAAAAAACATACATATATAAAAACATCCCATTGTAAAATTATAAATTTGGTTTAGTTGTGTTAAAAAAAAAAATAAATTAAAAATAAAACAATAAAAATTTGAATAATATATAAAATAAAAAAAAATTTTTTTGTCAACTCTAACCAGTATACCACGTTTGTATGTATGTGTAGATAATTGATAATTGGAGAAATTTCAAACGAAATGACAAACCTATATATACCCTTTTTCACTGTGTGAAGAGTATAATAAGTAAAAGAGAACGAAACTTGGGCAAGTCAATTGCTGAGTCTGAACGTGAAAGCAACTTCAAAGAAAAATATAAGAAAATAAAAAACTAACTTGCGCAAGTGACTTGCCTAGTCAGAAAGGGGTGTTTGTCTTTGAATCAAAGATTTTTTTTCTACAAACATGTGTGTACATATGGGCCTGATTTTTTTGTTCAAAAATGGATTTTACGTCAAATTAAGTATGACTTATTTTCGTCGTAACTAACACCATCACAGATCTTTATTACAATGTATGTATTTATGTTGCATAAAAATTTATTTTATTTATTTATTTACACCTGCACTTATTTTTCCGATAACAGGCACAAAAATGTGATTTTCAGAAAAAAAAACACCCGACATAAAATTTATAAAAATATAAGCAGACTTTAAAACAAGCAAGAGCATTATATTCGGCTGTGCCGAATCTTTTATACCCACCACCAATTTTCCGTTCTTTTATAGCTAGGGTTTTTTTCCCGAAAATTTTTGTTTTCCGAGAATGCGAGATTTATTTTTTAATTTCCCAGGATCCCGCAGCAAAACAAATAAAAAGTAAATTTGTTTTTAATTAATAAAAAAACTTTTTTATAAAATCATAAAATTGTTTATGCGTTAAAGCTATTCAGGCTTATTATAAAATGAGCGTTTAAATTAAAATGCATTTCATGCACCTTGTGCACTTCGTGACTCTTTTGGTCAACATAATCGTTCAAATTCGTCCACAATCGGGAGAATTGTATTTATTAATAATTAATAAAAAACTTTTTATTCAAAAGCATAAAATAGTTTATAATGTAGAAGAAATTTAATAAAAAAAACTTGAATTTTAAATATAAATTAAGTAAAAATATTTTTTATTGAAAAAAATATTATTCTCTAGATACGAGATCAAATATGAGCACAAAAAGAAAAATACAGATACTTCAGCTATAAGATCAAAAATAAAATCACTAGAATTCAATTTCAATATAAACAATATAAACATCTCCTTTCGATTCGTAGCCACCTTTTTTATTTCCCGGGATCCCGAAAAATAATCCCGGGAAGTCGAGTAGATTAAATAAGTCGAATTTCCGGGAAATAACCCAATTCATAGCACAAAATGTATTTCTTTGTTATTAACGTAGCAAATTTGATCATCATACCCCTAATTTTGGCGGTTTTATTAGGTTTAAAATTTTGAATATACTGAAGAATACACTGCGCGGTATGAATTTTCGTACATTTTGATCTACAACTCCCTTCCTAATGCATACATTTAAACAATTTTTGGGGAGAAATATTGCTTTTGCTCAGGTAGTTTATATCTGTAGTTTCATGTCTCTACGTTGATGCTGGTGGACACAACTCCATTTTATTCGATGTTGGAAGGACACGGTTTTTTTCGACCTGATCTTGCATTACGAGCTATAACTTTCTTTTTAATATTCCGATTTAGTCCATTTTCAATTCCAAACAAACCTTATATATAAGCAATATTTTGGCAAAATTTGAGCCCTCTATCTTTTTCGGTGGAACCTCTATCGTGCTTTCAACAGTCGGACAGACGGACGGACATAGCTAGATCGTCATCAAATAAAACCCCGATTCAGAATATATATATACATACCATTTTTTTAGTGGGGGAGTATAAAAACTAAAACACTTAAAAAAACACATTACAAAAAATTTTTTGTTTAGCTCTTTTACTAATATTTTGCAAAAAATTTTTGACCTTGTGTCACAAAAATTGGTCTGGTGCTCACGGTCGGATCGTTTCGGGTATACAGTGGGGTATAGGGGTATAGAAAAGAGTTTTATCTACTAAATGGTGCTAATTTCTTTTTGTTATCTTATGTTCTCTAGAAGTTATGCTCTATTAAAAATGGGAATTTAGGAAACTTTTGACTTTGAAAATTATTTCTAAACATTATAAACAATTTATTTTCTTGTACTAATGGCTAACAAATTTTAAAATTATACAAAACTTATTTCGTTTGAAAATCTTTTAAAAGCAAAATGTTATAGAAGTTTAAAAATCAAAATCTTACTAATAAATTTCCCATTTTAGCAAAATGCTGAGAATGTCTATTTTGAATCACCCTGTGGCAAATTTATTTTTAAATATTTTTAAATCATAAACCCCTTAAGACTGTGGGTACACCTATATGTAAAGTTGGGCACAAATCATTAGTCTAGTTAATTTTTGGAAACAACCTCGGTCATTTTCGTTTTCACAAACCCCTTTAAAATTTCTTTGTAGTTTGTCCAAAATATAAAAGAGTTTGTTAGCAAAAATGTGATTAGAGTCATCTAGTGTTCAACGTGATATTTAGCAAAGACATCAATCATCCACATTGTTTGCAAAATGTAGTGGCGCCTTCAACATATGATGCCGTCTGCAATGAATAAATGCTAATATATATGACTAATATATTTTAATAAAAATTTAAAGAAAAAAGTGGGCGTGGCACATTTATTTTCCGCTATAACGAAGACTTTGACCAAAAAGCCATGTTTGCAAAATTTCGGAATCGTACATATGGTTTTGTCAGTTTTATTACGTTTTAAACTTAAAAAATACACTGCGCGGTATAAATTTTCGTACATTTTTATCTATAACTCCTTTTCTAATGCATAGATTTAAGAAATTTTTGGGGAGAAATATTCCTTTGACTCGAGAAATATATATTCGAAGTTTCATGACTCTATGTTTATCCGTTTGGACACAATTCCATTTTATTCGATGTTAGCAGGACACGGTTTTTTCGACCTACTCTTGCTTTACGAGCTATAACTCTCTTCCTAATATTCCGATTTAGCCCATTTTCAATACCAAACAAACCTTGTCTATAAGAAAGATTCTGGCAAAATTTGAGCCCCCTAGCTTTTTCGGTGCGACCTCTATCGTGCTTTCAACAGACGGACAGACGGACAGACGGACAGACGGACGGACATAGCTAGATCGTCATCAAATCAAACCCTGATTCAGAATATGTATACTTTATGGGGTCTAAAATGGATATTTCGATGTGTTACAAACGGAATGACAAAATGAATATACCCCCACCATTTTTTTGGTGGCGGGTATAACCACCATTTTTTTGGTGGCGGGTATAAAAACATTATTGACATGATCGTAGTTAAAATATGAACGGGCTGCATCACATTTTCAGAGCGCAATTATCCTTTTTAACGGTACACTTTTGCAAAACAAAACATTAGAAAGGGTCTTCTATGTATTTCTTTCAATATTGCTTTCTAGTTAAAGATGGGTAAAAAGTTTTTGTGCTTTATATTTGGTGAAGTCGATAGATTTTTTTTTGCTATAAATTGTATGAATTAAAGTAGCCCAACATTTTTATAGAAAACTAAAGAAAATTTAGTTACAATTTTTTTCCAGTTATTTTGTTTTTAGTAAAGAAATATGGTAAAGCAAACAAAAGGTAAAATATAATTCAGAAACATTTTCGAGACTTTAATTCATCTGATGTGTATATACAACATGGTGGATAATTGGTCTTTAATTTTTGTTATTTCTTTTTTGCATTGCAATTATTGTTAAATTTACATTCGTTAATAGCTTTTTACTCTTTTTTGTAAATTTAATTTGTTCTGAAGTTTTCAAAAAGTGAACTTAGAAAACTAGTACCTTTAAACAGACTATGGAATGGGCAAATTGACAATGATGTAGAAGTATATATAACCCCTTTCGCAATACTTAAAATTTTTTTGTGATAATAATATGATAGATTAAAATTTTTGGACAGATTAATTTTTATTTAGTCTATCAAAGCGGCTTTTCTGTGAATACAACATTTAGGAAAAGAGAGAAGTTATTGAATTCCATTATTTATAGATAGGTTGGGTTAAAAGCCCAAACCCACGACAGGTGTACACTTATGCCCAATTGGTACGCTGTGCGCTCCATATGAATATAATAGTTAGAATAGAAAGAGAAAAGAAGAGAAAGAGAAGCAGACCAGTCCAGAGTCTCTGGCGGGAAACGAACCCGCAACCCCCAAACTAGCAGGCCAGCACACTACTAACTAGTCCACTGGGGCACCCAGACCAAAGGCTTAATGTTATGAAGGTTTTAAAATCCATTATTACATGCAAGAATGACTGAAAACTTTTCGAAAAATTAAAGCAATTTACAAATTTCTGGTGTGACGGCAAAAAATGAGGATAGTTCTAAAAGACAGGTTGTTCCTAGAGTACTCTAAAATATTCTTCTAACAGTTCCTGTAAAGCAGCATCAATGCTTAGATGAGCGAATTTCCATCTTACCAACCAAAACAGTCGCGTAGTAAATTTGGTAAGAGTGGATTAACAACTATCACGTACACTAAATGTAACGTATCCCTATGTTTTGATAAAATACCAGAAAATATGTTTAAATAAATCTACATGTTAGTGTATATGCTCTGTGAATTGAACCAAACGAAATAAAAATAAAATATTAAAAGCATGTTTTCTTACATAAAAAATTTACCTTTTTTAGTTCACAATATTTCCAAAAACTACGCAGGGAGCTTAAATTTAATTTTTTTCTCCTTGTTAAACTCTTCTTCACCTGTGGTGCACATGGGTATATATAGCTTTGTCAATCCGTTTGTAATTTCTACAATTTTTATTTCCGACCCCATAAAGTATTTAAGTATTTTCTGAAAGCTTATGAATAGATGAGTCGATTAAGCCCTGACCGTCTGTCCGTGAGTTGGTTGAAATAAACGTTTAGAAGCAACCATATGTTCTTCAGATATGAGTATGGTCTCAATCTTTTAGAAATATCCGAGAATAAATCGCTATTGAAATTCAGCACAATCGCCCTATAACTTTCTGAAATATGAGCAAATAAAAACGACTGCCTCTGTTTTTTTCCCATATTTTTACCACCAAAATTAAAATTTTTCGGCCATAGATATAATATACCTCTAGAGATATTCGTGAAAAATGTTGGTTAAAGCATGCTCTAATCGGTAAAGTTATGGGCAAATTTTTTTTTTTGAAAAAATATACATATATTCCAAAAATTTACAAACTAAAATTTATTGTTTCATCTTCTAGACAACCGATTGGGTCAATATTGGTATCATCTGTAAGGACTTGACTAGCGCAATATAAGCACTATAAAAAAAATTAAAATTCATGTTGGGCGCCCCTACAAAATGGCAAACAATAAATTTATATATGGATCAAATCTGGTACATATTTTAAAATGTAACTTCTAGAACCACCTCAATATTGGTATCAAATGAAAGGGTTTGACCAGTAGAATACAGTAAATTATTAAAAAATGTAAAATCCAATCTCAAACAAAATGGCGGATAAATTTTTTTTAACCCCATTAACATGGGTTTGACTAGTAGAATACAGACATCTACGTAAAAGTTAAAATCGAGGATGGCGTCGAAAATAATAAGGAAAAATGGCGTATAACATGAAATATAGGTTAAGCTACGATGTGGGTTTATACCTACTTATGTACATGATGGTGAATGGTATTATCAGATTCGGTACGGCCGAATATAGCACTCTTACTTGTGTGTTACTAAACATTAGTTTAAAATTATTATAATATTATCTTATATAGTATATATGTCATATTATATTCTTAATAACAATATTTAGTTGCCGAAAGCAAGTAAAATTAATAGGTAGTACAATAGTATATGTAACTAACTGCAAAAAAAGACAATAATTTGTTGGAGAAAAAAGCACAGATAGTAGATTTTAAATGTAGTGGCATGTATGACTATTCCATTTTACCCTAATTAAACATATTAATGATAACTGGCAATCATTTAATGTGTTAACTACAATCATACAATTCAATCATTGCTTGTTGCTCTTAGATTATGATTACCACAATCATATTTTTTCTTAACTTGAAGGAGCAAAATTGTCGTATGTGCCAAAAAAAATTTAAAAAACAATTAAAACTACATAATTGCAGTGAAATAAGTATGAGCATATAAATACTATACAATTTCTTCTCTCTTTCTTTAACAATATGAGAGCTTGAGATCAGTTTTTTATATAAAAATTATTTTATTATAATTCAATATATCGCCACATTGTATGTGCGATTTCTCGGTTTTATAGTCTACTTTGCATTCCTTTTTTCACATAACTTTTAATTTTTTTAATAACAAAAAAATAATAAATAATAACTGGAATTGTCATAAATAGCATTGTTGTTATAAACAGAAACAATGTAATGTCAAATCCGAGTGAATAAATTTAACTTGGAATGGAAAACATAGGCGATAGTATCAAATTTTAAAATTGTTTACGACATTGTCATCTGAAGCAAAGAAAAACAAAAACCCTCTTTTTAAATTTGTTTTTGTAACCATAATATCGCACAAAGCGGTCTATATCAAAGTCTTCATAAAAAGTAAACACTTAATACAAAGTTTAAATATAAGTTAGGAATATGAGATAGTATTAACTCGAGAAAATCTCAGTTTAAATTAACAAAACGTTAAAAAATAAATAGAAATTTCATATCCAATTGAGTATACTGTATACAGTGCTGATGGTGAAATCGTAGCTGGTAACGGAGACACATTTCACTCAGCTAATATAAGATTAAATTTTCAGTATTCTTAAATGCTTAAAAAGTTTTTTTTTTAATATTTTAGGAATTATAATTAATTTGCAAGTGCAAGTGCAAGCGCAAGTGTGTTGAAGTGAATTTCTTACAATATACAACTACTACGATAGGTTATGATAGGTTAGGATAGGTTTTAAATTGGGTTAGTACGTATAATAAAATTCAAGCAAATACCTGATTACTGTGATTAATTAAATGTTTAAATAAAATAAACATTACAATAAAAAAAACTTGTTTACGATAGCTAAAGGTTGTTATTGAGAATATATATTGACCATCGTGATCATGTCGTAGGAATAGTTTTTCTTTACGTGTAGAAATAGAACGGGTTCAAAATTAAAAAAAGGGTTAACGTTTAAACTAAAGTGGCCAAAAAAGTCTCTAGGCGCTCAAAAAGGGGCAAATTTCCGCATTACATATACATTTCCTGCTGGTTTTAACTCTTCTCATCTTCAATTACTTCTTTGTGCCTGTTAGCACTTATCCCTATACGTTCTATTAAAAATAATGCTTATCATGACATTTTTCCTCTCATCTTTCTCCTGGGCTCGACCAGCACAAAGTTGTTTTTAGTTTTTCCCTTAAATATTCTTTGTTTTTGTTGTTGTCTACCCTTAGGCTGATTTTGTTGTTTCGCTATTGTGTTGTTTTTTTTTTTTTATTATTTTTTGCTAAATACAGGAATGCCTCAACTTTTATGTGTGTTTGGTCTGTTGTGCATCGCAAGACAGTAGGCGGGTAAAAAAAAAGCATTATTCAATGTACTTAATTTTTGTAAGATATTATTTTATTTAATATTTCTGTTATAATTATTTTTTGGTATGGTATAAAAAGCCATCGCTTTAAGTGGAACAAATTTTTTAAAATTAATTATAATACTTTTTTGTGAACCTTGTAAGATATAGAATATTAATTTATGATTGGTTCCACTATGCACCATTACACATATGTATATCATATCGTCCTTTACCATAGTTTATGTTTGTGAGTACGTGCACGATTTTATGTTTAAGCTGTTTCCACTCACTTGTCTTATTTCCGCTTAGAACATTTTTTTTTTAAATTTTGTTTATTTTATCTTGTGATTTTGTATGTATAACATTTATAGTAAATCTTCTTCAGTGTTGTAAGGATTTTGGTTTTTGGTTTTCAAAGCATTCGTTTGCAAACAAGTTTTTGAACATGTAAATGTGTATAGTTTTTTGAAAACACTTATAAGTCAATGTGTAACTTTGTTGTTGCGGCATCTGTCAAAAAAAAAATCTTAACTGTTGCTCTAACAGTTTGATTAAGTTGTAACATATAACATTTTTTTCAATCGAAAAACGAAAAAAAAACTTCCGTATATAACTGTTGCCTCAAAAAGAAAAAAAGACAAAAATAATATGTTGCCTTGTAGCCGTGTTGACGTACAAAAATTCATTTTCATTTACACACATGTATTTTGTTGTTGACAGGTTTTGTAGTCGGTAGACTGCTGCCGTCTATGTGTTTATAGTATTAAGTTAAATTTTATAACACAGTATGAAATAGGGTATTCCCTTGTACCATAAATATTATAGTTATGGAAAGAGTACTATTAACTTCATTATAGACAAATTATTAGAATATCTATATATAAACAATTTTAGTTATGTCTTGACAAATCGGATCGAATCAGGAATAGTCGCATTGTCGATTCGTATTTGGGAACCATAAACTTAATATACTTTAAACTTTACCTTATTCAAACAGAAAACGAACAAGATCAAGTAAGAGTGCTATATTCGGCCGTGCTGAATCTGATAATACCCTTCACCATCATGTTCTTAGGTATAATCCTAAATCGTAGCTTAACCTATATTTCATGTTATACGCCATTTTTCTTTATTATTTCCGACCCCATCCTCGATTTTGAACTTTTACGTAGTTGTCTGTATTTTACTAGTCAAGCCCTTTCATTTGATACCCATATTGATGGGGTTAAAAAATTTTTTGCCATTATTCTGTTGTAGACGCCATCTTGGATTTTACATTTTTTAATAATTTACTGTATTCTACTGGCCCTTTCATTTGATACCAATATTGAGGGGGATCAAGAAGTTACATTTTAAAATACCAGATTTGACCCATTATAGTGCTTATATTGCGCTAGTCAATTCCTTTCAGATGATACCAAAATTGACTCTTTCGGTTGTCTAGAAGCTGAAAAAATTTATTTTAGTTTGTACATTTTTGGAGTATATATATTTAAAAAAAAAAATTTGCCTATAACTTTACCGATTAGAGCATGTTTTAACCAAAATTTCTATGGCTGAAAAATTTTAATTTTGGTGGTAAAAATATGGGAAAAAACAGAGGCAGTCGTGTTTATTTGCTCCTACCTAAGAAAGTTATGGGGCGATTGGGCTGAATTTTAATAGCGAATTATTCCCGGATATTTCCAAAAGTTGATTTCGACCAACACACGGACAAACGGACAGACGGTCAGGGCTTAATCGACTCCTCTATTTATAAGCTTTCAGAAAATATAATAAATACTTATAGGGTCGGAAATGAAAATTGTAGAAAGGACAAACGGAATGACAAACCCTTGTGCACCACAGGTACAGGGTATAAAAAGCAGTGGTATCTTTGACCACAGCCATGGAAAACTCAATATTTATAATAAAATAGAATGCAAATCATATTGGCCTTATGCAAAACAAAATTAGACAAGACTGAATTAAGGAAATAGGAACCACCTTAAGTAAGAAGCTAGAATGACTTAAATAGTAATTATATAACGTCAGTCTAAAATAGATCGGATCAGAGCAGCGGAACCTCCATACAAAGGAACTCCAATCTGTAAGACCGTCAAACCTATCGCGCGTTAGCGTGTATATTTAGTTTTCTCTTAAGATCTGGCATTATTATCTATTATATAATACACAAATATTAGTAATAAAATAAAAATAGCATCTATGGGTGCGTTACAATTTGAATAAAAAATTAAAAATTATCGATCAGTATAGGCGGTCTCATTAAATAGAATAAAGGAACAGAAAATGTATGAGGCTTATAATTTTAAATGGAACAGCAACAATATTTAAATGTCTTTAATTGATATAATATATATAATTGATTACGTTTGGGTAAAATTTGGTAAAATAAGAATAAACAAGAATTACTCGCTTAAAGCATAAAAATGTACAAAAGTACGGAAAGTACACAAAACCAGATTACAAGCCTGAAAAAAATTTAAAAAAAATAATTTAATAAAAACAATACAAACACATCGCAAAAAGAAAATATAATAACTATTAATATTTATAGTTAAAAAAAATAATAATAAAATGCATTAAAAAAAATTGCCATTAGTCGTATCGATTCGGAATATCAGTTCATAGTATAGTTGCAATACTACACGTTGCGAAGGGTATATAAGATTCGACACGGCCGAATATTGCACTGTTACTTGTTTTTTATTTTTTTGTCTATATATTTTTTGAATATACATAGAAGTTACGTTGTTATGCCATTAAAATAGTCGGAATGGGTACATCTTATTTCAGAAATTTTTAAAACCAAGCAAAGGCCGTCTTAAACCAAGCAATATGGCATTATTAACTAAAAATCGTATAAAATGAACATACGCGGTTGCCCATGAAAACCACAGATATATGTAGTGCGAAAAAACTAAATAAATAAATAATAAACAATTATTTCCGTAAAAAATAAATAAAATTTCTTCTTTCTTTCTATCAATAACATATGATATTTATTCAAGTTGGAGATCACTTTTTTGTTTTTTTATAAAAAATTATTTATTAATGACCAATATTTTGCTACCAAACAATGGGTAGCTTCTTCTGGGTTAATATTGTTACAGATTTATTTTTAAATAGCGTAATTTAAATTATAATTTATCTTAGTTGTAGTAGTTTAAGTTACTGTAGTTGTATTTGGATTAGTTTATTTTGCTGGTTGTTCGAACATGATGTTTATGTGTAGCATACTTTTAGGCACTTCTATTATTCGTACCTATTACTTAACGTCTTAATTTAAATGTAACGGTTTTC
This sequence comes from Phyto melanocephala, assembly GCA_941918925.1. Taxonomy (NCBI): domain Eukaryota; kingdom Metazoa; phylum Arthropoda; class Insecta; order Diptera; family Rhinophoridae; genus Phyto; species Phyto melanocephala. Next base: position 88,716,501 of record OW799233.1, on the reverse strand, counting down.
GAATGTACTAGAATGTACATACGAGAACTTTGTCGAATGTTACCGAACACCACTATGTTACTATAAATAGCCGAACAACACAGCTAACATGATCAGTATTTCAATAGAGCTTGTAAAGTGTGTATCAAAATGAGTTTGATAATAAAAGTGTATAACCATAAGTGTAATAAGTTAAGTGATATAAAGCAATCTTTGAGTGTGTTTAACTTAATAAAGTGCTCTTAATTTTATAACGAATTTCAACTGTTTTTGATTGCAAGAAAAGAACTCAAAGATTATTTAAAGGAAATAATACAACGTTTATAAAAGGTATAAACGTAACAATATGTATACAAATTGGTTTCCAGGGTTAATAATGTTATTTTTGCAAATTTTATAATTAAAACTATTTTAAAATGACAACCTTATCGAAGTTTTCATAACAAGAAAACATTAAATAATAAAATTCTAGCAATTCCTTAGTTATCGTGACGAAATAAATGGTAAAACATTTCTTAAATAACTATTGTTTTTGATAACCAAATATTGTTACAGAGAACATAAAATATCACAACCATGATTTTTTTTTATGTAGTACGTGGAACCGAAGAATTTCAGTTAGCACTCGCCGGTGCCAAGATGCCTGTCACAAAAATTCGTAAGCTTTATTCAAGCGCTGATCGTATCCTCCTTTCCTTGCTTTGGCTGTTTTTATGCCTTTTCGTGGCGTTTACTATAGAGTATAATTTGAATACTATTCTATACAAATTAAATCAATAAATTATACGTGTATATCTCATACACAGTTTTGCTAAAAGGTTTTCCAATAAGAGTTATATGATTTCTTAATAAAAAACATACTTATTGTTAAGAAAATTTTAAAGTTTTATTTAATGTGAAGTAGAATCGGTACAATTAAGTTTTAAATAAAACATCATCAAAATCCACAACTTCTTTTGCATGAACGAATTCGACGAACCCAATTTTCGAGGATTTTCCACCAAACCAAGTCGTATGTTATATATGCCACTTTCAATATTGACTTGTAAAGATAAAAGAGAGTCTCGTTTATTTCAAAAGACCAATGACTTCAAATAACCCGACAAGAAATAGTTTAATGGTGTTAAATCACAACTTCTTGGAGGCCATTTAATATCACAATTTCTTGAAATAATCGAACATCAAAACTTTTCTCGCAAATGTAACAACCAAATATTGTCAAGATCAACTTCTTCCAATTTGGGCCCTAAAAAGTTGGTTATCATCGATTTATACCGCTCTCCATTGACAGTAACGGTGTTACCAGCAAGTCCTCAAGAAGTACGGACCGGTGATTCCACCAGACTAAAACCGAACCAAACTATCAATTTAGGTGAATCTAATGGTTTTTCATGAATAATTTGTGAATTTTCTTCGCACTAGAATCGACAGTTTTGTGTATTTACTGCACCACTCAGATGAAAGTGAGCCTCGTCGGAGAAGATGACTTCCTCAAAAAAGTCGTTATCGTTTTCAAGTTGTTCTAAAGCAAAATCAGCAAATTCCCGACATTTACAATTTCATATCTCTCCATGATAAAATTGTAAACACTACTGAATACAATGAAATACAAATGACAGATGATGACATATTACAAATGGCCAAAACGTCATTTCAAAATGATATCACCCCATTAGAAATCCTCTCACAATAAATTTGAAAATTTAAGATTATAAAGTTCAATTCATACGAAAATGTTTAATAAAATATATTTTCAAAAATTAAAAAAAAATTACATTTCACAAAGTAAGTTTTAGACGAATACTACAAAGTGCTGTAAACGGAATAGAAACTTTCAACAAAAAACAACAAAAAAGTATAGTATTTTCATAAAAAAATAAAAAAAGTACTTAAAAAACGAATCAATCTTGTCTAAAAGGAAGAAATATATCAAAGTGTGACAAATTTAAAGTAATTAATAAAAAAAATAATAAGAAAAACTTTTATTTATGTATTTTACAACAGAACTGTCAATACAATAATGCTAATGTGATTCGGTTGAATAATAAGGTCCAACCGAGCATATTTTCAACCATAAATAAAAAAGTACTTTCATTTAACCTCACTTACTTAAAGCTTAATACCTACTTAACACTCATAGTGCTTCAAAATTGTAGAAACTGGTTTTATGTAATAATAACAAATCAAAGTTCACTAAAAAAGGAAGTTAAAGCTAAAATCTGGAAAATGTTTTTTACTTTACGCGTATTTTTTAAAAAGTTATTAGCATTATAATAAATAGCAAGAGCTAACAATTCAATGAGCAAAAATGTGTAAAGGATTATTTTAAAACTAGAGAATTTGTAGTATTTTTTAATAGAGAGTTATACATAAATATACTATATATATGTACATATGTATATTTGTATAAATAATTTTTTTTTAAACTGTTCTATGTAAAGAATTTTTCGAAAAATCCAAAATAAAGGGTGTTTTGTTGTAAAAAGGTTAGGTGGATCGCAAAAGGGACTTGAGTTATTCATTGTGATCCCAGTACTCTTGAGAAAACTTTATAGATCGGATTTTGTTGTTCATTCAATATTGAACATTTGCGTTAAAGATAATGTACCGACTAATCTTTAAATCAAATCTGACATTGAATCGATTTAGAATTAACAGGACTTTTTCTTAAATAAAGAATTCTTAATATAATTTCAATTAAAAAATATTTTATCTTGAAAGAAATTTTACTGTAAATATTGTGTGGTTTAAAAACAGGAATTTTTTATTCTAATTTTGTTTCAAACCTTTGATAAACTAACATAACGATTATGTATACGGAGTAAATTATATTTATTGACAATTTTTTTCTGTGCTCGTTTTTAATTTATATATAAAATTTCGTTCAAACCTTAAAATTCGTAATTATTATTTCTTGCAAAATGAGTTAATTGTCAATTAGTGTAATAAGAAAAAAGAATAATAATAATCAGATTGTGTAGTAGCACAAATATCCTTTTACATTTCACTTAATTTTCCAATATTCTAGAAAAAGCTAAAGGCTTATATTACACTATATTTTGTTCTTTCTTTCTTTTTCTACTTTTAATTAAAAACCTGCGACATAACAAAACACTCTATCAAATTTCTTGCACAACATAAATGTGTCGTAAATCATAATTGAAACAGTTATTAAAACTTAATATCGATTTGACAACACTTATTGATTTATTATCATCTGCTGCTATTTCTGACCCAATTTATCATATTCTTTACACTTCTACTCTCTTTTACCGTTCTCTGTTATAATCCTTGGCAACCTGTTAACGCAGCTATTGACAGCATCTTTCATATTCTCTTTTGTGTAAAAATAATGGTCCTTTAGCTCTGTTTGTGCTTAATGTGAAAATGAGTGCACTTCTGTTATAACTTACACATTAGTCATGTACATTTGTCTCTCAGATTCTGTTTGTACTAATGTTAACTGAAGAGAAGAAGAGAAGAAAATTTTAAAGATTAAATTAAATAGCAGGAATACTACTACAGTTTACAACAATTCCTATATGTGTACGAATCACATGTATAGAATATTTACTTACACATACATATTGGCATTTAATGTGGTAGTATCTATTATACAAGTAACGGCAACACGTTGTTGCAATGCAGGTTAGTTTTTTATTTTTGTTATTCTTATCAACCATTAAATAAATATTGCCAGACTTGAAAAATCATTTAACCAATTTTAATAAGAATTTTTGTTTTTCAATTGAATGTTATTGAAATTTTAAATAGATTTTTAATGTGCAATGAAATGTTTATTATATATCGAGTCATTACCGCCTAAATATTGTAGGTATCAGTTAATAACAGCATTGTAATCAGATAATTTATTAAGTACATTTTTTGAAAAATCTTAATTAGATTAACACTTAAACTTATCAGAAACTAATGAAAATTTAAGATTGAAATCATTTCTAGAGGTAAATTGCAGTTATGTAAAATTCATTGTGAGAAGCACTTTTTGAAATCTTAAATTATTATATCTTAATGATAAGGTGGTTGGTTAACTGCACGCAAACAGTCAAGTAGACTCTGTATGACTCCGTTTTGACAAATGATAAGGTAAATGCTAACTGGTTGTAGAGATATTTAGGCTGTTTAGTAGTTAAAGAAAAAAGTCTAAACTTTAAAACTTCAGGTAGTCATCAAGGTGCATGCCCAAAACACGTTTTGAATGAATAAAAAATATGAATATAAATGAATAAAAATGTGTGATATTATTAAATGTTATAACAAGCTTACGTTTATTATAGGTATTGCAAGCATCAAAGATTTCACATGTATACAAAAGTGTTGGTATTAAGTACGACTTGGGTAGCATAAATCATCAGTGGACTACACCAAAGTCTTCTAAGTTTAGTATATGTTCTGTCACATGCTAGGAATTTATTTCAGTGTGTCTTGCACAGATGATACAACACCTTCGACTTATTTGGATTAAGGTATAAATTATTTAAAGAAGTCTAGTGCGAAATCCTGTATAGATCCTGATAAAAGTCACTAAGCACTGAACGAATTGATGTTTTTGCCATAATAACCATAAACTAAAACATATCAAAGAATGACAAACTCTTTGAAATGTTTCACAACGAACTTTTTTAATTTAAAACACAATGATTCTGTTAGAAATTCCCTTCTTGAAACAGATCAAAAAGACGATACGTAAACTGTTTCTTTTACTGATTTGTTTTTATTATTTTGTCAAAACTATTGAATTTGAGGCTTAAGAATTTAATCTTATATTTTATTTGGAAGGTTGGGTTTAAGCTGGTCTATATGTATTTCACTGGTGCTTATACCAGTTAGTCAGTATACCTTTTACCCAACTTTTTGAAAAAGTTTTAAAATGTTATAAGTTTTATTTTCAAGTTCTTATTAGCAAAACGAGAATTCAAAAATTAAACAAAAAACTATAAAAAACCTCCTGAAAAACCCAACCAAAATTTTTTATTTTTTAAACAATCAAATAAAATATTAAAACATTAGTTAGGAGCATATCCCGAATAATTTAGTAAATTGTTTATTAATTTTATTTATGAATACAATAACAATTTATTTTAAAAGTTTAGTTAAGTCTGAAGTAAAATTTTTTTTTATATTTGATTTCAAATATTGAATTTTATGTTAAAAACTTATATTTTTAGAAAAAAGCTTTTCCTGTAAAATTAACTTTAAGGCACTAACAATATTTCTGCGGTAATGGCTCGCTATATTGTTTCATTTCTGTTTTGTTTTTTATCTAATATGTATGTAAAATTTAATAAAATGCGACAAATCTTAAAATTATTGTAATAGCAGTAAATTATTCTTAATATTTGTCTGTAGATTCACTGCTGCATTACCAATTAATCTTTTATAATATTTATAACGTCTCAAACTTTTTACGGTCTTAAGTCGCAAACTGCAGTTTTTGTTTTAATATGCATTTTTAAGCCCAATCAGAAGCTCAAACGGCTTTATTTTTACTTAATACTTTTTACCTTTAATAGGTATAAAAACAACATATCTGGATATTCCGCTGTAACAAAATTTTCTTTATTTATACTTTATAAAAAAAATCTAAAATAAAAATTCACACTAACGGCAAAAAAATGTTTATTTAAAGAAATAAGAAAAAAAAAAAATAATTAAATTATGTGGCAACCAATTTCTTTCATATATATGTACGTTAATATGTGCATATATGTATGTGCAAATAAATATATATGTATTTGTGCATTTACATAACATTTGTTTAACTGTTATTTCACATAACTTGAATGTTATGAATATGTGAGAAGGCGTTTAAAACAGCGAAGGAAAAAGAAGCACATACAACTACAATAACAAAATCATAAATGGAACGCAAATGAGCAACAGTTGATTAAATAAAACCTAAACAACAGCAACATGTATCGCATAACGTTTCCATCCTTTGGCTAAAACAGCCACATCTTTGCTCGACTAAAGCGCATAAGTCTATACAAACATACATACATATATAAATAAATAAGTTATTAGTGTAGGACCGTGTAGTTAAAGAAAGATTTGGTGTTTATGCATTAAGATATAAAATAAAATTTCTTTAAAGAAAGAGTGTATTAATGTTAATTAGAGTAATAAATAAAATACAAAAAGTATGTTTGGGTTTCTTAAATACCAAAATACGTTGTAACACGTTCTTTGTGTAAACAAAAGCAATATAAACAAATAACCGTTCAGAATTCTGTAAAAAAATAATCATTATTTCAATTATGTTTCGTTCTCACAGAAAAAGAAATTAAAACAAGTGTTTTAAAGTGTGTCGTCTTGTGTGTTCATTTTAAATCATCAAATCATTTTCAGCTGGTTGTGTCGTTGGCCTGTAAGTTAAGAAACTGTTTAAGAAGTTTTTTTTTTAAATCTTTAGTCAATATACAAACAGATAAAAAAAATAGATTTTTTTATTAAAAAAAAAATTTAAAAATTTATTTTAACTTTCTTAAAAATAAATTAAAACATGTTAAAGCGTTATAATCGGTGCTGAATTTTTGCTGCCTGCAACCAGTTTTTTATATTGCACTTTTGTATTATAAAATGAATTATTTTTTTTAAAAAACTGTAACTACTGTAACATTTCCTATTTGTATCAAAATAATTATTTTCTGTGCTTTAGTTTAATTTGCTTTTAAAGCGTGTTTGTTTAACTTTTCTTCAGGTTTTATTTATTTTCTAATATTTAAACCCTTAACGTCAGTGAAGTACCAATTTCGTTTACCACAATGTTGTATTTTCATATTTATAACACTCGGGTGACTATAAAAATAATATTTCCTTTGTGTGGGCGTGACACATATATACAAATTTTACCACATTGTATATAGTATGTATATAAATGAATTGTAAGAAAATTACTTCTAACTACTAAATTCGATGTGTGTTTAGAGATTCATACTATTCGAGCAAGTTAAAGTAGTTCAAAAGGAATATTTGAATGTTTGTTTTTGTATTGACTCAGTACTCCCACTTTTCTAATCACAAAATTTTCCTGTAGCTGAAACTAAATGCAGCAAACATTCTATTGCAAAATTCTGTTAAATAGACACGGGGGCGTGTCACATACATAATCTGCCTAAATACAGAACCACAAATTCGCACAATTTCCATTATAATATGAAACCTCTATAGCATGTCGTATGTGTAAAATATTAAAACATATAGTCCGTTATTTATTTAAAATCCTTGCCAATAAAAAAATTATATTAATTTTAGAAAAATATTAAGATGGGACGTAGTCTTTAATATATACGTATGTATAGCATATCCCGAATATCTTAAATTTTTGTTCATATAGAAAACATATGAATTTAAGAATAAGTAAGAGCACTATATGACAATTTTGTGTACTTTTATAGCACAAAATGTATTATTTTGCTATTAACAGTAATCGCTATGGAATAATCTCTTTATACTAAAATATGTATCAGTTTCTTTGTACAACTTCGATATGCTAGTAAAATGTTTTCTTAAATTTAGTCTTTAAATGAAAGTGGGCGTTATAGTAGGCGTGTTGAAGTTATTTCTGCTACTGAATGGAACTTAGAAGTTTCAATACAGTCCTTTATTATTCAAAAATTTTTATTCATGGAGAAATTACATAAATTTGAGATAAAACGTTATATGAGAGGTGGGCGTAAAAGTTTGCAAAATTTCGGAATCGTACATTTAATTTTGTTAGTTTTATTAGGTTTTAAATTTTAAATATACCGAAAAATACACTGTGCGGTATAAATTTTCGTACATTTTGATCTAGAACTCCTTTCCTAATGCAAAGATTTAAAGAAAAAAAGGAAAAAGGTTATTTTTACTCAGGAAATATATATTCGAAGTTTCATGACTGTACGTTAATGCGTTTGGACACAATTGCATTTTATTCGATGTTGGAGGAAACGGGTTTTTTGACCAACTCTTGTATTACGAGCTATAACTCTCTTCCTAATATTCCGATTTAGCCTATTTTCAATACCAAAAAAGCCTTGTGTATAAGAAATATTCTGGCAAAATTTGAGTCCCCTAGCTTTTTCGGTCCGACCTCTATCGGCTTTAAACAGACGGACCGACGGACGAACATAGCAAGACCGTCATAAAATCAAACCCTGATTTCTAAAATGGATATTTCGATGTGTTACAAACGGACTGACAAAATGAATACACCCGCACCATTTTTTTGGTGGCGGGTATAAAAAGTCTTGTGTGGAAAGTACTTTCGTATTTTCATTAGACAGACAGACTAACGAATATAGCTAAATCATCCTTAAATGATAACAAAACTCAAAATATATTTTTCATGTGATTTGAAATTAATGTTATGATGTGTTCCAAAAGCAATGATAAACTGAATATACCTATTTGTATTAATATACGCCATTGCTTGATAGTGGGTAAAACGAATTTTGTTGAACGTTTTTACTTTAGTGATACATAACACTGGAAAACAGCATATCTGTTGCATGAGATTTTTTACATGAGTCTGAATAGTTTTTCCACGCTGATTTCAAAAATACATGCTGTTTTTATGTAGCAGCTCTAGTTTTGGATTTTCTAAAGTAAGATGTTATATGAGTACTATTTTGAATGCTCCAACAATAATCAGCCATCATATGTTCATTGCAGTGCCCCTGATATCTCTCCTTCATAGTGGGAATATCCTAGTGAAAGCGCTCTCCTTGTTCCTCGTTAAGGTCACCGGGATTTTCAGGAAAATAGTCTAGATGGCTGTGAAGGTAGCGAAGCTTAATATTCATATTGCATCCAAGCCGCTGGAAGTGTACCAGAAACTGTTCAACGTGCTGACTGTAGCCGTCACATTTCCTATTGCCCAAAAAAAATCCTCACTACCCAAACAAACACTTCCCCTGCACATTTCCCGACAGCTGTCATATGGTTGATGAAAATTTTATCATCTATCAACTTCCTGATTTGTCGGCCATCGAAAATACCACATTTGATTTTCTCACTACTCAATTTTGGAAACACTTTTACAATGTATTTGAAATATTCGCCATCTTTGTTAAGAGGTTTTACGAACTGTTTTATCAACCCCAGTTTTATATGCAAAGGAGGCAATATAATTCGGTATCTGGATACTAGTGGAACATTAATTACATTTTGCTCTCTTTTTGTCCATTGCTGAGCTCTCTGATCTAGTCATTTAGATCATCTTGATTTAGTGGTCGGGGACTACAGTAGCAATCAAAATTACTGTCGCTACCACTGTCGTCGTTTTCGGTTTGTCCGCTGCAAGATGTACATGGGTGCTGTGGTTTTGATGTATCGCTAATACTCAAGACTGGTCTTATGGCAGATTTTAAGTTTGGATATATTCACTTAGAGCAATTTTTAGGGTTTATTTCTATGATTTTCGTTATTAACAGTCGTCATGATGGTTGAATGGTTCACGCCAAATCATAGAAGCTTTGTACTTAAGAGTGAGTCTTTTTTTGCAAAGATTCAACACATGTTTTACATATCAAACTTGGTATCCAAGGTTTAGCGTTTGACGGCAACGCAAACCCAAAGTAGTCCAAGTATGCGTTTTCCACAAAGTCCGACACATTTAAACGAAATTTCTGGAACGTATATTCTCCACAAATAACACAAAAACAATCAGGATTATTTAAATACGTCCTTCTTGAGGAAGACATACTAAAATTTATAAATGAACAAGTTAAGTTACACCGATATTGATATAAACTATCGACTACTTATGTAAATTTAAGACGGTACGTGTATCTCACTAAATAAATCTGCTACAAAAAATCTGACGGTAGATTTGAAATCAGCGCACCCAAATTAGTACACAACAGTAGAAAAACTTTATGCAACAAAAAAAAAAAGTGTTATTTTGTTGCTCTGTGTAATAAATGTACTGGAATATTAAATTAAGCTTAGAAATTTGATTAAGGAGTTTTATGCTTGCACTTAATTTTCAATATTCTCAAAGGTAAAAAATGAACGCGAACGGTATAAAACAAATTTTGCATGAAAATTATGTTCAATAAACATTCGATTAATATTAAATAATAATAAATATTTATTAATATTTATATTTACTGTCTAACTTATAAAATATGTATAGTGAAAAATACTGAATAATATTCAATTTGTCTTCGTCCATATTATGAAACATTTCTTGCGAAACCTTTCGATGATGAAAGAATAAAGACAAATGGAAATGGGTACATAAATAAAACAGTATCGGTTGTAAGTATCGGATAAGTTGCCAATTGTATAGTTCAGTAGTAATACTGAAATTGTATGTTTGTGTCTATAGAATTTCGTTCCAGAATATCAATATATAGTAAGCGCTTAGAAATAATTATTCGTTCAATAAAGATTTTCGGCCGTATGTTAAAAAACTTAGCGCAGCTTTACAAACCGTTGTTAAGCAAAATTCCTTAATGTTATATGCGAAAACGTTTACTAGTTTAACATACCTTTATTAAACCTTTATTAACTTTAAATATTTTAAAGTAGGAATATACCTTCTTTAAACCTACTATAAAGTGAGAGTTTTATTTTTTCTTTCTGTTTATTTTTATCATGTGAAATTTTGTAAAAAAAAATTATACAAGCAAAAAAAAAAACAGTGTTAGTTGTAAAACTGAAAATGGAAGAATTGGTAATAATAATTGTAATTTAGTGAAAAAGATAAAATTAATTGTTTTGTTTTATTTTGAAATTCTAATTCAAATTATTATCGTCTACGAATTTGTAAGCCGAGGATTGATGTTTTTTCCATTCCGGATGACCAATTTAAGAAAAATATCGTTTCAATAAGCAGACGGTAAGAAAAATAATAAACTTAATTAAAATGGACATTAAAGTAGACCGCAGAGGAGGTGGAACATCACCGGAACTGCAAGTTTTACTAGCTTTACGTTGTTGGGGCAGAAGAGAAGTACGTAAAATTTTCAGTGACAATAAATTTGGTTATCTTTTATATTCCATTAGTTTCAAGACGACGCTGGTGACCTTCATGGTCTATCACAATCTAGAGTTAGTAGAATTTGTACCAAAGTTGCTCGCGCTTTGGCAAAACAGAGACAGTTTTTAATTAATATGCCAACATGCGTTGAAAAAGAGGTGAAGTTGGTCAAAAAGTTTAGGGAGATACGCAATTTCCCAGGGATAATTGGTGCCATTGACGGGACCCATATTAAAAATAACAAGTAAGAGCACTATATTCGGCTGTGCCGAATCTTTTATACCCACCACCAATTTTGTGTACATTTAAAGCACAATATTTATTATTTTGTTAATCGCTATGAAATAATCTCTTTATAATAAAATATGTATCACTTTCATTGTAGAGAGTGGTTAAATTTTAAGGGCCCATGTTGAAGGTGAACTACACCTAGTCTTTAAATTTGTTTTCTGCATTTCACTTGACATTTCTCAATCTCAATCTTACTCAATTTGATCCGTGGAAAGATACGCAAATGAGCAACGCGTTAAAGTTTGTCAGGTTTTTAATAAAAATGGGCGTTCAAATCAAAATGCATTTTGTGCACTTCGTAATTCCTTTGATCAACCTAATCGTTCAAATTCATCCACAATCGGGAGAATTGTAAAAAAATATTTAAATTTCTGCAAAACAGGTCTGTATAAAATGTTAGAAAATCTGTGAATGCCTTCTTATTTCGTTAAATGGGAACCACTGCTGGTTTTTGCGATAGTGTGGCAAAAGAGTAGTCAACCTCGCCTCATCATCATGCCCAACAATTGAGCATCAACATTGTCATTGAAAATTTGGACCATCGGATAGAGGAGTGGCGCCAAGGATGGGGGGCCATTTGGCCGATATTTTGTTAAATACATAATTGAACCATACAAATATTATCATTATAAAAAGAAATGATAATAATTTCTTAAATAATTTGTGTTTTATTTAAATTCAACATCGGTCCTTAAAATTTAACCACCCTTTATAACTTCGATATGCTAGTAAAATGTTTTCGTAAATTTAGTCTTTTAATGAAAGTGGGCGTTAAAGTAGGCGTGTCAATAAAGTTTCTGCTAACAAATAAAAGTTAGATATTTCAATATAGTCCTTTATTTTCCCAAAAACTTTGTCAATAGAGAAATGACATGACTTTAAGATAAACCGTTATATTGGAGGTAGGCGTTAAAGTAGGCGTGTCACCTAAACTTTTTATCACAACAATAACATTGATTAGAGGGATATACGTAGCAAATTTGATCATCATACCTATAATTTTGGCGGTTTTATGAGCTTTTAAATTTCACTAACGGTAGATAACGTGAAAAGTGGGCGTTATAGTAGGCGTGTCAAAGTTGTTTTTGCGAATGAGTACAACTTAGGTGTTTCAATATCGCCCTTTGTTATTCCAAAATCTTTATTAGTAGAGAAATTATATGAATTTTAGGTAAAACGTTATAGCCCTTTATTATTCCAAAATCATTATTAGTAGAGAAATTATATGAATTTTAGGTAAAACGTTGTAGCCCTTTATTATTCCAAAATCATTATTAGTAGAGAAATTAAATGAATTTAAGGTAAAACGTTTCTGGCACAGTAATGACATTGCCTAGGGGGATATACGTAGCAAATTTTATCATCATATCTCTAATTTTGGCGGTTTTATGAGCTTTTAAATTTCATTAACGGTATATAACGTAAAAAGTGGGCGTTATAGTAGGCGTGTAAAAGTTAATTTTGCGAATGAGTACAACTTAGGTGTTTCAATATCGCCCTTTGTTATTCCAAAATCTTTATTAATAGAGAAATTATATGAATTTTAGGTAAAACGTTATATGAGAGGTGGGCGTAAAAGTGGGCGTGGCAACTTAATTTTCTGGCACAGTAATGACATTGCCTAGGGGGATATACGTAGCAAATTTTATCATCATATCTCTAATTTTGGCGGTTTTATGAGCTTTTAAATTTCATTAACGGTATATAACGTGAAAAGTGGGCGTTATAGTGGACGTGTCAAAGTTATTTTTGCGAATGAGTACAACTTAGGTGTTTCAATATCGCCCTTTGTTATTCCAAAATCTTTATTAATAGAGAAATTATATGAATTTTAGGTAAAACGTTATATGGGAGGTGGGCGTAAAAGTGGGCGTGGCAACTTAATTTTCTGGCACAGTAATGATATTGCCAAGGGGGATATACGTAGCAAATTTTATCATCATATCTCTAATTTTGGCGGTTTTATGAGCTTTTAAATTTCATTAACGGTATATAACGTGAAAAGTGGGCGTTATAGTGGGCGTGTCAAAGTTATTTTTGCGAATGAGTACAACTTAGGTGTTTCAATATAGCCCTTTGTTATTCCAAAATGTTTATTAATAGAGAAATTATATGATTTTTAGGTAAAACGTTAATGGGAGGTGGGCGTGGCACCTTAATTTTCTGGCACAGTAATGACAATGCCTAGGGGGATATACGTAGCAAATTTTATCATCATACCTCTAATTTTGGCGGTTTTATAAGCTTTTCAATTTCATTAACGGTAGATAACGTGAAAAGTGGGCGTTATAGTAAGCGTGTCAAAGTTATTTTTGCGAATGAGTACAACTTAGGTGTTTCAATATAGCCCTTTATAATTCCAAAATCTTAATTAATAGAGAAATTATATGAATTTTTAGTAAAACGTTATATGGGAGGTGGGCGTAAAAATAGGCGTGGCACAATAATTTTCCGTTTAAAAAAAAGCGTCTCACCAAAAAGCAAAGTGTGCAAAATTTCAGAGTCGTACATCCAATTTTGTTGCTCTTATGACGTTTTTGTTTTTAAACATACCGAAAAATACACTGTGCGGTATAAATTTTCGTACATTTTGATCGATAACTCCTCTTCTAATGCATAGATTTAGATAATTTTCAAGGAAAAATATTGTTTTTACTCAGAAAATATATATTCGAAGTTTCATGAGTCTACGTTAATGCGTTTGGACACAATTCCATTTTATTCGATGTTTGAAGGACACGGTTTTTTCGACCTACTCTTGCTTTTCGAGCTATAACTCTCTTCCTAATATTCCGATTTAGCCCATTTTCAATACCAAACAAACCTTGTCTATAAGAAAGATTCTGGCAAAATGTGAGCGCCCTAGCTTTTTCGGTGCGACCTCTATCGTGCTTTCAACAGACGGACAGACGGACAGACGGACAGACGGACGGACATAGCTAGCTCGTCATCAAATCAAACCCTGATTCAGAATATATATACTTTATGGGGTCTAAAATGGATATTTCGATGTGTTACAAACGGAATGACAAAATGAATATACCCCCACCATTTTTTTGGTGGCGGGTATAAAAAAAATTGGCGGTGATTTAGCACAATTCTATATAAATATAAGGGGATTTTATTCCCTCAAAGTTCAGGTAATTATTACTTGTAGTTTTTAATAGAATTCTTTAATAAAGTTTCTAATTAAGGTGGTTTGCGACGCCAATCTAAAAATGTTAGATATTGTAGCAAGATGGAGGGGTAGCGCGCATTACTGTAGGACTTTTAATGAATCGAACCTAAAAGAACGTTTTTAGTGATGTACATACAATCAAACAAATAAAAAAAAAACTCGTTATTCAAATACCTATTTAATCCGTAACAAAAAAGTGTTGTAAATTCTTCTTAATTATTGATTTTTTAATAAATAAAGAAAAAATTATATGTACCCATTAAAAAATGCATAAGTTGTTCAATGCTAATACAAAAAAAGGAAGTTATTGTATGATAAACCAAATAAAATCTGGTTATGAACGACTACCCAAATGAATTTATATTCGTTCTTGTGTATCGCTAACTATTAAATGACAAAAGAAAATAATGGTATTGCCAGTATCAAAACTAAAAATTCCTTCAAACATACGTGAGTTAGAGTGATGTTTTCTCATACGGTTTTTTAACAAAGGTATATTAGGGTTAAAATATTTATTAACTAATATTAAGTTTAAGTCTACATTAGGGATTTTTTTAACATACGGCCGTTTATTACCATACAAGAAAAATTCCATTGCTGGAACTCAACCATTCGAGTGTACATGGGTTTTGATGCTCTAGACTCAAATCCGTTGTCGGTTTTTTCCATCAGATCGGGATTTTTTTTATGGGCGTGGCAAATTTCCCCCCCTAAATTAGTCAGGTACGGAGACATATTTCATCCTAACTCGAGAACCAGTCATCCGAACACCAGAAGATGTGTATCAAAATTGTATTTATTTTAGTTGAACAGAATTTTTCTCTATCTCTTATCGTTTTGGAATTATTCTGAAATTAATGGAGAAAACAAATTTTTTTCGTGCAAAATTCGTAATATTTTTCAATTTACAAATGGAATTAAAAAAAATATAAAGCAAATATTCAACATTTTAAACTTTTTTCTGAGAGCCACTTATCAAAGAAATAAAAAAAGCCATAAACCATAAAAATCAGTTAAAAAATGTATATTTTATTGTCAATTTACCGCAGGTACCCAATATTGACCAAATATGTGTAATGCAGCAAACAACGTCAGAGTGGGCGCACTAAAGCGCCTTGTAGCAACAATGAATGGCAACTTTTTACTTGTATTTTTGAAAATCGGATGACTAGGGGAAAAATTTACCACGCCCATAAAAAAAATCCCGATCTGATGGAAAAAACCGACAACGGATTTGAGTTCAGCGCATCAAAATCCATATAGTCCACATAGTTTAAATTAACGGGAAGACAAAAAATGATTTTTTGTCGATTAGTGTTATTACAATGAAATGATTTTTGGATCAATTGTTAATCATCTTGTATTTATTTCATAGCAAATTAACTTATTTCATTTGTATAATTAAACATCTGGTGAAGTAAGAAAGTATGCTATCACGTTGTATTGCCACAATATCATTTTTTTCAAAAATCGTTTTAATATGTATATTGTTGTTTAAAACCAAATAAAATTTGTTAACATATCAAATATGTGTACCACGTTTATACTACGTACATTTTCATGGTATACAAACTAGCTATAAATATGTTCGTTCGATGGTTAAATTGTAGCTTAGGTTGACACACATGTAGTATTCCGTACTATTGTTGCCGCTGTTAGGGGTATTAGTTAAGTAAATGGTGAAATAAATGGTTTTGTATTGCAACGTACCGAGTAACAGGTATGAGTACATACTAAAGATCTGCGCTAAATGTTCTTAAAGTTATGTGTTCCATTTCACACTTCTCCCAATCTCTATGCTTTTTACTGAAATAAATGTGTTGTCAAACAAAACAAAATATTAAAACAAGAAGCGACAATGGCATGAAGAAATGGTAAATTATATTAAAAATATCAAGTAAAATGTAAAAAAGAAAATGTACAAACAACGTAAAAAATATTTAACAGCAGTGTTACTCAATAATTTAGGCATTTGAGGGGAAAATACTTTATATCAGCGATTTTTTTATACCATCTGAAAACCTAAATGTTTCTACGCAAGTTTTTCTTTGGGGTAGGTCTACCATCAAAACATTGCAACATGATTTAAATGTTCTGTTTCATAATTGTTCTAGTGCAGGTTTACTTAATTCCAACATTGTTTTATTTCAGTTTTGTTTTTTATTCAATACTAGAAAAGCCCAGCGCGCGTTGCTACGCCCCTTAATGAATAAAA
Source organism: Phyto melanocephala (assembly GCA_941918925.1). NCBI lineage: Eukaryota > Metazoa > Arthropoda > Insecta > Diptera > Rhinophoridae > Phyto > Phyto melanocephala. The sequence continues at coordinate 88,699,851 of OW799233.1, read as the reverse complement.
ATACATTCTGAATTTGAATTTAATATCAAGTGCAAAAAGCTAAAAATTAAAATTTTTTTATGGGCGTGGCACTGCCCACTTTTCTAATCAAGAAATTGTAAAGTCATGACAGCTCAATATGTGTGCAAAATTTGAGAAAAATCGGTCCTGTGCAAGTACCTCAAAATTATAACTTTTTTTTGTGGGCGTGGCCCTGCCCACTTTTCTAATCACGAAATTAAAAAGTCATGAGAGCTCAATATGTGTGCAAAGTTTCGGAAAAATCAGTCCAGTGCAAGTACCTCAAAATTAAAACTTTTTTATGGGCGTGGCCCCGCCCACTTTTCTAATCACGAAATTATTTAGTCATGACAGCTCGATATGTGTGCAAAGTTTCAGAAAAATCGGTCAAGTGCAAGTAGCTTAAAATGATAACTAATTTTTTATGGGCGTGGCCCCGCCCACTTTTTTTCACCCATAAACACTCCCTGGTATGTGTACAACAACTTACCAAAGTTTGAGCCCGATCGGTTTTACAGTTTCGGAGTCTATAGCTAACACACACACACACACACACACACACACACAGAGTTTCACTTTTATATATATAGATTTTTATCGTAAACAAAAACACACATTTTTGCAAGTATTTCTTTCTATCGAGAGACTAATAAACACATATTATTTTAAGTTTAATGAGATTGTTTGTACGCCTCTTTAGTACATACTATAGACTTGGCGTATTAGTTATGGTTTATTCTTGTTTTAAAAATAAAATATTTTATACAAATTCTATTATAAATATTAAAATTAAAAATGTTGCTCCATAAAATTTATGAATGAATGTTTAAATTTACACCCATTTATGCATAAAAAAGTATGCACCCTTCAAAAAACTGCTAATCCAAAAGGCACTAAAGCAAATATCCCAGCAAAAAAAGATATGTAAAAGAAATAGATGAAGTGGTTCAATTTAGATAAAAGACGCATGATTTTTACATTAACATGTCATTGGAGAGCATGTGTTTATATGAATATATTAACAAGATTCACTTCATTCGAATAAGTGCATAGAACGCATGCATAGTATATGAAAAGAATTCCATGAGATAATAATGCTTTTTTACATGACTTGTTTAAGATTTTTAGAAAATCATTAAAAGCTAACTATTTTGTATTTGGAAAATTCATTATTATGGCTCCTCTTGTACTTATGAATTAGGAGTCTTGAAAAATGTTTATTAGAAAGCGTCATTGTTTTTTGGAAAATATATTTCACCTATGAAATATATGTATGTATATACAAACATTTATATAACTAAGACCTTTCTTAATTTAAATGTAAATAAAAAGCGACTATTTAGTCACAAGTATCCAAAATTAAACAGGCTTTTGATGACAGAGTACAATAAGGCAAATAGGCGTATAATTTTACCTTCACTTGTGTCCGTGCAAGTGTGTATTTTTTTATTATAACTCTATTTAGATATTACAAAAACACAAAAAAAAATAATTTTTTGACATATGTCATATGACACATATATCAAAGCATGTCTAAATACATAATACTCAGTTACACACACACGTATTATGTATATATTTTTATAAATGTGAGTTTTGTAAATTCTTTGAATACAACAATAGAAATGTGAAAAAGAAAGAGAAATGAAAATAATAAATGAAACAAAATGTTGTAGTAAAAATATAAAGAATAATGAACCTTATTTTTCAGGTGAGTTTAAGGGTTTAAGCTTAAATATGTTTTCATGTTTTGGTGTTGTAGAAAGATGTTGATGTTACACCAGTTCAAAAATGAAAATAAATGCATAGATTTTTTTTTATTAAATTTTATTTAAGTCTTATTAATAGGGTGCACATTTGTTTGTTCACACAAATTGAACTTCTTTTAGGCAAAAGCGTATAAGGATGGTTACAGGAAGAAAGGCACTAACTCATATTTTTATGATATTGATTATTTAGTGATTTAAATATATATATACAAAACTACACCTTGATTGAAAAATTCAAATAGTATTTAAATTAAGAATTTTGTAAACAATTTTATAAAATAAGTAACATTTTGATAATGCAGTTTCTATTATGTTTTTGTCTGAGTTAGGACCTTTCTGCCTGTGACCATCGATATGTTTTCGGTTAAAAGAATTAAAGGGAATTTTCAAAATTAAAATAACGGGTTTTATTGTAGATAAAATGGACTAGTTACAACATGATCCAATGTAATAAAGTCTTCCACCATGTCATTTTCAGATACAAAATTGTTGTTTAGTTAAGATGGGCGTTTTAACGATTACAGTGATTTTAAGTTTTGATAAACTGAAGGGTGTTTATTTTAAAGAGAAACGTTTTAATTTTAATAAAAAATTAGTTTTTTTGCGATATTAAAAATATTTTTATTTCAGTTTATAAAAAATTGGTTTCGGTCAAAAATTAAAAATTATTTTGGTCAAGTGACCTGCCTTAATGGCTCAACAGGCTCCCAATCTTTTACTAAAATTCTCAATCACATTTTTTAATAAACTCTTGTCAATGGTTAATATCTGCTCGATAATGTTGTTTTAAAGATGTTCAAATAAACCTCACCTCACAATAAATAGTCTAAAGTTGTCGCTCGATCCTAGTGGCCAATTCATTTGTCCTCTAAAAAAAGTCGATTATCGAACTTTTCTTTGAAAAAAACATTGTTTCTCTTGATGTGTGGCAAGTAGCACCATTCTGGTGAAAACGTATATTTTTTACATCTAAATCATAAATTCCATTGACCATTAAAACTTAAAATTTAGAAACCCTTTATATGGTCTAGCTCTAAGAGATCTAAACTTTAAATTTTTTTTTTATATATTTTTGTGACTTCCAAAACATTTGAAATACGAACATAAAGAAAATGATGCTCGTCTGTTGGTGTGTTGATTGAAATCATTTTTGAGAAGCCAGTCATGTTTCATTGATCTGTATGTGGTCTCAATGCTTAGAAAATATACGAGAATGAAAATTTATTAAAAAACTGTAAAATTGCCACTTTAAAAATTAACACTTTCAGTTTTTGGATATTTTAAAGACTCATTTGTTACTAATTTAAAATATATTATCCTCTGAAGCTACTCGTTATGTTATAACTCTGGGAAAAATTTCAAAATCTTCTAAATATTTTTAAACATGTTTAAGCCACCAACCATGTAGCAAGTCGCTGTTTCGAAAATTAATTTTGAGAAAAATTAAGTCACGAGGGTCAGTATGACTATCAATGACTAGTATGAGTATAGTTAATTATAAAAAATGTAAAATCCATGTTGGCCGCTACTATTGTACAAAATGGTGAACAATAAATTTATATATGGGTCAATCTAATAAATAAGTTAATATTCTGCTTCTTCAACACCATCAATTTTGGCATAAAATGAAAGGTCTCGACCAGCAGAATATAGTTGAATATGTTAAATTTAAAAATCACAATGACGTATGACATTAAATATGAAATCTAGGCTGCGCTATGTTGAGGTCAATTTACATATGCACGTGATGGTGATTCATATGTTAAGATTCGGCACGACCAAAAATAAAACTGTTGGTTTTTAAAATGAAACATAATTATTGTTTAGTTTTGATGAATTGAACTTTATTGTAGTACAAAGTTAAATTTATGTCTTTGTTCTCCGTCGTCTAAACCTATTTTGTCTCTAGTTTCAAAAATTTTCGTCCCTACGTCACAACTCCTCCAAAGTCATTTCGTTCGTTACTATTAAGTCAATATTCGTCATTGTAATAGCATACAAAGTTGCAAAAAAAAGAAGCCACTTCTAGTAAAGCGTTCACTAATCCCCACAGAGCTCTTACTTTTTTTTTAATGATTTTCATTTTTGACACTTATTCATGTAATACTCGTATAATTAATACTTAATACCTAATTCTTAGTAACAAGATTTATTGCAAATTTGCTTCAATTCTTAAGTGAGTATGTATAGATATTTTGGGATATAAAAAAATATAAGTGTAATCTGACAGCAGTTGTTTCTTTATTATTACGGCGTTAACTTCAATTAAAGCATTATGGGGTATGTGATGTAGTTCTTTTCAGTTTCATCATTTATTTGTAATTATATTTCTAATTTTTAAGTGAATTTTAAAGAAAACATTTTATTATATCAATAAGAAATATAATTTGCTTTTAGTTTCTGAATAGTCTCTTTTCCTGTTAAAAATGTTCTTTGAAGAATTTTTTCAATTCTTGTTTACTTTTTATAAATAATTGTTATAAAAAAGTTTATTTTTCATTTGCTAAAAATATCTTTTTCTCTTTTTCTTGCAGATCATATAAACGTGCAATTTCACTAAAGAGCTTTAAACTTTCGGCTATAATAAATTATTTTTATAATTACAAAACTCCTTTTGAATTGATAACTAAAAGATGTATAAATAAATAAAATGCTACTAGAGATCAACAAATTGTTTGCAGATATTCAAATTAACATATTTACGTACAAATAAAAGTTGGTGAAATAAAATATTTTCGCAATTTTAAGTTGAAAATTAAACTATTGTTTTGAACCATTAAAATTAAACAGAAAATAAATAAAAAATGATAATATAAGATACAAATACTAAATAAATAAAAGATTGATTAACACGAAATTAAATATAAAAAAGCAATAATCGCCAATTTTAAATAACTATTGAATTCAGTTATACATAACCTTAACAAAAGTGAATAAAACAAACGTTTAAAAAGCCATAAATAAAAAAATAATATGAAAATATTTAACACAAGACAACAAGTCAGATGTTGCGCTGATATTTAAAAAAGTGAAAAAAAACAAGCGGGAAATTAAAATGAAAATATTGCCGAAATAATTTTAATGCTTGTATAAATATGTGTATAATAAAATGGAGTGAGTTCTTATCGAAATCAAATACTTTTTAAAAGCAAACATTTGTTCAGAGTGGTTTTTGTTGTCAGTATTTAAAAAAAAAACCAAAAAAAAAGCGAAAACAAAAATCTTATAATTCAACAAAACAGCATCAATACACTTACATATCAGAGTTCAAATAAATCTAATTTTAAACATTCTGTTACAAAACAAAAATCGACTACAACTGAAATAGTTGTTGGATTTCACACCATAAAAATTTATTGAAAAAAACAAAAAAAAAAACAAAAATAAAACCTTTAAATAAAAATTAAACAAACAAACAAACAAACAAATTATTAAGTTTCAAAAACTTAATATGCATAAAATAAGAATACAGCAGTTATCTGCTTCATATTTTGTAAATTTTGAATAAGATTTCTTTTATAAAACATAATTTCACATTTTGCTTAAAATCATTTGATTCACAAAACAAAAACACTCTAATTTCTGCAGCACTCATACTTACGGAATTGTTGTTATTGTAATTTAATTCAATTTAAAAGGTAAGTTCGTTAAGTTTTCTTTTTATTTACATTTGAACATTCTTGTTGTGTATGAAAGAAAGTATGTCGATAATTATAATTATAGCACCAACACAATTAAAGTAGTTGTTGTTTGCTGATTGGTTGGTTGTTATTTTGAGAATATTTCGTTTTTAACTTTTAATTGCACCGCATAAATATTTTGGTACTTTCAAAAAAAAAATCATAACTAAAATATTCTATGCTGAGTTTATTTGCATAAAGTTGTTAAAGTGTTTTTTTTTGACTAAAATTTAAATAATGGAAAATGTCGATGTATTCAGTCTCCTACACCTTAATTTATATAGTGCATAATGTAGTAATATTTAAAAGAAAAACCCTCCTTATCTAACAAAATACTTCATTTAAAAAAAAATTTTAACAACTTTACTTTAGTAGTTTTGAATATGAAATGATTAACACAATTTCGTTTAAAGTAACTATATATTTTGATTAGAGTTGAGTTTTTACTGTAAAAATAATGTATTCGTTTTTATAGATTTTTTTGATATGGCAATACGTAAGGGAAGCATATCTTACACCAAAAATAAAAAAACAAATATTCAAGTTATATAAAAGACTGTTGACTTTTCTGTAGCTATAGGACAAAACTGCTTATGTCTGATTTCACTGTTTTTTAAGATAGCACTTTGAAGTTTTTGAGCTAAATTTTAAAAAATTTACTAGAAGAGGAATCCTGTGCTATCTAAATTAAGGAGCAAATCGTTTTACGCATATAAAGTTAAATTAAAAGTTAAAATAAGTTGTTATGCCAAATGATACCGTTCGTTAAAAAAATATAACCAATAAGTTTTTAAGCTATAACGTCCTGAACAATAAAATTAAAAATTAGCTTCGGTGATGTTTGAAAATGCGAACTGTAAATGGAATTATTATCATCTCAATTTAAGTTTATGTCGACTTAAACAGCTATTCCTTTTGGTTACAGTTTTATTGCAGTACCGGTTAAAATAAGTAAATAAAAGTTTCTGGTTATGACCCTGTTGAAGTAAATAAGGACAACATATAAGTCCTTCTTAGTATAATAAAATTGACATTCCTGTATGTCTTTCTATTCATAGCGTTGGTCACAAGTAGAAAAGCTCTAACTCAAATAATTGTTTCTTATTTTTTTTACAGAAGAATGTAAAAACGTTACAGAAACTGCATTATCAAAATGTGACTTCTTTTGTAAAAATGCTTATAAAATTATTATTTTTGATACTTTTGCATTTAACTTTTGAAAAATTTACTTTCGTAAAAAAACAAGTTAGGGCTTTTCTACTTGTGACCATTGATATGAATGTTAGTATGTTTGTTCTTTTTTACAAAAAGGTGGAAGGGAATCGTCAAAGGATTCTGTCATGCAAGTCGCGGCAGAAGCTAAGTACTCTAATTAGATCCTTTGGCACTGTCAAATGATGGGAAAGAAATATAACTCGATCTAGTTTTTATTACTTCTTCTGCGTGGCTTTTCTAACCTACGAAATTCAACGAGAACTAATTTTAAAAGGGTTCATGTACTCGCTAACTTATACAAAGATAAAAGCTTCGGTAGTACTATATTTTCCAGAGTTTACCTATACCCTATTATACCCTTTAAGTACGCCCTTACATTTAGAAATAATGAAGATGTTTTACGTTGTTACCATAATAACTTAGACATAATGTAATACTCAATTTGAAACTGTACAACTACAATCAGAAATACCCACGTCTGTTTAGTAACTGTGTCAGTTAATAGTTAAGGTCAACGTGTCCTATATTTATCCATGATTTGAGTTTTCGAATCAGTTAAGTGTTGTCCACTGTTAGCTGAAGTCCTCTTCATCTACTCTCTACCTACTCACAAATAAGTCAATCGTACCAGTCGTGAACTGTTGATCGATGGGTACCACACCGATTATGACCAGAAGAGCTAGATTTTAAATTGTGCGTATTTCGCTGCACACTCGCAATACCAAATGACAGAAAAAATATTCTGTTAAAATAAAGAAATAGTGAGCTATTTTCTTTGAAAATATCTTAGTCAGCATGATCTGAAATAGTGCCAAGCATATTATGGATGTTTTAATAATTTTAGTCAAGAGCTATCTAAAACAAATTTATATTTCACATATGGTTTGGTTTCACATTCAATAGTAGTTGACCAAGGACTGATCTTTGAGGAATTATCTCGGTCTCCAGCATGGAGTATCCAGTTGAAACCACACTTTAAAAATATGCTTCCAGTATATCGTGTTAAAACTATTTTCTGTTATAGTCAGTCGACTATAATGTATATAGTAGATGATAGGGGCAGGGTTAATTAATTGGTTTATTATTATTTTCCATTCCATTATTGAGAAAATACCTTTGTTCATGGATGCGTTTTTTATCTTATTCGTTCAGACAAAGATAAGAATTACATTCGAAGCAAAGCTCTTAATCACATTTGTAATTAACTTCCTATAGAAATACTTAACAAAAAACGAAGAGCAGGTTCTCGATACCTTTAAACTTATGTATTGTATGTGATCAATGAATAATAGAAGAGTATCTGTCATAATACCAAGATTTATAATGTATGCCTCGATGTCTATGTAACACGTGTCAATATAGAAATCCCTATTTCGCTAATATTGCGGCTGATTATTAACTTATCATCTGCAAGATCTGACTTTCCGTTTGCTGACAAGCATGTGCTTGGTTATCAGAAAATCTAATTATCTTACATTTGTAAATAAATCCAACCGCAATACACCATCGTACATTACTTTCTATAGGAATGGTTATAGAATTCGCTCATTCAGTGTTTTTTCCCATTTCGTACCCTCACAGAGAAAACAGTATCTGCTGTTAGTTGTTGCCAATAGTATAGTTTAGTTGTGATGATAGAATTTAGTGATTGTATCTAGATAATTAAGAATATTAATGTATGGTCATCACTAAAAAATTGAAATTCTTGCAGTAGAAGGAGTTTGATTGTTCGTTTTCTAGGTTCGTGTTGTCATTATATGTCAGCAAACTATTATAAAGTACTCCTAGATAATGGCCAATAGTTACCATTTGTATACCGCTTTTATTCAATTAATTGCGCAGTAGCTTTCACGCAAGTATGTATGTATATATCACAAATAACTTTGGCACCAAGCAAGATCTTAGATCAAGTAATTAGATCTTAAAAAAATTATTTAATTATTTTTGGTCAAACCAATAAAAAAACCACATACATCACAAGTGGAGTATGTGGCGTATGAGTAATAATAAATTATTACATGTGATATAATATTAATCATACGTAGTGTTCGGTTTTAATTTTTCTCAAAATATCAACATAAACACCAGAGTACAGCAACGAGCACCCGTTTTTATGATTTATGATACTCGCCTTAAAACGAGTTGCGGTGTAGGTAATACAGCCTATTGCTTTTGCATGTACTCGCCAGGCTCGCAAGAAATTGTGCTTGCAACATACGAGCCTTTAGCAAACACAATGAAATTTATATGAGTTCTGTATTTTGTTTCGTAAATATACTACAACTTATTTACTCTCATTTATTCAATGTTCTCTATCTGCCCTTCACTGACCTAGACTTATAATTGTCTGAGTGCACAAGTGTTTACTCGCAGCATCCGTCATTCGTAGTAATATTTAAAGCAGTGTTGCCAGATGGTTTAGGAAAAAATCAATGATCGTATATTTAGGTAAACATTGAAGGCTAAATTCATTATGAAATAAAATGAATTTAAAGGTTATTACAAGAAAAATTTTCGTGAAAAATTTTAATTAAAATATATAATGAATGCTTGACAGGCTTATGAACACAATTTTTTTATACGTCAATTTCATTTATATTTTTACAAAAATTTTGACCATTGGCAACGCAGCGCAGTTCATTATTACATTGTTCGACGTAGACACAGAATTTACTTTTTATATATTTATACATTTTTGACAACAAATTTTACAACAAACACACAATTATATTCTATGATGCTAAAAATGCACATAAAAACATTTTTTTGAATGGATCAGTGCGCTCTTTATTAACGGTAACTATCGTCTGCTAATTGAGTTTTTTCTTTAAGAAATTTTTTTTTAATATCTTATAAATTTATATAAATATCTTACTAATAACAACGACAATCAATTCTTTTTTTCAAACTGGTTACATACATCTTCAAGCTCATTCCCAGAATCCATATATGATGAAGTAGAAAAATATAGCAAAGAAGCAGTAATTATGACTTTGATTTATTGCAGTGGTGGCGCAAAAATGAAAAATATTTTCCTCGGTTATGCAAATTCGCCCAGCATGTTCACTCAATACCGGCAAGCAGTGCTACATCGGAACGTGCCTTTTCATTAGCGGGTAATATTCTAACTGAATTAAAATATATGGTTTTTTTTCATAAGCTTGAAATGTAATTTTTAATTTAATGTATGGTAAGTTTTATAAATAATAAATAAAATACTTTAAAAAGCATTACTAGTTTTCATCCATAAAATAAATAACAAAATATGCACTAAATCATTTAAACCCCTAAAATCGTAAAACCTACGACAAATCATTAAATCTGGCAGCCACGTTTTCACTTAATGTTGAATTTTAAATACACGAACATATACTAAATGAATATGCCGTGAATGTTGTTGTTACGAGCTGGTCGTAACACTTAAGTCGTGTAAGTTTAATACAAAGAAGTTACCGAATATGAAAATAGAAAAAACACGAAACTTTGCTTTGAGTGATTGTGATTCATAAGCTCGCTTTGTATGAAGAACGAGTCAACGAGCCACCATATCAGTAAAAGCAAGTGCTTAAAAGTATTCGAGACTAAAAATGATTTAGTAAACAGCGAGTGCGCTCGCGAGTATTATGTATTGTTGCAGTTCTCTGATAAACACATGAGTTTTGAAAATAAATCAATAAATATACAATTTAAAAAATATTGAAAAAGTTGTCATCAAAAACAATTTTGTTAAAGCTACACAATTTCTGAGCAGACGTCCGAAGTAAAGGAGGGTTCAGTTTAATGTCTTAACTTATTTTTAAGTTTTGGAGCAGCTGATGATTTCAGATAAAAATACTTAAACAAACTTTATATTAAGTAATAGCTCATTTTTCAGATTTTCGCTTTTTTGTTTCAAGATATGTTATAGTAAATATCAACTAATTTAGTCTCTTAATGAGTTGGCAATATATTGATCTAAATGCTTCAATTGAGTTTCAGTGAGATTAGTGTTAAGAAGTTTTATATTTTAGTAAATTCTTTATTAAAGTAGTTTTAAAAGAGTTCTCTAAAATTTATTCAATGTATGGTTATTCAAAACTAGTTTTCTAACTAAAAATACGATGACACGATATTAAGAAAAGAGAATTTACAAAATGAATATGTAAGCGTAATTAATTTGATTTTCTTTCTAATTTAATACAAAAAATTTAACTGGTGTATCGTTTTGTCATTCTGTTACAATATTTCAAAATTTTGTTGAGGTTTTAAAATTGTTAAAAAGAAATTTTAAAAAACTTTCTCTTAAGCTTTGTAAGTGGTTAATTACATGTGTCTTTACGTTTAATTTAGTTTTAAGTTTATAAAATCTACCTGTTTTATTGCAAAAACTCGTAATAAAATTAAAATTTTTGAATTCCAAAATATAAAAGGAAGAATAATTTTAAAGTTACCTTTAAAACAAAAGCTGTGTTGCACTCAAAAAAAAATTTGAGTGTTGAAATAAGGATGGTGTTAATGTGTTTCAAGTTTTTGTTTGATTTTTCTCTGTGGCTTACAATAAATTAATTTTAAATTTTTAAAAACAAGTCAATAACTGGGTTTAATAAAAATTTATTCAAAATTATTAACTCTTCATATATTTAAAAAAACATAAAAATTTCTCTACAATTTATTTTATAATCAATGTTATTTTTTATTCAAAAATTTTCAATACAACATTTACTTTCACATCTTCAAAGCCTATGAACCTTTAAATGACTTATAACGGCCTTTGAAATTACAAAAAAAAAAAAATAATAAAAAATAAATAAAACAAATTGAAATGCCTTTGCAAAAAGCATCAGCATAAACATCAAACAAATATATTTTAAAAAAAAAAGACACCAACCAAATAGTTAAGAAGAAAATATTAATAAATATTTCAGTTACAATATTTTCTGTTTTTTTTTATTCACTCATCCAAAATAAGGGCATGATTTACCTTTATATAAATTTCTCTAGCATTTTTGTTCAGTTTCATACTTTTAATTTTATGTTTAATTCAAATGTAAAAGTTTACTGACCGTAAGTGAGTTTGGTGTGTATTTGTTTGATTGTATGAACAATTTTTGTTTATGCGTAAGTAATTTTAATCGTTTTTTTTTAATTTAACATTTAACATCTCTGTGTTTCTTTGATTTTCTTTTGTACTATTACTCTCCTACTTAAACCCTTAAAGATGTATTTTTGAATTTAAAGAAAATGTTTTAAGTTCGAAAATTTATAGAAATATCTTTGTCTGGTGCTTTTTTTTAACTTAACTGAAAAAATAAGTAAAAAAACTGCTTTTATGGGCATGACACCATCTACTTCCCAAATCACGTAACTAACTGCACAATGTGGATGCAAAGTTTGAAAAAAATCAGTTTTGTTGGGCGTTGCGAAACTGTGTTTCATTAAAATATGTATACACACAGGCAAAGAAAAACCATGATTACGACATGATCACGATGGTCATTTTATATTCTCTATACCAACATTTGGTTACCGAAAACAAGTAATAGTTAAATTTATTATATTTTATCATACATTTTCTCACGATAACCAAGCATTTGTTTGCATTGTATCATTTAATGTTTATTTTTCGATATGGTTGTCGTTTAAAAATAGTATGATCTAACAAATAATAATTGGACAAAAATAACATTTTATTCAAAAGCATTTAAAATAACAAATAATCATTAAGTAATAGATAAGACAACAGTATGATTACAAAGCAATCAGGCTATGATTTTCTTTAATAATAATAGGATTTCAACCGTTCTTCTTCTTGCTGAAGAAATTTTTATTATTTCAAAAGTTTGAGATATCAAAAAAATTAAAAAAAATTTTGAAAAATAAATGAAAAAATTTAAAAAAATTTAAAAAAATATTGGTAAAAAAATTGTAATTAAAATGGTAAGTACAATTAGTTTATCTAATTTAAAGCAAAATATGTTTATTACCCGTAAAAAAGCAAAAATTGTCAATTTCAACTATATATGTGTATAAATGGTTACTGCATGATACTTTAATAAAACATAATATTGATGATTGGCAACCATTTTATGGTTAACGATATCATAGATTTCAATCATATTATGTTGCTCTTAGATTATGATTACTACAACCATATTTTTTCGTTGCGTGTACGGACATAAACACTAGTAAATCTTAAATATTTATGTGTGCGAAAAAGTGGATTATGCTTTACATTTACATGACAACATTAACAATACACAATAATAAGAGAATGCGCCTTAATATAATATAGAAATATTGTTGGGGCTAGCAATGCGCACCGAGTTCTACTAGTTCAATAATATATTCCTCGTAGGACGTAGCCTAGTACTTATGTACCACAAATGTATACAAATTTTGTGCTCAAAAATTTGTAAAGTTTTCCACAAATTTACTATCAAAACATTTTTCATATGTCTTGTCTTTTCATATTGATTCATGATTAAATTTTCTAACAAAATATTTTAGACACAGTCAGCCAGAATAATAAAGTTTATTAAGTTATAAAAATGAAAATTTTATCTCCTTAATGTCATAGATCAAACAAAAACATAAAATTTTAACTTATTTATTTATATGCACAATAATAAAAAAAAGTCGTAAAATTATAAGCAATATTGACAACTGGAATTAATAATTGTTGACAATATTATAAATTGTACTAGTTTGGAGCTTATACGATTTGTTTGACTTACAAATTTGTTTTTATTAAAACTTGTCGAACTTATATATGTATTTCATTGACTACATTATATTTTTAAACTGGCTCAAGTTCACTTTTTGAATTTCTCATTTTTATATGAAGAAATTAAATTTCTATTCATTATAATGAAAGAATAAACTTGGAAAAGTCAGTTTTAATCCCAACACTAGCCGAGTGGAATGCATTTCCGAAACCAGCTACGGTTTCATTATTAGCACTCTTTGATCGGAATGGCCAAGTGGTGGATGTAAATATCATCTATTTACTTACAAATTTATCTGAAATTGATTGCCTAAGCTTCTGTTTGACTTGCAATTTTATATTTTGTAATACTGAAATTTTTACAAACGTATTTATGAACTTTGTAGCATTTTCTTTTTTTGTTAAAATATTCAAAACTCCTGTCATATAAAGCTGTAAATGAACAACAAACAGTGTTATATGTGGCCGTGTCGTATGTGATAAAATCTTTCACCATCATGCAAATGACTTAAAATTTAATGTTACACATCATTTTGTTTTTTTAATTACAACGCCATCTATGATTTTAAATTTTGACTTAGTTAACTGTATTCTACTAGTGAAGCTTTTTCATTTGATGTCCATATTGAACGGATTAAGAAAAAAATATCAGCCATTTTTTTATGCTGTTTGTCAAGCCTATATGGCACTCGTATATCCGCCAGTTTTTTTTATACGCCATCTTGGTCTTTACACCACGGATGGAAATCATGGTACAATTGTACTTTTTATGGCACATTTTTGACCTTGTTGGTACCGTCGTACTACCGCGAGCTACTTGGTACAATTTAAAAATTTGTCCAAGTTCTCTTTAATTTTGTTTGTCTGTGTTTTATTTTCTTCTGTCAGCTTCTCTGTTTTTGTTGAAATGCTGTTGTCAAAGCGAATTCATGTACCAGGTGGTGTAAAGTCTGCAACAACAAAATCTGCCTAGTACTTTATTGCAAACTTCTTACAAAAAGATCACACAAAGATTCAAATATTTTCTATTCTTGGTCTAAAGTATCACAGATGAAAAATGAATTAAATAAGTTCATGTTCCTAAATATTTCAAGAATTGTAAGAGGTATTCTGTCTATTCAATCATCGGCCAACGTCGAACGAGTTTTTTATTTTCAAAACCTAATTAAAACAAAGGAAAGAAAAAGAATACACATTTCTACTGTTTCAAATTTAATACCAACAAAGATTTATTGAAGTCAACAAATTCTTGTTGCTTTAATTTTAAAATAACAAAAAATTTATTATCTAAAAGTATTTAATAAATAAAATTTGTTATATAACCGATCTCTACGTATGTACCTATGAATGTAGTTTAAGTAAGTTTAAGTTTTAAGTAAGTTTATGACCACACGTTGTGAGGGGTATAGGATATACGCCATTTTTTAGTGGGGTCCTAAATGAATCTTAAAATGTATTTTATATCACTAATCAAGCCCAAAATGACCCCTTTCGTTGTCAAGGTGATATAACAATTTATTTTCGTTTGTAAAATTTATTAAAAACACCGAAGCAGTTGTATTTTAATCCTTATGTCGCAGTTGCTTTCAAACCGATTTGTCAGTTTTTCTCAGCAATAGTTTTCGAGAGGATGGTTTGTATTTCGATGTCGCTAGCGTGTACAAAAATTCATTTAGGAGCTCAAAGAATTTCATATACTTTATGTAAAATATACAATATGTATTTTCAAATTATTTTGCCTATAATTCTGCCGATTATTTACCGATTTTTCTGAATACCATACTATATTTAAAATGGCTACAAGCCCATCTATAAATCATAAGAGGGATATAAAATCTTAATGTTTATGGTACAAATTTGGAAAAAAAACAAATGCACTCATATTTAAAAAGCGATTATGTTTAATGCAATTCATTGCGGAATATTTCCAAAAAGGTTAATAGTTAAAAGTTATAGGTATGTACAACATGGCTAAATCGACTTCCTTATTTGTAAAATTTTAGGAATTTTTTTTTTTACATAAAAAAATTACTATGAGTTTATTATGTTCTTTCCGCCCTTATAATATGTAAATGTTTGCAGTAAATACATTTAATTAATATGAGTGTTAAATTCGGAATTAATATTAATAACTAAAATTTTTATTGGATTTTGCTCTAATCATTAAAAAAAAATGCCATTAATTAAATGAAAATTAATTATTCAAATTATTTAAAAAATAATAAAAAAAAAATACTAAAATT
Source organism: Phyto melanocephala (assembly GCA_941918925.1). Taxonomy (NCBI): domain Eukaryota; kingdom Metazoa; phylum Arthropoda; class Insecta; order Diptera; family Rhinophoridae; genus Phyto; species Phyto melanocephala. The sequence continues at coordinate 88,684,241 of OW799233.1, read as the reverse complement.
TTAGATTAATTTAGATAAAGTAATTTTTATATCAGTTACATAGATTACTGGACCTAATTGAAGTAAAGTTGTCCGAAAAGAAAATGTACATAATTTTAACATATTTATTTACATACATTTGTAATTACATTTTGACCATTAAAAAGAATAAGTAGAAATTAATTATGCAAGTAAACGCGCGATTTCCAAAATAAAGGGTGATACCTATAACCTATATATTTTGAAATGTTTACCAATAAAAGGGGTTGATAAAACGACGATACGGGGGAATTACAAAAATTACTAACCTATTGTGCTCGGTGTCAGGCTACAAGAAATTTTAATTTTGGTCACATCAATGATTGACACGCGAATTTAAATGGAGTAGAAATTTCTTTCCTATTGTTCTTACATATTTTAAACTACTTATTTAACAAAAAGGGAATCATATTTTTGCCCTTATCTAAGACATTATTTCTATCTGCATGGTTTATTTTCCATACAATAGTTATATTAGAAACAAAACATATTTTATAAAGCAGAGTATATACTTACACGATCTTTCTTCTGCAGGTTGGCTGCATTTTTCTATTTTTGATCATTATTGCACTAAATGTTTATCAAATCTTGTGAAATTTTATAATTTGGAATTCATTTTATTTTTCTATTATTTTTCCCAACTGTCAGAAATTACTTTTTTTTCAAAAACATTTATTTTAAATTGAAACAAATACTTAAATTAATTTAAATCTAAAGTTAAAACTTTAAAAGAAATCAAACAATCAATTAATTAAACCATTTTAGGCAATAGTTTTTTTTTTTTTGGGGTCGGAAGAAATTTAAAAACGGAATTAAAAAGCTATTCGTACCCCTCGCATCACAGGTGATGGGTATAAGTGAATAAGAAACAAAGGACCAATGATACGTTTTTCCAATTTATACTTCTAAAAGTTCGGTTATCTTTTCCGTAGTAACTAACTGTGTACTTCATGGTAAATATTTCTACCAAATGTCACGAAATATCAATTCAAAAACATTTAAATTATATACTAATGAGTTAAAAAGCTTATTGAATTTAAAAATTGCTATTTTTATAATAAGAAAATAAAGTCAAGGCTATAACCTTAAGCGTAAAGACATCAATTTTGTATTAGAGGTGCTACCATGGTGTAATCAAATAAGGTGATAGCGTAAAGGAGAGCGATTTTTTGTTCTCTTTTTTTATGTATGAAGTTTGACAATTTCCGGAGTTGAAATCATTTTTTAAATATGTAGTTTGACATACTCCAGAACACAGAAAAATAATCAGCTGGGCTGGCACCGCCACCTTGTATAATTACACAATGGGTGCTACGACTATTCTTCACTCTCTCCCATTTTTGGTAAAAACTTGCAAACAAGCTTGATAGAATGTTGGTTTCGTAGAAGTAGTATAACAAATATTTATATTATTGTGTAGAAGGTGGGCATGGCTGAAGCACATAGTTGGTAAAACACTGACAAATTTTCAAAATCTGATACAACGTTGTTTTCATCTTCAAATTACAAGTGATTAAAATGTACAGCTTCAAAGAGAATTAAAAAACACACATCAAAAATATTCATGAATCTGATACGTACTACGTATTACAAAACGTAGTCTGATAACTTAAATGGTTGTATGTTGCACGAGAGAGTTACAGATAATGGGTTTTTATACATTTTAAAATTAAATATTTATTGTGATAAGGTTAATAAAAGTGAGCAAAAAAGATAATATTATTAAATATTAAGCAAAGAAATAAAAAAGCTTTTTATTTATTTGAGGAGGAAGTTAGACGGTTTCTGCTTTAAAACTTTTATCATTTAATTTTGATTTATCTATCACAAAGTATATTGGCTGGTGTCATCTTCGTTTAACAATAGGTCTCACTCCCTATCTTTGTAATGTATTTCGTATTCTGTCCAATGCTAACTTTTTTCAACTTAAAAATACACAAGATTGTTTTTGATTGTTTATTTTTATGCCAACATAAATAAAACGTACATATACTCAGAATTCATTTTATATGATTTAGGAAATATTTGCTCAGTTCACAACGTGTCGTCGGAGTTGTAGGTTGTAAAAAATTCACTTCTGCATATTTAAAAAATACGGCGCACTGTGTTGCGGCTAGTGGAAAAGTAACCTTTTTCCGATTATTTTTTTCAGTGTTTTTAATGATGCAATTTTGCCACAGACATTCCAAGTAAACAAAAAACACATAAAGCTTATTTTTATGTTGGCCCGTTGATTTTTAATTGATTTGAGAAGTCAAATATACAAAATTTTCACAAAAAGAGGGGATTTCAGGGCTGTATTCAAGATGATCTAATTTGATTTTGGTGACAGATATTTTGATTCGGAAAAAAATCTGCCTTCGGACAAGTATCTTCTGTAAAAAAAAGGAATGTTGTTTGAGACATTTTCATATGCACCTTTTTTAGAGCGAAAACCCGACTAAAGGTAAATTTTTCCTTAAAATTTGGGTTAGGTAAGCAATATCTAAAAAGTCCCAGAGAGTCCCAGTTCCAAACCACCACAGAAATGTTACATAATTTGTTTTCAACGAACTGTGAAAAAATCAGCTGCCCATACCTGCCCTCCTGGGAGTTATAGCGATTTTAGTATATCACTCTCAGTATTTATTCCATAGAAATAGAACGGAAATTCTCGGAATCACTTATTGAATAATTTAATCATATTGGTTTTCGGGTAACTTTCCGTCATCCCACGTCAAATTTTTATTATTTTCAGACCGGTTTCAGCTAATCGCCATCTTCAGTGTTTTCTTTTTTGTCACTAATTAGTCCGCGTGTGTGTCCGTCTTTATATAGTGTTTTCTTTTAGGAAAACATCAAGAAAAGACAATTGTGAAGACATATTACATTATCTGCTCGCCAATTCTGATTCCGCAATCACAAGTAGGAGAATACTGAAGGAGAAGAAACACCTGGAATTATCAGAGGAAGCAATGAACTTATTGGTAGATGACTAATAATTTGTAATTTTTCTGTAGAATGCAATAAAATATGCCTGTGTTATAAAATAGTATCTTCAAAGTTTTTTTTATTCTACATCTATTCTAGCACTCCACAAAAATGAGCATAACTCTCTTAAAACTGAACTTCAAACCGGTATCAAATTAAAGCTTTTATTGCTACCTTTCAAATAAGAAATGAAATAGATTTTGGTTTTATATAAAATTTCAGAGTTATTCAACAAATATCGAAAAATCATGAAAATTTGACGTTTATAATTCTTGTTCGAACCACCCTATAATTTATTTTAAAAACTAATCATAGGGTATTTATCAGAAATAAAAGAAGAATTAAAATAAATTTTTTTTTAAATTTTTCGAACAATTTTTTTTTATTTTTGACTTTTGTTGAAAATTTGACCCAACAATTTTCTGAATTTTTTTTTTCACTCATTCTGTTTGGGATTTCATTCTGACCAATCTGTAGAAGTTTCTCATCGATACAATTAAAATTACAGTTTAGGCAATATGATTTCCAAAAAATTCTGCTTTCGCAACACTGTGCGGCGTTAGTGCTTGCTCTTTCAGCTATGATGTGTACGAAAATATTGTAATTTTCTCTTTATTTTGATAATTTTTTCTATTAATAAAATTGTTTCATTTTTAGAAATTCGTATCAGTTGACTTTTTATATTTAAGTTTAATTGACTTTTTTTTAATTTAAGATATTTTTAAATGCTAATTCGTTTGTTCTAAATAGATGTTGACTGATTTTCAGACCAACCCGATATGCATACAAAATTTCATGAAAAAATAAAAATAAACAAAAGAAAAAGGGTTGCTGTTGGTTAATTTTCGATCTAACTCGTTGTGGTAAGATAATTTAAAAAAAGAATGCGAAATGCTGATAAAAAAATCCGAAGCTGGTTTCGAAAATACATTCTACTCGGCTAGTGTCGGCAAAACATACTTTTCCAGGTTGTTCTTTCATTATCACAAATAAAATTTTTTTTAAATAAAAATGATTTAAAATGCACTTAAGCCTGTATAAAAGTTTAAATATTAGTTTAAATAAATTAATAAAAATTAAAATAATAATAAATAAATGCTCTCCGATAAATTAATGTACTTTTACTTGATACCTAATACTTACCAATTTCATTCTGAAAATACATACAATTTTATTTTGATTTCTTGTAACTTACAATGCTGATCACTTTTGACTACATTTTTTTTGTAAACTGCTATTCCCAGACACACAGATTTGATGAAAAAAAAGCTAAATTCATTGTAGAGGACCGAAACTTTTCAATCAATGCTTTACTGTTCGTAAAATTTGGCAGCCTCTGGATTAAAAAACCTTTCGAGGATTATGAACTGATATGAATGATTTTTTGTTCATGGTGATTATTGATCAAATAGCAAGAAAAAATATGCGTACAGTGTTAGGATATATCTCACTAAATTAATCTTATCAAATAAATTAAGTTTTGACATTTTTATTGGGTTAATTAAAAATGTCGACTTGGAGAACATATGGCATAACTATCGCATATGGTGTGTGGAATTTTGGAGGGTAAAAATCTGTCATTTTAAAAGTGAAAATACATAATAATGTCGAATTTTATGCCTAAAAAGATATGTTGCGTGAAGTCTTATAATCTTCTTTCATTCGAAGAAAACGGCTGCTAAATGTTATCGATTGTTGGTAGAAGCTCACAGTCAACTTGCACAAACTTACAAAACTTGTAAACAAAATTTGTAAATAAAATTTTCGCAATTCAAAAGGTGTGATTTTGACACAGAAAAAAAGGAGAAAATGTTTGAAGATGAACAAGTAAGAGCACTATATTCGGCTGTGCCGAATATTTTATACCCACCACCAATTTTGTGTACATTTAAAGCACAATATTTATTATCTTGTTAATTGTTATGGAATAATCTCTTTATAATAAAATATGTATCACTGTCTTTGTAGAGGATGGTTAAATTTTAAGGGCCCATGTTGAAGGTGAACTACACCTAGACTTTAATTTTGCTTCCTGCATTTCATTTGACATTTCTCAATCTCAAACTTACTCAATTTGATCCGTGAAAAGATACGCAAATGAGCAGGTTTTTTATAAAAATGGGCGTTCAGATCAAAATGTATTTTGTGCACTTCGTAATTCTTTTGATCAATATAATCGTTCAAATTCGTCCACAGTCGGGAGAATTGTAAAAAATATTTAAATTTCTGCAAAACAGGTTTGTATAAAATGTTAGAAAATCTGTGAATGCCTTCTTAGTTTGTTGAATGGGAACCATTGCGGTTTTTTGCGATAGTGTGGCAAAAGAGCAGTCAACCTCGACTCATCATCATACCCAACAATTGAGCATCAACATTGTCATTGAAAATTTGTATCATTAGAAGAAATTTGTATCGCAAGAAGAAGTTGTATTATCATTGGGAGTCAGAGAACAACTTAGTTTGTTATTATAATAAATACATTTTTTAACCAAAAAAAAAAAAAAAAAACAAACGATATTATTAATTATCCAATATATGATTTTTTCCCTATTCTTTATTTGGTTTTCGATCAATAGTTAGTTCAAAAATAGTTTTGGATTGTCCGATAAGTGGAAAATAAAGTGACACACTTTTAGTATTTATAGCTTTAACCATTTAGGGTTATAAATTTGTAAAATTTAAATTTTTAAATCAAAACTGATACAATTTTTTTTGTTGGGTTGCTATTCCTTTACAAAATTGTTGCGATTTTTTAAATAAACTTATATATACTTTATAATTTTTCCTTAAAGCAAAGTCTTAAGAATTTTTTAAATATAATTTTAAGTACTTTTGGATGTACGCCCCACTTCCAGCAATATTTAAAAAGAAAATAAAAATAAGCTTTTCAATATGCGCAAACAAATTACACGCTGATTTTTATTTTTTATTATGAAATAATTTGTTTTTAATACTTAGTGAGTTTCCTTAGATATTCTACATATAAATGTGTTCGGAAGAGGCAATTAAAAAAAATAATTTTTTTGAGAAAAACATTTTTTGGTAGAAAGTAAAACATGTTTTCTTAGAAATTCCTTGCATTTTTAAATCCTGTAAAGTTGTTTACATATCGCTTATTTATCCGAAAATATTTGAATTCAATTATAGAAAAAAATGTTATTTGTTATATCGGTATCTTGGCAACTTTAATATTTTACAAATCAGTAAACACAAATTATGATGATGATGTATTTACCTTCCACAACGATTTTGTTAAAATTTTAAAATTGTCATTTAAAGTCGTTCTTATTTTTCAATGTATAAAAATATGAGTACGTGCTTCATTTCCTCATTGGGACCTCTTGTAGTTCATTTGAGTGTTGGTTCGAAGCTCCTAAGAAGATGCTTGTTTGGCAAAATACGTATTCGGTACGTAATTTTCTACCTTAAAGTTAATCTTGGAGTCATTTATTGTGATGTGATTTAGCAATATTTAGTCGAAGAAAAAAAAAGAAATAAATTATAACATTATTTATATAAATATTTATTATAATTATTAGTTTTTTTTTTACCTTTTTTTAATAATAATAATAACAATATTGACTATAAATAACTGAAATTTTTAATGAAAATTATCTAAAAAAAAAATTTTTTTTATTATTATTTTTCTCTAATACATAAATGCATCCAACTAAATGCCATAAGATTTATCACAAATTTCTATTTCTTCAGTTTCTACATTACCTACGAAACATGCATACACACCAGGCCAAAATAATTCCAGCAATTACATTTTAGAACTTAATTTTTTTAAATGCTTTTTTTATTTAGAATTGTTCTCGTTTTATAAACATCCAAAATTTAACTCTTTAAACCTCTTTTCTAATAAAAGCTGGTATTGCTTTCTTTCTTAAAGGTTTTCTGATGGGATGAGGTGATGTTGTCATACCAACCGAAATTCTTTTTTAAATTAAAGTGTTGAACTTGTGACATTTCCTTTAGTTTTATTATTTTTTTAATTTTTTTATTTTATATATAAATTTGTATGCATTTTTAAATTCATTTAAGTAACGCAAACACTTATTTTAATTAAAAACGTGTCTCTTACACAACCATCTTTCGAAAATTTCAACAAAAGCTAAGAGAAGGATAACAAAAGTAAAAGATATAATAAGAAAACACTTATTTCAAGATCAGCTGGCTAAGTGAATGTATTTTAAGAAATTTAGCGAATGAAATTTCATTTAATTTATAAGTACACTGTGGTTTAATATTATAGCTACACGTCAATTTAAAGTATTTCCTACACAAAGATTGGAAAATATCTATTAATATAATTGAAAAAGTATTGAAATTAATAACTAAAGCAATAAAATCTTTATTTGTTCATTTGTTTTTCATCTACAGGAGGTGCATTATTATAGCCGCAGTATTAACAATTGTTTGGGTAACGGTTTTTTCTCACCTTTTAATTAGTATTATGTAAATTAACTGTACACAGTAGATGCTTGATCGATGGTGGCGCTAGCAGTGGATTTTTAATTTAAACAAAAGTTTTAATCAAAAATTACACTTAAAGAAATTTTCAATTTTCTTTAGTATTTATTCTTTGTATTTATTCTTTAATATTTGTATGCAATTCATGACATATATTTTCTGATCAGACTTAGCATAACACAATTAGGACAAATAATTCTATGTTTCAATTTTCAATACAATACTGTGTTAAATAGTTGATATTTACACACAACACCTGTAGTTCCGATCAAAAGAGTGCTGATGATGAAAACGTAACTGGTTTCGACTCAGCTAGTATCGGATGACTAATTTTTCCGTGATATTCTTGTCGTTATCGCATTAAACTTATAGCCTTAAATTTAAAATTTAAATACAAGGGAACAATATTTTTTTTTTATTAAGAACTGAATGTTATTTTTAAGGTTATTTGGGACGCTACATATAAATATGCACTTGGTTTTTTCTATCAGCTCGACTTTTCGCGATATACCGTTGTGTCCAAAATTAAGGCATTTCCACTACACATACTGGAATAACTTGAAAACGGCTTACCCTATTCAGTTAAGAAAGAAACCAAAACTCGTCAACAATATTATCTTTAATTCGTGTTTATATTGGTTTTAAATTTTCAGAGATATCGGGGATGTTGTGGTTGAAAACTGTGTCTTTTAAACAAAATTTTAACAGTTTTGATTTTTTTACACATAAAAAAAGTAGAACGACAAAAATCCCATTATTATTTTGCGAGCGTATAGGCAAATATGTTCCGAACAAAACAAACCATGTTTAGTTCAAATTGACCTACAACTTTCGATTTTATTTATTTTTTAAGATACTACTGTGCAATGTTACTGATGTATATTTAGCTCGTTGTAACACTAAATTAACGTTTTTTCCTTTATATCATAATGAGGTACCTTCACTTAATTGTGAATAAAAGCGAAACGCGTTCATCGATTTTAATGATCCATGTCTCTTTGTGTTCACAGGTTATGTGGCACAGGTTATTACGTGTAAGTAATAAAACTTTACACTTTTTCTCATTTTGGAGTTTTCATGATTTTTTTTAAATAAAACTTATTTTTTTTTACTTCAACAATTATTACTCAGTAATGTTTTTGTGATTTTAAAAAGTTTGATTGTTTTTCAAAAGTAACAATTACATCTTTAACAAAAAAAAAACAATTTTAAAAATCGCTTAATGAGGAGTAACATTATGATTTCTTGAACTTTTAATTTTTGGAAAAAAGTCCGAAATACAATAATTCAAGCTGATGGAGAAAAACGGAGATTAGATTTGAAATCAGCGACCTCAGATTAGTAAAAAGTTGTAATAAAGTTCCAGTCAACACAAAGAAAGTTAAATTGTGTTCCCTTGTGTAATTATTTTAACTAGAAGTAGCCATCTAGAATGTACCAAGTAGTAATCTCTTATGACTGCTCTTTTTAGCTACAGATTATTTACTTCAATGCTCTGTTTACCTTAACGAGATTATTTTTTACTTTTAAACTTTAATTGTAGAAAAAGAGTTTTTATAGAAGTCAACAATATATCTCTTAAACCTCAATCAACAACATACATAGAATTCACGGGTAAGTGTTTGTGTTTAAGAATGTAAAAAAGCTCGTTTTGTACATTTACAGTGTGAGCCAAAAGTTACGCATGCGTCAAAAATTACACCTGCTTGTAAAAATGAAATAATTGTTTTGCTTATTGAATTCCCATTGGGGAAAAAATTCTACCACAATAGTTCGTTGCATGGTGGGTAACATGTTTTACTTAAATCTTTATACTAAATAAAGCAAGTACAAGTAAAGAGTACTTTATTCGACTGTGCGGAATTTTACTATTAAATAATTTATTACTATTAAATAGTCGCTTTATATGTTTTACTTTCTTTGTATAACTTCGATTTGCTATTAATTTATTTCTTTTAATTTAGTCTTACAAAGAAACCTTAAATATTTCTATATTAGAAATTATACCACTGACTCTTTTTTTTCAACAATATTGTAGTTTTGCGGAATCTGAAACATATAATTTGGTAGCCAGAAGTAGTTAAAAAACAAGTAAGGGCGTTGTATTCGGCTGTGCCCAATCTAAAAATACCCTTTACTGTCATATACATAGATATGATGACCAAATCGTAGCTAAGCCTAGATTTTAGATTTCATGTAATACGCCATTTTCTTTATTATTTCCGAAGTTATCTTTGGTTAACTGTATTCTACTAGGCAAGCCCTTTTTTTGATATCCATACTGTTGGGGTTAAAAAAGTCCGCCATTTTTTTCAGACGCCGTCTTAGATTTTAGACTTTTTTTTTTTAAGACTTGTAATGGTCAATTTAATACCAATATTGTGGGGGTTAAAGGGGACAAAGCCGTAAATACTATATTTGATTTATATATTCGCATTTAATCTAGAATGCCATCTGGGATTTGTTTCATTTCATTGCTAATATTTTAATACTCAAGTATAGAGAATAAAAAATAAATATTTTTTTTGTTAATATTAGGAAAACACCGATACAGTTATACTATGGTGCTTATATCTGAGTTAGTTTCAAACCAATTTGTTAGGTTTTCTTAGAAATGATTTTTGCAAATAATTTTTGCCTATAACTTTGCCAATCAGAGACAAATTTGTCCAAAACTTTTCATGAATATCTTGAAAGTCATACCAAATATATAAATAGTAACAGCCGTACCTACAAATTGTTCTAGGGCTGGAAAATTTAGATTTTTGTGGCAAAAATAAGAAAAAAATAGAGGTAGTCATGTTTATTTGCCCATATCTCTGAAAAGTATAAGGCGATCAAACTGATTTTCAATACAGATCAGTTTCTGAATATTTTTTTTGATATTTTCATATCTTACACGGTTGATATCAACATACACAAGAACGGACGGTCAGACAGATAATCGACTCCCTTATTCATAAGCTTTCAGAAAATATTTACGTTATGGAGAAGGAAATGGATATTGTAAACATTTCAAACGGAATGAAAAGCCTATATATACCAAAAAGCTATATATTAAAATTTTTGTCATTAAACTTATAATTTTGCTGGTTTTATGGGCTTTTGAGTTTCACTGATGATGGAGTATGTAAGAAGTGGGCGTTAAATTTTGCGTATCGAAGTACTTTTTGCGAATGAAATCATCTTAGATATTTTAATGTAGTCCTTTATTCTTCCAATATCTTTGCCCTTAGAGAAAAAAAAGCTTTATATGGGAGGTAGGAGTAAAAGTGGAGGCGCCACCTTTATTTTCTGTTGTTACAAATCTATTGACAAAGAAAGCAATGTCTTAAAAACTTCAGATTCGTATATCTAAAGCTGTCAGTTTTATTACGTTTTAAATTTGAAGTAGACCGAAAAAGACAATAAATTTTGGTTACATTTTGATAATGAAACAGAATTTCTTCATAATGATATTAACGAAAATTAAGTCGGAGGTTACAATATACATACATATTAAAATTTTGGAGTATTTTTTTCTTATATTCTTATTTTAAGACACTCACTCTACCTACAATGTCACAATATTTTCATTCAAATCTCATAAATTTTGTAAACAAACCAAAATGTTTTTGTTGTTTTGGCAGAACGAACAATGAAATCAAAAGAAAATTAAACAACAACAATTTAAACAACGTCAATAAATAACATTTTTCGACAGCGTTTTTGCAGACGGTATTGTGTCTCATCATTAACAATTGAAATGCTGAAGGTCAAGTATTTTCCAAGACAGACATTTCATTTAAATGTTTAATCAGTTTTCAAACATAACACGTATTTGAAGTAAGTTTAAATTGTTGCACTCTCCTTTAAAAATAAGGCTAAATTTTATTAAATAATTCACAAAGAACCCCTACATTAATCCATAAAAAAATTTTTATAACTTTCTATTTGTACAAAAAAAATCTTGCTCCTTTTAAATCCAAGTTTGTATTTTTTCCGCAAAACAAAACGAACAATATTCTTAATATATTTTTTTATCTACGTGATTGTGCATGTTAAATACAAAACAAGATAATAAATAGCAATGTTAAAATCAAAACTTTTTTTCAGGAAATTTCGTTGAAAAAATTTTTTGTTATAAAAAAAAAAATGCATGAATGTTGTTAGTGGTTAGGCAAGTACATACTTACATATTTTATGTTTCAATACGTTATGCCACGTAACAAATTGAAACTCTTTTGTTTCGACTTAAACTTCTATCAATATAAGTTTTTTGAACTTTTCTGTGGCAACCTTTTTGTAAATTGTGATAAAAAAATTGTATTAAATATTCAAAAATAATTTAAAAGGGTTCCACAGTGGTTTAGACAGTAGTGTAATAGTAATGTCTGCCAGTCTGTAAGTTGAGGCTTCGATTACGAAAATGATATTCCTTACTCTGCGCGTTAAGTTTTCATTATTATTTGTACATATTTTCTAAAAGCTTATGACTAGGGAAATCGATTAGGCAATGCCCAATATCTGTATGTAATATTAATCTTTTGTAAATATTTAGGAAAAATTCGCTATTAAAATCCCGTATAATCACCCCATAACTTTTTGAGATATAAGCAAATAAAAACGTCTGCCTATGTTTTTTTATATTTTTACCACAAAAATCAATATGTTTCAGCCCTACAATAATAATTAGCAGACATATTTGGTACTCTTTGTAGGTACTATATGGCCCTAGGTAAAAATTCTTGTACGAATCGGTCACTAATTGACAAAGTTATAGGCAACAATACTTCCGAAAAATATATATATTTTTTTTCATATATATAAAGATGATAAAGTTCCTAACTAATTTTTGATAAGCTTAAGTCACCGAAATACAAGACGTAATCTCGAGAATTACAACCGAGAAAAACTAATAATTCGGATAGAAAGTTTTTGAGATTTAGACACAAAAATACAAATGCTGCGGTTTTTTTTCTAAAATAATAAAAAGAAAAATTTATTTATTTAGTTTCTGAACAACCTAGAAGAGCAATATGGATATCAGAATATAAAACACTATGAAATTAAAAATCCAAGACGGCCACTACTACAAAAAGCTGTACATTAAATTTATATATGTGTCAAGTCTAGTGATTAGAAACGTACCCGCTTAAACCCCAGCAATATTGATATCAAACAAATAAGCTTCAGCAGTAGAATACAGTAAACTATGAAATAGTTGAAATTCAAGATGGCGTTTTAAATAAAATGTCGGTTATATTGGTCATATGGTTCCTACAACCTTGACAATATTGGTATCAAGTAAAAGTGCTTGACCACTAGATTAAGGTAAACTATGAAAAAGTTAAAATCCAAGATGGCGTCGGAAATGCTAAAGGGAATGGCGTATAATGTTAAATCTGAAATCAAAGCTAAGCTACGGTATTGTCACTTTACTTCTGTACATGATGGTGAAGGGTATTTTCAGATTTTAAACAGACGAATATAGCACTCTTACTTGTTTTATATTTATTTCGTTTGTGCTTTATTGAAATATTTGTATATATATGTAATATAAAAAATCCAACATTGTTAGAGCTCAAATAATATTTAAGATGGATAAAGTTTGGCAAAACTGTTTTTAAAACATTCGTAAAATTTGTTATTGAAAATTGATAAAATGCAAAAAACTAATGTGAAATTAAACAAATCACGTCTAAATGCAAGAACGTAAAGTAAACAAATAAGTAAAGAAATATGTATATGCCATCAATTAAAAAAGATTGATAGATCAAAATCTGAAAAAATATATCCCGGTCTAAATAACTTTAAGATTTTTTTTAAATTTTAAATCTATTAAAATCGCTAATTTTTTTGTAAATTTGGCTTTTTGGACAAGAGAGAAAAATAAATGTTTCATTATGTCCATCTCTATATACCCATTTCATTTTGTTTATATGTATATACATACATACATTTGTAATGGTTACAAAAAACGGCACAATTTAATGTTTTATTTAATTTTTATTATATTAAATTTATAAATAATACTACACATGGAAACTTCAAAAACGATTTAAGAAGGATGCAGATCGATAAAAATTATGTTTTTAAATGGATGTTGAGACAGCAGCAAGTTAACGGCTTTGGTTAGTGGTAGATTAAGGATTACAGGCAGCCACACATTAGATATGGATGCTATGGTAGACCTTATTCTTAATACTAGCGATTACAGAGTATTGTACGATAAGAATTGTCGGACATCACCAGTTTGCCTTGTTTGTGCTGAACTCAGTTAAGGAAGAGATTATGATTAGTAGCCTTGGTTGTGGTATGTTTTTATTTTTTTTTTAAACTTTAGAATATTCATCTTTCAATTTTTTAAAATGTTACCATATAGAATAGTAAAACATTAGAAAACTTGAAACATCGGATCCAATGTCTATTACAAAAATACAATTTTATAAGTTTTTTTTATTGCTGCATCTTGAAGCGTTATTGTTTATACATCTATTCGCCAGCCCTTTGAGGGTTTTCTTTACTGGTTTCAAAATAAGCAACAGTATAGAGTATGTGTAAGTGTAATATTGAAAAGCTATAAAATAAAATGCTTTTTTGCTCTCCTAAAAAAACTTAGTCAAAAACACATTATTGAATTTGTAAGAGCAATAAGAGGAATAGTGAAACGTAGAGTAAAATAAATTACTATTTTCATGAAAACTTCGGATAAACCTTTGTAAACCTGTTGTATTTCTTTTTTAAACAATATAATAATGAATAAAAGTTGTTTTCAACTATTCGTCCTTTTTAAAGAAACCGACAGTTGCTTTAATATTTAAAAGTCAATATGTACAAAGTTTTTCATAATTGCCTGCTTTTGGTATTGAAATTAACTTTGATAAAGTCGTAGCAATATATCTAAATGTATATGCTTTATCCTTTAAAAATAACCTGTTTTAATATTTTATTTTTATTGTCTTTAAGAAAAAATTTTTTATATCCGAAAAAAATTGGAGTGTCAGTTTTTCGGATAAATATTTCTTTGAGATCGTTAACTAAAAGTTAGAATTTAATTTTTATTTAAATATATATAAAATTGGTAAATACAATATCAAAATATTGCTTTGTTTTTATAGATTTTTTTTTTTTCATTAAACATAGCTTGTTAAAATTTTCGTCTAAAACAAAAGAATTATCAATTGACTTTAAAAGTTTATGCAGTACGGCAACAACTATAACAATGTCAAAACCTATGGCATGTCGATTTTGTACATACTTGTATTTTTGTGTGAAGGAAAATTCATTTTCCACGAGCAAAACTTAAAATCATTAAAAAATCATGTAGGCAAGTTTATATTCGTCTAGTCTAGTTAATATTCGCTCCCTCTTCATTTTTATTTGGTTGGTGAATGGGGTGGGAATTGTTTTTGTATTAAACACCTAATATAAACACATCTTAATGGCTTTTGTTATCACTCTTTGCTCTAAAAATTTCTGAAAAAAGGTCTATCTATTGACGTCAGATAACGGCGAAATACCTACCATATATAATGAGAGGGGTTTTTTTAAGGCTAGATGATTGACAAGTCTAGGTGGCAGCATTAACTTTTCAACCTTTTTTTAAGTTTCTATTTTTATTTGATGTAGGTAGAGAGTGCGAAAAATGTTAAAAGTTTATATAAATAATTAAAGTTTAACGAAATTCCCACTACAATTGGCTATCGCAGTAGTACAGCATTGAAAATTCAAATAGAGGATAATCTCTTATATACTTTTGGTTTATTAACGTAACAAATACCATGTGCGACATTGTAGACCATAATGATGGCCTTTATTTATACAATGAATGGATACAAGAGTATATGAAGTTTTCTTATAGAACTTAATTATATAGCTTTTTGATTATCAAGAAAAAATCACCAATCCGTTTTCTTAGAAGAATTCAGTGATATGTTTATGAAATGAAAATATTTGATTTGATAAAATTCTAAGTGGGGAATCGATCCCCCTGAATGGTCTAGTTACGCCCAAAAACAAAATATTTTTAACCAATTCCAGGATACTAATTTAAAATTTACTATGTGCCGTTGCACTGTTTCTGATTTCATATTGAGTTAATAAATGATTGTAAAATAAATCATCGGAAAAACATAGATGCATTGGTTTTATTAACGATGTTTTAATGAACATGTTGCATTCCTAGTCAAATTACATATGAATTTGCAAAAGAAACGTTTGGTTACATGTTTAGAAGAAAGTACTTAGACTTTTCGACGACTTCAAGCGTTCGGATAGTTTCCTCATAGGCTATTAAAAATAGTTTCACTTTCCGGTACCTCAAATGCTTCTTTGAGTTCGGTAGCTGGCATAACTGGATTATTTTCGCATGTTCGAATGAAACGCTTTAACATTAGGGGTATCATAATCAGTTTTTGACCAGGTGAAATCTTTAGCCTTCTAAGAGCATTTTATTTTGGAACAAATTTATTTTCTTTTTTTTTTTAAATACGTCATAGAAAATCTAATAAATAAAAAAACAAGTAAGAGTGCCATATTCGGCCGTGCCGAATCTGATAGTACCGTTCACCATCATATACATATGTAGGTATACTTCCACATCGTAGCTTAACCTACATTTCATGTTATACGATATTTTTCCTTATTATTTCCGACGCCATCCTCGATTTTGAATTTTTACGTAGTTATCTGTATTCTACTCGTCAAGCCCTATCATTTGACACCCATATTGATGGGGTTAAAAAAAAGTTGTTCCGACATAGTGTTTTAGACGCCATCTTTGATTTTACATTTTTGAATAATTTATTGTATTCTACTGGTCAAGCGCTTTTATTTGATACCAATATTGATGGGGTTCAAGAAGTTACATTTTAAAATACCAGATTTGACCAAATATATTAATTTATTGTCCGCCATTTTGTAGTGGCAGCCAACATGAATTTTTTTTTTTTTATAGTACTTATATTGCGCTAGTCAAGTCCTTTCAGATAATACCAATATTGACGCTCTTGGTTGTCTAGAAGATGAAAAAATTGATTTTAGTTTGTAAATTTTTCGAATATCTTTAAAAAAAATTTTTGCCTATAACTTTACCGATTAGAGCACGCTTTATTAAAAAATTTTTACCAATATCTCTAGAGGCATATTTTATCTACAAATAGTAGCAAAGGTACCTATAAATTATTCTATAGCTAAAAAAAAACAGCAGACAGTTATCCGAGGCCTTTGGCCACGGACTGTCCCTGCAGGCTGTGTCAGAGACACGGCCATTAAGTTTAACGTAGAATACACCATCTGATAAGACAGAAAACATATACATATAACAATAAATGATAAATAATATAAGCAAATGAATTTATTTATTTGATAGTTACTTTTGATAATATACATAAGCTTATGGTAGGAAAAATAGGATAAATATGTTTTTAAATAAAAAGTGTAAGGATAAATGATAAATAACAGACGCAAATCAATTTGATTATTTGAAAGTTACTTTTGATAATATGGGCTTATGAAACTAAGTCAATGGTTGTGTTATCAATAGCTGTGGGAGCAATGTTTCGAATATAATCCAAATTAAATGTATCGCTCATATATTTCGCCAATCTGGTATTTGAAGTTACATCTGTGTTAAAATCTCCACCATACTGACATCTGTATCAACGGGGAAGTCTCTGTTGATTTGCGTAGTTAAAGGGGAATATTTCATTAATGTACTAAACATCATCATTTCCTTGTCTACTTGAGAAACATTTGGATGAAAATACACAGTACCAATTCAAAACAACAGCCGAAGGTTTGTGTCCACACTGAAACAGCAGCATAGTTTGTGTTCACGCTACAAACTCAAACACTCAACCAAACACTACACATGTGTTTGAGTGTATGTGTTTTTGCAATGTTCATTTGAGAAATTTAAATATTAGAAAGATATCAACCAATATGAAATGTATATCAAACGAAAGATAACATCTTCATTTACCTACAAAAAAATTTTTAAAAAAAGTTATCTCGCCGTTTCCTCATAATCAATGAAATAAAGATTACAACAATAACAATCTGACATTACTCCCTATATCGTAATGTAAGACGTATTCTACGCAAAAATTTTAATTTTGGTAGTAAAAATATGGGAAAAAACTGAGGCAGTCGTGTTTATTTGCTCATATCTCAGAAAATTATAGGGCGATTGTGATGAATTTTAATAAGGGTTTATTCTCGGATATTTGCAAAAGATTGATACCATACACAATTCTGAGGAACATATGGTTGATTTCAACCAAGACACGGACAGACAGACGGTCAGGGTTTAATCGACTCCTCTATTCATAAGCTTAAAAAATTTATGTATATACTTTATGAGATCGGAAATAAAAATTGTAGACATTACAAACGGATTGACAAACCTATATATACCCTTGTGCAAAAAAACCTTATATTTACTTAAAATAACTAATTATGCAAGCAAAACATTTTTGAATGTTTGAATTTTTTATTTATGAAATGTGTATCTTTAAGGATTCAATGAAAATACGTTTAATCAATATTACGTTTGAGAGTTTAATTTTGTTTTCAAAAAAATTTACTGCAAACATTATAAAATTTGAATGTTTTAAGAAACGCTTGTAAACAAAAGGTTTTGCAAAAGAGGTATTCACAAAATCTTAATAATTTGTTTATTGCTCTGTGATATTTAAATGTATAATATTAATGTTTGACGTTTAAAATCCTAAGGTAATTCTAAAGTAATGAGAAAACAAATAACGTAAATAACTGTAACATATACATACATACACGCAAAGAAAAACCATGGTTACGACATGATCACGACGGTCATATTATAGTTTCTATAACAATATTTGGTTGTCGAAAACAAGTAATAGTTATTTTTGTTTAATTTTATCATATATTTTGTTACGATAATCAAGCATTTGTTTGAATTGTATCATATAATGTTTACTTCTCGTGAAAATTTCAAAATGGTTATCATTTAAAAATAGTATGATTTAAAAAAAATAATTTGACATAAATAACATTATATTCAAAAGCATTAAAAATTACAAATAATCATTAAATAATAGGTGACACAACAGTATGATTACAAATTAATCAAGCTATGATTTTTTTAATAATAATTTGATTTCAACTGTTCTTCTTCTTGCTGAATAAATTTTTATTATTTGAAAAGTTTGAGGTGTCAAAAAAACTAACAAAAATTTTTAAAAATTAAATAAAATTAACAAATAAGCGAGAAAACGTAAAAAATATTGGTATAAAAATTGCAATTAAATTGGTAAGTACAATCAATATGTGTACGTTACAGCAAAAGATAATAATTTTCCGTAAAAAGCAAAGATTGTCGATTTCAATTGTAATCATATATTTGATTATTGAATGATACTTTAATTAAACATAATAATTATAACTGGTAACCATTATATGTTTTAACGATAATCATACAATTCAATCATAGTATGTTGCTCTTCGATTATGGTTGCCACAACCATATTTGTATATTGCGTGTATGTAGGAAATCAGAATTTTCGTTTCAATATTTGTTGAATTCACAACGTAACGAAATATGATGTATTATTTTTTTTTATTAATAGTTTGGATAAATAACAGCTTTATATTTTTATATCAGTTAAACATTTAAGTAAATTAGGGCAATGAAAATAACGGTTTAAATTGCTTTAACAAAAAAACTTTTTTGAATTCTCTCTAGAAATTACTTGCGACACACTTAATAATTATTAAACTTTTGCTTTAAAAGATATGTGTGGAGAGTATATTTTGTTTTTTTTTACCTCATAAAGTATATTTTTTCTGAAAAATTATAAAAAGCTCAACATTTTGCACAGGCCTGTTTGAATCGCTATTTAAATCTAGCACAGTCGCCCCATAACTTTCACGACTGTCTCTGTTTTTTCCCATATTTTTCCCATACAAATTAATACTTTTCAGCTCTAGAAAAATTTATCTACATGTTTGTTACTAAGTTAAAAGGAAGAACTGTTTGAAAAAATATACATATATTTGTTTAAATATATCAAGTAATTTAAGCTCATAAATAATTTTTGGACACGCTTGTCATACCAAAAGACGTAGTTTCAGAAATTATTCTTAAGAAAAACTTACAACTCGGACTAAAACTAACTGAGCTTAAAGCACCAAAATACAAATATGTACTTTGTCTTTTTCCCTAAAACTTGCAAGCAAAAATTAGTTTTTTCCCGAGATAGTCGATATGTTTATCCAGAGGAATACACTAATAAAAAAAAATAAAATCCTTGAAGGCTGCCACTACTAAATGGTGTACAATAAATTTATAAATGGACCAAATCTTATGTATAATATTGGTATTCAAAATAAGGACCTAGAATCTTATAGACTATGTAAACTTTAAGACAGTGGAAAATCCGATAGCCTTCAAAAGCAAAACAGCGGATAATTTTTTTTATCACTTCAATGTGACATAGCAAGAAGAACAGTGAACTTTGTAAAAATTCAAAATCAAAGATGGAATCGGAAATAATAAAGCAAAATGGCGTATTACATGAAATCTAAAATCTAGTATATGCCATGATGAGATAGATTCACTTTTGTGCACGATGGTAAAAGGTATTATCAGATTCGGCATGGCCAAATAAAGCACTCTCACCTGATAATATTAAAGTTATAACGTTAGTGTTTTTAAAAGTATATTTTATGAATTAATTTATATTTTAAAGATTGATTTTTTTAAACTTTTCGCAAAAATAAACTAAATAAATATTTATTTTTTATTTTCAATTTTTAAATTTATTAAAATATAACATAAAACACCGGTAATTCGAACCGGTTTTTCGTAAAAAATCTGTTATTGAACCGGTTTTTTCATATAAAAAACCGTTTATTTGAACCGGGTTTTCGTATAAAAACCTATAGCAGTTTTGTTTATATAACGAATATTTAATTACTTCAATGTCAATTCCTTCATTTGATGTCCACATTGTTAGGGCTAATGAAAAAAAATAATCGATATTTTCTGCCATGAGGAACTTGATATAATTATTTTAAAATATATATTCTCCAAATAACTTTCTCCTACAAATTTGCCGACTTGTAACAGATCTTTAAAAAATTTTATTCCGAGTACTGCAAAATTTAATATTTTGTGTTAAAAAAATTATGAAGAAGCAGAAAAACACACAAGACAGCCTGTTTTTCTCATCTCTCAAAAATTTATGAAACGTGTATGCTAATTTTAATACCCAATTATTCAGAAATATATATAAAAGATTTTAACGATATACACGTCCGTGCAACATGTGGGGCTTCTAAATGTAGATTTCAACCAACACACCGATAGGCAGATCGATTGCCCTGTTCATAAGCTTTCAGAAAATATATTCTTTTTGATGTTGAAAATGAATATTGTTGAAATTTCAAACGGAACGACAAAGCTATGCTTGATGGCACTAAGAGTAAAGGATATAAAAATTAACTGAAACACAGTTAAACAACCATACAAGGTTGCATACTGCTGATACTGGAAATAGTTAAATTTAGTCTGCTATTTTGCCAAGTACATTTAAATTTCGGCTTTTTGATGATTGTTGGTCGTATTGTATGTGTTAAATCATTTGAAATACATTAAGCAAAAATTGTTTAGGTTTTTTTAATGTCCGTTTTAAAATACTTTGAAATTCAGTGACAAAATACGTATACTTTATCATCATATAAAAAAGTTATAACATTTAAAGTGAAAAATTAAATAAAAGTCATGAATTTTATTACATGTGAATGTAGTTTTAACATGTAATTGTGATTTTTACTCAAATGGTTGATGGTTAAACAAAGTTGGCTTGCGGTTAATATTTAAGTAGCTTTTTATATATTTGTGTTAATAATTTTTGTTTTAAGTTTGGTAATTTTTTATTTGAGTTATAAAGACTGTATTTGGGAAGATTGCTTAAAACAACATAATGCATATTCATGGTGGTATACTTTGGTCATTAACTGTGGTCAAAACGTGACAAAAAGTAAAACATTATTATAGAGAATAAGTTGAACACAATTTATTAATAAAAATTTAATAAAAAGTCGTATGGCATAATGATTGCCTACAAACATTTTTGCTAGAGTGCATTAATTCAATGTCATTTTCTGAATAAAAAAAAAGATGTTTAAAACAAAATGTTATTAATATGTATTGTAAATTAAATAATTTATATTAAATTTGTGATGGTTAAATTTATCGAATATTAAGTATTAAATGATGCGGTTTAATCATTTTATATAAAATTTATTTGCATATTAACATAAGAATTGAACTTTTATTCAACAATAAATTTAAAAATGAACTACAGATTTTAACATATATTTTTCATACCATTAATTTTTTTAAATTTTATTTCCTATAAATTATTTTTCACTGTTTTTATTTGCAATTTTTTTTCTTCTTCTGTGGTTTTAATACAAAAGCTTAACTAGTTAGAAAATATTCTGTATCAGTTCATAACATCCATAAACAACAAATACTTATCGAAAATCGCATTAATTCTAAATGAACAAGCAACCAGCCACAAAAGGTTTAACAAATTTAGACAAATTCATTGCTTGTGTATAATAGATATTCACATAATAAATATTTTTGTTCTCGTTAAGTCTACTAATCCCTTTACTAATGTCTGCCCTTTTGCTTTTTTGCCCAAACTTAATAATGTGTTTTAATATAAAATCAAAAGATACACGGAGGACCTGCTACAAGTGAAATAACCCTGTAGTTGTTTTCTCTAGTGACCCATTTATTAATTTACATTTAGTCTAATGTACTAGTGTTTCAGTATTATTTTTTGTTGTATCTTCGTTAGTATTCATGTGGTTCAAAGGAATGATAACAAATCCACTTTCACTGGATGAAGCTGAGTATATCGATCCATCTCTAAACGTAGTTTATAGCTGAAGGCATATTGAGTTCTATCATTATAAAAATACGCAAAAAAAAATTTAAAGGTATTAAATTTGAGATAATTAGGACGGCGTAATATATATTCATAGCAGTCTGCATCATTTCTATAATTTGCAACAAAAAAATTAAAATTGAATAAAAGCATTAACAAAGTTATAATAGAGGGTCCGGCAAATAACTTCTTTTTTTTTGAAAATGCTATAAAAAAAGTGTAGCCTCGGCTGAGTGGCATGTAGCGCCGTCCTGTTGAAACCGATTGTTGCCAATATCCTCCTCTTCAATTTTTGTGAACAAAAATTCGTTCAACATGGCCCGATAACGAACGCCAATGACTACGGCCACTCCTTGCTCATTTTCTAAGAAAAATGGCCCAATTATGCCTCTGGACAAAAATCCGCACCAAACAGTGAATCGTTTTGGGTGTATCGGCTTTTCAATGTTTGGTGCGGGTTTTCTGTGCCCCAAATGCGACAATTTTGTTTGTTTACATACCTGCCAATATCAAAATAATGTTTATCTGAAAAGATGCTTTTTTTTGCAAAATCGGCCAAAGTAATGTCGCAATATTTCCTAGCGTTGTTCAAGCGTATTCGTTCAGCGGAAGGATAAAACTAATTATCTGTCAAATCAGACATCAGCTAAGTGTTACCATTCACGAAATAAGCACTAGTTGAAAAAAAAAAACGTTAGATGGCGGACCCTTTAGTTGCGTGAGTTAGATAATATTTATAAAATTCAAAATTTAAAGAAAAATAATAATAATTTTAATTTTAATAATAATTTTTTTGTAATAACCAACACAGAAACAAGGCATTGTTTTATCTAGTTTGTTGTTAACATAAAATTTATTTAAGTTTGGAAAAATTACTTTCGTATTTTAAATTAACAGGTTTAGAAACTGTATTAATTAATTTATTTTCGTGTTTTAAATTTGAGCTGTAACCCAGGAGGACATAAACCAATTTTAGTGAATTTTAATATCGATTTATTTACGATTTTCTTTTAGAACTGATTTCAGTTAACGTACGGACAGACGTACATTGCTTAATCGACTTCTGAGAAGACTTTGATTAAACATTTTATATTTCTTAATAGATGCTTTCTATACTTAGACGTAAATTCCATCATGTTTAAATATATATTTATATATTTATGGTGTTTAGTTCCTTTAGTTTCTATAATTCTATCATACCTAAGGCAATTCTTAATAACCCAGCAAAATAACACATTACAAAATGATGAGTTGAATGAACTAGAAAACAGTTCTTCATTACTTGCAATTTGGTATCTAAACCCATTATTTTAACACGGCGATGTCAATGGAGGCAAGTACTTACCACGCTTATAAGTACTTATTACGGTCTTTTATTAATAGGGACTTAAGTAAGTACTTACTTTAATAGCAATAAATAAGTACTTGATTTTAATAACCTAAATAACCCATTACTAATATGGACTTACAGAAATCGTTCGGTTCTTTTAAGGACGAAAATTCGGTTAGATTATTCTGCGATACTTTGATTTGAAATTTACAAAATTTGAAAATCCATAAGTCATCACCTTGTTAATGAAATGCTTTGCCGCTGTTATCAAAATCATTATTACTTGTACCCTAAGCGTGTTAAACTAAATAAGAATTATAAAAAGTTATATATTTCATTCTAGCAAAATTTGCAATAAGAAATTGTTTTGTGAGTGTATCTAAGCAAATGTCTGATAATAAGTATCACAATACTTAAGTACTTCTTAGTAAGGCAGACTATATGCAATAGTCATTAAAAAGTATGTCGTTTTGTAAGAGCAAGTCATTACCTACTTAATTCTTGCTGGGAAGTTGTTTGTTTGATAAATTTATGTAACAGTAGATTAACTTGTGAAAACAACTTTAATTTGATTTTTCGAACAAGCCAATTTAATTATTTTATTTTACAGATGTCAATTTGTGTATTAATGTCAAAATAATCAAAACCATGTCAAATAACAATAGACTTATCAACTTTAAAAAAGTACGAGTTTGAGTTGTTGTAAGTAAAATGTTTTATAATACAGTTCTTAATTTAGAACAATTTCTAAGACCAAAAAAAAGGAAGCCCCTATGGACTAGGCAGTAGTCCACTAGTTTGGGTGTTGCGATTTCGATTCCCGCCAGAACTCTGGACTGGTCTGCTTCTCTTTCTCCTCTCTTCTATTCTTTTTCTATTCTATTTATATGGAGCGCACAACATGCCAATTGGGCATAAGTGTATACCTGTGGTGGATTTGGGTTTTAAGTGCCCCTCCTTTTCAATCTAACCTAACCTAAGTTCAAAAAATATTTGATAAGTAACTTAGAATAACACTGTTATTATGTACTTCCTTAGTCAGCAGCAATTAAAGCCTTTGTTAAAAATCATTATTTGTAGATAAATCGTAAAATAGATGATTATAATTAAAACACAATAATAAAAATATATCGACCTTTTTGCGCAAAATTATTGTATAGTCGTTTTATAAAAACTTAATTTTACAGCACAGCTTTGTCATACCCTTCGTCCGTGGTGTCAAGATGTAGATGTTTCATTTCATTTTGGTTAATATAATATTAATTTCCGACCCTTTAAATTTGGAATATATATTTTTGTGAATCCCATGAATAGGGCAGTCACTTAAGCAATGCCCGTGTGTTGGTTGATATCAACTTTAAAACCCCCACATGTTACACAGATCTGTATTGAGTAACGAATTTTTAAAATTTCAGGGAACTATTTGCGATTCAAATTTAGCTCAATTACCCCATTACCTTTTTGAGATATAAGCAAATAACATAATTGCCTCCTTTTCCTCCTATATTTTAGTCAGCGATGCCAACTATTTATAACCAAATGGATATGTTGGTTAAGTACTCCCCTACTGGCTCGACAGGCTCTCAATCTTTTACCAAAATAATTAATCACGTTTTTATACCCGCCACCAAAAAAATGGTGGGGGTATATTCATTTTGTCATTCCGTTTGTAACACATCGAAATATCCCTTTTAGACCCCATAAAGTATATATATTCTAAATTGTGGTTTGATTTTATGACGATCTAGCTATGTCCGTCCGTCTGTCCGTCTGTTGAAAGCACGATAGAGGTCGCACCGAAAAAGCTAAAATGGGCTAAATCGGAATATTAGGAAGAGAGTTATAGCTCGAAAAGCAAGAGTAGGTCGAAAAAATCGTGTCCTTCGAACAACGAATAAAATGGAATTGTGTCCAAACGCCTTAACGTATTCATGAAACTTTGAATATATATTTCCTGGGTAAAGACAATATTTTTCCCCGAAACTTGTTTAAATCTATGCATTAGGAGAGGAGTTATCGATCAAAATGTACGAAAATTTATACCGCACAGTGTATTTTTCGGTATATTTAAAAACAAAAACGTCATAAAAGCAACAAAATTGGATGTACGACTCTGAAATTTTGCACACTTTGGTTTTTGGTGAGACGCTTTTTTGTAACGGCAAATCAATGTGCCACGCCCACTTTTACGCCCACCTCCCATATAACGTTTTAACTAAAATTCATATAATTTCTCTATTAATAAAGATTTTGGAATAATAAAGGCCTATCTTGAAACACTTCAGTTGTACTCATTCGCAAAAATAACTTTGACACGCCTACTAAAACGCCCACTTTTCACGTTATATACCGTTAATGAAATTTAAAAGCTCATAAAACCGCTAAAATTAGAGGTATGATGATAAATTTTGCTACGTCTATCCCCCTAGGCAATTTCATTACTATGCCAAAAAATTAAGGTGCCACGCTCACTTTTACGCCCACCTCCCATATAACGTTTTACCTAAAATTCATATAATTTCTCTATTAATAAAGATTTTGGAATAATAAAGAACTATATTGAAACACCTAAGTTGTACTCATTAGCAAAAACAACTTTGACACGCCAACTATAACGCCCACTTTCACTTTTGAATTGTGTCCAGACGCATAAACGTAGTCATGAAACTTCGAATATATATTTATCGAGTCAAAAGAATATTTTTCCCTGAAAATCGCTTAAATTTATGAATTAGGAAAAGAGTTATAGATAAAAATGTACGAAAATTTATACCGCACAGTGTATATTTCAAATTTAAAACGTAATAAAACTGACAAAACTATATGTACGATTCTGAAATTTTGCAAACATGGCTTTTTGGTCAAAGTCTTCGTTATAACGGAAAATAGATGTGCCACGCACACTTTTTTCCTTAAATTTTTATAAAAATATATTAGTCATATATATTAGCATTTATTCATCTTACACTGCACCATTTATTGTTCTGTAGCTAAATATAAGATAAAGATGATAAGATAGATGACTCTACTAGCAACTACTAGATGGCATGCTAACAACTTATGCTTATGGTCTCCTGAAGTTATGCTCTATTAAAAATGGGAATTTAGGAAAATTTTGACCTAAGTAAAAAAAAATTATCTCTAAACATTATAAACAATTTATTTTCATGTACTAATGGCTAACAAATTTTAAAATTATACAAAACTTATTTCGTTTGAAAATCTTTTAAAAGCAAAATGTTATAGAAGTTTAAAAATCAAAATCTTACTAATAAATTTCCCATTTTAGCCAAATGCTGAGAATGTATATTTTGGATCACCCTTTGGCCCTTACAATTTAACCACCCTCTACAAAGAAAGTGATACATATTTTTATATTGTTATCACACGGTGATTTAAAATATACATTCTCAGTGCATGAAAATAAATTGTTTTTAATGCTTAGAGATAATTTTTTTTTACTTAGGATAAAATTTTCCTAAATTCCCATTTTTAATAGAGCATAACTTCAGGAGAACATAAGATAACAAAAATAAATTAGCACTATTTCGTAGATAAAACTTTCCTTCTAAATTCATGTAATTTCTCTATGAATAAAGATTTTGGAATACTAAAGGACTATATTGAAATATCTAAGTTATGTTTATTAGCAGAAACTTTATTGACACGCGTATTTTAATGGCCACTTTCATTGAAAGATTAAATTTACGAAAACATTTTACTAGCATACCGAAGTTATAATGGGTGGTTTAATTTTAAGGGACTATGTTGATTTTGAATTAAATTATTATGAAATTATTATCATTTACTTTTATAACGATAATATTTGTATGCTTCAATTATGTGTGGAACAAAATATCGGCCAAATGGTCCCCCAACCTAGGCGGCACACCACGATCCGATAGATATTTTCAATGACACTGTTGATGCTCAATTGTTGGGCACGATGATGAGTCGAGGTTGCTTGCTCTTTTGTCACGTTATCGTGAAAAACAGCAATGTTTCCCATTCAATGAACTAAGATGGCATTCACAGATGTTTTCACATTTCATACAGACCTGCTTTGCAGACATTTAAATATTTTTTACAATTCTCACGATTGTGGACGAATTCGAACGATTATGTTGACCAAAAGAATTACGAAGTGCACAAAATGCATTTTGATTTGAACGCCCATTTTTATAAAAATCTTTAATATTTAAAAGCGTCTCTCGATTGCGTATCTTTCCACGGTTCAAATTGAGTTAGTCTGAGAGTGAGAAATGTCAAATGAAATGCAAGAAAAAAGTTGAAGTTTAAGTGTGGTTCACCTTCAACGTGGGTCCTCTACAAAGAAAGTGATACATATTTTGTTATAAAGAGATTATTCCAAGCGATTAACAATATAATAAATATTGTGCTTTATATGTACACAAATTTGGTGGTGGGTATAAAAGTTTCGGCACAGCCGAATATAGTGCTCTTACTGGTTTAATAAGCCTTTGACAATGATTGATATTGACTCGATAATGTTGTTTTTAAGCTCTTGAACTGTTGTGAGATTATTGCTGTACACTCTCAAAAAACCTTACGAAAATTGCATTCAACATATTCTGAGTCGCTGACCAACCAAAATGCGCTATTTAGCTTGTTGAAACGCGCTGAACGTAGCGCGAAAAGCGCTAAATTGACATTGCTGATTTGTATCACACGTTTGTTATTATTTATAGATCTTATAGATATTAAATGCCTCTAGGATATATAAGGATCAGATTTTCGAAAATTGAAAATTTAAAATAGGTAAAATGGTACAAAATGGCGTACAATTAATTTGCAAATGTGTCATATTTTAAAATGTACCTTCTTTAACGTCCTCAACATTGGTATCAAATTAATAAAAGCAGAGTGTATTTAACTATAAAAAAGCAAAAATTCAAAATGGTGTCATAAATGAAATGGCGGATATACAAGTTCAATTTAGTACTTACGCCTTTTCTCCCTTCAATCTCCATAATATTAGTATCAAATGAAAGGGCTTGACTAGTAAAATGCAGTAAACCATGAAAACTATGAAATCCAAGAAGGCGTCCGAAAGTAAATGAAAAACAAAACAGCTTGACCAGTAGAATACAGTTGAGTATCTCCTTAAAAAATTCAAATTAAAGATGACTTCGAATATGATAAAGCAACTGAAATAAAAGCGCTAAACAGCTTGAGTAGTTATCCTAAAAATTAAAAACAAAAATCGATTGTTTAGTTTATAGAAAGGCCGAGATAATCAATAAAACATTGGCGACATTGGCTACCACTTCCAAATAAATTTGCATATGAGTCAAATCTTTTATTAAAAAATTTTAAAAATTTATCATCTTCAAACCACTCAATACAGGCTTTGCTAGTAGATGACATCGGAAATAATAAAGCAAAATGGCGTATAACATTAGATTCGAAATCGAAGCTATGCTACGATGTGGTGGTGAAACCTATGTATATGATGGTGAAGGGTATTATCACTATTGACATAGCCGGAATATGTTACTTTAGTTATTATTTAAATTATGTTTATATAAATATGTATTTCTTTAAATATATTGATATAAAAACATTTGAAGCTTGGCGAACTTGTTGAGATTAAAGAAGACAAAGGCGTCCCAAAAGCTACTTTTATCCATTTTATGTTACTCTTTGTATTCAATATGTTTATGAATCCAGAATTATAAAATTACGGACTACTAAAAGCTATTTATGTAATTAAACAAAAGAACTTACAAATATACTTATGCTTAAGAGCATAGTACAATTTAGCTTTCATTGTGAGTAAAGTGGATCTTTATTACAATCTCAATGAATTGTTCATTTCACAACGCCCATGTAATGTTCTATTGGTTATATTTTTTTTTTCACTGTTATATGCTTGTTGTTGTTCTTTTCTTTTTACAAGCCTTTTTTAAGTGTTCTATTGAATTAATACAAATTAACCTTTTTTGCAAAATCACAAATGATTTTTTAAATGAAATTTTATTAATTCAAGTTGCCTGCTTTCTTCTTAGCTATGCAGAAGTTATGTTTTACAAACTTTTTGTTTACTTGACATTTATACGGCCAATACGACAGAAATTGTGTTTACAAGTAAAAAAAGGAAACTGTATTGTAATAGTTGATACCAAATGCAATTGAGGTTGTTATGCATATTGCTGTTGTAATACTTAATATTATAAAAAAACATTGCTGGAGGATAAAAAGTTTAATATATTTTAAAAATACACATCCCAATTGTTTTCAGGTCGACTTAAGCGGGAATCAATGTGAACAGATTTATAGCAAATTTCGTCATTTATTTTTTACTTCCAGAAAGTTTTTGATACAAATTTTATATTTAAGGAATATAGTATATTTTTAATAATTTCTAAATTTGTTTGTGCATGTAGATTGAAATACATATGTTTGTATGTCCATATCAAATTATATTCATAACACGTTCTATAAGTGACTTAACAAATACTATTTGCAAAAAAAATATTTAACTAAGATTCTTTTTAGCTTGACAACAAACGAGCAAACAAACAAACAAATAAACAAACAAAAAAGTGTTGCCTAAAAATTCCATGCGTTATTTTCCCGTTTAATTAATTTCATACGAAAGCGTACGCATTTTACATAAATACTGTTTTTGTGCATGTGTGTGTAAATACAGAAATCCATACACAACAATTCTTGCTTTAGTCCTAATTAAAACTTATATTTACGAATATGCATGAATTGTGTGTGATATTATTTTCAAATTAATAAATGTGTCTAATCTAATGATGATTACTGGGAATAAAATTAATGTTTTAGCACAACATTGCAATGGCCAGTGGAAAATATTGGCAATTAATCTTTATGTGTACATAAATATTTGTAAATGTATGAATACTTGTAGGTATATATTTTCTAAATAGCCTAAGATTTAGATTTTCCGCACTTATGAACTTCCCAGGAAGATTTAATAAAAGAACACGAATAATATTTATTTAATAATATTAAAAACTAAAGATATATGTACAATAGCTTACAGCAAAACCTAAACAAAAGCGTCAACGTTCTTTTAAGTTTAAAAATTTAATAATAATTTTTAATATATAAAATTCTTGTGTCGTGGTGTTTGTGATTAAACTCCCCTGAAATGGCTCGATTATTTTTCATGAAATTTTGTGTGCATATCGGGTAGGTCTGAGAATCGGTCAACATCTATTTCTCATACCCCTTAACGACACGCCTTTTTTCAGGCCCCCTTAAGTAGGCCAAACTGCTGGACTGATTTTCTTGAAATTTTCACATAATATAACTAAGACCCTGATATAATTAATAGATTACTTTTTTAACCCCGCCCACTTTAACGCCCATTTCATTGATTAGTTTTTAGTATTTTTCCTCAAATTGTACATAATTTATAGTCCAGCCAATGCAGAAATATACGTAAAAGAATCGGTCAACGTCTATTTATCATACTCCTAAATACTTAAGGTGACTCACCCTAAGGGATAATTTATGCCTCACTTAATTAGCGTAATGTCTTCGATGAAATTTTAAACTAAGATTGATCTGCATACCGTAAAACACATAGGGCTTACGTTTTTTTTTAATGTAAACAAGTAAGAGCACTATATTCGGCTGTGCCGAATCTTTTATACCCACCACCAATATTGTGTACATTTAAAGCACAATATTTATTATTTTGTTAATCGCTGTGGAATAATCTCTTTATAATGAAATATGTATCACTTTCTTTGTAGAGGGTGGTTAAGGGCCCATGTTGAAGGTGAACCACACACAAACAACAAGTTTTTTTTTGCATTTCATTTGACATTTCTCAATTTCTGACTAACTCAATTTGAACAGTGGAAAGATACGCAAATGAGCAACGCGTTAAGGTTATTCAGGTTTCTTATTAAAATGGGCGTTCAAATCAAAATGCATTTTGTGCACTTCGTGATTATTTTGGTCCACATAATCGTTCAAATTTGTACACAATCGGGAGAATTGTAAAAAATATTTAAATTTCTGCAAAACAGGTCTGTATAAAATGTGAGAACACCTATTGGGAATGCCTTCTTTGTTCGTTGAATAGGAACTATTTCTGTTTTTCGCGATAGTCTGGCAAAAGAGCAGTCAACCTCGACTCATCATCGTGCCCAACAATTGAGCATCAACATTGACATTGAAAATTCGGACCATTAGATAGAGGAGTGGCGCTGAGTTTGGGGGGGTGGTATGGGTTATGGGCATTTGGCCGATATTTTATTCCATACATAATTGAACCATACACATATTATTATTATAAAAAGAAATGATAATAATTTCTTAAATAATTTGTGTTTTATTTAAAATCCACATTGGCCCTTAAAATTTAACCACCCTTTATAACTTCGATATGATAGTAAACTGTTTTCGTAAATTTAGTCTTTTAGTGAAAGTGGGCGTTTAAGTAGGTGTGTCAATAAAGTTTCTGCTAATAAATACAACTTAGATATTTCAATATAGTCCTTTATTTTCCCAAAAACTTTGTCAATAGAGAAATTACATGAATTCAAGATAAACCGTTATATGGGAGGTAGGCGTTAAGGTGGGCATGTCACCTAAACTTTTTGGCACAACAGGATATATGTAGCAAATTTCATCATCATACCTCTAATATTATCGGTTTTATGAGCTTTTAAATTTCATTAACGGTAGATAACGTGAAAAGTGGGCGTTATAGTAGGCGTGTCAAAGTTGTTTTTGCTAATGAGTACAACTACGATATTTTAATATAGCCCTTTATCATTCCAAAATCTTTATTAACAGAGAAATTATATGAATTATAGTTAAAACGTTATATGGGGGTGGGCGTGACACATTGATTTTCCGTTACAGAAAAGCCTCTCACCAAAAAGCAAAGTGTGCAAAATTTCAGAATCGTACATCTAGTTTTGTCCGTTTTATTAGGTTTTAAATTTAAAATATACTGAAAAATGCACTGCGCGGTATAAATTTTCATACATTTTTATCTATAACTACTTTTCTAATGCATATATGTAAGCAATTTTTGGGGAGAGATATTAGTTTGACTTGAGAAATATACATTCGCAGTTTCATGACTGTACGTAAATGCGTTTAGACACAATTGCATTTTATTCGATGTTCGAAGGACACGGTTTTTTCGACCTACTCTTGCATTACGAGATATAACTCTCTTCCTAATATTCCCATTTAGCCCATTTTCAGTACCAAATAAGCTTTGTCCGTAAGAAAGATTTTGGCAAAATTTGAGTCCCCTAGAGGTGCGACCTCTATCGTGCTTTGAACAGACGGACAGATGGACGGACATAGCTAGATCGTCATCAAATCAAACCCTGATTCAGAATATATATACTTTATGGGGTCTAAAATGGATATTTCGATGTGTTACAAACGGAATGACAAAATGAATATACCCCCACCATTTTTTTGCTGGCGGGTATAAAAATATTTCCTACAAATTATTTATATGGCAGAACAACGTTTGCTGGGCCAGCTGGTATATTAATATTTTTATTCGAACTGTATATATTAAATTTTACTGTGAATCATTTTTATTTTGGCTCAAGTTGATTTATTCTATTATTTTAATTTCCTAAAACATTTTCTAAATTAAATTGAATTGTAATCAATTTAAAAAAATATTCAAAAACGGTCACATACATAACCGATCACGTCAGAACATCTACGATATGTAACAAAAGAATGAATTTAAATGTTTCAAAGATATTGTTGGACATTTAAAAATATATATTTGTAGCAAAATATGCAATAACGTTTCGGTGCCATTTTATTGAACATTTGTTGATTCGCAACGATTTTATATTCTTGGATGAACTTCGAAACACTAATCAGAAAACCCATTTTGACAGAAGATTTTTTTACATTTTACTTGGCTTTTTCTTGTACATAGTGGGAATTTTTCTGACAATTAATAAAGAAAGCCAAATAATGTAAATACTATAGATGACTTTTATATTTTGGGATTAAAAACAGCAAATCATCGAAAAGAAAATGATTCGCCACCGGTCACGATGTCATACACATATTTTGGAGCATCGTGATCGTAAGCATACCTTGTGACCAATTGACAAAAGACTTTTTTTAATTGATTGTCAAATTATGTCGAATATGCTAAAATGTTCATGAAATATTGAATCCATGCTGGTCCCGTAATATCTAAGGTTGTCTCTTTACCACGACAAGATACATGACAATTTTGCAGTATTATTATTTCACGCACGGCATCAAAATTTTTAAAAACAACAATCGATTTTCGATGATCTTCACGAAACTCCTCGTTGAGCGAACTACGTTTACAGTTGAGATCAGTAAACCATCAACAGACACTGGTCTTTATGGCGTGTCATCGCTTAAAATCGAATTGGGTTCACCGATACACTGTTGTTGATTTAATCCACATCGAAAGTTGTAAAAAATAATGGCACGAAAATGTTCACTATTTAATTCTATTTTTTTGCCAACATGAATATATCAAGTTACTTTTAATAACACAAATAGTAATCGTACGTTAAAACGTTCTGAGTCTGATATGTTATACTTTACCATAGGAACGTCACTTGCCAGATTACAGGCAACCCTCGAAATATAAACATTTATAAGTATGTGTTTAGTTTTTACATGCTACCAGTACAAGTAAATTTCAAAATTTATAAAATTTATTTTATATTAAAATTTTGTTTCAAATATAATGTCTAATATCACGTTTTCGCGGGGGTATGGTTAAACTTTTCCCGGGAACAGTAATGAGTACATTACCCGAAAATTTCCAAGCGGAATTCCGGTTTCCCAAACCCTAAAATAGACTAAGAACTGTTTGTAAATATAATAGCTTTTTGCTATCCAGACACCACTTACAAAGTATATTTGTTTTTCGTTTTCCTTATTTAATTAATTTCGTCGAATTTTTGCTTTTTTTTATTCAGCAT
This sequence comes from Phyto melanocephala, assembly GCA_941918925.1. Lineage (NCBI taxonomy): Eukaryota > Metazoa > Arthropoda > Insecta > Diptera > Rhinophoridae > Phyto > Phyto melanocephala. The sequence continues at coordinate 88,649,553 of OW799233.1, read as the reverse complement.
CAATGACAATGTAATATTTACATAATTATAGCGGAAATAATATGGATAATTATTAAATTTTGCATTAAAATACTTCGGTTTGTGTGTGTTAGTAGATTGAGAGATTTGGTGGAAGTGTGTCGTTTAATACAATAAATTTTTTCTTATTGTAGTAATTCTACTTTTGATATTTGGTTTCTTATTAAGTATTTTGTTAAATATAATTTCTCTTTTCATGAAAATTTTTTTGAAACAAAGTAATTTTGGGTATAAAGTGTTTAAATGTTAAATAAGATATGATATCAGTATGATAACAGAAATTTCATTTGTCAATAATTTTGTTTTGTTATGATTTTATAGATAAAAAATATAATATAATTCCAAGATGCGAAATTATAAACGTGGTTTTGCAAGAGCAGAGCTGAAGGCTGCTGAACGAATCATAGGTTGCGATAGTAAAAAAAATTAAAATAGGCGTTTATTTAGGCGTGTTGACACAGTCGTGTTACACTGACAGAGCGAGTGGATGCGGCTCTCAAGAGCGCATCCTACTTGACTTATTTTAATCCTGCGGATCGCTATAGAAATATGTCTACATAAAAATCAGAATGATGGCAAAAAATATGACAGCCCAATCACCCGCTTATCTGGAATCTTACGGATAAGAAAATTATTACAAAGCGAATATAAAAAGAAATACCTACAGCGATGGCAACCTTTGGCACCCGAATATACGAATAGAATAATCGAACGTAAGGACGATTTGAAAAACGTCAAAACTAGCAAAGGCACAACTACACCCAGAAAACAGAAATCACATTCATTGCCAATCGAATGATTCAGTTCCTGCAATCGAACTTTTCATTTGTGAATTATAAAATTTCTATTGCAAGAATCATAATTTATTAGTGCTGACTATATAAATGACATCTCTGGACGTACTTATGCTGACAGGAGAATTTTTAATAAAAAAATCATATTGCTTTCTTGTTTTATTTTCTTTTCAGATAAAATTAATTTTTGTCCTTTTTTTCTTTTGAAATAAATATATTAATATTAAAATTAGTAGTAAAAAATGTTGCCATATATTTTCTTAAATCGGTTTTTTGGCAAACTGCTTGAATTGAATAAAATCTATATATATAAAAGTGAAACTCTGTGTGTGTGTGTTAGCTATAGACTCCGAAACTGTAAACCGATCTGGCTTAAACTTTGGTAAGTTGTTGTACACATACCAGGGAGTGTTTATGGGTGAAAAAAAGTGGGCGGAGCCACGCCCATAAAAAATTAGTTATCAGTTTTAGCTACTTGCACTTGACCGATTTTTCTGAAACTTTGCACACGTATCGAGCTGTCATGACTTAATAATTTCGTGATAAGAAAAGTGGGCGGGGCCACGCCCCTAAAAAAGTTTTAATTTTGAGGTACTTGCACTGGACCGATTTTTCTGAAACTTTGCACACATATTGAGCTGTCATGGCTTTATAATTTCGTGATTTAAAAAGTGGGCGGGGCCACGCCCATAAAAAATTAGTTATCAGTTTTAGCTACTTGCACTGGACCGAATTTTCTGAAACTTTGCACACATACTGAGCTGTCATGACTTTTTACTTTCGTCATTAGAAAAGTGGGCAGTGCCACGCACACTGGACCGATTTTTCTGAAACTTTGCACACATATTGAGTTGTCATGACTATACAGTTTCGTAATTAGAAAAGTGGGCAGTACCACGCTCATAAAGAAAAAGTTATAGTTTTTAGCCTTGCACTTGATATTCGATTAAAATTTAGAATGCGATTAAAATTCATGAAGGGGCGTAGCAACGCGCGCCGGAATTGGCTAGTAAAAAATAAAATTAATAGTGTAACCAAAATAACGGCTAAATGGGGTGGTTCAGTCATTCTTTCCTCTAGTTATTGGTGATTTGATCATTTCTGTGAGGGAAAAATGATATTCAACTATACATCTCTAATCGTATTGGTCTAATAGAGGACACTTGAATGAGGATTTAATCTCTATTACTAAATGGGCAGAGGTTACTAACTTGACGCTTAATGCTGCGAAATCGTATGTTCTGCCAATAAGTAGAATTGAATATGACAGCAATTATTTTCCAACGATAGCACTCCTCCTATATATGTTGATTGGATTAAATACCTGGGGTTTTATATAAATTCCTCACTGTCATGCTCTGATCATGTAAAAAACGTTGTAAGAAACATATACCATGTGCTTCGTAATTTGCGAATGTTATCTAGATTCACACCGGTTTGCTGAGATTTATAGTAGACTAGATTCAGTTACAGGATTCTTTTAATATTGCTACGCGATACGTATATAATCTGTCTCGGTTTAGTAGTGTCTCATCGTGGAGAAAAATGATTTTGGGTTGTGATCTGCCAGTTTACCTTAGCATGCGCAATATTTTGTTTTTACACAATCTGATCTACCATAAGCAGCCTCTTTATCTTTATGAAACGTTAGTTTTTGGCAGATCTTCTAGATGCACAACCTTAATTCTGCCTAGACATACCTACCTTAATACAAGCAGACTATTTTTCGTTAACGCTTTTAATTTATGGAACTCTTTACCGACACATTTAAAAATCATATTGAGAAAAAACAGTTGCAAAAAAGCACTTTATGACTATATGTCCCATAATCTTTAACATTCTTGTCAAAATTTTCATAACCTACCAAAAATGTATAGTGAAGTAAAATTTTTTTCATTTATCTTAAAAATTGTTTATATTTTAATATTTTTAAAATTACTTGTTAAGCTATTTTTATTTTTTTTTTTGTAACTTATGTGCTGTTTTTACAAGCCGATTGAGTGATTCTCTTAGACGATTTATGTGTAATTTGTTTTTGTTACAATAACAAAATACACATAAATCGTCCAAGACAATCACTCAATCGGCTTGTAAAAACAGCACATTATACTTTAATTGGGAAAATAAATAAATGTTATATTTTTTTTAACTTATATGTTTCCTCTTAAACAATAAAAGAATTGAATTCTTATTGTTCTTATGAAGGATAATTAAACAGTAATTAAATAAATAAATTAATTAAATAATTAAAATTAAAATTAAATAAAAATTTAAACTATTTCCAGTGTAAAATATCCAGAAATACGCGCGGACATTCCCCAAATGACTAGAAATCAAATAGAACACGTTTACATTAGATGCAGGTGAAGAGAATCTCTGAAAGACGTTCGAACCAAACGGGTGCAAACGTGGCGTAAGAAAATGGTAGGGTGATTGATTCGGTTTTACAATCGATGGAACATTCGTTTTTTACTCATTAAGCTGCCAGTTGTTTCCTAATGTTAATTTTTCAAATGTTGAATACCGGGTTTTTTTACCCAAAAATCCGTTTTTTTTTTAATTTATGTTCATATATGTATCTTTGTGACTAATCGTACCATACAATTTCCAGAAATCAAAAAACATTACAAAACATTAAACGAAGTTTGTTTTTAGTTGTTTACTGTATATCAAGGAGAGCTTGTTTCTGACACAGAAGTTAGTATTCTGTCAAAAATTTGAAAATTGAAATGTTTTCAAAGATGTGAATCCCAAATTAAGGAAAATTAATAAAAAAGATTTTTTGTTTTCTATCATAAGAAACTTATTTGTCTATTCAAAAAAAATAAAAAAAATAATTAAACTAAAATATTATTATTTTTTTAATGAAGAGAGGTTGTTGCTGTATTTGCTGTGATATTCAGCTGATTAGTTCTTTTTTTTCCAAGTTATTGTCCTTTAATTCTACTTCACACTAAGCGCCGAAAAGCTTAGAATATTATGTTGCTTGCTTTTTCTTACAAACGAATTTCTTTATACATATTTTGCTTCAAAAAATTCTCTAATTGTTCCAAATTTTTACTATCGCATTTGAGACACCATATTGAAAGAATAATTATAAGGAAAAACTATTAATTTAATAATAAAATTTTTAAATAGTTAAAAAAACATCGCAATTACTGATACTGCGTTAAAAAAAATCATGAAAAATTATCATGTCACATCTTGTGAGTCCGGCAAAATTGCTGAAATTCTCATTTGCACACATACATATGGTTATTAATAAGACAAAAGTTGTCGTTCATTCTTCATTTTTATTAACATACAAAGTCTCTCAGGACTATTTACGGTCTATGTTACAATCGTATTTCGTTTTATTATTAAGAAACTACAGAATCACAATTTATCTCTTAACGACAAAATGTCCCTTGTGTCGTTGTCGTTGTCATTGTCATTATCATTTAATTGCTTTTGTTTTTCTTTCTTACGATAGACTTTTATATCTCACACTTGCTTAGTTTAAATGTTTCATTTTTTATATTAAAGTGTATGTGTTCCTACAACGGTAATCCTATATTGTATGTGAGTAACTTGAATTTATCTTTGTGTGTCATTTGACGACTTAAAATGGAGAAAAACCAAATAAACTAAGCAAGTAGACAATCAGGTAAAGACTATAATTTATTATTTATAACAATACTAGAGAAATACCTTGGTGAAGACCATTCTAACCTAAGGATTATAGAAATTGAAAGAATACCCTAAGATTTTATTGGAAATAAAGTGCCTGAGGGTTTTTGCTTGCTACAACTTATCTGGCGGTTCGCTCTGAAACATATATGTTTACAATAGTGATATAAAGACAACCCATTTAGAGTCAAAAGAGAAAAAAGGAATTATAATAAATAATAAAGGACTAATTGCAATTTGAAAATAACACCAAAATCTGTCATTAACATGGATTTTGCTTAATATTTGTAAAACAATATTCTTTTTCATATTCTCCTTTTTTGTGAGGCTGATTACTTGATTAAATTAAAAACTATTGTCAAATTCACAACCTATCGTAGGACTCGTACGTTGTGTGGAAATAACTTTAATATATTAGAAAAAACGATGATAGAATTCACTTTTCCATCTTTGATGTATTTTTATGACGTTGTGTAAACAAAGATCATGTTTTATATCAACAATATCAATACAACTATTGCTAAATCCGACGACATTAGACTACTACGATATGTTTTTGATTGAGCATATATTTTATTTGACTGAGTATAATATTTATTCGATATGAATAAATAGTAACAAACTTTAGTAATTAATTAATTAACTTGCATATTTTTACTTTCACAAACCATTAATAAAAAGGGTGTTAAAATATCATTGATAAAAATAAAAAGTAAATATAAATGTAAATGACAAATAACAATACAAAATTAACAACAATTTATCAAAAAAAAAAAAAATAGAGAATAAAATAATATATGTGACCTGTAGATGAAAATAAACAATCTCACGGGAATGACAAAGCTATATATGCCTATATATGGTGAAGAGTATAAAATGAGTCAGTAGTATCAATTCTAATTTAGAAATACCTAATATTTCATTGTAAGCAGTGATGCCAGATGGCTAAAATTCTGAAAAAATGGCTAGAAACTAGCTAAAAAAAAGCTAAAAAATGGCTAAATATTTTATATAGAAAGTTCTTTATATTTTAATAAAAAAAATAAGAAAAATTTATTTTATAAGAAAAATAATAAAATTTAAGATCGTTTGTAATATACTCAATATATCTTTGACAAGTTATAAAGTACAAGAACTGTTATAATGGTGTTAAAAGGACCAATTATCAACAGCATCTAGCTCGCTGTTATTGTCATTGTCATCTTAACTTTCTGTAGATCCTATCAATTTTAGATAATTATGTGGTACTTCATATTGATAACAGCATTTATCAATCCTTTTTAAGCCGTATCTTAAAAAAAGAATCTAGAAAAAATAAAATATTTGTCTTTCGAAATAAACCAAACTCTCTTCAGTCTTTATAAGTCAATATTGAACATGTCATACATGAAGTACGACTTGAGTAAGTGGAAAAAATGCTCGAAAATTGCGTTCATCGAATTCGTTCCTGCAGAAGAAGTCATGGGGCCATTTGAATGAGGTTTTATTAAGAACTTAAGTGTATCGATTGTACTTAACATTAAATAAAAAACTTTTGAATCTCCGTAACAATAAGTGTGTTTTTTTAAAGAAATCATATCATTCTTATTGAAAACCCTTTTACATAGCAAATGTATCCTCCTGCTGTTGTAGATTGAAATTCACTGGATTAAAAGGTAAAGCCTTGGTCTTGATAATATGTATATCCGATACCATTTATGTGTTTCAGAGTGAACAGTTAAATCATATAATATTGCATTCACTTCACATTTACAATATTTGCAAAAACTTTTCAACTTCTGTAATCTATTCTTTTAATTTTGCTAATAATAATGTTTGTTTTTCTTTTTACTGATTGATTGTTTGTTTGTTTATGTAATATTTTAAAGAGGTTCCAATCGATGCAATTTTTAGTAGTTAAAAAAACATTGTTTTATAGAAGCGTTTTTCACTATTTAGGAAACGAAACAACAACAACACTTAAAAGCTAAAAACAAAAAATGGCTAAAAAATGCTAAAAAATATCTAGGAATGGCTAAATAAATGGCTTATAGCTAAAAGCAGATTTTCCTAGCTAAGCGTGTTCAAAAATAGCTAAATCTAGCCATAGAATAGCTAAATTGGCAACACTGATTGTAAGACTAAATTTAAGGAAATAAATTAATAGCAAATCGAATTTACACAAAGAAAGTAAAATATATATTTTAGTATAAAGATACTATTTCGTAGCGATTACTGTTAATAACAAAATAATTAATTTTGTGCCATAAAATTACTACATAAAATTGGTTGTGGGTTTAAAAATTCGACACAGCCAAAATAGTGCTCTTACATATTAATATTTAGTAAGTTGCCCTTGACATTAGATAGATTGTGAAAAAAATCTAAAGTTACAAAAATAAGTTTTATCTAAGTGGGTTAAGTTAAAAAAGCTGAATTGCTCGCATCACGGTTGCAGGAGTGAAATTGTCTTCACACTGAAACAAAAATCACCAAGATTTGGCGAAAATGGAAAGACGCTATCAAGGACTCTGAGACGAGAGCATGATGAGCTACTACTGTTGGACTATAATGCGTGAAACATATCCCAAACAATAAAAACGATTAAGTTCGAAGACTCATCATTTCTAAATAATCACTTTTTATTGAATAAAAAGTTTTAATCTCTCGTTTTGTTATCTTACACGAAATGGTGCGTATCCACATGCAAAAGTTAATTACACATGGACTCATACGACTCTTAAACATTAACTGCCTTTCATAACCTTTATGCAACAAAACAGCTTTCAAGCTTACCCTGCTGCTGTCGATATATAACCGCCAATCATTTGGAAGCTAAAAGAAGGTTAATTCACTAAATCGTCTGTAGCGTTGTCATTTTTGCACCAATGTGGGTCTTGTTCGGCGCAAAATGTTCGAATTGAAATAAACTAATAAACTTTTGTATTAATTGTTTTAATTGTTTGGTGTAAAACAAATTAGTTAAAAAGAGCAAAATTTCAAAATATAATCAAATTTTTCATGAATTTTGAAATTATGTCTACTTTAACACCATCATTTCTTGACTAATCTTCACAAACGACCCATGGTTAGCTTAGCAATTTTATTATCTTTTAATAAAATATAAAAATAACATAAACCGAGGATTATTTTTGAAGATATTTGCATTTAAGTGACATCATATTTTTAAAAACGCAAATAACGGTAATTATGCAATATCTCGAAAACTAGAACCAATCTTGAAAAACGGAAACCGGATTCGAATTCAACGCCCCAAATAGCCTTAGGAATAACTTGTAGTTGCTCAGCTCTAAAACCGTATATACTTATGGTATTATAAAAATTTGTTCTATTTGCTTAGTTAGTAGTTTTTTTCTGGGCGTTACAATATTGGATAGCGATAGTACAGTAAATGGGAGCAAAGGTTCAAAGAGTTAGGTGTCAGTTTTTGGCCGGAATATTTTAAAATGTATGCTAGACTTTTAAATAAATAAGATGGTTTTTTCAACTCGATATAAAATTATTTCTAAAACATTTTTTAATGTAATTATTTTTGTCTTGTGGATATTTATAGATATATAAACTTGACAATTGTTTTCCTTCATGATTTATTTTATTAGATCCCTGATGATGATCTACGAAGTAGGTCAAAATATTGGAATAAAATAATTAAAGAATACAATTTCAGTTTCCAAAATATTCCTCAAAAAATATTTACTTTGTATATAAATATTTTATTTAAACTTTTCTATATATTAATTTTTAATGTGAATTATTTTTATTTTGGCTTAAGTTCATTTATTCTTTTATTTTAATTTTATAATTCAAATTAAATTGCAATCATTTTTAGGAATATTCTTTCTAAAATTGTTTCCGATATAAGCCGAGTGGAATGCATTTTCGAAATCAGCTACGGTTTCATCATGACATATTAATAATTTTTATTTTTTATTTTAACAATTTTTTAATAAGACACTCAAACTACATACATTAATGATATATAAATACATATGTATATTTAGAAGTAAAAACACAACAAAAAATCTGCTTCAAAAATATTATTGACAACACGGGTTATACGTAAAAATGGAGATAAATTCAAATTTTATCCGCAACGCAACGTCACGTTTACTAAAGAGCACCTATTTACACAAAGGTTCCTAAAGGAAAACGAATCAGCTGATTTGGAACGTGAGAGTTTTTGTAAGAGTAACTAGGCTTTAAGTTATGATTTGACTGTCGTAAGTGTGCGATGTTTAAAACGAATTTTATTTTTTTTTACTTCTAAAAAGAATATATTTTTTAAAGCTAAATACGTTCATTTACTAGTGGCTAAAATTTCACGTGCACATCTCTGTTAGGAAGTTCATATACAATATACTCATTAATATTTAATTAAATAAACAAAACAGCATTGGTTTTAATGGAATACATTGTAATTCGATATTTTTTTTTTCAAGGAATTTAAAAAAGAGAAAATAAGGGTTAAAGAGGATGCATTGTCGTTAAGAACAGGGAAAAAACAAAATTTATTGGGTTTGGAAAATACAGCGTTTTTTTTATATTTAATTCTTTGAAGTAATATTGAGGATTGATGAAGAATACAGGATAAAGCATACTGTTGGCGAATCGCGTTTAAACTTATTAATAAGTAAAAAAAAAACCTGAACTATTTGGAACAAACAATTTTAAAGTTTTTCAATTTTATATTTAAAACTTGGGATTTTTACTTTAACATGAAAAAACTTGATTAATTAATAAGTTGAAAGTATTGTAATAGCGGGTATATTGGTCGTATGATATATTAAAAATAAGGAAGACCGAGAAAACAGAAACTAAAAATTTCTTGTATTCTATTTCTATTAAAATGATTTGTAAAAAAGTTAATATTTTCAACGGGCTTGAAATGTACCCTGATTATAACCATTACTTAAAGCGTACTAAATTTTAATTTGTTTCATGACTGTTATCAATTAAATTCACTTTAAAATGTGGAAAATTAAAATTAATTTTAATAAAATTAAAAATTTAACAACATTTATTTTTAAGCTTTTATAACAAACAAAAGCAATTCCAAAATAATTAGTCATAATTTATTACATTTTCTTTTTCCTATATTTACATCTACTAACATACATATGTATGTGTTTTGTCTTTGTAAGGTCGGTAAAAACTTACACAGTACAACATTTTTCAGTTAATTGATTACCAACTCAATTCTGTGAACTGTATGTGAAATTAGACCCAAAAAGAAGAATTTCTGCATCATTCGTTTTGTCTTCTTACCTGCGATTTGAAGTTAGTATCGATTTGAAGTTAGTACTATCGTATAGGGGAATTTATCACGTTTTAGGCCCTGTTGTTTGACATAGCTCGACAACCACTAACCCCATTTAGTTGAAATAAATTTTAAAAAATTAAGAATTACAATTCCCTTAATCTGTTCATATATTGTTTTCCTATACAAGTAACACTTTCGAAGTTAAAAATGAATGTATGAAGGGAAAAAATTTAATTTTTTTTTTTTAAATACATAAAAAATCCAAAATGGAAAAAAGTTTCAAGTCTAGTTATTTTTTCGCAAAGTCACATAACCTATGAGCAAAATGAGACAAAGATCATAAAAATCGATGCACGCGTTTCGCTTTTATTCGCAATTGAGTAAATGTATGATATCATGGGATATCATGGCCGTACGTGAACGTATTTGCTTCGTCAACGGAATAAAATTTCTGAAAATCAGCTTGGCGTTGTCGGTATGATGTTGCGCTGACATTTTGCTGTGTGAGTTTTCTTCTCTTCAAAAATGATGTCAGCCATTCGGAGTCGTGTTGTGATAGTCCCAGCTTGGCCACAATGTAATCCATTTCGATTTGTGGTAGCGGTTGTGGTGCACTTTTTTCAATATCGGGTATCCAATCAGCATCATCCAAATTGGTCGGATTGGTGAAAACGGTTTCGGCTAGCAGGGACACAGTATCCGCACTCGGAGGTCTTCCACCCAAATTACTGGCTTCATAAAAGATAACTTTCTACTTTTTCCGTGAATCCATTTTAGAAGGGTAGTATAACAACTGTTGCACACTGTGTTCGGCGTAAAATTTGCACCACTTAAATCTGCTTCATCGAAATAATTACAATACGCGGTTTTGAATTGCTCAGTAAACAAATTTTTTCGATCTTTTTTCTGTATTTTTCGGACGATATGACCACAAACGTAACAATATTCATCCAAATATGGGCACTTGTTGTTTTCCATATTGATATATTTTATGTTTTGTTGTTATTCACTTTTAAAAAACTGGAGAAAAATCACTTTTACTGTTCGCGTTCGTCGGCACTGGCTGAATACCAAAAATCGATCAATGCACACCTATAAATACTACGTATTTTTAAATATTTTACTGCCAGGTACTTATAAATGGGCGCATATTTTAAGGGCGGCTGGCTATATACCTGATTCAGCACTTGTACGTTTCAAACTGTGCAAAACTTTCAAAATAATGACCACCCTTAAATGTGGGTGCAATTTCTGTAAAAAAATCATATAGGTAGCCACAGGAAAAACCAAAATAATAAAAAGGTCCACTTTCCGTTTAATTGTCCACGTACATTTATTAATCATAAAAATCAAATAACCTTTTGTTTATTCCTTTTTTTTTAATTCTCAGAATCATGAAAAAGGTGTCAATGTTTTCTCCAAATAATGTTGTGCATATCTCGAGCAAATTTTTGAAATTCATACATTTACTCAATTGCGAATAAAAGCGAAACGCGTGCATCGATTTCTATGATCTTTGTCTCATTTTGCTCATAGGTTATGTGACTTTGCGAAAAAATAACTAGACTTGAAACTTTTTTCCATTTTGGAATTTTTATGTATTTAAAAAAAAAAAAATTAAATTTTTAGGCAAAAAATAATTTTTTCCCTTCATACATTCATTTTTAACTTCGAAAGTGTTACTTGTATAGGAAAACAATATATGAACAGATTAAGGGAATTGTAATTCTTAATTTTTTAAAATTTATTTCAACTAAATTGGGCTAGTGGTTGTCGAGCTATGTCAAACAACAGGGCCTAAAACGTGATAAATTCCCCTATACGATAGTACTAACTTCAAATCGATACTAACTTCAAATCGCAGGTAAGAAGACAAAACGAATGATGCAGAAATTCTTCTTTTTGGGTATAATTTCACATACAGTTCACAGAATTGAGTTGGCAAATCATGTGTTGTACTGTGTTATTCATAAACATTCTTTTAATTATCAAATAAATTATGGGCTATAAAAGTAAGTTTTTATAATATATTTTCATTACATATTTTTCATTTTCGATGTTGATTCCTTTATTTTCTAAAAACTTTTAGGTTTAACAAGTTTTAATTAAACATAACTTTTATGCATAATTAAAGTTATAAACCTTTGATAAATTTTAACATTTATTATGAATATAGTTGTAAGTACTTTAAAAAGCCTTTTATTCGAAACTTAAATTGAGCTTAACTAATTGCTTTCGCTTTTAGTCGATATTGAGCGGATTTATGATAATGTAATTTACTAACAATCGAATAATTTTCTTAGGCTAACACACTCTAATGCCGCCTTATTATATGGGCACAACGGTAAAAGGTAACAAATAGTAAAGGTTAGGTATTTAATATCAAGACAAGAACTTTATGTTACATAATTCATAGCCCATCATAGAGATTGAATGTAGTGCGAATTTCACTTCAACATATTAAAAAGCCAATGATTGTATTAAGTTTTCCATCTCTGATGAATTTATGCGACAATCTGTAAGCATATTCAAAATTCTAATATGTGTTGTACAATATATTGTTACATTTATACATTAATAAACGCTTATTTATTTCCTTTAGATAAACCAGGGTTTTTTTTTATTAACAGTAATAAGCTCTCTTAAAATATACATACATTATTAAAGTTATATTAATTTCAACACACTATTGATATTTTACTATTATTTATTTTAACTTGATATTCACTTATACGTGTATATGCCACATGTACAACTAACTGCTGCTTGCTGTAGTTTCCATATGTTTATACTGTGATACCAGATCGAGAATTTTCCAAACAATGTAAATTGTAGCAATAATTATTTTATAAATATTCTGAAAGAATGCTATAAGGTGTCAATTGTTCATACTATCTATCTATTCGTATTCAGTTATCTATCTATTAGTATTCAGAATATTTATTATGGCGACGAAAATTAATACTCTAGAAATTTTGATATCTCAGTCATTTATATGGCAATTTTGTAACTTATCAAAATTAAGATTTACAAGACCATAACTGACAATTACATGGTGCAATTGTGACCAAAATTCATTTTCGAAATCAATAATCTGCCAAAAGTTATTACTTAATTACTTAACAAACGTTTTAACAGATATCACAGGTGCTGCAAAATTTCACTTTGTTGGGGTAACAAATAAATATAGATAAATATTTGAGCTCGTTATGTACCCACATAGGTTATTTTCAATAGCTAAATTCTTGAAAATATATCTGATAAATTGATACCATATAAGAGTCTAAAGTTTATGTGGGTGCTTCAAAAAGTTGATTTCAACACACACACGTACAGAATGAGATACCGAAAATTAAATACTGTATCCATAAGGATGTAGGTTATATATATTTTATAAGGTCGCAAATGAATATTGTAGAAATAACTACAATACACTATAACTATAGATACACTCTCTTGTGAAGCACACTCTACTCAAGCAAATAACAGGATTCTAGAGATTTAACTGCATTAAAGGATAAAATGTTAGAAATTAATTTCAAAAATTAAACATTAAATTATCTTTACGGGTAGGTTAAAAAAATAATTTTTTAACTTATCTTCGAAGTAATAAAACTCATCGCATACTGACTCTTGTAGAATTGTGAAATATTTATGATAAAGACCAAAAATAGAACAAAAAAGTAAACAAATGTCAAAGCAAACAAACTTAGAAATAGAGAGAGGAAAAAAAAGAAAATAGCAACTAACAAAAACACTTAACGGTACGTAACGGAAAAACTATTTTGACACTTTTAACTTCCGCCGTACTTGGGGTTGTTGTGGACTATTTGTAAAAGTATTTGTTCGAGTAAGTGACAATACGAGAATGTGTGTTGACCTGTTAAAGAATTTGCTGTTGTATGAGTGTTTGCTTATGAATTGATAACAACAACTTCAAAAAATACACTAAAGGAACAGCAAGTCAAACTATTGAGTGTATAAAAAAATTGTGTAAACTTAAGAAACACATTTAACTCAACTTAAGACATTTTGTAGGGACATGGTTATTGATAATGAAATGACTGTTTGTTGTATGCCACCTAAGAGCCCTTTAGTTTGGCAAAAATATAATACAATTTATATTTATTTTTATAATTCAAACTTCATACATTTTTTTATATTTGTTGGGTCATAAAGGAAGTAGTTGACATTTTGCTTAAGCCCGGTTTCCTTAAGATTATAGTTAAAGCAATCAAAAATTTTTTGTTTTTAAAAAATAAGGGTGCCTAATATGACAATCAATTATTAGAGTCTAAAACTTGTACAAAAAATTTTAAGAATTACGTTTCTTATAGGACCAAAAGTGTAATTTTCACATAAACTTGATAGTTTAAGGCTAATATTTTATTTATTTTTATAAATGTTTTGCTTTGTTTAGACTGATGAAGCAGAAGATTTAGAAGAAAAATTCTTAATAGGAAAACATTTGTCAAATTAATATTTAAAAAAGCTCAACCGTTAACCCTCTATTGAAACTCTTAAGAGTATGCAACTAATCCAGTGTAGAAGGCCATTAAATTTAATTTCTCGTTTACCTTTTAATCAATGGGAATAGTATAATAGCAGTCAACCAGAAACTGTTTTTCAGAAATATTGTTTTTTTTATAATAAACAAGATTATTTTACAAAAATCGAAATGTGCGAGGTTACGTTCAAAGGAACACGTTTAATGCGAGATTAACTTATATAAAAAAAACACAGTAACAATGATTTTGGTAAATTGTTAACTTTGCTTCTTGCAAAAACGCATAAATTTTTGTCCTAACCCCTAAAACTTAACTAAAAGTTAAAAAAAAGAATTAGTACACATTTGTGAAGATTTGACAAAAACAACTACATTTTTTAATTATTAAAGTATAATCTTGAACACGTATTGTTTGCGTAAATCGACATCTTTATAAGTATGTAAAGTACTTAAGCAGATATTACGTATTAAAAAAACGGGGTTAATAAAGACTTTTATAAATGTGGTTTGCCAAATGACCTTAAATATCAACATCATACAAAGGATTTTAAAATATTTGCAATTATAGTTCTCAAACTTCATTAAAATATATCTTATTTGTATTGGAGATACACGCTCTCTTTTCTCATTGTTTTTTTTTGTTTTTGTGTCAATCAAACCTTGTCCTGGTAGTTACAAATTCAAAACAAAAAAAAATCAGCGAAATTCGTCGATCCGATCTCAATTGATGCTTTCTTCTACAGCAATAGTATTTAATACATGTGGAAAAATACATTTCATTTGAATGAGAGTTTCCACGAACAGTTTCATGAATTTTTTGTACAAAAAATGTCTTGGCAATTCAGAATACATAAAAAAGTAATTCAGAATGTTATATTCGGCCGTGCCGATTCTGATATTTAATACCTTTCACCATCATGTACATTGGTAAAGTATCTACATTGTAGCTAAATTTCAGATTTAATGTTATACGCCATTTTGTTTTTTTATTTCCGGCACCATCTTTGTTTTTGAATTTTCACATAGTTAGTGTATTCCACTAGTCAAGTTCTTTCATTTGGTAAACATATTGATGGGGTTGAGAAAAAAATAATCAAATTTTTTGTTTAGGACTCCATATTAGATTTTAAAATTTTCGTTTTACATATTACTGGTCAAGCTTTTTCAATTGATATCAATATTATGGGATTTAAATAGAGTACACTTTTAATTAATTGACTTGACACATATATAAATTTATTGTACGCCATTTTGTAGTAGGGGTCATTTTGGATTTTAAATTTTTCATAATGTATACTATTTTGCAAGACAAGTCCTTTTCTTCTTATATGTTGTTCAGAAGCTTAAAAATCGTTTTTCGTTTGTAAATTTTAGAAAAAAGACGGACGTAGTTGCATTTTTGTACTTTTATCTCAGTTAGTTTCAAACCAATTTATCAGTTTTTTCGGAGACTATGGCTTGTATTTTGTGTCTTGAGCATATTCAAGAAATAAGTAAAAGCTTCAGTATCTTTATATATTTAAAAAAACTATATAATTTAAAAAAATTTTGTTTGCCTATAACTTTGTAGATTAGTGAGCGATTTGTTTACAATTTTTGCAATTAGTACAGAAATATATTATATCTATAAGTTGTTTTAAACTTGTCTATTATCCACGGGCTAAAGAATGATGATTTTTTTGAATAAAAAACAGAGACAGTCGTATTAATTTGCATAGATCTCAGAAATTTATAAGGAGACTTAGCTGAATTTCGATAGCACCTCATTCCCTGATATTTTTAAAAGATTGATTCTATTGATCTATGTAACATGTTAGTGCTTCTAATTTCAACCAACACACGGACAGACGGACATTATATTTATAAGCGACTCCACTAGCCTTTCTAAAAATATATAATTCATTAATTAAAAACATTATGCTCTTACATCTATGCGGAAATTTTAAAGGAAAATAATTTTATTTGTTTTGAAAATACCACACCAACATTTAATTATTTTACCCTTCACACAGTGAACAAGTAAGACCACTATATTCGGCTGCGCCGAATCTTTTATACCCACCACCAATTTTGTGTACATTTAAGGCATAATATTTATTATTTTGTTAATCGCTATGGAATAATCTATTTATAATAAAATATGTATCACTTTCCTTGTAGAGGGTGGTTAAATTTTAAGGGCCCATGTCGAACGTGAACCACACATAAACGCCAACTTTTTTCTTGCATTTCAATTGACATTTCTCAATCTTAGACTAACTCAATTTGAACCGTGGAAAGCAACACGTTAAAATTATTCAGGATTTTTATGAAAATGAGTGTTCAAATCAGAGTGCATTTTGTGCACTTCGTGATTTTTTTTGTCAATATAATCGTTCAAATTGGTCCAAAATCGGGAGAATTGTAAAAAATATTTGAATTTCAGTAAAATAGGTCTAAATAAAATGTGAGAATGCCTTCTTAGTTCGTTGAATGGGAAGCATTGCTGTTTTTCGCGATAGTGTGGCAAAAGAGCAGTCAACCTCGATTCATCATCGTGCCAACAATTGAGCATCAACAGTGTCATTTGAAAATTTGGACTATCGGACCTAGGTGTGCTATTTGGCCGATATTAAATATAACTTAGATATTTAAATATAGTCCTTTATTATTCTAAAATCTTTATTCATAGAGAAATTATATGAATTTAAGATAAAGCTTTATATGATAGGTGGGCGTGAACGTGGGCGTGTCACCTTAATTTTCTGGCATAACAATAACATTGACTAGAAGAATATATGTAGCAAATTTTATCATCATACCTCTAGTTTTGTCGGTCTTATGAGCTTTTCAATTTCATTAACATTAAATAACGTGAAAAGTGGGCGTAAAAGTAAGCGTTTCACATTTATTTTCCGTCAGAACAAAGCCTTTGACCGAAAAGTAATTCCTGCAAAATTTCAGAATGGTACATCTAATTTTGTTAATTTTAAAATTACATTTTGATCTATAACTCCTTTTAACTACATATAAGCAATTTTTGGGGTGAAATATTGTTTTTGCTCAGGAAGTATATATTTGGCGTTTCATGACTCTACGTTGATGCTGGTGGACACAACTCCATTTTATTCGATGTTCGAAGGACGCGGTTTTTTGACCTACTCTTGCATTACGCGCTATAACTCTCTTCCTAATATTCCAATTTAGCCCATTTTCAATACCAAACAAACCTTGTCTATGAGAAAGACTCTGGCAAAATCTGAGACCCTTAGCTTACGTACGACCTCTATCGTGCTTTCAAGAGACGGACATATTTAGATCGTTATAAAATCAAACCCCGATTCAGAATATATATATATATATATATATACAATTTTTTGGTGGCGGGTATAAAAACTAAAATACTTAAAAAAAACACATTACAAAAAAAATTTGTTTAGCTCTTTTACTAATATTTTGCAAAAATTTTTAACCTTGTGTCACAAAAATTGGTCTGGTGCTCACGGTCGAATCGTCCGTGTTTTTTCTACTAAATTGCGCTAATTTCTTTTTGTTCTCTGATGTTCTCTAGAAGTTATGCTCTATTAAAAATGGGAATTTTGGAAAATTTGGACCTAAGAGAAAAAGAAAAATAAATTATTTCTAAACATCATAAACAATTTATTTTAATGTTCTAATAGCTAACAAATTGTAAAATTATACAAAATCTTTTAAAAGTAAAAGGCTATAGAAGTTTAAAAATCAAAATCATACTAATAAATATCCCGTTTTAGCAAAATGCTGGGAATGTCCATTTTGAATCACCCTGTTCTCTGTAATATATGTGAAATAAAGTTTAATTTTTTGGCTTACGAGGTACACTAGTGTCTACATTCGAATGAACTTTAACGTTTTTCAATCGATGACCACAAAAAAAATTAGTTTTGGCCACTTTCTCGTAGAATGGTCCACTGTGCGGCGGCCATTTGGCCGATATTTTATTTCATACATAATTGAACCATACAAATATTATCATTATAAAAAGATATGATAATAATTTCCTAAAATTATTCAAAATCAACATTGGCCCTTAAAATTCAACCACACTTTAAACAAGTAAGAGCGCTATATTCGGCCGTGCCGAATCTTATATACCCTTCACAACGTGTAGTCATGGAATAACAATTTTTTGTATCACCATTCATCTCATATAAAATACGTACATACATGTAAAAAACATACCAAAAAAAAAAATATATATATATTAAAAATAAAAAAAAAAATAATAAAATAAAATTACAAAAAAAAAATTAAAAAAAAAATTAAAAAAAATATAAAAAAATAAAATATAAATAATATATTAAATAAAATAAAATTTTTTTGGCTCAGCTGGAATTCACGTTTTACCACGTTTACTTTAACTAGTATGTATGTAGGTTGTTATTGTAATGAGATATGAGCAAAAACCCACGACCACCTCGATTTTTTTTCACAAAAACGACAGTACAACAACAACATACATACATACAAACGTGTATACTGGTCAGAGAAAACCTGGCATCGAATCCCAGCTGAGCCAAAGAAAATTTTTTTTATTTTTTATAAATTTTTTTTTTACTTTTTTTTATAAAATATTTTATTTATATTTTTATTATTTTTTTTTATATATTTTTTATTTATATTTTAACTATTTTTTAAAATTTTTTTAAAATTTTTTCTTATATCTTTTTTTTAACATACATACGTAAATTTATAATTTTACAATGGGATGTTTTTATATATGTATGTTTTTATATATATGTATGTATAGATGCGGCACTCTTACTTGTTTTTTTTATTTATTACAAATGCAAAATAAAAATCAGTATATTCCATTGAGCAGTATTTAAATTATGGTTTTACAGATATCCTGCTCGCCCACTTTTGGTGTCCCAGTTTTGCTCAGTTTTGCAGAAAAATATATTTATACTAGTCAAGCCCGGCGTGCGTTGCTGCGCCCCTTAATGAGTAAAAATGAATTCTGAATTTTAATTGAATATCAAGTGCAAGAAGCTGAAAATTAAAACTTTTTTTAATGGGCGTGTCACTGTCCACTTTTCTAATCACGAAACTGTATAGTCATGACAGCTCAATATGTGTGCAAAGTTTTAGAAAAATCGGTGGAGTTCAAGTAGCTAAAATTTATAACTTCTCTTTTATGGGCGTAACCACACCCACTTTTTACCACCCATAAACACTCCCTGGAATGTGTACAACAACTTGCCTTAGTTTGAGGTTTATGGTTTCGGAGTCTATAGCTAACACACAGACAGAGTTTCACTTTTATATATGTATACAGATGTTTGTTCTTGTGTTTTCCTAAAAAATTTGAAAACCAATCAAAAATCATATTATTTGCAAAGATTTATGACTTGATAAGTTGGTATATAAAATATGTTACAGAATTTAGTTGTGATATAAAATCCTTTTTTTCCCAGAGCTTTTTACATTATGCCCTTACGAGTATTTACTTACCAATTTTACTATATTTTTGTTGCTTTGACGCATAGAAAAATTGAAAACTAAACAGTTAAATGAAATAATTTTCACATTTCTATCGTTGCTGGCTTTTTCAGATGAAATTTCGTTTGATGATCGAAGTTTACCAGGCCAATGTAATTTTAGCAGTATTTTTGTTAAAAAAATGTTAATTGATAAATTTGTAGATCTAAGGAATTAGTCTTATTTATTAGCTCATTTTGTGCTACATATGTATTTTTTAAATAAATTAGTCCTTGTTTATCATTTTTTATGTCTAAAAACACAAAAAAAAAAATTGTTTTTCTCTTTAGCAATACCACAATAAAATATGGAGGATAGATTTTTGTTACTATTATTAATAAAAAAGCAATAAACCACAATAGTAAAGCATCCAATTTCTTTTTACATTTATCAACTTAAACAAATGATTTGCTAAAATGGTAATAATCGGTACGTTATAAATTATTTTCTAGTGCTCTATAGTTTTGAACATGTTATCGATGAGAGGTAAGATATTAGCTAAAAGCAATGTAAAGATCAAGATTAAGGTTGAAAATGTTTTATCAAAGTAAAATATTACTTGTGTCGTATAAAGTTAATCAATTCTCCTTACGTATGTAGTCATGATTAAATCAAAAATAAGTTGTCAATAGCAAAAATGGTGGCCAATGATTTCCCAATATCCTTAAATAAAACTTGACATTTGAATTGCAGAAAATTTCTATAGCAAATTTATTTTTTATTTTTGTTTGTTTCCTTTGTTTTAAAGAAATAATGTAATTCGATAAATACGCTACTTTTGGATAAGTTTACATAGGTATTTCTGTTGCAGAGTTGTAAACGAATCATTCATTTTTGAATTAATTCGCGAATCATTCATGCACTGAATTTGTAAAATTTTGAATTAATTCTTTTCGCCAAAAATCGAAATGAATGAAATTTGAATCAATTCATTTGAATTTAGCCAACAAGACTTGCAATTCACTTTATTTCACATGTTGTTGATAAATTATTTTGGATTAATACGATGATGGGCAATGTTATTTTTTGGTATTAAATTAAATAGTATTGTGATTAAATTTATTGTTGCTTAAAAAAAAGAAAAATAGTTACTTATTTTTTGTTCTTATTGAATTATTTGAATTGAATTATTTTTGTAGGTTATAAGTTCTCATAGTTTCTTTTTAAATTGTTTTGTAACAGAAGTAAAATTGCATCAACTGATTTTTTATTTACTTGAAGTTTGTTATTGTTTAATGATTGATTCTAAAAGTTATGTGTTCTATTTCACACTACTTCCGCTAATTATAGTTTAGTGTTAAAGGGACTAGACACGGTCAAAGAACGTATCAAATCTTTTAGTAGTATGTTTAAAAATGTTACAGATTTGTGGGGTACGTGTTTTTCAACAAAGTAGAATATCAAAAAAAGCGACAATCAAATAAAGAAACTATAAAAAGCGAAAGAAAAAAGCGAGTACAATAAAAGACATAAAAGCAACAGTGAATTTAAATAATTACATTTTCTTATAAGCAATTTTTTTAAAACATGTGAACTCATCTTATTACAGATTATTAAAAATTAAGGTCTACTACCAAAACATTCAAACAAGTTCTCCTTTTAATACTCTATTGCTTGTAAGCCATTTTTCTTGTGCTTGTGCAGATCTTTATTATAAACCAACAATTTATTTCAAAGACGATACAAATTGCCAAGGGAATTGTGAATTAAACAATTGTACACACACACATATATATATATATATATATCTACAATTTTTAATAAAAAAATCTAATAACAAAATTATTTGTGAATATTTTATTTCAACACTGTCTCTCCTACCTCTTTTTATGATTTATGATTTCCTGAGTAGCTTAACGCGATTTTGCTTAACACGAAATTTTTGAGAAATATAATACCCGAATAGCTTATGTGAGTAGTGTTGAGATATTTAAATTGAATGACAAAAGAATATTAACAGAACACTGGTGTAACTGTATTCACACCAAGTTCATATTCTTCACAGGGGTAAATAAAGAAAATGAATCTATTGAAATATTGTTTTTGACTTCTTGTACATAATATTAACATATTGAATACACAGAAATTGACTATGTTAATATTAAAGTCATTTTATTATTAATATTATTTTTTGTTTATTTACATTAGAAACAACTGTGCAAGTGAAAATATAAATAAATGCGTAAGTGTCACCTACATATTTAACTTTATCGATTAACGCTGTTTTACATTAGCATCTACATGAATGTGAACTTATCGTGTTAACAGAATGTCATGTAACTTTTGTTTTAATTATGCAGTCTTTTGCTTTCTTACACTCTGCAAGTAGTGTGTAATGTAAATATGAGACGTAAGTAGCATGCAGTTATAAGCATTTATTTTTATGTATTTTAATTGCCCAGCAAACAAATTATTTTTGAGCTCTACATATCGATTTTTTATTTTTTTACAAGTAAGAGCACTATATTCGGCAGTGCCGAATCTGATAATACCCTTCACCATCATGTACATAGGTATAAGACCACATCGTAGTTTAACCTAGATTCATGCAATGCGCTATTTTCTTTATTATTTCCGACGCCATCTTTGATTTTAAATTTTTAAATAGTTAACTTTGTTCTATTAGTCAATCCCTATCATTTGATAAAAGCCGTAACTACTATATTTGACTCATATATTCACAATTCAACTTAGGACGCCATGTTGATTTTTTATATTCTAATACTCAAGGCCTTTATTTGATCCCCATATTGAAGCAGTTGTACTTTGTTGGTTTCAAGGCGATTTTTTTTTCTTAGAAATAATTTCTAAGATTACGTCTTTTAATTTGGTATATTAAGCCTATTATTTAGGAGTTTTTTTAAATAGTTAAAACCGTGTCTATAAATTATCCAAGAGCTAGAAAATTTTTGAGGTAAAAATAAGCGAAAAATCAGAGACGGTTGGATTTATTTGCTCATATCTCAGATAGTTATGCAGCGATTATGCTGATTTCCAACACTAATCTGCTTCCAAATATTTCTGATTGTTTGATACCTTCTGCTGGTCTTGGCGATATCGTAGGGCTTCAAAAAGTTGATTTGAACATACACACAGTCAGGCAGACAGACAGACAGACAGACAGTTGGAAAGTTGTTTACACTTTCCCCGAAGAAGCTACCCAATGTGGTAGAGAAATATTGGATCAAAATAAAATTATTTCTATAAAAACTGATCTCAATAAAATATATTTAAATAATAAATAAAACAACAACAACCTATATTGAATTTAAAAGAAATCATCAGAAATACATCTGAGCCTGATACATTGTTCTGATTATAAAAGTAGTGAGCATTTTAGCATAAATGAACGTTTATTGTTTATCTAAATGAAATTGAGAACATATCTATGACAGCAAAATACTCAAAACCAAAGAGTAAATGAATATGGACAATAAACAATTTCAACTTCAAAACAATTTAAACTTTTGCTTTATTAACTGATATAAATATTTATTTTCGAACCTTGTTTGTATAAGAATGCATTTAAATTAAAAAAAAAATAGGAAAGCAGGATGTTCAAGCTATCATAAATATTTTCTTTAAATGTTGCAAAGGTAATCACATTTAGTAATGTTCTGTACGAAAATCTTCAATATTTTATTTCTGCAGAAATACTAAGTGTTCTTGTGTAAGTATTTGTAGAAAGGAAAAAATAAAACTAGAATTACGAAAAATCGTAGTTTTGTTCCAATAATTGTTATGTGTATCATCTATCTGCCCATGTTGACCCTCTTACAAAGTTAAAAATTTTTTTTTTAAACGATATTGAAAAGTTTAACATCGATTTCGAGTCTTTTGAGATCAAAATTGTTTGCAGGACATAAGTTTGGTTTTCATGTATTTACACGTACACACTCACTCAATGCTTGTAAAGATGCATTTACATATTAGTGTATACCATATAAGCAAGAGAGTAGTCGACTATGAAAATAAAACTCTTTAAGTTAGCTTTTTATCAACAAACATAAGAAATCCAGAAGTTAGCCGAATTTAAAGCATACATAACAGTGTTTGTTTTTTGCTCTGGGAGACTTTAAACGGTAATTTTGCTTGATTGTTTTATTATTTGGCTTTTTGCAGTTTTATATACTGTAAATCAGTAAGCTTAAATAACATTGGTTGTCAAAAAACAAGTTGAGAGCTCGAACCTTGTTATGTGATTTTAATGGACTTTTGTGTGCTGAATCCGAATCTGTTCACAGATTGATTTTCCAGCAAAAATCAGCTTACATATCTGGGGCTACTTGCCGTTATACCTTTTTCCAAGTGGTAGAATCTTTCACCATGCTCATCAGACACCGCACCAAGACTTTCTGGAAAAAAATCTATATGCGAATGTATAAAGTGTATTTTAATTAAAGTGTTGCATCCGAATTGGTGATACGAAAAAATATGTTCTTGCACCAGTTGTGAAATTTATTTTCGAACCAACTTATTAGGGGACCAACAGATAAGCATTCCTTTAATTTGGCATCAAACGTGGAAATATAACAAAAGGTAAAATATATATTTGCTTTGTTAAGTTTTTTTTTACTAGTTTTTGGCAACAACAAAATCTATTCGTCACTAAAAGTATTTGTTTTACGTCACCAATTTCAGAATAACTCCGAAACAATTGAAAATTGGGAACAAAAAATTATGTAACGTTGACTTAATTCTATATAATTCTATTCCGCATCTTTTGGTGTTTCAATTATAAAAATCGTCCATAAAAAAATTGTGTACGTGATACGGAAAACTGAAAGCATATTTGAAGTAAAATTATTTATCAAATTATATTAATTTCTTATATATTTCTAAAATAATATTATAAAAGAAAGTTACAAGTATCTTACTAAGAATTTTAACCTACACCGAAAAAATTTATATTTCAACACAAAACAAGAACTGAGAGTGCAAGAATAGAATCGAAATGAGGCATACCAAACAGGAGAGATTCCACGTTTTTAAATGTAAAATAACGGAAAAACAAGTAAGAGCGCTATATTCGGCCGTGCCGAATCTTATATACCCTTCACAACGTGTTGTCATGCAATAACAGTAGTTTGTATCACCATTCATCCCATATGAAATACGTACATACATAAAAAAAACCTACATAATAAAAACAACCCATTTTCAAATTATAACTTTACGTATGTATGTTAAAAGAAAAAAAATAAAAAAAAATTAAAAAAAAAGAATTTAAAAAAAAATTTAAAAAATTTTCAAATTGATTCTTCAAGCTCGAGGTCTTTAAAAATATTTGTTGTTTTATTTATTATTCAATATTTCGCTACTCCTTTGTGTAGCATCTTCAGGAAAGAAAACACACAATTTCTTTCCTGAAGATGCTACACAAAGGAGTAGCGAAATATTGAATAATAAATAAAACAACAAATATTTATAAAGACCTCGAGCTTGAAGAATCAATTTGAAAATTTTATAAAATAAAGGTCAAATAAGAGCAATAAAAAATTAAAAAAAAATAAAATTAAAAAAAATTTTTTAAAAAAATAATTAAAATATATATAATTAATATAAAACAAAAAAAAACAAGTAACAGTGCTATATTCGGCCGTGCCGAATCTTAAATACCCTTCACAACGTGTAGTCATGCAATAACAATTGTTTGTATCACCATTCATCCCATATAAAATACGTGCATACGTACACGTTAGAATAAATGTGGCATCGAATCCCAGCTGAGCCAAAAAAATTTTATTTTATTTTATTAATATATTATTTATATTTTATTATTTTTTTTATATTTTTTTTAAATTTTTTTTAAATTTTTTTAAAATTTTTTTTACAATTTTTTAAAAATTTTTTTTTTGTAGTTTTTTTTTATTATTTTTTTCTTATTTTTAATATTTTTTTTTTTTGTAATTTTTTTTTGTTTGGTATGTTTTTTACATGTATGTATGTATGTATGTTGTTGTTGTAATTGTTCATATCTCAGAAAGTTATGGGGCGATTGTGCTGAATTTCAACAGCGATTCATTCCTAGATATTTCCAAGAGATTGATACCATATACAGATCTGAGGAACATATAGTTGCTTCTAAAAGTTGATTTCAACCAACACACGGACAGACGGGCAGACGGACAGACGGACAGACGGATAGACGGACAGATGGACAGACGGTCAGGGCTTAATCGACTCCTCTATTCATAAGCTTTCAGAAAATATATACTTTATGGGGTCGGAAATGAAAATTGTAGAAATTACAAACGGAATGACAAAGCTATATATACCCTTGTGCACCACAGGTGAAGGGTATAAAAAAATTTAAAAAAAAATTTAAAAAAAAAACAAGTAAGAGCACTATATTCGGCCGTGCCGAATCTAATATACCCTTCACAACGTGTAGTCATGCTATAACAGTAGTTTGTGTCACCATTCATCCCATATGAAATACGTACATACATATAAAAACATACATATATAAAACATCCCATTGTAAAATTATAAATTCGCGTATATATGTTAAAAAAACAAAAAAAAAAAAAAAAAAAAAAAAAATTTAAAACAAAATTTAAAAAAAATTATTATATATATAATATATATAAAACAAAAAAAAATAAAAAAAAATTAAAAAAAAAAAAATTATTCAAAAAATAATAATAAAAATATTAATAAAAAATAAAAAAAAATAAAAAAAATTAAAAAAAAAATTTTTAAAAAAATTAAAAAAAAAATTTTTTTGGCTCAGCTGCGATTCGATGCCACGTTTTCTCTAACCAGTATACACGTTTGTATGTATGTATGTTGTTGTTTTAATGTTGTTTTTGTGAAAAAAAAATCGAGGTGATCGTGGGTTTTTGCTCATATCTCAGTTGTTTATGTACCGATGTTTCTGATTTTCAATACCGATCTACTCTCGAATATTTCTGATATTTTAATACCTTACCCGGGTCCAACCTATGTCGGGGGGCTTCAAAAAGTTGATTTCAACATACACACGGTCAGACGGACAGACTGACAGAGCTTAATCGACTCCCCTATGCATAAGCTTTCAGAAAATATATACTTTATGGGGTCGGAAATGAAAATTGTAGAAATTTCACACGGAATGACAAACCTATATATACCCTTTTTCACTGTGTGAAGGGTATAATAAAAAAAATATAAATAATATATTAAATAAAAAATAAAATAAAATAAAAAAAAAATTAAAAAAAAAATATAAAATAAATAAAAAAATTTTTTTTTGGCTCAGCTGGGATTCGATGCCATGTTTTCTCTAACCAGTATACACGTTTGTATGTATGTATGTTGTTGTTGTAATGTTGTGTTTGTGAAAAAAAATTCGAGGTGGTCGTGGGTTTTTGCTCATATCTCAGTTGTTTATGTACTGATATTTCTGATTTTCAATACCGATATACTCCCGAATATTTCTGATATTTGAATACCTCACCCGGGTCCAAGCGATGTCGGGGGGCTTCAAAAAGTTGATTTCAACATACACACGGACAGACGGTCAGACGGACAGACTGACAGAGCTTAATCAACTCCCCTATTCATAAGCTTTCAGAAAATATAAACTTTATGGGGTCGGAAATGAAAATTGTAGAAATTTCACACGGAATGACAAACCTATAAATATATACCCCTTTTCACTGTGTGAAGGGTATAATGAATACAAACGGGTACCCTTGTCAGGAGTCTTTGTATATAATTGCTATCAGTATGGTTACTTCACGTCTAAACAAGCCATAGATTTGTTCAGACTATAACAAAACGTAGGCAGAGCAACTGTCAAAAAATTTTTCATGTTCCTTGATATGGAGAAAACGTATAAAGTGTATTTTGTTGATATTTTTATGTGTCGTCTCTTTCTTTCATATTCAAAATGCCTTTTAATATCCGACATCGTTGTTCGAACAAATGTTCTGACAACGCTGTTTGAACAAGAGCAAAACACCGACAACAGCGGTGCACACCAGGCAAATTCATGTGCGCACAAACAATTTTTCGTTGTTCAAACAAATCGATGGCTTCCTTTAAGAATTAAAATTATATATTTTCTTATTGCACAAGTATGTGTTTTAACAAATATATTAATAATTGAATTTTAAATTTTTTGTACTTTAAAAGCCACAAAGAATATTGATAAATTTGCATTAAATTGTGTAAAAGAAATAAAAATTATAATTTAATTAATTTTTAATTTTGGTTAAAAAAATATTGTTAAGCTTCTATAAACATATTCAGTGGATTCACAAAGTCGTATTCACATGTTGTTTTGTCATATTAACAAAATTTTTTTCAAATCGTTTTATTCATTCTAAAGTGTGTAGATGAATTTAAAAACTTGAAAAATTATTCATGCGACTTTATAGGAAACCTTTTACACCCAGCAATTATAAAGGTACAAAATATATGTGTCGTAATTATTAAAAATTATCATAATGTGTATACACACAACCACGCATAAAAATAAATGGATTTAATTAATGTATGTAAATGTTATTCTCTATTAATGTGTACCTTGTTAATTTATTTACGTAATTGTTTTAAAAAAGAACATTCCAGAATGTTAACAATTATAATTACACTTGTATGAATACTTTACTAATTACTTTGAAAGGCAACATTAAACTGCACAGACAGACCTTCAGGTAATAAATTTTCAAATACTGAAAAGCGTGAATTTTGATTCAAAAGACTATTCAAGGAGTGAAACACAAACAAATTGTGATTAAAAAATGTAAATTATTTTTTTACAATTACCTGAATAATTACAACAAAGAATGGCCGACCAATCGACCACCAAACACAATCGATTAAATAAAATTATTAATGTATTTGTTCATCTACCCCAATACTAAATATGTTATAAAATTTAAATTAATACTTAATTACCTTTAATGTATTTTAATGTAACAATGATAAGCAATGAAGGACGATGACTTTAATAGTATTAAACGGAATATGCAAATAGTTATTGGATTGACAATCACAAGGGAATTAAAGTCAAATCTACATGCAGAGTTATCTACATAAAAGTGTATGTAAATATGTGTACATGCAGATAAGTAAAATGACAGAAATTTTCTAAGGGACCAACTCAAAATAGTTTAATTACAAACGTACTTTATATTACATTATCATACAGGTACTTCTAAGCAAGTAATGAAAATGTATTTTGGTTTTAATTATATCTCTGTAACACTCAGACAACTTTATGTTACAGTTTTCTTTTAATTATTTTTCAAAAAAGAATCTTTTGTGATGAAGCAACAATTGAATATTTTATTCATACAGACGTACATAAGTACATGCTTATGTTTATATGCATACATAAGGTGTTTGTTTTCGACCTATAGAACTTCCGAAAGGGATATATAGCTGTTATACTAATGAAGTGTGTTAGATTTTTTTCAAATCGTGGAATCTGAGCATCGTCGATCTGAGTAGGTAATATGCAACACTATGGATCGATTCATTTACTCTTTCGAATAATGATCCTCCAAATCGAAACCTCACTGTGCGAACAGACGAAGGCGTAGCCGCTGTAGATGCGACTGTAAAAGAGGTTTAGAATTTATTGATAAGACGGCTGTGTTGGCAATTCGGTATCGTGATTTGTGATTTTTTTAATTACCCACTTAATTAAAAACGTGATTTAGGAAACAAATTAATTCAACAATATGGAGCAACATGCCATACAGCGCTTAAAGCCATAACTTTGTTAAGCCAAAGATTGGTAACCAAATTATATAAAAAAATTAACTTGTCATCTTGTTTATGTGATTTGACACCTTTAGGCATACGTCCAATTTCAGATAAACCAGCAACGATTGATCATTAAGATGTCACCATTCGACATACTGCTAACGAGATAAGACTGGCTTTGCTCGAAAATATCAAATTTCATAAAATTTTTAAGCTAACAAAATCAACAATTTGGTCAATTCATTGAATTTGTTTTGTTTCTTTAAAATTAAAAACTTCTAAAAAAAACACCCTTTATAAATTTATGTTTTAAAAAAGAATATGCATGTGAATCTACATGTATGATATTAACATCAAGGTATTGCATTATTCTGCAATGCTTTTGAATAATTGAAGAACTGTTTGTTTTAGGGCGGTGAATTTTCCTTGTTCCTTGATACAATTGGAAATATTTTTATTTTATTTTGAATCAAAAAACTGTCCTACTTTGAAATTTGTCACAACTTTTAAGAAGCAAACTGTCTCTTACAAATATTTTTTTTGAATTTTGATAAAGGTCGCTTTCAGAGATATAGCCTCCTGACTAAGAGGTCATGAAATATTACCTTTGACCGTTCTGCGAAGAAAATCATGTATATTAAATCAAGGGCAATCTGCAAACAAGTCAAATGCAACTCTGTTGAACTTCGTATAAATAAAACTTTTCCAGAAGATAGCAATTAATTTAGTACAACGTTGTACATTTTCTATTACCTATTACCGATTTTTAAGACCTTATATTTTGGGATGCAGATGAGAACTCATACTTCGAATTTTTATTAATTTTCTGATACATTTAATACCTACAAAAATTTTACAAATTTGGAAACAGTGATGTCAAAACAACAATAGAGCTTTTGTAAAGTGGAGGCAAAGTTCTGTCGAGCTCAACATATTTTTTTATGGGAACACAAAACAATTTTCATTTTCAAAATTCAATTAGTAGAAAGTGGCATATTCATATAATGCAAACACCTTGTACCAATCACTTGCGGATATCTGCCTTTATTCCAGCAGCCTTATTCTGTAACTCGCTGAAGCCGAATATTTATCGTTGAAACTCTAAAAATATATTTAGAAAGTTTTAGTGATAAAGATTTATCTTTACCGTGTTACAGAATAAGGCTGCAGGGCTGTTTACCAAAAATGTGTTCTATAATTTGAACCTTGTAAGAGGACGGATATTAGAACAAAAAGTTCTTTATTTTTTAATTCGATCAGCGGTGAACCGAATCGCATTCCATTTATGAATGGCACTAATACATTTGAAAAATGTTGAAGCGATTTTGTAGTACATATTTTTATTTTGGCAGCGACAGCTATTGTTATACAAGATTTACCGAACTGACTGACTTAGAGTCGGACGCCGTTTCATTTTATGCCAATCTAGCTATGTTCATCCGTCTGTCCGTCTGTTGAAAGCATGATAAAGGTCGGCCTAAAAAGGCCAGAATATTTCTAATACACAAGGTTTGGTATTAAAAATGGGCTAAATCGGAATATTAGGAACAGACTAATAGCTCGTAATGCAAGAGTAAGTAAAAACACCATATCCTTTCAACATCTAATAAAATGCAATTGTGTCTAAACGCATTAACGTAGGCCATGCAATTTCGAATGTATATTTCCTGAGCAAAAAAAAATATTTTTCTCTGAAAATTAATTAAATATTAAAATATTAAATTTATACCGCACAGTGTATTTTTCGGTATATTTAAAATTTAAAACGTAATAAAAAAAAAATAAGATGTATGATTCTGAAATCTTGCAAGCATTACCTTTTGGTCGAGGGCTTTGTATTAACGGAAAATAAATGTGACACGCCCACTTTTACACCTGCCTCCCATATATCGCTTTATTTCAAATTCATATAATTTCTCTATGAATAAACATTTTGGAAGAATGATCGAATCTATATTGAAATATCTGGGTTGAGTTTATAGGCAGAAACTATTTCGATACGCCTACTACATCGCCCACTTTTCACATAATCTACTGTTAATGAAATTAAAAAGTTCATAAAACCGATAATATTAGAGGTATGATGATGAAATGGAGTATATGTAGCTTTTTAGTCAATATCAGCATTATGCCAGAAAGTGAAGGTGACACGCCCACTTTGATGTCTATCCCCCATATAACTCTTTATCTTAAGTCCATATAACTTCTCTATGGACAAAGTTTTCAGAAGAATAAATGACTCTATATTGAAATATTTCAGTTGGTTTTATCAGCAGAAATTACTTTGACCTACTTCAACGGCCACCTTCATTGAAAGACTAAATTTACGAAAATATTTTATTAGATATCAAAGAAAGTATTTATAGTATAAAGAGATTATTTCATAGTGATTACTGTTGATAACAAAATAATACATTTTGTTATTAACAGTACGCAAAACTAGTGGTGGGTATAAAAAATATGGCACAGCCGAATATAGTGCTCTTACTTGTTTATTTTAAAAATTAAACAAAAGCTGGCTGAGACTTTATATGTCAAAATCATTCTGTTTTGCTTGCAAATGTTATTTTCTACCATAAAATTCAAAAAAGTCAGTTTCAAAAAGAGGCAGTTATTACTTAAAATTTAAAAATTTCATTATCAAGCTTTGAAAATAATATGTCGGAAAGATTGGAGGGAGGTACTGCAGATATGTTTATCCAGTTTAAGATAATCAGTTCCAAATATGACATTTATAATAACAGAAAAATTCATCAGATATAATAATACGATCAAGAATTGGGTCTAAATATAAGACAATAAATTTTTTGCTAACAAATTTAAACATAAACAAAAAATTTGAACACAAATTTGTCGATATGAATTTTAAATTATTTCGGGATAATAAGATGGGGAAGACAGGCAGTTTTACTTATTTTAATTTGTGATTTTTAATTTTACATCAGTCTTGTGATATGTTTCTTTATTTAAATTTTTGTATATTTTTCGTTGCATTTTTTATATTTAATAATAATTAATTTTATCTTTATATTAAACTAGTCGTCTACTTATTATTGTGACATGCAGTGTAGTTCAGTTCAGTTTGTTATGTTGGTCGTATACTCTTTCAACTAAATTAACAGGAGCTTGTTGATGAAATTGAATTGATATTTGACACAAAGAGAAGTGCTTCTATTCGTTGGAATTACAATTGTATTTATGTTTTAACAATAGTTTGATTCTCGTATTCGACCACATCAGTCAATATCGAATGCTTTAAGTACCAGTAACTGCATTGCTTTTTTCAAATGTCCTGCTTTGTACCAAATATTTTATAATAGTATATGTGTAGTAGTGTCATGTAACAATATAGTCGATTGTATGACTTTCGAATACAAACAGATATTTAAACATTGTGTTAGCAGTTGTAGCAGTGTTGTTGGTATGGCTGTATCTGGGACAACTGGAGGATTTTCAAAGTATGCTATCATTGTCGTATTTTCATATTTTTTGTAAATTTATACAAATTTAAAATAGTTAAAACGCTTGCTAACGTTTATTGTAAAATTTCCAAGCGATTTTCAATATTAAATAAATTTCGTCTATATGACGGCAGGATATGACATTAATAAATGGCTAATTCACAAAGTGTCCTAAATGTCGTGTTGTCATAATGTCATATTTTTTTATAATTTTAAAAATATCTAAAAAACTTACAATAAACAATACAGTCATGTGAATTAAAAATTTTTTTTTTTAAATTATGACTTTATGACATAACGACAAACATTTACATACATAAATACAACGTTGGAGACAACAACAGTACCTATTCAATTAAAAAAAGTAAGTAAATAAATATAATCAACCTTGGTTTACTGAGGAAATAAAACGTTTGATAACAATTCGGGTCACTGCTTCCTCAAGATGGAAGCGCTCTAAAACTT
Source organism: Phyto melanocephala (assembly GCA_941918925.1). Lineage (NCBI taxonomy): Eukaryota > Metazoa > Arthropoda > Insecta > Diptera > Rhinophoridae > Phyto > Phyto melanocephala. Next base: position 88,616,178 of record OW799233.1, on the reverse strand, counting down.
CCGACTTGTATAATATATATCTTGAGGCTAGAAGATCTATAACGAGCATAATTAAGTTAACAAAATCAAGATATTTATTTCAAAATTTATTATCCACAAAAACTTCTTGAAACACTATTAAGAAAATGGAAACTGTTAACTCTGCAGACAGACAGAATAACGACAGCATACCAGATTTAAATGCATTGAATCAAAAATTCGTAAATATACCCATGATCCAAGCAGATTATTTGCACTATATATACTGTGCCGAATCTTTTATACCCACCACCAATTTTATGTCCTTTAATAGCACAGAATTTATTATTTTGTTTTTAACAGTAATCGCTATGGAATAACCTCTATATACTAAAATATGTATCAGTTTCTTTGTATAACTTCGATATGCTAGTAAAATGTTTTCGTAAATTTAGTCTTTCAATGAAAGTGGGCATTAAAGTAGGCGTGTCAATAAAGTTTCTGCTAATTAATAGAACTTAGATACTTCAATATAGTCCTTTATTCTTCCAAAATCTTTATTAATAGAGAAATTATATGAATTTGAGATAAAACGTTATATGGGAGGTAGGCGTTAAATTGGGCATGCTCTGTCATAACAACGATATTGACTAGAAAGCTATATGTATGAAATATCATCATGATACCTCTAAATTGATTGGTTTTATGAGTTTTAAAATTTCATTAGTTTCTGCTAATAAATTCAACTCAGATATTTTAATATAGAGTCCTTTATTCTTCCAAAATCTTTATTCATGGAGAAATTATACGAATTTGAGATAAAGCGTTATATGGAAGGTGGGCGTGTCACATCTATTTTTCGTTAGTACAAAGCCCTTGACCAAAAAGAAATGTTTGCCAATTTTCAGAATCATACGTCTAATTTTGTTAGTTTTATTACGTTTTAAATTTTGAATATACCGAAAAATACACTGTACGGTTTAAGTTTTTGTACATTTTGATCTATAACTCTTTACCTAACTCATATAAATATTTAAGCAATTTTCGGGGAGAAATATTTTTTTTACTCAGGAAATATACAACCGAAGTTTCATGAGTCTACGTTAATGCTTTAACTCTCTTCTTAATATTCCGATTTAGCCCATTTTCAATACCAAACAAATCTTGTGTATAAGAAATATTCTGGAAAAATTTAAGTCCATAGCTTTTTTGGTCCTACAGACGAACGGGCGTACTTTATGGGGTCTAAAATGGATATTTCGATGTGTTACAAACGAAATGAGAAAATGAATATACCCCACAATTTTTGGGTAGCGGGTATAAAAATACAGTAACAATTAAAATGCACAATTTTAATGATTTGGTAATAGTTGCTTTTATCAATATATTGAGTTACAAATTTTAACATTAAATTCGTATTGCTGCTTGAAGCTTACAAATTGTATGCGATTTTATCGCACCGGCCTTTGTGTACGTTTGCCAGGAGAGTTTACTAACTAAAATGTCTACGATATACAATAATCAAAGTATTCCATGATATTCCAATGTTAATGTTATTGTGAATACAAACCGTATAATTTTATGACCCATTATATACATATGTATGTATGTATGTATGTATGTATGTATGTATGTATGTACTTATATTTTTTATTTATATTACAACTAGCCAAACCCGTCGAGCGTTGCTACGCCCCTTAATGAATCGAAATGCAGTCTGAATTTTAATTGAATATTAAGTGCAAAAACCTAAAAATTATATTTTTTTATGGGCGTGGCATTGCCCACTTTTCTAACCACGAAATTGTAAAGTCATAACAGCTCAATATGTGTGCAAAGTTTCAGAAGAATCGGTCCAGTGCAAGCACCTCAAAATGATACCTTTTTTTATGGGCGTTTTAGTACCCACGGTCCAGTGCAAGTACCTCAAAATTAAAACTTTTTTAGGGGCGTGGCTCCGCCCACTTTTCTTATCACGAAATTATTTAGTCATGACAGCTCGATATGTGTGCAAGGTTTCAGAAAAATCGGTCAAGTGCAAGTAGCTAAAACTGATAATTAATATTTATGGGCGTGGCGCCGCCCACTTTTTTCCACCCATAAACACTCCCTGGTATGTGTACAACAACTTGCTAAAGTTTGAGTCCGATCGGTTTTACAGTTTCGGAGTCTATAGCTAACAGACTCACACACACACACAGAGTTTCACTTTTATATATATAGATAGACAATATTAAATTTTTTAAAGGCATTTAATTTGATATCTATTCTATTTGAAATAAAAGAGCGTTTATTGGCCAATGCTGTTAGTATCTAATTGAAAATTTCCTACGAATATTAATACGTATGTATGTATGTACTTCTGAATGTACATATGTATCTCATAAATCGTTACCATAAATTTATTCGTGAAGTGAGAATTTACTTTTTTGCTATTAAAACGAACGATGTATAGATGAAAACAAGGAAGCAATCCCTATGGAAATGCAATTTAAAGAAAATATCTAAATATTTATGTATGTACGTAAATTTCAAATATTTATTTTATTGGGTTATAACATTAATATAAAAACATAAAATATTTATGATTGACATATGTTACTTTCACAATTGCTTTAAGGCATAAAATTAACAAAAAAAAAAAAATCTCAGCTGTCTTATTATTAAGTGCATATATGTTTCTGTGCAAGGCATATCCATAAGGTACTCGTATCCAATCAGCTGACTGTTTTTTTTTATATACATTTTAAAAGCGTTACCAAGGCATATTCATACAGGTATATGCAACGGCGAATTGATACAACAAAGCAAATTTTTAGGCGATTTTTTCTTTCAAGGCCAGTTTGTATAACAAGGATGGAAAAGTTTTTTTTGTATGTTTTATCAATAAAATTTTATTAAAAAAAGGATATGTGCTTGTGAAGCACATTATAAATGGTGCAAGCACAACAAATATACATAAATTTGGTAAATTTATTATCATAAAAAGCACAATTAAGTTAAATGTTTAATTCGGAATCGAAAATCTAATCTTTCATTCCTGCATTAATAAATAGAATAAAGGAGAATTCAACAATTTTAGACATTATGTTTCCCCATCATAATGTGCTGCTAAGTGCACCTGTATGAATTCGCCTTAGCATTACCAACTTTTTTTAAAAGTCATGCCTGCAGTTGTCAAACTTAATTTTTTAAATTTTATTGTACAATACATAATTCGCAGATTCAGTTGGTTTAAAGCGTGTTAAAAAATACAAAACCGTGAAATAAAAGTTTTCGCTATAAAGTTTTTTAAAAGTTGTTCAAATTTGAGAAGAAAATAAAAAAAATTGTTTGACAAATGCCGGCATATATACAAAAACAAAATACATGTGTTTTTTATTGTTGTGTTTGTTGCCGCGATGCATATACCTTATGGATATGCCTTGTTTCTGTGTATGTTCTTTTTAACAATTTCTTTTTCAGACATTTCGTTAGGTGTTCTTGTGCATATTAAAGCAAATACAGTGGAATATCCCATTATCGATACTTCCTTTTAGGAAATGCTGTTGAAAGCTGTCGGTAACGTAAGAAAAGCTTTGCAATCGCTTTCAGTTGAACAGATTATCTCATGAGCGAACATCAACAAGCACTTGACAAAATAAATTTCCTTAAGTGGATGTTTTTGTCCGTTTTCTTCATGTCATAATGTACAAATAAGCTTGTCAATCCTGTTATCCTTAGCTTGTCATGTTTACTACATCACATAATATAGTTTAAAAAGACCATGACAAATATTATCTCTCTTACATCTCTGTTTTCAATTATAGGTTTTTTATAGAATTTAAGCATCTGATTCGGAGAGTTGACAATGCTAATTCTTGCAATGTTCGTGTTGCTTATGTACGGTGCAGGAACCTATTTGGAAAACGGCTTATAATGTATGCCATTAGCTACGCGATTAAAGCTTAAATTAGACGTGCCATAACCATAACCATACAAAACAGCTGTTTGAACCAAACTTATGGGCAACAAAGTCTTTCATTGTAAGTAACTGCCATAACGACATTGCCACAAGCATTCAGTCAATTTTGATTTCTTATTACTATGGCATTATGGTTATGGCACGTCTAATTAAACCATAAAGGAATTCCCAAAATTACATAGGTGTTACAACAGAGGTCGTTCATTAAGGTGATATAGAAGCCATATGTGCCACGCCCACTTTTACGCCCACCTCCCATATAACATTTTACCCAAAATTCATATAATTTCTCAATTAATATAGATTTTGGAATAATAAAGGACTAAAGGGTGTTTTTTTAAGCCCGATAGAACTTGAAATTGTAAAAAATAACACAAAAAATTAAATTGTAATCAAATTTTTTTTTTTATTCGAAAGATCAATACGTGACATTAACATTTGAAAATGATTTCGGGCATATGGGCACCGCGGCTGTTCTTGACGAAGCGCATTCTGGATGTCCAATTTTGGGCCACTTTTTCGAGCACTGCTGGCCGTATGTCACGAATAACACGAACAATGCTGGCCTCCAAGGCGTCAATTGTTGCTGGTTTATCAGCATAAACCAGTGACTTCACGTAGCCCCACAGGAAATAATCGAGAGGTGTCAAATCGCACGACCTTGGAGGCCAATTGACAGGTCCATTTCTCGAAATCAACTTATCGCCAAATTTTGATTTCAATAATTCGATGGTTGCGTTCGCCGTATGGCACGTAGCGCCATCCTGTTGAAACCACATCTCCTCCGGATCAATGTCATCCATATTTTCAAACAAAAAATCATTGATCATGGTGCGGTAACGATCTCCATTGACCGTAACGCGAGCTCCGGCCTCATTTTTGAAGAAATAAGGTCCGATGATGCCACCAGCGTGAAAACCGCACCAAACGGTGCATTTTTCTGGATGTAATGGAGTCTGTAGGGTCTCTTGTGGATTGGTCTCGCTCCATATGCGGCAATTTTGCTTATTAACAAACCCGTTAAGCCAAAAATGCGCCTCATCGCTGAACACAATTTTGCGATAAAACAACGGACGTCCAGAATGCGCTTCGTCAAGAACAGCCGCGGTGCCCATATGCCCGAAATCATTTTCAAATGTTAATGTCACGTATTGATCTTTCGAATAAAAAAAAAATTTTGATTACAATTTAATTTTTTGTGTTATTTTTTACAATTTCAAGTTCTATCGGGCTTAAAAAAACACCCTTTATATTGAAACATCTAGGTTGTACTCATTAGCAAAAACAACTTTGACACGCCTACTATAACGCCCACTTTTCACGTTATCTACCGTTAATAAAATTTAAAAGCTCATAAAACCGCCAAAATTAGAGGTATGATGATTAAATTTGCTACGTATATCCTTCTAGGCAATGTCATTACTGTGCCAGAAAATTAAGGTGCCACGCCCACTTTTACGCCCACCTCCCATATAACGTTTTACCTAAAATTCATATAATTTCTCTATTAATAAAGATTTTGGAATAATAAAGGGCTATATTGAAAGATCTAAGTTGTACTCATTCGCAAAAATAACTTTAACACGCCTACTATAACGCCCACTTTTCACGTTATCTACCGTTAATAAAATTGAAAAGCTCATAAAACCGCCAAAATTAGAGGTCTGATGAAATTTGCTAAGTATATCCTTCTAATCAATTTAATTGTTGTGCCAAAAAGTTTTGGTGACACACCCACTTTTACGCCCACCTACCATATAACGGCTTATCTTAAATTCATGTTATTTCTCTATTGACAAAGTTTTTGGGAAAATAAAGGACTATATTGAAATTTTTAAGTTGTATTTATTAGCAGAAACTTTATTGACACGCCTACTTTAACGCCCACTTTCACTAAAAGACTAAATTTACGAAAACATTTTACTATCATATCGAAGTTATTAATTTTAAGTGCCGATGTTGATTTTAAATAAAACACAAATTATTTAAGAAATTATTATCATTTTTTTTATAATGATAATATTTGTATATTCAATTATGTATTTAACAAAATATCGGCCAAATGATCCCCTCCCCCCATCCTTGGCGCCATTCCTCTATCTGATGGTCCAAATTTTCAATGACAATGTTGATGCTCAATTGTTGGGCATGATGATAAGTCGAGGTTAACTGCTCTTTTGCCACACTATCGCAAAAAACAGCAATGGTTCCCATTCAACGAACTAAGAATGCATTCACAGATTTTCTAACATTTTATACAGACCTGTTTTGCAGAAATTTAAATATTTTTTACAATTCTCCCGATTGTGGACGAACTTGAACGATTATGTTGATCAAAAGAATTACAAAGTGCACAAAATGCATTTTGATTTGAACGCCCATTTTAATAAAAAACCTTAATAACTATAACGCGTTGCTCATTTGCGTATCTTTCCACGGATCAAATTGAGTAAGTTTGAGATTGAGAAATGTCAAATTAAATGCAGTGTAGTTCACCTTCAACATGGGCCCTTAAAATTTGACCACCCTCTACAAAGAAAGTGATAAATTTTTTATTATAAAGAGATTATTCTATAATGATTAACAAAATAATAAATATTGTGCTTTAAATGTACACATAATTGGTGGTGGGTATAAAAGATTCGGCACAGCCGAATATAGTGCTCTTACTTGTTTTATTATTAAATAAAATTGTGTAGTTTTTTTAATAAAAGAATTTTTAATTGAGAACTAACCATCATAGACAAATTTTACTGGCTTGTATTTTTAGTTTAATCTTGACCGGACAACCCACTTGTATGCATACATTTCAATTGTTTCTTTGGAGTCCGCTCAAGAAAGATGTCACTGTAGTATGTTGAGATTCTTGTTTAAATTCGTTTAATATTAAAATACCTTAATGCGGTAATAAAAGATTCCATAAAAAGATCTATATTAAAATAAAATGTGTTTCTTTAAATATATATGTACAGATGTCTGTAAATATGTACATTCGACCACATATGAATTTGTTTAATATGAATAAGACTTTTTTTCATTTAGTCTATGGATTTTTTTGTCATAATATTGATTGGTCTTAGTTGGCGTTGATTACATTTAAACTGTAGATTTAAACTAATCGTATGTTAAAATAAATATAATAAAAAGCAGAGTAAATTAATTTGAATTTATCTAATGTTACGTCTATGTCATTTATAAACGTTGGCTTATTTCCTTTACAGGGATTCCTTTGATTGCTACTAATAATAAGCATTATTGAAATTTAAATTAAAAAAGCTTTATTTATTTAATCACACTGAAATAGTATAATTGTTTATTAATTATTCACTAGTAGTTAATTCAAATATATTCAAGTATTTAACAACGTAAATTCTGTTTTTTTTACAAACATTCTAAAAGTAGTTATGCTACTTAGTGTGAATTATTATGATTTCATTGTTGCCAAAGTTGTAAAATAAAATCCAAGCTAGACTAAAGTAAATTAAACATTTACAAATAAATAGTAAGTAATATATGAAATAATTTCTTCGAACTTTTTTTTAAATTGACAGCTTAATAACTACGTTATATGTATACGCCGTAATAATATTCTTGGGAACAGTGTAGCAACAAAGTTTCGTTATGCGTATTTCAAATCGAGTTTGATGATAAGTAAAGTTTAATTTACTGTGTTAAATATTCATAAAATGCTCTAACTTTCATAACGTAAATGTCAAGTGCTATTATTTGCAATACAAAAGAACACCGTTTTATTAAATGAAATAAGCCAACGTTTATAAAATGCATTAAAGTTATTGCATGTATTTAGCAGTGCTACTTAGGAAAGTTAAAGTAGTGACTTACTATCCGAAATTTCCCTGTAGAGACGTTTTAAGATTGTTAATACTAACGTTCTAATACGTCGACGTTCTTGTTTAGTGACGAGGCGGGAATATGTTTTAAGTCGTTGACATTTGAAGTCAACAAACATTAGCGAGTTTAGGTATTGTTCGATAATATTTTTAAAAATAAGAAATTACAATCAAATCATTTGAACAAATGTTAAAGGAACAATGCTACAAATAAAATTTTTAATATCTTGTATTTATTTGCTTTGCTTTTAAATAAATTCTTATAATTTGCAAATGCTGCTTTAGCGCGAGTACGTTAATGATAAATATATTACCAGACCAAACAAGCCTCCAAATAGTCGAAAATGTAACAAGTAACCTATCACCTACAATAGTGATGGCAAATTAACATTTTTTGCCTAAAATAAATACAAACCAGAGATTACTTAAATCCATTACAAATTCTTTAAAAATATTCATATTATAAATATTAATTCAGTACAAAAGTAAATGTAAATAAATTATAGGAAATCGGAAGCCTTTTATGAAAAGAAATAAATAAAGTGTTAAATTAAATCCGATTTGATAACTAATTGTTGAAAAATAGTATTTGATTAAACAGAAAAACTTTTATTTTATACTTTATATTAAATTTGCGATGAATTTGTGTTTTTATTATTTGTCTTAAATAAGCAAAATATAAAACCATTTTGAAATATTGTAATAAATTATTTAATCTGGTATTATGTATATTTTCGATTTATTTACAGATTTATTAAAATGGAGAACAACAACTAAACAAACATTTTACATAAATGTGTAAAAAATAACAGTAGAAAATTAATGGTTTTAAAATGGCATAAATTTACACAAAATACTAAAAACGAACCATGTTTTTTATTTAATACGCACATCTATGTGTAGCAGACGTTAAGCAACCCATACCAGAGTAAAAAAAAGGGACACACAAGGAGTATTAAATAACTGGAAATATTTATGGGCTTACAGAAAGGTTGTCAAGAAAAACATTTACATAGCGAAAGCATACGAGAGGGGAAGGAGTGAGTTAGAGCTCGTGAATAATCTTTTCTGGTTTTAAGATTATGTCAAGTGGACGTAGTGCTCGTCTACCACCCACACCCAATGCTCCCAGCAACAAACCATCGGTTGGCAACCTGCATGAACCCAATAGCAACAGTTTAATGTATCAATACAACAACACATCCAGTGTATCCACAAATATGAGTCACCACCACCACCATCATCATCATCATCAGAACACAACTGCTGGTATGGCTGACAATACAACTGACATTATACAGACAACTGATACTGCCACCGTCGGAATTCCGGGCGAGACAATCGATGCTTTAGGACCGGAATTAGCGGTGGCAACGTCAAAAGTGTTGGAGAGTTTATCGGAAAATGAACGCAACATGATAATTAATGTATTGAATCGCGATGAAAATGTACGACAACGTGATGCGACTCGTATAATGTAAGTACAACTTTTATTTTTAAATTTTTCATTCGCATTAATCGACCTTAGTATGCAGACATCACAATAATATTTGTGTAAATATTCGAATATAAAAAACGAATACTCAAACACACATGTAGTTACAATACATAATCATATGTGTGGGTTTTAAAAACGGAAATGAAATATTGCAGAGGAAACAATTAAATAAATTCAGAGATATTTATTGTTTTGTGAATTTCTTAAAAATTTAATTGATCTTATTATTGCTAAATGAGTAGGCATGAGGCATTCCAATGAGCGGTAATATTATTCTTTTTTTTCTTTTTAAGAATTTCTGCAACATGTACATGTAAGCAAATGGGACACATGAACAAAAAAATTCCTTCTTTAATTTTCGCTCTAAACAATGTATTTGAATGGCTTAATACTTAAAGTGCGTATATTCATTATGTATTACTTTACAGGAGAAGGAAGATATTAAATAAAATTATGGAATGAAATGAGTTCAGGTTTTTTTAAATGTCAATATATCAATTACTTACCACCACGGCTTATGAAATTTTTCTGGGGCAATTTATTTGTTAATGGACTGCCAGAAAATGATTAAAATGCGATTTCGAAAATAGTCGAGATATGCTCTCTTTGTGTTAAGCCATAGAACTTAAAGTATAAGCTGTTGTGGAGCGCATAATGTTTATAAGAGAAAAATTAAATGGTCGATTATTTTAGCATTATTTCTATTCATACAACTTTTTTAATGTTCGGTTTACTTTCGTTTAAAATTTATTTAAAATTTATTTTAACACTCCTTCTCATGGTGAAATAACATAAGGTGATAGCGTAAAGGAGAGCAATTTTGGTCTCTCCTTTTTATGTATGGAGTTTGACAATTTCCGGAGTTGAAATTATTTTTTAAATATGTAGTTTGACATACTCCAGAACACAAAAAAATAATCAGCTGGGCTGGCACCGCCACCTTGTTTAATTACACCATGCTCCTTCTTAATTTTTACTACGCTTTAAGTTTACTTTTAGACTTACCAGTAAGCAGTTATTAATGGTTTCGTTTTCGTCAGCGACACTTTTACACAAATTTGCCGTTTACACAACGGAAATATTTTTTTTACTTCTCTCATGTTTTGTGTATCATTCTTTTACCCATATGCCATTCGTTTTAAAAAATTATTTTCTTTTGTAATCAGAAAATATATATTTTGAGAATCAAAACAATTCTAGAAAAACTTAAACTACACCTTTAACTACACAATGATTTAAAAAATTTTTTACTTTTTTTTTTAAAAATAAAAAATGTTTTAGATGAATGAGAATTATGTGGCAAATACGTAACGCTGTGAAATTATTCCAACATACATATGTATGTGTATCCGTTTGTTGAAATACCCCACAAGCTTTTCAGCTACAACAATTGGCACGTGTTTGGATGCCATGGAAACCGATACGCCATCAAGAAATTCATTAAAACCTCACGCATACGTACATAAATGCAATTATATAAATTTATATTATTAAAAATGTAAGGTATCAATTCTCATGCAGACATAATCTTAGGCAATACATACATATAAATACATCAATAAAGACAATATGTCCTTTTACAGGAACCAGCTCATATAATTTATACTACTTTCGACGACTTTTTTATTTTATTTTTTACTTTTTTTCCATTATGTTTTTAATTTGATTTAAAAAGAAATTGTAAAATGATGCTACTTCTTAATTCTGCCATCATTGTTGAATTTAAATTCTAAGGACTTTATTTTTAATTGATATTTGAAACAATTTATTGTGTGTGTAATAAGAGGTTTCTAAAGGTATCATTTAATAACTAACAATTAAACAAATTTTAATAAAAATCCTTAAAAAATAAAATAATAAAAAACAAAGCATTTAAAAGGGGTTTCTATGTCTTTCCTATGACATTGCCTTCTAGTTAAACATGCGTAAAAGGTTTTAATGCTTTAGGTTTAGTTTTTTACTGTAAGTTTTCTGAACGGGCCTGAATTTTTCTGAAAAACTTAAGACTTTTTAGTAAAGTCATAATAAAAAGAAAATAAGAGGTAATAAAATATTATTCAGAATTTTTTTGGAAATTTCGTAAACATACAAAATGGTGTTAAATTTCTTTTAATTTCTCGACTTTTTACATTGCAAATTTTGTTCATTTAACATTCATTAATAGCCTTTTACTCTCTTTTGTAAAATAAATCTACTCTGAAAGCTTGAAAAAGTATACGTAAAATTGAAAAAATACCTACAACCTATGGAGGGCTGAAAATTTATTGGCGCTTCGTCAAGAGGACTCTCGAGATAACTTAATCTAGTTACGTTGTCTATATCCTTACACAAAGTTCTTCATATTTTGACTAAAGAATTTCCAATGTCTGCAAATAGCGAAAACTAGCTCATTTACAGTGTTTTGAGTTAAAGGAAAACTTTGACGTCTTTGGACATTTTTCACAGGTATAGAAACAAGGAGAAATTTCCGGTCTGACACACTGAATATAATGACCAAAATAATTTTAAATGTTTTTAAACTTTGATCATTACTGTTCTTCAGCATGATCAAAACATAAAAAAACAAACACAATCATTGTTCTCATCATTGAAACCCCGTTTGTGGCAATATTTGTAGGTCATACAGTTCCCTATAGAGCATATGAATGTGTGTATTTGGTAGTAGAGAAAGCAATTGTGTTGTGAATATTATTGTTTTACACAAAAAAAAAAATTATTGTAAAACGCGTGCTAAAAATTAATTTCTTTTACTATAAATATTTTTATTATTTAAAAATTTTTTTTTAAACTTTATAATAGATTCTAATTCAAATTAAGTTTCATTCAGTTTTCCTAATTTATTTCTTCGAAGATAGTAAGTAAAGTCAAGGTTACAAGTCAGAATCTGCACTTTTTGTTTAATACATAACGCATAAAGAGCAATTATGTATGATTGGAACCAGTTGTTTTAGACATATGTACGTTATTGATACCAAATGAAAGAGAGAGAAAGTTGCTTAAATCCAAATTCAAAACTCAAGCTGCAGTTAAGGACCTTTTTGCTTATCCTCAAAGATTTGTTGATTAAAAAGTTTACTTTTTTCCGTGTAAAATCAATTCGCTTATGTTGTTTCTTTTGTAATTATATACATACATACATACATACATATGTACTCTTCTCTGCGCTAAGACTCTAAGTTGAATCTATGTATATGCGAATACTTTGCACGAGCATAGACAATTTCTTGTGGAATGTCTGAACTATTTATAATATTATTTATATTTTATGGCAGAAATTTTATTTATTTTTTTCAACATTTTAAATTAAAGCCGCTCGATATAACTCTCTATACTTGTGTCATGTTAAATATGTAACGGTAGTTAGTGCCTGGTGGTGAATTATGTCAATTTAAATGAAAATTTGGACTAGTGTTTGCTATAAAAAGCTTAAAGGATAACTTTTTCTTTTATGAAAAATGTCGACGTTTTTTTTTAACGTTTTTCTTTTACAGGTGTGTTTTAGCTTGAATATTTTAAGAACAACAAGTAATAGCGCTATATTCGGCCGTGCCGAATCTTATATACCCTTCACAACGTGTAGTCATGCCGTAACAGTAGTTTGTATCACCATTCATCTCATATGAAATACGTATATATTAAAAACATACATACATAAAAACATCCCATTGTAAAATTAAAAATTTACGTATGTATGTTAAAAAAAAATATAAAAAAATTAAAAAAAAAACTAATATAAATAAATATAAAACAAAAAAAAAAAAATTAAAAAAAAAATAAAAAAAAAATAATAAAAAAATATAAATAATATATTAAATAAAAAATAAAAAAAGAAATTGTAAAAAAAATTAAAAAAAATTTTTTTTGTGCTCAGCTGGGATTCGATGCCACGTTTACTCTAACCAGTATACACGTTTGTATATGTATGTATGTGTTTTTTGTGAAAAAAAAAAACGAGGTGGTCGTGGGTTTTTGCAGTTTTTCAGTTGTTTATGTACCGATGTTTCTGATTTTCAATACCGATCTATTCCCGAATATTTCTGATATTTTAATACCACTCCCGGGTCCAAGCGATGTCGGGGGGCTTCAGAAAGTTAATTTCAACATACACACGGACAGACGGTCAGACGGATAGACGGACTGACTGACAGACTGACAGAGCTTAATCGACTCCCCTATTTATAAGCTTTCAGAAAATATATACTTTATGGGATCGGAAATGAAAATTGTAGAAATTTCACACGGAATGACAAAGCTATATATACCCTTATTCACTGTGTGAAGGGTACAAAAAGAGAAGCAAAAACAGTTTTTTTAGAGTGTTCGAAGTTCAATGACTTTTTTTTATGGTAATTGAGTAGAAATTTAGTATTCGCTCAGTAAACAGTTATAAACTTAATGTTTTACAATTTCTTAATCATTTAAATATATTTTATTAATTAAGGAGCTATTACACGGCATATTTTTTACAAATTCTACCCTGCTAAATTCGAACATGACGTGTGTTACCTTTAAAGCTTTACTTCTGTAAAAAACATTTGTTGAGACATCTGACAAAATTAGAGCGCGCTCTATTTTCTTCTGACAAAAGCCGTTGGCAAAAATCTCTGCTGCTGGAAAGCAGTCAGCGACGGTTGTCTGTAAAAGTACAATTTTGACAGACATGCAGATTTACATATGTCTCACAAATTTTAAAGTCAGATGTAAAAAACATGCCGTGTATTAGCTGCTTTAGAATAATTATTTTATTGTTTTATTGTAACAAGAAATGCCCATTTCAGTTTCATGAAATTAAATTTGGTATTCCGGGTATCAACTAAATCCTTTTATGTTTTCTTTAGCAATAATATTTGTTAAACATCGATAGTATCAGAATTGTAAAAGTATTTTATAAAAATACGTAGAAGTACGGCATAATATTCTGCTTAAAGGGAATAACATCTATGAGAACTATTTCTTTTATCTTTTCAAGGTTTCAGTCAATCATTTGTACCCCAATTTTAACAGCCAAAAAGAAAAATAAATTTTTTTCCAAATAACCTTTATCAAGTATGAATAACAAATGATTATGTCAGATGAAAAGCTTTCAACAGTTAACTTTTTTTACGTTTTGCAGTTTTTAAAACAAAGTTGATTTGACCTTGTTACGAGTACAGCTATTTTAAGGTACATTAATACAGGTTAAAGGAAGGCTACAACAAATAATAATAATAATAATAATAAAAAACAGGCATATTTGTTTATGTAAAAACCAATGAAAAATATTAAAAATGCCAGGACATAGGGATGGGTAGGTTTCTGCACATGTATTGTTTTTGTATAAAGTAAAGGTCCATTATCAACACATGCCATGTTGATGTAAGTAAAATGTAACTTTTGTTAACGTGAGCAATAAAATAACCTTTAAATTATGTTTAAAAAAACTCTTGTTTAAAATAATATTGCAACTCCAAACGAAATACGGAACACCTCTAACAAATTAAAAAAGTTCTTAAAAGTAACGTCCTTTACTTTATTTCTTTACCTAAAAGAAAAAAAAAACAAAAAACATAAAAGTATTTTGCTAAAACAATACATATTTATTTTTGTCTATCATTTTTAGAATCAGTGAATAAGTATCTATTGGTTCGTTCATATTATTGGAAGTTTCAACATGAATAAATAGTCTCAAGTTTTTAGTTTAGCAAGTTATCCAATGCCAAGTGTACAAACAAAAATGAAAAGGGAATAGGGGTTTAATCATTAATATCAACTGGGATTTTTAGTTCTTAATTCAAAGCATAGATAAATAAACTTAGAAAAAAGGGAAAATACATTTTGGGTCTCCTGCAACAATGTCAGCTTGAGTAAGTATTCTCAAATTGAAAAACTCTGGATTAAATAGTACTTTAAAAATGGCAAAAATTGCCTTCTTGTGTTTCCCATATCAAAGCAAAAATTCCAAGTTTTATTAAACCCTTCGTCTTGCATATTTTTTGATTTCCACATTCGCCAAACATGAGTCTAGGTAGATCCATTGAGTTTAAACCTCATCGCTGCGCTTTGCCGTTTTTAAAAATCAATTGCTTAGAATTATTTTATATTAATTTTTCCCTAAAACATTGTGAGTGGTATTGATTCTTGCTGGAATGTCTTTTCACCCTTTGTGGGAGTTAACATATCTGTGAGTATTTTTTTTTGTAGCATCGGACGTTTTTTACAAAAGGTTTTCAAATCTTTATTTAAAGTTTTTAACTTTTTTTTTAAAGTTTGTCACCTTTAATCAAAAATGTCTAATACATCTACGTACTAAGGCTTCAATACCATGGTTGTGACGGTTTTTTTTTGCTTGTCAACGGACAGGAGCAGGCACCAATTTTTTATTAATGTATGCAACAGACGAAGTATGCAAAATGGAGAACTAATTTGCTTGTGATAGCGGTCTAATACTTCAGCGGCACCAAATAATTTTTTACATCTTGTTCCTACTAATCATCACATAATGGCCACCTTCAGACTATGATAATCGATTTACAAACTTTAAAAGAGTATTCAAATTTGTATTCATTCTAAAAAGAAATTATGACATAACAATACTTATGTCATTATAATTTATAACAAAATTCAGTTACTTAGTTATCTCCGCTGAACGAAATGAATCGATTAAGGCTTGAGCTACGTTGGGATTTATTGAAAACTTATTTCCAAAACAAAGACAATTGGTCGGAAATTGCTTGAAAATGTCGTAAACAATTTGTTCTCAAAGAGGGGCCAATAGTGTCTGGCAAATTTAATGCTAAAGTTCGTGAAACTGGTTTCATTGTTGATGACGCGTGCTAACTCCCGAAAATATCGAAGCTGTGGCTGAAAGTGTGTGTGAGTGTCTATTAACATCAAGACGTCATCGTTTTCAAGAATTTAGACTTTTACGTACCACTTAACATTGATGGAATGGGGTACTTCGAGGCCAACCGCGACAGCCATATGAATGAAATAACATTTCAATTGTAAGCCGAGAAATTGTACCTAACAAAAAATAAATAAATTTGGCAAAATTTCAAGCCATTTTTGTTTTATTGCATTTTTAAATTTAAACTTTTGAATTGCGCATCCATTATATATTCGCTTAATATTCAGATAATATAAATCATTTTGCTCTATGATGATGTTGAGTATTAATATTTAATCAATTATATAAAAAAATAGTATTCGATTAAAAAACCCTATTTACATTTATAGCAATTTTCGGAAGGTATGCCTTTTATTCAACTACTTATCGACGCCATATGATCTTTTTTCTTAGTATACCACATGCAAATTCTATTCGTATTTTCTATTTCTCAAATAATTGCTATCTTGCTTCATTTTAAATAAGAAAAAACACAATAATAAAAGCAAGAACACCATTTCACCGCAAACCAATCTAATTAATGTCGGAAAATAGTGCAGACAAGCACAACTTGTTGAACTTGTATTTTGTCTTCGTCTTGCATCAAAATAAAATAAAAAACTAAACCAAACAGCAAACTGAAATGTAAAGGACACAGCACGGATGCACATCGACATCTCACGTTTAAAAATGAAATTGCAACCACTTCAACATGATGATTTTTCAAACAAACACTATACACGTACCAACGATATAGTATTTGCAAAAAAACTAAAAGCTAGAAAAAAAATAAATAAAAAAAAATAAAATAAAATTCAATCAATACTTTCGCTGTTCTTGGATAATAAAAAGTATCTTTGAAGCAATCTGCTTCAATGTATTTAATAATAAACTTTTTCGCAGGCTAATATTATTGTTACAAAATATGAAAACATAAAAGAATAAAATATTAAACTCTATACTAAAGACCTAACTGTGTATGTGCACAAAGTTCTTATGATTGGAGTACATATCCAGTATAAAAGGTCCAACTTTTCAAAGCACTAATATTAAATTTTAGAGATTTATTTTGATCAGTGGTTTGATTGTGGTAATAAAGTAATGCTTAAAGCGGAAACTTGACATACAAGCTTCATGCCTTTCGTAATCCAGCATTTACACATGAAAGTAATTTCATGAAATTCACAATACACTCACACTTCTTCACTAACACACTCACATTAATTTTACTTTCCACTCAGATTTCAACGATTTTTTCAAGAAAGTAAATTTTGACGTTTTCATGAAAGTAAAGTGACAAATCGTAAACACTGTTGCCTACTAATAAAACTTGTACAAATTTACAGGATTGTGATAAAATAATAATTGTAAATATAAATTATTTTTGTGTAAATGAAAATATTTATAATATTTATTCTTCAAATATACATCAAGAATAATATTAATGTAATTTTAAAACAATAATTTTATTACAAATTACACAAAAATTATTTTTTTCAACTATTGCCTTTTAAATTTGTGTATGAAATATTCTTGGTAACTCTAAAGGTAGTAAAAAAATGGAGGCAAATTAAACTCATCAATGTAAAATGTATAACAATTATTGCGACTCTACGCTTCGACGATATTTTCAAAATGAAATTTCACTTTCCTGTGTAAACGCACAAGAAATTTACATGAAAATGGACTTTATCATAAAATTTTTTATTTATAATACATATACAGAAATTTTATGAAGTCACTTTCATGTGTAAATGCAGGGTAAGCTAGTTTGTAAGTGAAACTTTAAAATTTCTCCCTTACAAACATCCCCACAGGAACAGTAGCAGTTATTTGACCGGTTATATGACTGGTATTAATGGCTGGTGTATCGGTTATAACGTAGAACAAAGTTTTTATTAGTTTGTTAAGGGCGATATGGAAAAAATTACTGAACATTTCGGGTTTATGTGATTTTACGTCTTTCTTTTACTTATTAGTTATGTCGACTGTAAAACATATATCTGCACTACTAACTCTACAGCTCTTTACTAAAAGCTATAATACACGGCATGTTTTTTACATCTTACTTTAAAATTTGTGAAACAAATGTAAATCTACATGTCTGTCAAAATTGTACTTTTTCAGACAACCGTCGCTGACTGCTTTGCAGCAGCAGAGATTTCTGCCAACGGCTGATGTCACATGTTCTTACAGAAGAAAATAGATCACGCTCTAATTGAAATTTTGTCAGATGTCTTAACACATGTTTTTTACAGAAGTAATGTTTTATAGGTAACACACGACATGTTCGTATTAATTGTTTGGAATTTGACAAGTCAGATGTAAAAAACATGTCGTGTATTACACTATAGTAGTCACACTTAACGTATATAAGGGGTAAAGCTAACAAGGCATTTATGTATATTACTCGTACAATGAAATAAAATTTATTATCTTTTATATTAATTATTATTATATTTTTAGTTACATTCGCTTTTTTATCACCATTTATTACGTTAATTTCACTGCTTCCTGAAGGAATATACACCCAACATTTTTTTTGAAGGTCGGTATAAAAACTGAATATGGATTTTAATTCAGCGCGTTAAAATCTCTATAATCCTCATCTTCTTATTTAAAGGTGATACAATTGTTTGTTTTTTTGTAGACCAGTGTAATTTTAAAATATGAAACAAATAAAATCTCTGTATACGAATTTGGGTACTTAATTCATTTTCTCTTTGGAGACATAGTTTTTTGGGCACTTATTTCCTACCGCCAAAAAGTATACAAAAAGTCCCAAATTTATTTAAATAACTCCCATTAAAGTAAGTCCCAACAGAATTTAAATAAGTCCACTCGAAAACATATAATCTTTATTTTACAAGTACCAAAAGAACTCCTTAGTAAAAAATGTCGAAGTCCATTACTAATCCATAAATAAGATTTTAATAGTATGAAATAATTCACAACGGAATGTGTTAAAGATTCGCTTTAATAATAGACTGTATTCACATAAAAAAAACAGCAGACAGTTGTCCGAGGCCTTTGGCCAAAGACTGTCCTTGCAGGCTGTGTCAGAGACACGGCCATTAACCTTAACGTAGAATACGCCATCCGATAAGACAGAAAACATATATAACAATAAATGATAAATATTAAGAATTTATTTATTTGATAGTTACTTTTGATAATATACCTTACATAAGTTTATGATAGGAAAAATAGGATAAATATGTTTTTAAATTAACATTCAAATTTCTCGCAAAAACTAAGTGAATGGTTGCCATTTTGATTAGTAGTATTTATTTTAATTTACTAAACGTCAACTGTCAGCTGCTGTCAAACAGCATCAAGCAGCATTGTTATTTTGCTTACTTGGCAGCTCTTTCATTTAACATAAAAATATATGAATTAATTTTTTCATATATTTTTTATAATTATATATCCATGTTAAATTCAAATTCACATTTAACATTTTGCTTCACTTAAATACATAAGTAAATATACGAAATTTCAATATTTCATCAATCAAAACAACAGCCGAAGGTTTGTGTCCACACTGAAACAGCAGCATGGTTTGTGTTTACGCTACAAACTCAAACGCTCAACCAAACACCACACATATGTTTGAGTGTATGTGTTTAAACAATTTTCATTTGAGAAATTTAAATATTAGGAAGATATCAACAAATATGAAATGTATATCAAACGAAAGATAACATCTTCATTTACCTACAAAAAAAATTTTTTAAAAAAGTTATCTCGCCGTTTCCTTATAATCAATGAAATAAAGATTACAACAATAACAATCTGACATGACTCCCTATACAGTAAGGTAAGACGTATTCTACGCCAAACCATTTTCTATATTATTTTTTGATAAACGGTCTAAAGTAGTTAGTTAAATTTTGAGCTGAAAGGACCAAAATAAATTATAATGTACCACAAGGCTATTAAATATTCAAAATTGCCGTAAAGGGCCCCATTGTGCAAAATTTTGCATCACTGCTATACAATGCAAATTAAAATTAAATTCCGAATCTGATAATACCCGTCATGTACATAAGTATAATGATCTTATCGTAGCTTAGTCTAGATTTCAGATTTAATGTTAAAGGCCATTTTGATTTCTTATTTCCGAAACCTTTTGTAATTTCCCATTTTTAAATGGTTAACTGTATCCTACTCATGGAGTCCTAATTTTTTTATATTCATTTAACTTCCAAATATATAATTTAAAGCATCATGTGTGTCGTATTAACTAGGTTTTTATCTTTTCATCATGTTGTTATATTTGTTATGACTATTTTCTGTTGTTACTGTTTTAATGGTTTCTTTTTTCCTTCGTAGAAAAAAGTTGTTGGCGTTTAAAATAAATGGTTGGCAAATTTCAAAAAGGAAATGAAAAAAAAAACAATTTTTCTTTTAAATTATATTTATTGGCGGTACTAAAAAGAATTAAATAAAAAGTTTGTGTTTAAATTGTTTCAAAAATTTGTATAAGTTTGCTTCTTATAACGTATCCCAGCAAAAACTGCGTTATGAATTGCTATTCCTGAAGAATTTACTTTCAATGAGTATTACATATTGCTTGTACTGCTAAGAATAATAAATTCAATGCGATATACATGCAGACATATATTGTGAAATCGTGGATTCAGTCACCGTATTCACTAGGCCTTAATGTTATTGAAAACGTCTGGCCCTGGATGACAACAAAAGGATATGAAAATGAAATCAATTTGATGACAAAATTTCATTATCACGAAAGCCTGGAACGAAATTTTATTTAACTATCTTAAGTCTTTGTATGATTCTCTTCCAAATTGAATATTTTAAGTACTTTCAAACAAAGGAGGGTGCACAAAGTATTAAAGCGTACGCATGTCTTCTTCTAATATACAAAATTTACGTGTCACTGTGTTTGTCACCAAACTCCTCCGAAACGGCTGAACCGATTTCAATGAAATTTTGCATACACATTCTATAGGTCTGAGAATAGGTTTATAACTATTTTTTATATTTCTTAATGAAGTGGGCGTGGCACATCCCATACAAAGTGAATTTTTAACATCATATATCTTGATTACTATGAAAGGGAGAGCTTCGAAAATTCGTGCGACATCATTTGTTGTGACTGTTTGTAGCCGTACCGAAAATGGGCAGGATCGCATAAGTGGGCGTGGTACCTGCGATAGAAAGTGAATTTTTAATATCATATATCTTGAGAACTATGACAGGGAGTGCTATTTAAATTTATGTGAGGCCGTCTATTATTAATGTGAGTAGCCATGCCGAAAATGGGCGGGATCGGATAAGTGGGCGTGGTAACTCCCATACAAAGTGAATTTTTAACATCATATATTTTGAGTACTTTCACAGGGAGAGCTTTTTTAATTTGTGCGGTACCACCCATGCAGCAGAAAGTGAGTTAGTTTAAAAACAATCTTTTCTAATATATAAAATTTACGTGTCACAGTGTTTGTCACCAAACTCCTCCGAAACGGCTGAACCGATTTCAATGGAATTTTGTGAGATACTTGCTCTGGACCGATTTTTCTGAAACTTTGCACACATATCGAGCTGTCATGACTTAATAATTTCGTGATAAGAAAAGTGGGCGAGACCACGCCCATAAAAAAAGTTATCATTTTTAGCTACTTGCACTTGAAAGATTTTTCTGAAACTTTGCACACATATCGAGCTGTCATGACTAAATAATTTCGTGATTAGAAAGGTGGGCAGTGCAACGCCCATTAAAAATTTATAATTTTTAGCTTTTGGCACTTGATATTCCATTTTAATTCAAAATACAATTTTATTCATTAAGGGGCGTAGCAACGCGCGCCGGGCCTTTCTAGTATGTATATACAAATCAATGCCACTTTTCGTTGTATACTTATAACTCAAGAACGGGCTCACCTATCCGAAGCAAATATTTAGGCTTTGTTCGGACTATTTAGTAGATGGCTTATGTGAAGTTTGCACAAAATCCGTCGAGCGGTTTACGGGTAAAAAAGGGTAAAATCGGTAACTCAGTATCTCTGGGCTTAATAAAGATATCACAAAAATTCAGAAAGGACCAAAGAGCCTGTTAAAAAGAATTGGATAGGTGTCTGGTACTTTTTGAAAACTTTGAGTTTTAAGGAGATAAAACGGGTAAAAACTGAATTTTGGTACTTTTTTGAACAGCATTTATCTTTGAGAGGGATAGCAATAGAAAAAAAGTAAAAACTTAGTTTTACTCTTCTTAAATCAATCTATAATGATATGAAGCGGAGCACGTACCAGGCGGCTAGTTCAATATAATATCAAAATAAAAAATTTAAAAAAATGTTTAAGTTGTATTTTTGGCTACTAACCCATATGGCCTTATTCAAAAGAAGCATTTAAAAAAATAATTTAAGTTTACCTATTTACAAAAACTTGAACTTAAATAAAACAGCTAGTTGTTTACATCTTCTTTAAGCGTTCCTAATTTTAGTAGAGTATGATATTTAACATAACAATTACAACAAAATATTTAAAGTAAGAAGCAAAAATGCTTGTAATAAATCGCTGCTTATTCTTAGGACAATCAGTGTATGTAAGTACTTTCTTATTACACCGAACATTGTTTAGTAATTAAAGTTTTTGCTGGGATGCTCTAAAATAAAAATACGTGGTAATTTAACAATAGCCAAAAGTTTTCCTCTACAAAGTAAAAAGAAGTGAAAAAAATCCATTACCATAGATACTTTTTTTAAACCAAAATCCTTTAAATATTTACAATGCTGATTTAATGTTAGTATGAACGTCACACACTTTACATGGATATTGCAAAGAATAAAAAGGAAAAACTTTTAATAGAAAGAAATAAATATCATCTTTTTAGCACTTTTACGCTTGTCCATCAAAAATTTCAATATGAAAAAAAACCGGAGAACTCAAAGAAGTTTCCTTTATGAGTTTTAATTTGCCTTTTTAAACGTTACAAAAATTTTATTAGAATTTTATTTTTTATTATTACATATTTTTATTTTTGTTCAATTTATTACTTAAGTTGTATTGATACCTTAATATCAAGACAATTTAAGTGTATAATTTTAACATTATGATTTTTTTTTAGAGCAAAGTGTAAATAACAGACTCCGACATTAATTTAAATTTTGTTTACTTAGAGGTGGTTATGCTCATTGTTTTTTCTTGTCGAAGTTTCGACGGCATGATTAATCATGCAGGGCTGCAGATACCAATTATCAGTTTATTAAAGTAAATTTAGACATAATTTCTCTAAACATTGTTAACCATTTTATGAAAAGCTAAATATGTTATCAGAATTTCAGGACAGACTTGATTTCACAATTTGAAACACAGAATGACTAGTAAAAAAGCTTTTGATCTTACAAAATAACACACAAAGTTGCACAGAATGAACTTTTTTAATGTGAATATCATTAATTTTTGTTGAAATACATTTGATGTATTCACAAAGAGTTCTTAGTCTCGTATTGTTATCATGTAAAATAATCAAACAAACTTTATTATTATTTATTTTAAAATGCTTAAACGGTTTAAAATTCTTTTAAAAATTATATTAGTATAGTATATTACTGGAGATTTTTTGGATTAGCTTTGTAAACTGATATCGTTTATGTGGAGGTCGTTTTCTACTTTACACGTACTACATGCTATTTGTAAAATATTTTTCATAACCCTACGTAAAATTTTGAGTGTAAAAGTCATGACTTTATAATGTTTTCTGATTGGGAGTTGTTGGGAATGTATAAGTTTGCTCTAAGTGTTCACAAAATAGTTCTGTGTTTTTAAAGGATAAAAGCATTAGGCAGATCAACAGGTGATCAAACCATCTTTAGAAATTTTGGGGTGACATAATTTTTTACTTGTTGTTCAACAACAAATAATTACACCGATTATTATGTCCTTTGAAGCCATTATGATTATTATAAGGAACAAGCAAAACCAAATTCTAAGTTTTAGCTAAATGCCTACTAATATCAATCAGTGCTTATTACTGTTTTTACACAATTTATTTTTATTTGTTTATACTTAAACATTCTTAACTCGACCCGTGATGTTCGTAGCAAGCAGAAAATAGCCTTTAACATACATAAAATGGGAGAGAATTTTTTATTATATTATTTACTATTAAGTTAAGTGCAATTATACAATTTATCTACTTTCTCATGACTTCTATTATTAACTGAATTTGAAAAAGGCTGTTAATTTCTAAAGGACTCTTGCAACCGCATTTTCTTATGCAACCTGCAATTAGTTTTTGCATATATTTCTTACTGTGTTCATTATTTAATGTTAAAGCAAACATACATACATACATACTGTTTTTTTCCAGTAGGTAATTGAATTTATATTTAATTATTTTATTACTTTTTGTTTCTGTTGTTATTATTTCTCTTTTCCATCTAAACAACTGCAAAGTAAACATGCTACTCATTTAGTAAATAATGTAATTCCTTGTAGGTACATTATGGAATATAAAATAGTTTTTACATTTTTAACCTAATTTGCCGTTTATTCAAATTTCTTTTATAGAAAATATAGAGTTTTTGTGGCAATCGAATCATAAATTCTCTAACACTCAGAAAAGAGAACAACATTTCTAAGATCTCGAGCAATAATTCATATCTAAAAGATTTTCAGTAAAATAAACAAATCTCTGATTTAAGCAAATAATTTTTTGTTACCTACTTTTTGCAGCAAGAAATATTTATTTGATTGCTGTATGTGTGTAGTTGTTCAACACTCTCAATGGAATAGATTTAAATTATTATACGCCTTTTCAATTGCTTACTTTGTGCAGGCTTGCTTACACGATCGCTTATATAAGACACTAGAAAAGCCCGGGGCGCGTTGCTACGCCCCTTAATGAATAAAAATGCATTCTGAATTTAAATTGAATATCAAGTGCAAAAATCTAAAAATTTAAAATTTTTTAATGGGCGCCAAGATCAAAATGAGCTCCATCTGAAAAGATGATTTTTTTTTTGGCAAAATCGGCATCTTCTGTAAGTCGATCGCAGGCCCACTTAGCAAAGCGTTGTTCAAGCGTATACACAACCATATTCGTTTAGCGGAAGGATAAAACTAATTATCTGTCAAATCAGATATGAGCTAAGTGTTACCATTCACGAAATAAGCACTAGTTGAAAAAAAACGTAAGATGGCGGACCCTTTAGTTCATGTATAATGGTATAAAAACTATCATAAAGTATAATGTACATACTTACATACTACCAAATATGTTCGCATGCATTACACACTAAAAAGCAAATGAAAACGTTTTTCATTGTCGACAATTGATCCTATTTTGACTCGTTATTACAATAACAAAAAAAAATTGCTTAGTTTCATTCATGCACCCCTATTGCTGACTATAATATAAGTGAAGGACGAAGCCCATGTTGGAGCAGTTAACCCACTTTAAAAAAATTAGAAATTTCAACGGCACAATAGGAGAAGGTACTTGTGTTTTTTCGATATATTTTTATCAAACATTTCATGTCGTCCAAAGAGAGATTAGGGCAGATATCCTCAAGGCATGTCTTAAATCGTTTCCTTTATGGAATTCTATAGAAGCTGAAATTGCGGACAAATATAAGTAAGAGATTATTTTGGCGAGGACATGCATAATGATTTCCCACAACAACTACTTAAGCTTGAAGGAGGCTTTGTTTTCTCTTAATTTTGACACAAACTATTCGAGGTCAGAATAAACTGCATCTATAACATGTTGCAGCCTGTAGACTATTAGACTTTAAGTCTACAACAACATCTGAAAGATGCAGTCTATCCTGCATTGGATGTATTTAAGAGCAACCATATCGCCTTTTATTGACACGGTCAATGAAATTTACAACCTTATTATGCAAAAAGTCCAGGCTAAATCAAACAAGTAAGATCGCTATATTCGGCCGTGCCGAATCTTATATACCCTTCACAACGTGTAGTCATGCAATAACAGTAGTTTGTATCACTATTCATCCCATATGAAATACGTACATACATATAAAAACATACATCTATAAAAACAACCCATTTTAAAATTATAACTTTACGTATGTATGTTAAAAGAAATAAACAAAAAAAAAATTTTAAAAAAATTTAAAAAAAAAAAATTTTTAAAAAAATTTTTTTTTAAAATAATTAAAATATATATAATAAATATAAAACAATCAAAAAATTAAAAAAAAAATAATATAAATATAAATAATATCTATATATATAAAAGTGAAACTCTGTGTGTGTGTGTGTGTGTGTGTTCGCTATAGACTCCGAAACTGTAAAACCGATCGGACTCAAACTTTGGCAAGTTGTTGTACACATACCAGGGAGTGTTTATGGGTGGAAAAAAGTGGGCGGGGCCACGCCCATAAAAAATTAGTTAGCATTTTAAGCTACTTGCACATGACCGATTTTTCTGAAATTTTGCACACATATCGAGCTCTCATGACTAAATAATTTCGTGATAAGAAAAGTGGGCGGGGCCACGCCCATAAAAAAAGTTATAATTTTGAGGTACTTGCACTGGACCGATTTTCCTGAAACTTTGCACACATATTAAACTGTCATGACTAAATAATTTTGTTATTAAAAAAGTGGGCAGTGCCACGCCCATAAGAAATAAATGATAGTTTTTAGCTCCTTGCACTAGATCGATTTGTCTGAAACTTTGCACACACATATTGAGCTGTCATGACTATATAATTTCGTGATTAGAAAAGTGGGCAGTGCCACGCCCCTAAAAAAAGTTATAATTTTGAGGTACTTGCTCTAGACCGATTTTCGTGAAACTTTGCATAGATATTGAGTTGTTATGACTATACAACTTCGTGATTAGAAAAGTGGGCAGTGCCACGCCCATTAAAAAAAGTAGTAATTTTTAGCTTTTTGCACTTGATATTCAATTAAAAATCAGAATGCATTTTGATTCATTAATGGGCGTAGCAACGCGCGCCGGGCTTTTCTAGTATTAAATAAAAAATAAAAAAAAAAAATTAAAAAAAAAAAATATAAAAAAAATAAGAATTTTTTTTTGGCTCAGCTGGGATTCGATGCCACGTTTTCTCTAACCAGTATACACGTTTGTATGTATGTATGTTGTTGTTGTAATGTTGTTTTTGTGAAAAAAAAATCGAGGTGGTCGTGGGTTTTTGCTCATATCTCAGTTGTTTAGGTACCGATGTTTCTGATTTTCAATACTGATCTGCTCCCGAATATTTCTGACATTTTAAATCCTCACCCGGGTCCAAGCAATGTCGGGGGGCTTCAAAAAGTTGATTTCAACATACACACGGACAGACTGACAGAGCTTAATCGACTCCCCTATTCATAAGATTTCAGAAAATATATACATTATGGGGTCGGAAATGAAAATTGTAGAAATTTCACACGGAATGACAAACCTATATATACCCTTTTTCACTGTGTTAAGGGTATAAACATATATGTAAATCGATTGACACTAGCATTAGTATCGAGGATGTAGTCCATTATCCACAAGAATTTTTAAATTCGCTTAATTTTTCTGGCTTGCCATTTCATGGTATATTTCTTAAAGTTAGTATTCCGATCATGGTTTTAAAAAGTTTAAGCCCTCCTAACATGTGGAAAGAAACAAGGCTACATATTAAAGAATCGAAATATAAATTAACTGCAGCAACTTTTCTCACCGGCCTGCATTCGGTCAGCTTGCATATATACCGAGGACTCCTACCTTTCAAAAGGCTGCAATTTTCGGTGAAAACATATTATTTGGTTAGACTCGATCCTCGGAAAGCGTGCTTTGCACACGGTCATGGCCATGTTGGATAATAACTAGTTGAAAATCGGGAAAACCAGTTTATTTTATTACCGAAAAATAAAAATTGAAACAAACTTAAAAAAAATATATTTAAAAAATATAACTGCAAAAAAAAAAATATTATATAATCTGTTATTTTTGGCTTAAGTTCATTTTTTATACAAGTTACTATACTTCCTAAAACTATTTTCAGATTTTTTCGGCATAGTTTAATACTTATCTTTATTTATAAAAATATTATTGTTTTTAGATGTTTACTAATTTTTTAAAGAAATTAACTTAAGATAAAAATAATACATTAAATGAAAATTATAAATTAAAACTTTAGATAAATACAAACATTAAATTCAAACTACAAAACAAAATTCAAAAAATATATGAAAATAAAAAAAACTTCTGAAAAAAATTCTTGAAGAAAAAAACAAAAGAAAAAGAAAAAGGCTTTTAAATCATTATGTCCTCATTTATAAAATATTTTTATAGATAAAACAGTGTATTTCATTATCCACGTAATGTAAATGAGTTTTAGAAATTTTAGTAAGACTTTAACTGGATTCTGAACATCAAAAAAAAAAAAAATCAATTACATATTATTATTTTATTTATAGAGCCTTTCACCGAATGAGGCGATTCCGTGCTGCCTTTCAGTTTGGTATAGGCTGCCTACGGGATGCTTCAATCGCTGACTTCGTTGTCTTTTAATCTGTAATATTGGTAAATGCCAAGGTACTCGTAAAGTATGTTAAGTTGGTTTGTGTTTATCTATGCCATGTTAATTTGGGTCTCCATTTTTTGTTCTGCTGCCTTGGGGAAAGCAAATTTCATTGGATGGTTTACGGAGCGTGAGAAAAATTCATCCAGATTTTGTTTTACGGATTTAAGATTAACATAATTTGAATGGGTACGATCCCATAATTCAGCATTTGAGATACAATTAGGCCAGTATATTCGTAGTATCTTTCGGAGACACCTGTTAACGAAACCGCGCAACTTATTTTGTATGCTTTCAGTTACAAACCATGTTTGGTAACCATACAACAAAACTGGTAGTACACAAGCTTTAAAGATATTGTCCCTTGTCGAAAGAGTGTAGAGAGAGGTTAGACCTCTAAATTGAGAAGTTCGTTAGGCAATTGGTACATTTACCAAGTTAAATATCAATAAGTTGCATTAAAAAATCGCTTTACATTTTAAATATTGAAAGTGCACATGCATACTTAAATATATAAAAAAAAAAATTACGTAAAATGTAAATAAAACAATAAAAATTTCCTGGTAGACGTAGCGAAGTGCACCGGGTTAGCTAGTGCAAAATATATGTTTCTATATGTTATGTACAAATGATCATACAAGTGTAAATATGTATAGTAAAATTTAAATCTAAAAACAGGTTTTATTAAAAACCTCTATACACACATTGAATCCGGTTAAAAGGATGAATCCAATATATAAATTTATTGCATTCGAGTAAGAAAAATTCTAAATAGATACTAGAAAGAATGTATGTAGATACTTAATCAATTGCATTATTTTTATCTTTCCTCTTTGTTAATCAACAAAACAAACAATTGTATGTCCAAGAAAGATCAATAAAGAGAGAAAGACAGTAAAAGAGTGACGGACGATGATAACTAAAGAGAGTCGTTGAAGAAATCTATTGTATTGTACATTTGTACATAGGGAGTAATATATCTTAATATTCCTAGAAAAATTAATAACAACTATTATTGTTTTTTTTATGACTTTCATGTTTATAAGTATGTACAGTACCGTGCAACTTAACAGACGTTTTTTATAGTGTTTGAAGGATTTTCTTTAAATATTTTAAATTTAAGTAATGACATACTCTAATGGTTATATTTTCATTTAAAAAGTAAATCATAAGTTTAATATTGCTTTTTTAATAGTTCATTGTATGTATAGTTATTAGGGTAGACAGATTTGATATTCAGAAAAAAAAGTACGCCCAATTAAAAAAAGCACTGCAAACAAGAAAAAGATTTACCCAATCCATCAAAAAAATGTAACCCAAGGTGAATTGATAATGTGGTGGTAAAAAGTTATTTTTTCTTTGCTAGCACTTTTATGTTGAGTTTTCTACCTCCCTATTGCCCCCTACATTATCACAATGACAATATTTTGCAACAGTATTGTTTAAGGGATAATATGAAATGTGGTTTTGTCGCTTGTTAGTTTTTTTCTGATATTTAATGACGTATAAAATTTATGTTTTAATTACATCCTTGAACTTCAGTTAAAACTTTAATCTGGTTTTTATCTACTGATAATTTTAAGAGAATTATCTTAATTTTTTTTATTGTTAAAGAAGAGTCTGTGACAATAATATGTGGACAACAGCTTCGGTGGCATACTTTTGTCCGATGGTTTATATTTTCAATGTCACTGAGCCATAATTGAGGTTAAATGTTGTTAAAGTGCCGAATTATATCTTCCTTTAACTCTTGAATTATTCTTTAATTTGACATCATTCAGGATTCAGGACTAATTAAAAAGTACAAAAATTCGAATTTATTATTTTTATGTACTACGTATAATAATTAGAATTTAGATATAAAAATTAACTGTTTTTTACAAAATTTTAATTCTATAATTCTATTCAGTGTTCTGCTAAAATGATACGCAAAACAATAAAAAAAGTCACCCACTGTGAAACAAGAACAATCTAGTGAATTGCAAAAATTAACCAAAAGTTTTAGTTAGGGAAGAAAACAAGTGTAAAATATTGGTACTATATATACCAGCAATTGGTTATATAGTATCTTCATCTTAGACCACTTCAATTTAACACCATCTATGTGGGATAATACAACATAACACGATATATGAGTTTAAAAATGGCCTAATTTTTTTAAAAGTTCATCTCTTGTGACACGTTTAAACGATTATCCAACTAGAGGTAAGAAAATAAATGTGTAGGACTATAATACAAGGTCATTATTATAATTCAAAACACGATTTTAAAATATTCAAAACAAAAAATTACATGTACAAAATATTCTTTGTTTTTAATTGCACGATGCTGTACTTATGTATGTACTTATGACGACTACTTAAGTTCAATGTAAGAGATAAGAAATAAGTTCAAGATTCATACATAATTTACTTAGCGGACGGGCATCAGATAGACAGGTAATTTTATTTCTGTCTTCTATTGTATTTTTGTGTGAGCGCTGCTGCACAATTTTCTACTGTAATGATTTTAATGATAAACGAAATAAAAATTCATTCATTAACACGAAGAGAAACAACAAACATTTTTTAATTTTTAATTTGGAATAAGATATGGAGAAAATTATACAGAGAGTTCTAAAGATAAGAGATTCTCAAACAAGCACTCTAAATGTATTGCTTTTTTTGTATATTACAGAACGTTTGCATAATCTTTTAAATTTATTGATATTTTGGGATAATGTTTTTTATTTAAATAAATCTTTTCATAAATTATTTACTTATAAAAAATGTAAAAATTCTATATTGTATATATGTATTTAAGCCATTAAGGGCAATTATTACAACTTGCCTTCAGATAAAGGTAGAATTTTGTGTGCCCAATAAATAGCTTAGCATTTTATTGTAATTATTGGTAACAATAATAATATTTAATAGGTAAAAGAACAATAAATAATAATGCATAGCCATCTATCGGTCCGACAAAATCCTGCCTTTAACTAACGGCAAGTTGTAATAATGGCCCTAAATAATACAACTTTTCTCTTTCATTGACTTTCTTTCAAGAAATGTTTATTCTAAAAACTTTATATGTAAGAAAATTTCGAAAAAAAATTTTTTTTATAAACTCTATTTAAAATAAAATTTAAAATTTTGGATTGTCTATTTTTGGTGTATTCACAAAAAATTATTATTATATTGTCATTAAGTCATAATTGCCTGAGAATTGTTTAATAATTGAAAAGTCATTGTTATGTAATTTTTTTTGTAAAATTTGTAGGCCATTTAAACATTATGACAATACGTCACTTAGGACACCTTGTAAATTAGTCATATGTGTATACATATAGACATATATTTAGAAGTTAAAAAATTGCAGTATTCATATATATTTTCCATACAGAAATCGTTTTTAATGAGAAATTTTATTTAATTTCATATTTAAAGAAAATGTTTAATACATTTTTAAACTAAAATGAATTATTATTTACATATGTAATTTAAATGTTTTTTCTGATAATTTGTGAACCTCTGCCAGTTTAGAATACATACATATACAATTGAAGGTACATATTTGCTAAGATTAAGATACAAATATTTGTTTTTAAAAAAGAGCTCAACAAACACAGAGAGATTGAACCTTACGTTTTACCTGTCGACGTTTATGCTATAAACACAATCAAGACCACCGACTACAAGATGTCAAAAATAGAATACATGCGTGCTTATGAGAATAAATCTTTTAGCCGCTACACGACTACCGACTACACGGCTACTTTTGTAGCCCGTAGCCAACTTAGGCTAATTTCTATTTTTCTTGGCTACAAAAAACAGATTAGTGCTGCCAATATAATAAATGCATGAAATGGTGGTTTTAAAAACGCAATACATTTAATATCGCTATTAAAAACGCAAAAAACTATTATAGTGGCACCATTGAAAATAATAATCATCTGTTCATTATGTGTTTATTTTTTGTAGTTAATGGTCGGTATTCGTTAAAAGAATTAAGTAGCTGGCGACTTGGCTATTTTTGTAGCCAGCTACTTTTGTAGTCGGTAGTCGATGGTCGGTAGCCTTTGATTGTGTTTATAGCTTTACGTATAATAGAGAGTTAAGTGTGTAGACTTAGTAAACGTAACAAAGTTAAAAGTCTACACAAACAATTCTTTTGTATTGCGTTGCGGTGAAGACTATAAGAAAATGGATTTGAAACCAGTTAACGATCGGTATTTAAAGTGTTTACAACTTAGGCACGGTTAACGTGTTTTAGCTTAAGTCGGGATTTGTTTTATTAAAAAAATGTTTTAAAAGTATTAGATTTAAGGAATAACACAAAAACATACATGAAAAAATAATAGATAAATATAAATCAAATAGGTCAACAAAAAGATAACGAAAATCTCTTAAAACCCACAAAGAAAGTATAAGAATATTTATAACAATAGCATCCTTAAGCAAACAAAACTGGAAAATATAAAATTCTCCAATACATAAATAGAAGTCAAGATGGTAAAGTTTTAGTTAAAAAAATAAAATAAAAAGCAGATTAAGATAAAAAGAAACGTCGTCAACGTTAACGAATAATATAATCGAAATAAAGTTAAGAAATCAAACAAAATAAGCAACAAAATTATATGGTTCTTAACACCATATTTAAACAAGATACATAAACATAAATAAAAAAATATTTAAAAAAATTTCATTATTGTATATTGACACCTCTGTGCTAATCGTATTCTTATATAAAATTATCGTAAAAGAAAGAAAAGAAACGTCTAAAGTTTAAACTTTGTGGTTAAAAAAATAGCAAAAAAAAAAAGATAATAATTAAATACATTTAAAAACGTTTGCAAGGAATATTCCTACTCATGCATATTTATGCCTGAATTCAACAACATTATCAATTAAGGTATTTAAATTGCAATTTTTCTTTGTTTTATTACAAATAATTTTTATACGATCTGTATTAAAAATTCTAAGTGTTTCAGCTAAGTATTTCATTTAGAATTTTCTAATTACACTTATCTATAAAAATTAAAAATTATGTAGATTACACCGACTTATGAAATACATGCAATGAAAAACCATGGTTACGACATGATCACGATGGTGATATTATATTTGCTGCAACAATATTTGATTGTCGAAAGCACATAATAGTTATTTTTTTTTATTTCATCATATATTTTCAAGTATTTGTTTGAGCTGTATCCTTAATGTTGAATTTTTTGTATAAATTCCATATGGTTATGGTATAAAAATAGTATGATTTAGAATTTTTTTTTGTAAAATAATTTGATTTTAAATGTTCTTCTTCTTGATGAATATATGTTTATTTTTTTTTAAAGCTTGAGATGTCAAAAAATAAAACAACAAATATGGGAGTAATTTGAAAATATATGAGAAAATGTAAAAAATATTGTTATAAAAATTGCACTTTAAAAGATAAGTACAATCAATATATGTATGTAACTAACAGCAAAAAACAATAATTTGCCTTCAGCAATTTGGCTAACATTGTATTCCATTATAAATGACATACACTTCTCTTTAGAACATTATAAACTTCCAAATATACATGGAAACGATTTCTCAGCTTATAGACATCACAGAGGATCAAGGGTCGACATGAAATCACAGAGTCTGACTGGAGAAATATAAAATATAACAA
This sequence comes from Phyto melanocephala, assembly GCA_941918925.1. Lineage (NCBI taxonomy): Eukaryota > Metazoa > Arthropoda > Insecta > Diptera > Rhinophoridae > Phyto > Phyto melanocephala. Next base: position 88,581,872 of record OW799233.1, on the reverse strand, counting down.
TTTTTAAGTCCATAATGGCCGTCGCAACAAAATAACGTACAATAAAGTTATATAAGGGTTAAATTAATTAATTAACAACTTTGCTTCTTCAATTTCCTCAATATTGGTATTAAATAAATAAAAGAGCTAGACCAGTAAAAGATATTAAACTATGAAAAAGTTTATATCAAAATGGCATTAATATGATCAAATATAGTAATTACGGTTTTGTCCTCTTCATACCCCAATATATTGGTATAAAATAAAAGGGTAAAAGTAAAAGTGGTAAACTATAAAAAAGTGTAAAATTTGAAATATAGACTGCGCTACGTGGTTATGTTACCTTTGTACATGATAATGATGGATATTATCAGGTTCTACAGGGCCGAAAATAGGTCTTGTTTTTTAATATATTTCCAAAAGAAATTTCGTCAATTAACCTACTTAAGAAAACACTGATTTTCGATTAAAAATTTCATAAAAACTACACAGGAAGTTCAATGTTGTTACAAATAAAATTTGGATTTTATACAGGCATAATTCATAAGACTACGAATGGCAAACAAATGCTACTGCCATATTAAAAATATAATTAGAAGAATTTCATTTCGATATATATTTTTGCATAAGTATGTTCTGCCGGCTCTTAACTGATTATTTTATTTGCTACAAAGGGCTTAAAAAGTACATCAAGGCATGCCTTGAAGTACATTATACACATACATACTTATGTAGATAGTGTCAAAAAATTATATAAACTATTTTAGTTTTGAAAATTTTAATTTTTATGTAAGAAATAAAAAATTTCGGTGCAAAGAAATTTAAAAGAATATAAAGCTGTCCCTTTTGTCTGTATATTATGTGATCGAAAATAAATATTTTAGAAATTGCACACGGAGTGATAGAGCTGATGTGTTGGGATGGCTGGAAAATGTTCGGATAAATAAGAAAACAATCTGTGATGAAGACAGAAATAAAACCGCTGGAACCCTAAACATTTTAAGATATGTATGTAAGTGCTATTTTCTTTGGTTCTCTTTAAATTTTTTATGTAATAAATAAGAAACTTGGCTTAATTTGCAATTAATTCTTTATTGCATTTATGACTTTTGTTTTGCTAAATTCTCTTGAATTTGCAAAAATTCTATAAGAGTATTTGAAAAAAGTTAATTAAATATAAACTTACATAAACATTGTACCCCTTATTATTAAGTTAAAGGCAATAGGGAGAAGATTGCAAAAGTAAAATTAATAAAATTGGATTTTAAGTTACAAGTTGCTACAACAAGCAAAATTCAACTCAAAACACAAATAATGGCCGAAATATTATACGCTGGTCTATACGAAATAAAAATGCTAAAACGTTTTATATTTCTTTTATATGAATCGCAAATTAAGTTTGTTTTAATGCTTTCTGCTTAAATTCACATCAATTCAAACAAGTCGTTTTAATGTTTTGTTTTTATACCCTTCACCTGTGGTGCACAAGGGTATATATAGCTTTGTCATTCCGTTTGTAATTTCTACAATTTTCATTTCCGACCCCATAAAGTATATATTTTCTGAAAGCTTATGAATAGAGGAGTCGATTAAGCCCTGACCGTCTGTCCGTCTGTCCGTGTGTTGGTTGAAATCAACTTTTAGAAGCAACTATATGTTCCTCAGATCTGTATATGGTATCAATCTCTTGGAAATATCCAGGAATGAATCGCTATTGAAATTCAGCACAATCGCCCCATAACTTTCTGAGATATGAGCAAAAAACCACGACCACCTCGTTTATTTTCACAATTACAACAACAACATACATACATACAGACATGTAAAAAACATACCAAACAAAAAAAATTACAAAAAAAAAAAATATTAAAAATAAGAAAAAAATAATAAAAAAAACTAAAAAAAAAAATTTTTAAAAAATTTAAAAAAAAATTTAAAAAAAATTTTTAAAAATTTTTCAAAAAAAATTTTTTAAAAAAATTTAAAAAAAATAATAAAATATAAATAATATATTAAATAAAATAAAATAAAATAAAATTTTTTTGGCTCAGCTGGGATTCGATGCCACCACATTTATTCTAACGTGTACGTATGCACGTATTTTATATGGGATGAATGGTGATACAAACAATTGTTATTGCATGACTACACGTTGTGAAGGGTATATAAGATTCGGCACGGCCGAATATAGCACTGTTACTTGTTGTTTTTAATTTTGTATATAATTTCTATTTAATGGCCCTTGTTTGTTTATTTGTGTGATGATTAAAATTAAATGATAAAAAAAGACGGTAAAAACAAAATAATGGTTTATTTGGCAAATATTTGTATATTTTTTATGTTAATATGATCCCGGTACCAGACAAACCTACTAAATCAGATTTAAATTAAAAATATTTTTTCACTGACTATGGCTTATGTTTCTATTCGGTGGAATACTTGCAAATTATTAAGCGTTATTCTTGAGAAAATCAAATAAATTAGTCACTTTATTTGACAACTAGAGAAAAAGTTAAATAAAATTATTTTCTATACGAAATTCTCTAGGGTAAAAGCTATTTTGTTTTTCGAAAGTATATTAAAATAAATTAAGTTTAGCTTGAACTTGAGTTATTTTTTTGAGCATTTTAGGAACATTAAACACTTAACGAGTATAAGTAATATATGTTCAATTCACAACCTCATATTATTTCCTGTATAATCTATTGAAATACAGTTTTAGTTTATTTACTTGTGAACACAATTTCTGTCGTATGCTTGTACTGATAAATGTTAAATAATATTAAATGACAGATAAATAAAAATTGGGAATGGGAAAGTTTTTTAAGCCTGACTTCTGCAGAGCTGCAAAAAATATCTTAAAAAATTTTTTTGTAACAACTTTTGCTAAAAAAAATCATCAGAAAATTTAAGAAAAATATCTATTTTGTATTGATTATTTTGGAAGCAAAAGAAAATTCGTCAAAAATTATTTTTGTAAAATATGTTATTTTCTATTCCTGTATGAACCCAATGAACCACTTTAAAAACGTTTTAAATTAAATTGTATTGTTTTACAAAATATGTCAATGAAAATTAATATCACAAGCATACAATAATGTAAACACATGCATGTAAAATAGTACCAATAGTAAGATACAACTAGGTTTGTGAATTGAATTATAGTTTAGTAAAAAATGTGTTTTTTATACTTGTTTCTAAATTTGCTGCAAAACAAATATTTCAGATAATTAAACGTGACTTTTAAAAAAAAATATGTCATATTCAGAATAATTAAATAATAAATCAAGTGGTTTGATTTTTTTTACTGTTCCATGAAAGATGAAAAGTATTTGCTAGTTTTAAGAATATAATAATTGTTTAAAACAATCAATTTTTAACAATCAAAATGAGAAACAAGTACTAATGCCATATTCGAAAAATACCTTTCGCCATCATGTACATATGAACATAGGTAAAGTGACTACATCATAGCTTAGCCTAATTTTCAGATTTAATATTATTTTGCTTCTTATTTCCAACGCTATTTTTGATTTTAAGTTTTTACATAGTTAGTTGTCACTACTACTTGTCAAGGCATTTTACTATTTTTACTATGATGGGGTTGAAAAAACGAAGTATTTGCTAATTTGTTTTAAACGCCATCTTCAATTTTAACTTTTTCATAGTTTATTTATAGTTTTTCTGGTCAAGCTCTTTCATTTGATTCGAACATTGAATGGACTGCAGTGGGTATATTTTAAATTACTATATTTGAGCCGGTTATAAATTTATTCTACTCCGTTTTTCAATGGCGGTATATTTTACTTGTCAAGCTCCCTTTCTTCCGATACTTATGTAACTCCTCTTTATTTGTAAAAATAAGGATAAATACCAAAGTAGTTTTATTTTTGTGCGTATATCTCAGTTAGTTTCCTTTTGAGTTTTTCTCTGAAATAGTTTTCAAGACTACGGTCTATATTTTAGTGTCTTTAGCGGAGCTTAATATTAATTAAGAGCTTTGGTAACTTGATATTAAAAAAAAATATTTTTACCTATAACTTTGACGATTAGTAACCGATTTGCTTAAATTTGTTTTTACAAATAGCCCTAGAGGCATATTATATCTAGAAAATATTACCAAACGTGTCATTAAATTATCGTATAGATGAACAATTTTGATTTTGTATTATATTTTTATATTAGGCTATAAGTTCTATGTGATAATGACAGATTTTGATTTAATAAAAATATATGAAGACACAGAGGTAGTTGTGTTTACTTGCTCATATCTAAGAATTTAATAGGCGGAATTTGCTAGATTTCAATAGGAATTTATTTTCCGATATTTACAAAAGATTGGTGCCATACATGTATCGGAGCTACATGTGGGGGCTTTTTAAAATTGGTTTCAACCACCACACGAACAGATGTACAATACCTAATCACTCACCTTTCAGCAAATATACATATATGTATATGTATGGGGTCAGAAATTAATATTGTAGAAATTATGGACATGGAAATGGAATGACAAATCTACTTATATTTTTTCTTGGCACCAGTGAGTCAGAACTGGTTCTTTAGGGGGGGCCATACTATAGTTTTGACACAGTCTGAACAATTTTCTTTCATTCTCATTTTTTTTACATAAGCATGATAAAAGATCTTATTTCGAATTTTAAAAATAGTAAAAATATAAGGAATCAAATATAAAATTAAATTAATGTTAAGTAAAATTTTGTGCACTATCGTTTATTAATAAAATACTTATAATTAAATTTTTCAGGAATGCACACAAACAATTATGAGTTAAAAAATTGGTAATATATTTAGTTAACTCTTTTTAATTCATGATATCATAGTATATGATTTATAGAAAATTCAATTACAACTCTCAGGTATCTATTTAGTGTAGACTGAACGATTTCTTAAGAACTCTTATATATTTATAGTTTTTACAATTAAAGTTATATGTCGATTAATTTTTAAATAAATCTGTTTAATAAAAAATAATTAAAAGGAATTTTATTTGAAGACTTCTATCTTAAAGTATTAGACAAATATTTGACGAAGTATAAATGACAACTTACCACGTCTTCAAATTAAATTAATTTTTATACAAATTGTATAAATTTAAAATACTTGCTCTATCAATTTATTGTTATACGTTTTGACTGTAAGGAAAATCACATAAAATTAAATAATTTATTATAAAAAAGAGTATGGGGCCGTGTAAGTTTTTAGCCCTTTATCTTTTCTGGTGAAAGCGTTGGTGAGAATATTGATGGATTTCCTGAGGTGTCCTGTAATGATCATCTTGAAATAAGGATACAGAACGCAAAAAGAATTTTGCATCAATGTAAACGGGTTTGCTGTCAAACGTAGGCAATCTTACATAAGCCTGCACATTGGGTTTATACGTTGATGGTAAGATCAACAAACAATGCAAGCAATTGCGGTAATGCTTACTGCCGTTGGTCTTATTCTTAGGAAAAACGGTTGCAAGAAAAGCAATTCGAATGCAAAGTGATGTCACGTTGTACTACTACTACTACTACTACTGGCTTGAATTTGGGGCATATGGGAATCCGACAACTGGAACATAAAGAAGATAATGAGACTAATAAAGTGATCGAGGCCTACATCGCATGTTATAGCGGATGTGAACACGCACTTAATATAGACTAATTCTTTGAGTATGGAAGAATCCATGCCCCTCTATTAGGCTTTAATATTTGGTTTGTTGTACGCATTGTACTGCTGTACTCATTGCACTTGATAACCAGTCGGTTATCGGATATATAAACATCCGGACTCTAAAATATATCGGTGTGGTTCTATAAATGAAGTGACGTTGATGTAGGTTAAGAGAGACGTAGGCATAGCTTGTAATGAAACGGCGGATGAACTTATGAAGAAGATATCTAAGGCAAGATAATGTGGCCCAGAACACATTCTTAATTTTCATTTTCATTTTCACCATCAATATCAGCAATTTCATTATTATTAAAGTTATCATCACAAAACAAAACATGTGCCAACAATTTTTTAAATTTTTTTTTTTTAAATTTGTTTGTATTTCAATTGTTTACAAGTTTCTCTGCGTTTTCATTCAAACTTTTTTTTTTTTTTAGCAATTTCTTTCTTTCAATTATGATCAAGTCGTGTGGAATAAAATGAAAAAAATTTCTTTTTATTTACCAAGTCAAACGATTAGACCAAATGAAATTTAAACATCATTATCGTCATGAACCATTACTTTATAGTAATCATCACCATCTACTTCCTCGCTATTTGCGGTGGTTAATTGACAATATTGTTTATTACTTGTTTATTTATTGTTTGGGTTTGTTTGCTTTTGTGTAAGTTGTTTGCTTGTTTGTTTGTTTGCTTGCTTGTTCGAACATTATGACTGCTTAACTTCAAACACACTTTAATATGGCTACTAAAATAATTTAATTTTTATTTACTCTCCTCAACTTAATGATTTTCTTCTATTATTAATAATATTTTTGAAATCACGGACTAATAATTTTTTTGTTAAGTTCAAAATTAAATTCTTACTTAAATATTATTTGCTAATAAAGTGTAACAGCTTAGCAGTGTTAAGAAACTATTATAGTATTTTTTTAAAGGCTAAGGTTGAAATTAATAAAAATATAAAAGTTGATTAGCATTTAATTAACGTCTTTATTTTTTAATTGGAAAGAAAATCAATTAACATTTCTGGCTTTAAATTGTTTTAAAATTTTAAATCCCATAAAATATCAAAGCTAATCCCTTTTCTTTTTTTTATCTATCAAAATATTGATGAGATTGTCACACTCTTGTGAAATACGAATCGTAAAATTTAATTTGACAATATTTATCGTTTTTTGTCTTTCCTTAGTTTTACGAGTATATTTGTAATTATTTTTTTTTCTTTATTTCATTATGTGTGTTGGCATTAATCTAAAACCCTTGTTTTTTTTTTTTACTTGCCTTTCGTTTGTTAGAATTAAGGTACGCTGAGACTTGTAAAGCTCTTAGCCTTTTTTAGACAAGCAAACAAAAACATAAGTAGTATATACATACATATGTTTGTATTAGCACGGATCCAGTTTTTTTAATACATGAATTGTATTGATTATGGCTACCATAACTATTACTTATCGAGGGAAAAATTTTGTTGGTTTTTGTAAATACCCTCTTTCCCTTCGTGAATCCACGATAACATATGTTAGTATGGATGCTGTATAATATTTCAGCAAAATTTTTAATGCAATATTACCTCTATTGCATTATATATTACGTTTATAAGAAATTCGGCCTTGGCCTATTGGGGTGATATTTCGTTATAAAATGTTGCCCCAAAAATAGGTTGCAATAGAAAATAAAAAAAACGATTATTAAGCCGTGGTAAATTATTAACTATTAAACTAACTCGGTAAGTTTAAACGATTTGTAAATTCAATGACAGTTGTTAAGACTTAACTTAAAATGTGCTGTAGACAGCCGGTCTTCGACTGTCTTTAGCATAATCAACTTTGTTTTATTTTATTATTTAATATTTTATTTTATTAAATATAAAATGTTTTTTCTTATTTTAAAATGTTATTAAATGGAAAAATGTCTCAAAGAAAAAATATAAAATTTCTGTACGGCAATTTTTCTTTTTACTAACTTTGGGGTCATTTTTCATTTTGACGAAAATGATGAAAATCAAAATTGACCCAATTTTGCATGTTTTTGCAATCTGTGAAATTTTGTAAGGCCTTTTAAGGCCATTTTACGCAGTGCCCTTAGCAGCTTCCCAGAATAGTTATAAATTTAGATGAACATAGATAAAAAAAAAAAAAATGTGGCATCTTTATCTTTTGTTTCCCATAATATTTAAAGTACAAAACTGCTGCGAAACTGTACAAATATTAAACAAAAGGTTAATTAATACTTCTGATGAGTCTTTATACAATACGTTTGCTTAAATTATTCTTCTGAAGATGTATTCTAAAGACATATTTTTACAAAAAAAAAAACAGTTTTTAAAATTCAGCGTTGTGCAACCAAAACGCCCGATGTAAATTGTAAATAGTAGTAGAAGTTTGTAGCCAATTATGGCCTAGAGGCTTGGTTGCCAAAATTTAAATAAATAAATAAAAGTTTTCAGAGATTTATCTTAATATTATTTACGATGATAAAAAGATGTATGGCAATTATGTTTGAAATAATATGTCGACAAAATGCTCACTATGGCTTCGGTGGCATACTTCTATGCGATTGTCCCTACCTGCAATGACAGTGAAACATTATTCAGGTTTAATGTCATTAAAGTATCAATCTATCTCAGTCTTTATCTTTTGAATTGTTCTTGGCGCATCGATTTACACTTTTTCTTTTATAAATCTCTAAAAAAAAGTAGTCCAACGTTGTCAAATCACATGATCGTGGCTAAAAATTAACTTGGACACGAAGTGAGATAACGCGGCCATAGAATTTTGCAAAAAATAGCCCCTGTTTCATTGGCTGTACGGTAAGTGGCACCATCCTGTTGGAACCTCAAGCGTTCAAGTTAATGTTCTTAATTTCTGACAAGAAGTTCGTTCATCTCGCGATAGATAACACCATTCACGGTAACCGATGACGCAGCCAGTCAATAAATCGCACCGAACAGTAACTCTTTGTGGATTCATCGGCTTTTCAACAATGACTCGTAGATTCTCATTTGCGCAAATGTGGAAATTCTGAAAGTGTGCCTTGTCGTTGAAGATGATTTTCTTTGTAACGTCACCATAAATTTCTGTGTGTTCAACTAAGCAATCGTCGTACTTACGACGTTTAAAATGGTCAGTAGGCTTCAGCTCTTGAGTGAGTTGAACCCTGTAAGCAAGTAAATTCAAATTTATATTCAAAATACGCATCAGTAACGTTCGTGAGATGTTCAATTTTTGGGCACTTCGATAAGTCGAGGTCCTCAGAACAGACTGCGCGATCCGATTTGTTGAAATATGCGCAATTTGTACAATTCTCACGATTGTGGACACAATCCCGAAGTGATTTTACCGGCCATTATTGTAAAAGACTTCAAAAAAGACTTCCTCACAATGGTTGAATTTCTTAAAACATTGAATCAAAGAAATGTGCAATTAAGTTGGGCAAAACACTTGACCTTAAGGTGTGATTCACTATTAACATTGTACATTATAGTGGGACCATCCTTTATAATTCGACTACAACTTTCGTATATTATAATTGTTATAAATGCTCAACAAATATCTATTTAATAAAATATAGATTTCAGTGATAAGAGTAATTAAAATAAAAATAAGATACAAGTAACGCAAACTTTTGCGGAATATGTAGAGCAAGTTGTATACTTTTTATTAACTTACTAGAATAAATAGCTAAAGCAAACAGTTGCTTAAAATTTTCATCTGACTAACACATAAAAACCGGTGACATAAACACCTTTTTTTATTGGTTAGTTGCTTGTCTTTTTTGCGTATTTGGACAGGATTTGATTTTAAACGTGTTCTCTTAACCGAGTACTACTGTATATGTCCAAAGTATGCCTTGATGTACATGCGTATGAATGTTAGTATATATGTGTGAGTATCTACTAAAAATGAATCATCTTAATGCTGAAAGCATTTTAGAAATTAAAGCCTTTGACTAACTATTTCAAACTAATTGATATCTCTGCTTGTACACAAAAGCTTAATGGAGAGTGATTTGCAAAAGCTTTTAAAGTCAACAATAATTGTGCCACATTAAATTAGTATGTTGCTAAAATGCTTTAATTCTTTCCAAATGGAATGAGAAATTTCAATTCCAATTAAAAATATGTTTTTTCTTTTACCAAGTAAGAAAGTGTTGTTTGCATGTTTAAGAAGTAGATTTTCGTTAGGAATAAGCTACACTGCATTATTACTTCCTTTTTCACCTTCCTTTTCGCTTAACTGACAATTTCAATTAAAATTTGTGTTTGTTATTTAAGCACCAGAGTTAAAGTTTTTTTTGCTGTTACTTTGAAAACGCCACTAAAAAACGAAAAATATTTATTCACGCCAGCAAGTAAATTTAACTTTCGTTTCTCTTAAGTTGAGAGAAAAGTTTCACAATACAACAACTACACGAAAACGAAAACCAAAACTTAATTTTAATACCGAAGACCTGTTACTTACTAGCAAGTTGTGTTCCTTGTACCAGTTTTTAATCCTTAATAAATTTTATTCAAACAAACTAAAAAAAGAACTATAAGAGACAAACTTGAAACTCAAATAAACAACAACAACGGCAACAAGTACATGTATAAGTAACAGTAGAAATCACAAGTCATCGGTAATGAGTAACTACAAGTTACTTTAAGCGAGTTAAATTTTTAGTTTTATATGAACCCTCTGCTATTCTTGGTAGTTTTTTGTCTGTTTTTTTTCGTCTTTATTGGCGAAATATTTATAGATGATGTCAATGTTGGAGGGTTGTTTTGGAAGAATATATTTTTGGAATAAATTCAAATTCGGATAACTGTTATGACTAGTTGTACAAAATTAAAAGTTTATTTCATATGATTAACCTTTAATATGTCAAAATATGATCTTTTAATGAGAAACCACTTTAAATTATACATTGTCCTAAAAGCATTAAGGATTTATCGCAAAAAAAGTCAAACATAAAAAGTCCTTAGTAAGATTATAAAGGAAATTCTATTTAATTTAATTTTTCGCCCAGATGGTCCATCAATTAAAACTTAGTTTGAAGAACTTTAAGTTCATTAATTGTTTGTTAGCAGATAGCCCTCGATTGTCTCTCATAAATATCTCTCATGTAAAATGCCATTTAAGTCTGCCAACAAACTGTATACTCGTACAATTCGACACACACAAATAGTCGTTTATTGTACTTAAGAGCTGAATAGCTAAAGCTCAACAACAATGGTATTGTATAAATCTGTAAGTATTAAGCCAAACAACAGCGTCACAACAAAAACTTTTGTAAATAAAATATTGAGAGAACAGATACAAAAGATATCAGAACAAGAAAAGGACAGAATATACTAATATGTCTGTTATACCTGCTTATTTATTTTGTAAAACAGAAGTTCCAAACTTCTTTCTTGGCTAACAAAGTGTGTGTCGTGGAATCGAACATTTAAAATTATATTTCTGTGGCAGATTTATTTGAGCTTGTGAAAAATTATGGAAATAGAAAATTTTATCGCTTTCCGTGTTAACCAAGTTAGTATTGTACAAAAATCTAACTCCCACAGGTTTTCAAATAAGGTCTTAGAATATATTAATACAGTTTTTGCATTTTTGAAGTGAAAAAATATTAAATTACAACAACACTAGCGGCAACAGAACTTAGTGACAAACAGTTTTGATGATAAGGATTATTTCTACTTCAAGTACTTAAAAGGAAGGGGTTATTTCTATTTAATCGAACCTAGTAATTAAGTGATTAAGTGACTTACTCTTTAAACATACGATATGTCAATAACATGAGAGAAGTAATACAATATTTCTATCTGGACGTTTGTATTGTGTTCAGAGATAGAAATGATTTTGTTTGTACAACTTTTGAATTGGTTTTTGTAGTGAACACACACTTATTAAGGTAACATCTGGCAACCCTTTTGGTACACTTTGACAGCTGGCGATTATATACTAATAATAAAAAGATTTAGTGTATCACATAATTGACTTAATTGAAAAATAAAAACTTTATTTTTATTGAAATAATTACATAAATAAGTTGTTATAAAAACCAAACATAAATTTAAATTTTTGTACGAACAAAGTTGAACTTGGTAAGGCAACCACATAGTGTTTACATAGTAAATGTTGAGCGTTAACAAAATTTCATATGAATTTAATTAACACGTTGACTGCCAAGGCACTTTAAACAAATAAGATTCTGGAGGCCACATCATTTTTTTACGTAATTTCTTCGAAAACTTCAATATTTGAATTTAGGCTACTTTCAGTAATATTTACTTACAAAATAAAACAAACGTTTAATAGAAAAGTACGTAGAACATGTACTTCATGTTATTTTAGAATAAAACATATGGAAGGGAGAGAGACCGCTAGAAAGAAGGGAAAATGGGTATACACGTATTGCCCGGATTGTTCACAAGAGCCTTTAATGTGTTTAGAATGTTTTGGAAATCACCACAAATAAGTTAACGTGTTAATTTGTGGCTTCTCATTATAAAAATGGAATGCTAAATAATTTTTCGCTTATTTTTTCTTACAATTTTTTCAAAAACAATTTTTTCCAATTAATTTTTCAGCTGTGGCTTAACTATTTTTACAAAAATTTCATGGGGTGCCATTCATTTTACTACTGCAACAAAATCTTATTTATAGTCAGCCACTATTGTGTGATGTGGCTAGAGAAAATGAAAATCGCGTCGGTTATATGCATGTGTCCGACTTGCCGTAAACCACATTCTACAGTGTCACAAATATGTGGCCGACATGGCAGTCAATGTGTTAAGAACATTATTAGCTTAACGAATCGCTTGAATAAAAGGTTTTGTCATATGGCAGTTTACAATTTTAAGAGGGCCCAGAATATAATGTTTTTACTTCATATTGTTCTAGACGTATTCTTTTTATTCTTCAGATCCGCCTTTTCCTACAAATAAAGAACAGCTAGCTGTGTTATTTCGCTAATCGTTATATCGATAATTTGTTACTTTGTAACTTGTTATATAAACAGATAGGGAATCCCTGCTAGGTATAATATTTTACCATTATAAATGCAACAATTAGTTAAAAACCTTGAGTTTAATACCAGGGGAAACGTGTGTTTTTTTCCAGTAAGAACTAATTCAGGCAGGCATTAAATTCCTTTCAACAGGTTTTAATGAGATTCTGTATAACACAAGTTGCAAGTTTATCGAAAGTTTTGCAAAGAATAAATATAAATAAATTATAAACATAAAAGATGAAAAGGTAGCAGATAGAGTGTTCTTATGTGTAATTCCTTTAAGATTAAAAAGAAAAACAAGTTGAAAAGTTATGCTTAGCCGATTACTACAGATTGTTTTATACCCTACACTACAACAGTATAGAAATTCTTTAAATGAACCTTAATGACACAACAAAATTCCGTAATTTTCTATACAAATTAACATCTAAAACAGTCGGAAGATAGAATGTTTTATATTTTCAGAGCATTTCTTTTATGTACCAATTTTAAGGCCCTGACTCTCTTAACAATGCTACCATGTTTTCGGTAAAGTTGCGTACACTTTCTTAGCACTTAAGGTGGTAGGCGTGATATGATAGCTGAGATCAATTACAAAATGATCATTTGAAAGAGAAGTAGGTCAGTTTATATTTATTTGTAACAATTGTTTTTATGGCACTTTAAAGAAATTTGGAATAAATTTTCACAGAACTCAAATGAAGGAATTTTATTTGATATTATTTTTTCGTAGACTTTGCCTCGATGCCAATATTGTCTAGGCTAAACACTACGAATTTTTGTTTTAGTTAAGTTCAATACATTAAAATACAACCTCTTAAGGACTTTTGTATGAATTTAGATAAAGTTGTTGTTGTGGACTGCTTGTAACCAAAACTAGAAGGGTAATTGGATCAGTAATTATTTCTTCTAAAATATAATGAGACTTTCATCGAAATTGCTACCTGCACTGTGATTACAACGTTTACTTAAACAAACAGACGGACAATAATCTTCTATTTATGGTGATGTAGGTTTCATTTATCTGTCTCTAATGCACTCGCAAATATATTGTCGTTATTTTGTTTTGACCAGGAAATTGATTGGAGGTCTATATTCTTTTAAAACATTTTTTATAAAAACAATTGGAATAAAATTGTTTTAATTTTGAATGTATCTGAAGAACAACATCTTACAATTTTTAATTGGTCTTTAGTTTTTAAAAACAATTTTTGGCCTTCGCGGTTGAGCTTTGTGAGCTCCATCCTGGCTTTTGGTTAATATTTGGTTTTGTCTCGTCAGTAAAAGTCGCATATGGGGTTTTTAATATTTAATCGTTGAGCAGTCCAAACGTGTCAAATCAGGCGAACGAGGTAGCCGATTCACAGGTTCATGGTTCCTGAGATAATTCGGTCACCAAGCGTTTGACTTAACAAAGTGATAATTTCGTGCGTTGTATGGCATTTCGCGCAGTCTTGTTTAAACTACTTCTTCTCCAAATGATTTGTCAGTGACATAAGGAATAAAAACAATTACAAATCATTTGCCTATAGCGTTCGGAATTCATGGTAATGTAAACCACACCAAATAGTGATTTTATTAGGACCTAATAGAGTCTTTAGAGCCTCATGAAGAATGTTCTTTCTCTAAAATTCTGCTTGTTTACACACGTGCTAAGTCGTGAGCTGAATCGTTAAAGATGGCAGTGAAAATATGGTTCAAATAGAGGTTTTCTGCGCGAACATTGAAAATAAATTTTCACAATTAGTAAGTCTTTGGATGGTGATTTGTCAAAGTATACTTACGGTTATCGTAAGTTCTATATCTATAAAAAAGAAACCACATTACATTACAATAAAAATAATTATAATCATTCATTAAGTATCAGGGCCATCGTCAACATTTCAACCGATTAATGTGTAATTTTTTTTATCGTGCTACCAAATCAGTCTTAACAAATTGAAAATAATTGTCTGGTATTTACTACTACCGTTGTCAATTTGTAATTTTGTGTAGCCGTATTTAAAAAAAAAAACGAAATAGTTTGTTAATGACTTGTAATTGTAAAGTTAAAAACTTTTGACAAGCCAAATCAACAACTGGCCAAAAGAAAAACTACAAATGTATAACATTTAATGTTAAATAAAGATACACAAACAATTTGCCGCCAATAAATATTTGATTGTGTAATACAGTTAAATTACATACTACATGTCACTTAAGTTGAGTCAGACTACTGATCGGGTGGAATGAAAATTGTATAAACATTGATAACTGAGATTATACTGCAGTCGTTTCTCAGTTCAGTTTGTTTATTTTTCATGTAGGTTTTTTAAAACTTGAAAAACATACGACTTAAAATTTATGAGATGAGATATTGCTCTAAATGCTTAAAAAATGTTTGAAATAGCAAATTATTTTTTTATGATTTTCATCCGTTTAGCTGGATATCTTATTAAGTTTACGATGAGTTCAACATAGAGTCTTACAATTTTCACATTGCTCTATTCCTTTTCTCATGAAATGAAACGTTTTTTCATGTTTATGTTATGCTGGTAAAAGAAACAAACAGTCCTGATGTTTGTTGTTAAAATCACCTCATTTTATCTAAAAGATGTCTAGACAATTATATTGACCCCTGTGAGTGAAATTATCGTATGTTACAAAAACAAAATTTTACAGGAGAGCGTTTTCATTACTTTTAAATAAACAAAAATATAAATAACACTGCTACTTACATGCGATCAAATGTACACAGTGTTATCACCATAACTAAAACAGTTATCGCTATAATAAAGGGTGGTTAAATTTAAGGGCCGATGTTGATTTTGAATAAAACACAAATTATTTAGGATATTATTGCCATTTATTTTTATTATGATAATATTGGTAATGGTTCAATTATGTATGGAACAAAATATTGGCCAAATGGCAGGCGCGACCACGGCGGCAAAATTTTTAAAGACAATATTGTTGTTCAATTGTTGGGCACGATAATAATAATTCGTTAGCAGCAATGTTTTGCGGTTAACGAACTAAGAAGGAATTCACAGATGCTTTCACATTTCATTCAGACCTGTTTTGCTGAAATTTAAATATTTTTCACAATTCTTTTGATTGTAGACGAATTTGAATGATTATGTTGACCAAACGAATCACGAAGTGCATTTTGATTTGAACGGTAATTCTCATAATAAGTCTCAATAACTTTAACGCGTTGCTCGATTTCCATGGTTCAACTAGTTAGTCTAAAATGGTAAAATGTCAAATGAAATGCAGAAAAAAAACTTGACGTTTAGGTTTTAGGTTGTTCACATTTAACATCTGCCCTTAAAATCGAACCACCCTTTATTTTATCAGCAGATGTAGAAACAATTTGCATAAAAAGTCGATTTCTAAAAAACGTAACATACGATAATTTCTCGCACAGGGGTCGATATAACGATTTTTGAATATTTTGAATCTATTTTTTTCTTTTCCTTTTTATGCCCTGATGACATTAGTATGAATTTAGGTAAAAATATGGACTGATTATAACCAAAATTAGAAGAAGTGTCATTAAGAGTGTACAAATATTTTAAAATAAATAAAATTTAATTAATTTGCATTAAAAATTGTCACATACACTTTGATCACAACGTTTGCTTCGACAAACAGACGGACATCAATCTTCTATCTATGGTGATGTAGGTTTCAAATCTCCTACACCTGTTTTGCTTTATATTTTAATATACAATTAAAGTTATATATTTAAATTAATATATATTTAATTAGGAGACTGACAAATATGTCTTACTTTATTTATGCATAATTATACATTTGACGTCCATTGTATCACGTCCAGAGACACTTCAAATATGCAATTGCATGCTTTTTTTATGCGACGAATTAAATAGAGAAAAAATAATTTTTGAATATTTTTGCATGTTTAGCACTTTAGAGATATTTTAGGCTTGAGAGCACTGTTTTAGAAAACCTCTATTATTAAAGGAATTTTTTGTTTAAGTTATAACAAACTTAATGGCAATTTCGATAATAATACATTAATCTAGTAATTGATTTAATTTCTTGTGCTAATAACGCAAATAATGTGAAAAGTAATTTTTTCTTTTGCCATTTAATTTAATATCGTTTGCGTAAGACCCATTGTTGTTCTGAAAATAATAAAGTTTATATACAAATTACACGCTACTAACCTCAACCAATTTACACAAGCTGTGGTTGAAAATAACGCTTTACTAAGACGACAAAAAGTAAAACAAAATTGTTAAATCTGGCCATTAACAGTAAAAGCAACAATATTGCAAGAACACTACAGTAGAGGAATACAGTCATTGTATCTGCTAAAACTACTGAAACACATAAAAAAATACTTGACACATACAAAAAATATTATAAAAGCTACAACAAATAACAATCGAGTGGTTCACAGTAAATAAACAAAAGCCCAAAAAAAAAAAGATAATAAAATCGACCTTAAATGCTCAAAAACAACCCACAAACCCCATAAAAATTGGCTTAAAAATAAATTTGAACTTAAAGGCAGCAAATAAAGACAGAAGAAGCACAAGCAAAACAAAACAAAAAATTAACAATAAAAAACGCAATTGCCGCCACATAAAAGTGTTATGAGACTTCTAGGCCAGATATGGTTGCTCTAGTCTAGAGAAAAATTCAACAAAGATTACCTTTAAATTACCTGAAAAAAGAATAAAAAGAAGAGAAAAAAATATTACAACTTACAATGCCTTAAGAACATTTCATACGTACATACATAAATAAATACATACATACATACAAAGAAAGACAAATACATACATATTGCGTTTTATATTTACACTTACTAGCAGGGGACAACGATTAAAACCTTGTCAGCTAAATAATAGGACACTACCGACCAGATATTTACACTATGACAAATCTTGGAGAAGACTTAAGAGAAACAAAAACTCTTATGACCTGTTCGTCGACTGCAAAGCTGCTTTTGACAGTTCGACACGAGCGAGGGCATTTGAAGTCATGTCTGAGTTTGCTATAACTGCAAAGCTAATATGCCTATGCAACAAGACATTAACGAGATCATCATTTAAAATTGGAAAAAACCTTTCCGAAACATTTAATACCAAACGAGATATTAGGGAAGATGAGTATATCCTGTTCTATATTTAGGATTTTGTTGGAACAACTTACACAAAAAGCTTATTCTACACTCTTATACCGATGATATTGCTATCATAGAGAGCAACATTCTCTAGTACCGAAAAGGAGTTGGTGAAAGTCGGTCTCGTAGCAAATGAAGATAAAACAAAGTTAATGGCATCATCGAACAAAGATGCAACGATATTGAAACAATATGTGATGTCTGGTGACTATAAGGCCATATCAGATAAAAGTTTTGCGTTGCGTTACAGATAGGGCACGTCATACATATGGATGAGAATGCTCTTGCGAGAAAGTCATGCGAAACCGAAGTTTGACATAGAAGGGAAAGCAGCAAACTCCGGCAGAAGGATCAAGCTGAAAAAGATCTCACAAAACTGGGTGTTAAAAACTAGTGGCGATTCGCATTAGATCGCACGCATAAAAAACTATTCAGAATCAGGCTACTCAACTAAATGATTATTTATAGCCATCTAGCGAACTAAACAAGTTAGCATGCGACTACATTTACCAACGATTAATATTTATGTTTAATAATGTTGTAAATTTTGATTTTTAAATAAAAACAACTAATTCTTTTAAATCTACGCTCACCTTTAAAAATATAAATTAAAATCTAGTGCAAAAACAATCGTAAACATAATTCTTTAACAATGGAATTATTGCTAAAAAAACGTGTAAAAGAAAACCAAAACCAAGCGAAAATGCAGTTATAAGGGAATTCAAGAAATCACAGTCATTGGATTTTATGAGACATTTTGCATTTTATATATTTTATAGATGTAATGAAACACAAAGAATACAAACTACAACAAAACTCGTTTCAATATCAAATTGTCTTAATTTAAGTTGAAATATTCCAAATTTAGTTGCAGCAGTATGTAGTTTTCAACAAACGTAACTTATTCAGCAATTCACATACTTATTTTATACACTGTAACCTGCGCTGAGGGCATTCTCTCAGTCAGATATTCAGTTACTCACGTCAGTGTCGTTATGAATATTAACGATTTTATATTTTTGTTATTGTAGATATTGTTAGTTGGTTTTCTTTATTATACTCTTTCATATTTGTTTGTTTGTTCTTTTAAACTGGTTTTTGAAACTCACATGCAGTTAAGATAGAAAGCACTTAATTTAAAGGGTGTTTTATTTAGATGGGAAAAGTTTTTTTATTGGTAACACAGTTAACTATGGCAGAAAATTTAAGAATTCTCAGTTATTTTGTTGTTGTTGTTCATAATGGCAAAACTGAAACCGCCAATTGCTTGAATTTATTTTGAAATCGTTTTTTAACACAACAATTCTATTTGATTACATTCTCTGAGGACAGGTAACGTTGTTTTTTAAGTCAATCTCATGGAGAATTAGTAAGCTAACACTTGAAAAGTTATCGCTGCAGTATAAGCTAATTTACAGCGACGGCCAAATATCCTAATTTATTTTCAAACATTATTTCTAAAAAATAATAAATATTAAACACCGTGTTTTATTTTAAATTAAAATTCTTCGCTTCTAAAATACACCCTTTATTCTTTCAACCTTTTTTTGTACAGAGAGTTAAAAAGCGAGTTGGCCACAATATATATTTCAGCATTTTTTCGACTACATTCTGTCTAAACTAAAATACAGACGTTCCTATGAAAACAAATATTTTGGCGCCATCACAGCTACATACATTACCACAAGATCACCATTGCCGCTGTCGCTAACATAGGCCAACTTCTATACCTAATACGAGAGTGAACATACTTACTTTTTAATTTATGTAAAAGAATAATTAATTTTATTAACGTTTCCTTTTCTTTCTTTTTGATTTTTATGTGGCTGTCGTTTTTGTTATAGTTTGTTAAAAACCTGACTACACGGTGCAGACTGCAGCAAACAGCATTTGTAAGCGTGTAGTTGTAACCCCAACTATATAAATACATATGTGGCAAATGCATCAATTAAACATATTTGTTTTGATATATCCGTAGTATTTGTATTAAGAATTGCGCAGCAGTATGTTCTCGATATTTGTTCTTATCCTATCCGGTTTTGTCCCCTCAAGTAATTTTCGCCCACCGACTTATGTTAAGAGGCACATCCAAAAGTAGTAACTTTAAATTCAACCACAATGAATAAAGATAAAAATTATTAATTGATTTATACTATGACGATTTTAAATTTTCTCATTACAAAGTCTAACTAAGATCCTGCATATCAATTATACTTGATGTGTGTCTGTTTGTAGTGCTAAGTCTAATGCCGGTTAGTTTTCGATTTTCATGACGTATAATATTTAAAGCTTAAATATCTTGTTACCCACCCAGTCAATTAGCTAAGGGTACTGTAGTTAACTCCAATGGTATTGTGCTAACTTGTCTTTACTTGGTTGTCTCCCATTCCTTTTCAAGTTTTCAATCCTTTAAACGACTTTTTTCCCGCACCAACATATTTCTAAGAACTACAGAAATTTATCGCTGATGCCCAATTTGAAAAATCGTCTGCAGTTTTACTTCCAGCTATGCCTACTTGTTAGGGTGATCGATTCGGTTTTACAACCGGTGGAAAACCCGGTTTTTTATTCTTTCAGTTGGCGGTTTTTTCCAAATGTTAATTTTTCGAATGTCGAATACACCGGTTTTTTTACTCACAGAAGCCGGTTTTTCTCATTTTTAGTTTTATGTTCATTTATCTTTGTAACCAAACGTACCATACTCGAAAAATTTCGAAAAATCAGAAAATTTATTAAATAATCTTGCATTATATTATAAAAAACTTATTTGTTGTTTCAAAAACAAATGTAAATAAGGAAAAAGAATTAGGCTTAAAGATTATTTGTTTAAAATGGAGAGCAGTTATTTTATACGATGTTGCGCTTATAATTTGATGTGATAATCAGCTGTTCAGTTAAGTTTTTTGACTAAATTATTGTACTTTGCAATACTTTTTGATCTCATTTTCGAATTTCATAATATTTTGCCTTTACGAAATCTAGCAACTTGTACTAACGACTACACATAGCTTAACTAATATATCTGATAACATATGACTTGTATACTAAAATAGTTCGGCACACAAAGTATTATTATTACATCTTGCCTATAAAGTTGACTACCGTGAGCAGTCAAGTGACTTTTTTATATTTTTCATTATTAAAACCTCCTTGTAACAAAAAAAAATTTTTTTATATGGCAATGCCAGAGCTAATACCGGTTACTTTTAACAAATTAATTTAGATCTTAAAAAATATAGTGGCAACAATGCAAATACAAAACAAAATAAAATTTTTGATGATAAAAGTTCTAAGTAGAAAAAAAAATATAAATCACAATTTAGTTGCCATATTTTGTTTCATGTAAAAAAACAGTGGCGTTTTTAAGCTTATTAACCTAACCTTAAAAGTTCAATGTAATTGAAGCTTAAACTTATCTTTTCGATCACTTTTAGGTAAAAAGTGTCTGTCCTTTAACATCTGTATTTTATATAACGGCATTTTATATTAAGGCCATTGAATGTGTGTCAACTTAAAATGCAATTACACCATAGAACAAACTAGTTTATACCTATATATGTATCTCTGTCATGGGTATAAGAAAAAATTATATTTTATTTATTCGACCGGTTAACCGGTTTTTTAAATTTAAAAAGATCAACCGGTTTTTTTTAAATTCATAATTTCAAACTATTTGAAAACCGGTTTCTTAAAAATGTCGAATAATCGATCACCCTACTACTTATCCCTTAATCGAAATCGGGGTACAATAACATCAAGTGGGTAATATTACCAAGATAAAATTAATTGGGTAGTGTGAGAAATTAACGTATGTGCACACAGTGACATGTGCTTTTTATATACTATTTTAAGAAGATTTTTATTATTCCCATAAAAAGTACTTTTTTGTTATATTACTCATTTGCACACACATAATTTTTTGCACTTCTGCCATATGATGGTTAAAGCCACAAATAATTTTTGCTCTTTTACGATTCTTTAAGCTTTCTATGCATGTATGATTGTGTGTGTTAGTAACATATGCATGCGGTAGTAAAAATCGTTTCACAGAAACTGGTTAGTGTCTGCTAATCTTTAATGGAAATTTTTATTTTTACTGCATATGACTGTGAATGTATGAGTCAACGTATTTAAAAGTCAAATAAAAAAATACTTTAACACGAAGTGTGAGTGTTTTTCTTCTGTAGTTTAGAGTGGCTCCTTAATTGTTCAATATTTTGTTTTTTATTCAATGTGGGTTGTTGACATGTTCAACTTTTCGTTTTGTTGGCTGGTAGGTTGACTGACTATCCCAATAAATGTACAATAAATTAAGAGGTAATTATAATCCAAATGTATGTTTGAAGGAAATATTATTATTATTTTATTTTCAATATATATTTTTGGCCTGTATATTCGAGGTAAACCAGCAGAGTCGGTTGTACGTTCAGTTATGGAAATAGTTATTATCTTTAAGAAATACTGATCTTAAAAAAAATTTCAATTGATATGACCTTGATATGTTGGCATGTTGGGGTTGGTTAGTTACGTCAAACTAAATATGGTTTTCGATGTCAAACATTTGTTGAAAACCTGAAAACAAGAGCAGATTAGTTGCGATATTTCAATTAAAAGCTAATATTTAAGTAAAGTGATTTAGAAAAATATTTCCTAATATTTAGGGGATAAAATAAAAAGACTTAAAATTGTTTGATATGGAATCTGTTAATGTTTAAGACTCAATTAAAAGAATTAATGTTGTTTATTATGTATGTATGTGCAAGTTTTTCTAAATATGCCCAGACTTATGTATATATACTAAATCTTCTTGCTAATTCTGCATTGTTTTTTTGCTGTCTTTTTTCATTCAACTTCTAGTCTATTGTTCTTCTTAAAAGCATGAGTTGTTGCATGTTGTTTTAATGAATAATTTTATGAACAAGTCTCATTCACACAGAAGTTAAGCAGAAGTAATCTGGGAATAGATTTAGCTTTAGAAAAAAATACAATTTAATTCATTATTTCATTCCCTTCAAAAATTTATCAATAGCAGAAGGTTCTTAAAATTAAAGTACTAAAAAGTAGAAATTCAGAAACATGCAAAAAAGAAAATATGAAATTTTAAATAACAACTTCATGCACATTCGTTGGCTTTAAATTTGGAATAAAGTGTGAACAACAATTATAAAACAGGAACAGTAAGAAAATGTCATTTGGTAATAGATTAGACAACCAAAAAAGCAAGCGCTTACTTTTTGTTTTGTTTCACAATATAGAATGCCTGGTGTAAAAGATAAGTTTCGATCGTAAAAAACTAAACATTCATTTTTTTTTTGCTTACTTCGTGTTATTCGTGACATACGGCCAGCAGTGCTCGAAAAAGTGGCCCAAAATTGGACGTCCAGAATGCGCTTCGTCAAGAACAGCCGCGGTGCCCATATGCCCGAAATCATTTTCAAATGTTAATGTCACGTATTGATCTTTCGAATAAAAAAAAAATTTTGATTACAATTTAATTTTTTGTGTTATTTTTTTTACAATTTCAAGTTCTATCGGGCTTAAAAAAACACCCTTTATAAAAGTCTGTATTTTAGTTTTAAGCTTATTAATAGGGCAGTAATTTACCCGTGTGTTGGTTAAAGTCAACTTTAAGAACGCCCCACAAGTTGCACAGATCCGAATTGGGTACCAATCTTTTCAAAATATACGGGAATGAATTTCAATTGAAATATAGCACAATCACACCACCGCTTTCTGAGATATCAGCCAATAAATACGACTGCCTTAGTTTTTCTCTTATTTTTTAGGGCCATTTACAAGAAAATGTCTGAACAAATTGGTAACTAACTGGCAAAGTTATACGCGAACATATTGTTAAATTTATATATCTTTCTAAACATATTAAATTACTTAAGCTTCTAATTATTTTTTCAACACGCTAAAGAGAACAACTAACAAGATGTATTTAAATTTTTTTTTCTGAGGAAAGCTGTCAAATCGTTTAGAGAAATACAAATGCTTCGGTGATTATCATAAAATTTACAAACGGAAATAAATTTTTTTTAGCTTCTGTACAACGATATTGATATCAAAAGACAGGGCTTGACGAGTAGAATATCAAAATACTACACTACACACTATAAAAATATTTAAAATCCATGATGGTCGTCACTTCAAAATGGCGTACAATTAATTTATATACATGGCTCAAATCCAGTAATTAAAAATACACTCACTGCGAGCCTCTCAATATTCATATCAATTGAAAGGACTTGACCTAATTCCTTAAACTATGAAAAAGTGTCTTCCGAAATAAAATGGCGAATATATGGGTCGAATAAAATAATTACTAGTTTACCCCGTTAAACCCCTACAATATTGGTATCAAATGGAAGGGGCTAAATCAGTAGAATTAAGTAAACAATGACAAAGATAAAATCCAAGATGCCAACAAAATGTTTGATAACTTTTTTCTCAATCCCGTCATTATGGGCATCAAGTAAAAGGTCCTGACTAGTAGAATAAAGTGAATGATATAAAAAATCTAAATCAAGAATGGCGTCGAAAATAATAAAGCAAAATGACGTATAACATAATATTTGAAGTCCGTGTAACATCTCCTCTAGTTTATAAATTCTTTCGGTGTTTCGAAATAAAAGCAGCCCAAATTTTTATTGAGTTGTTAAAAGCAAAAACTTTTTAAAATTACATCACAAAATAACAGCTGAACATAAAACAAAGATCTGAAAGGAAGAAAATCCAACAAAAATTTACAACACACAACTCCAAAAAGTTTTAAAAGTATATTGGCCGATAATAAATTTGATGTTGATCTTTGTGAAGTCTTTGTATCTACAGATATACTTTCTTAACAAACTTGACATGTAAAGATAAAACAATATTTTTAAAACCAAAAATTGTGTTTTAAATAGGCCATAAACAAAATAAGGGAAGAAATACAAAAACATTGTATGTGGATACCTATCCGCGAGACTATCGATGTCTCAAACAAAAAATATTTCTGAAAAATCATTTTTAATTAAAGTTAATCTCTCCAGTATTGAACGTTTGTTTGATGATTCAATAAAATAAAAATATTGGATAATTCTATACTGCTGGTAGAAGCTGCAAAAGCAGTTGCTGTATTTAACCCACAAATATTTCATGTGACCAAACTCCGGACATTGACAAAGGTAGTGTTCCAAAGTCTCCAACTCTTCTTCGCATGCTCTACATGTTGTTTAATTAGACAGTCTATAGATGAGTTATCATCTGCGTGTGACCTGTTAATCTCCCAAGTGTTGGTTTACCCAGTTACAAAATCTCCTTTGATTTCTCCAGTTTTGAGTCATAGTATGTATTTATGATTGTCATCTTACCGTTAGCAGTCTTTATCCACTTTCTGACGTATTCCTTCATCGCCCAAACTTTTAGTTAATTTTTGGACTTTTGCAAGTATTAAGCATTTTCCAAGCTGATAGTATTAAGAAATCGAATAATTTGTCGGTTTTCTTGTTTTCGATTATGCCATTTTGTCCAGATATACATAATATCTCTCCGCGTCCACAATTCGCAATTGATTTGACAAATTCCATATTTATTAATCAAATCGACTAATAATTACCAGGGTAGAAAAATAGGTGGTATTTTCATTCCCTCTTGTTAACCATTTAACAGACATTAGAATACTGACACGTTCGTTTGAATCGGGCTACCAAATACAAATATTTAATATATTTCTTACTTTTCTTTTTTATTAATAAAAAATATTGACTTTTATTAAATAAACAAGGAAAAAATTAAAATTAAATATTCTTCAATATACACCTAATTCTGTTTTTACACGGTAATTGGTTCCAGGAAAGCCCATGTAAAAAAACAGTGTAAAAAAGGCATTGAACGTATGCAAAGTAGGTGATTGGTTCCTTATCTCTAAAACCTATTGAAATTAGTGAGATACAAGGATTTTTTAAGAACAACTATTCAAGCATAGTTATCAAAGAAAAAAAGTAATGTTAACAAAATTTATGACAAGTTCAGGAACAAAAAACAATTATGTAAAACAGCTTCGCTGTTAACAGAAAGAATAGGTTATTCAATTTTATTTTGAGTGCTTTTTTCATTTTTTCTTCAGTAGCATCTCTAGTGTATGATGAAGATTTAACAGATAGTTTCGTTCCAGAAATCACCGATTGCCTAAATGAAATTAAATTTTTTATAGTTCTTACTGTAGCTTCGCTTTACCAGAACATTTTGCCAATAAATGTTGAGCGTTCTCCATTTCGAAGGTGATCTAAAATTTAAATTTTGGTTTCCAAAGTAATGACTTTACGTTTCTGTGTTGTTTTTGTAGTTTTCGAGATTTTCTTCTAGGGATACATAAAATACTTAACAAAATTAAGAAAAAATATAAATGACTGAATGAATAAAATATTTTTTGGCTTAACTGTTTTCTTAATTCGTTAAAATTAAATTCAATGTAACGTTGGAAAATCAAATTTGCCTATAAAAAAAAATTCTTTAGCAAACACGTCTGATTGCATGGATAGTGCAGAATTGATTGATTGATTGATATTTTATTAATTCCCATTAAATTCATTACATAAAATTTAGTTTCTTAATCTAGAAAGCTAATACATTTCTACTGTTTTCCTTACATACTAACATATTTTTCAAAGACTTTACTATTACACATATATTATAGCTTAGCTACGTCATTCTTACATTAATCTACTTGGCTCTTGCTTTAAATTCCCCAAAAAAGGGATCAAAAAGGGGATTAGGATAGTGCAGAAAATATTAACACATTATAGTTGCTGTCACAAATAAATTTGATTGTATGCACTAAAAGGGAATTCTTCTAGATTTGTGCTATTTACAATTGCTCTGACCAGTAAATTGGCTTGTATCCACAAAAAGGGAATTCCCTATAATTTGTGATATGAACATATTTCGTTCAAAATTTAATTTAAATAAATAAATAAATTAATTAATTTTAATAAAAATAAATGGTATAAAATCGTGTAAAATTATTTTATATTTGTTAATTTTCAAAGCGTGTGAAATCAAAACCGTGTAAAAACAGAATTAAGTGTATTGCAATGGCAATAAGTTTTGAGGCACATAACCAACAGCAATTGCATAAGCGGGTGTATATGTGTAAAAGAAATAGCAAGAATATTGGAATATTTTCGATTTAGACAGCAAAGAAGATGATGTGGTGTTAGTGACAAACTTAAGCCAATATATCAATCAATTTAGGTAACACCAGTTTTCGGAAATAAAATATTTGCCGTGTGCAGGTTAACAAATCTTGCTAATTTAAAACGACTTTTTTCAATTAAATGATTTTTATTTTTTTTTCTAAAATAAATTGTTTGCAGTTATTTGAAAACTAAAAAATCCAGATTAGAAATTTTTTAAAAATTATTGAAATTAAAGAAAGAAATACAATAACAGAAAAGTGTGATCAATGAAGAGATTTATACAAAAACAAAATGCATGGTGGTTTAAATTTTTGTGTATGTTTTGCGTAGAACTTTTATAGAATTTTTATTTACCTAAACTATGTAATAAAATCTGCATGCATAACATTTACCGTATTTCAATTGTAATGCTCTAAACACATAGACGACAGTAGACAGCAAGCAGCAATATGTCAAAAATAAAATCCATGTGTTTAAATGAAAACGATTATTTTGACGGCAGCACAGCAGCACGACTGAACAACAGCATTTGCTGCTGCTGGCAGCTTAGACTATTTTCTATTTCGACGGGCAGCAATAAACAAATATAGTGTTGCCATTATACATATTAAATTGGAAAAATAAGAACAAAAGTTTATTTTTAATATTAAACATAAAAGAACATTACAAAAATACAATAAAGAAATAAATTTATGTGTTTTTATAGTTTTTGGTGATATTACATTTATTTTATCAATGACTTTAATTTTATTCATTATAAAATATATATGCGGCATCCCTGAAATTTGTATTGCTAAAATACACATCAGCTGATTATTATGTTGTTGCTGTCTTCAAAATAATTATGAAGCAGACTTCAGAGCAGCATTTGAAGTTGGCAGCATTTGAAGCCGTGAAGTTGTGAAGTCTGCTGTCGTCTAAGTGTTTAGATCTTAAGGGTGACTTATACATTTTAAAAAACTGAACTTTAAATAAATATCTTATTTTTGAATTCTTAAAAAATAATTTAAAGGGAGAAAAACTACAAAAAAATCCAATATTTCAACCACAAAGTAGTTTAATTTTATTTGGAGCAACAACAATAATTCTATGTGGTAAGAAAAAGCATCAGTCAAGTCATTAAGGGCTATTTAGGTGATTTTAAAAACATCAACACAATAAAATAAAATCCTCTTTGTAAACGGAAATAGTGGCCACAAACCAATAATGTTTCACCATCTAAAAAACAAAAATTATTTGTAATTGAGATTGTGGTTACAGGCACTTTTAACAAGGCAGCACGTTGTTGCAACATTTTCAAATGATTTAGTATAGATGGATATAACTGAACATTACAGAATTTATCTGATGATTGTGTTCTTAAAGGGAATTTCTGTAAACTAGGGTAATAAGTGTATTTATAATTTATTAGCTTGAAATGTAAATCATCGTTGCTCTAATAAATGTAATAATAGTGTTTGTTAATGAGTGCTAGGAAAGCAAAAATTCGAATTCAATTTCTAAAATGTTTATAAATAACAATAAACACATACATATGTATATAACTATGTATGTTGGCTTTATTTAAAACTTTTGTCTAGTCATTATTATTTAACACTGTTTCTCTAATGTTAAAAAAAAATTGCTTAAAGGTCGAAATAACACCTTTTTTACTGAATAATTAACCTTGAATTTTTGCTTAATTAATCGTTTCTTTTAACCTAAAATCATGCTTAACCTTTTGCTGGAAAACGAATTTTTTACTATAGCATACGATAAGATTCTCTTATAAGAATGACAATTTAATGAAATTTAAGTGCAAGTGGAAGTAAACACCCTTTATTAAAAATTGTTTAAGGCTTTTAAACAACAAAACATTACACCCTTAAATTAACACATTTATTTATTTATACATATAAATATAAACATATATTTTATTGTAGTTACGTACATAATACAATACAAAGATTTAATTGTTTCTGTCTGTCTGTCTTTGGGATAAAATTTAATTAAAATCTAAAAACCAATGTCTACAGTGAAGCCAATATTTTGTGTTATAATAACATGATGTAGTATTTAAATAACTTTTACGACTAGAAGGGCTGTTAGGGCTAAAGGGAATGATTCACCACAGTATGTTAATAATGATATAATGATCAATAAAGAAATAAATTATATAAATAAATAACATAATCAATGAATTAAATATTGCATGTTTATGTTTTGTTTTTGTAAGAGAGTGAGACACTATACGAATGTGAATTTTATTGTTTTAGACAAGAAAAAAATAATGATTTATTTTAATAAATTTAACTAAATTATTTATCACCTTTAGTTATTGAAGTAAGAACTGAAATAATGTGGCTTAAAATTGATTGTATCGAATATTTTTGTCAGTTAAAACGCGAATTTCTTTATTATTTTTTTAAGTCATTCACTTTTTGCATAGTTTTATTTTTACAGCTGAATACGGAAAAAACTAAGAAAAATTATCATTTAATACTTCACCTTAAAATAAAACTACTAAGGAAAAATATTCAAATGTAACG
This sequence comes from Phyto melanocephala, assembly GCA_941918925.1. Classification (NCBI taxonomy): domain Eukaryota; kingdom Metazoa; phylum Arthropoda; class Insecta; order Diptera; family Rhinophoridae; genus Phyto; species Phyto melanocephala. The sequence continues at coordinate 88,552,365 of OW799233.1, read as the reverse complement.
TCTGACTTTTTAAGTTTCAATTTTGCAATTAATAACATCTTGCAGCAAGAAAGGACAAAATATAAAAAGAAAATACTATTGAAATAAATAATTCTTATATTTTAGAAGTGAAATAGAAAGCAGTATAGAAGACCTGTATATTAGGGATACAATTTTTTTTACAATTTTTGAAAATATCAAAATGTCCCTATCCATACCATGTAGTGCATAAAAAACAATAAGAAAAAAGGTTCCGCGTCAAATGCAATTAAGTTTGGGATCAGTAAGTTTTTCACTTAACAGAAATAGTTTTTAGATTGTGATATTGATTATATAATAAATAGTTAAATAATTATAAAATAAAAAATTAAAAAAAAAACCTAAAAGGGCTTTCAGAAATTGGCTGAGCTTTTGTGTTCCAAAATGACCTGAGGAAACATTTTTCGGTTTTAGCACAACATCGGCTACAGCGTGGTGATAGGGCCTTATTTTAGTTGTACCCCTAGTGTATATATGTAGAGAAATAGCGAAGCAGACTATAACTATTGGTCCCTTTTTCACTCCCTTCACTCCCTAGTGATTTCGGCATACCTTGTAATCGCCGCGTTTAGACTAAATAATCCATATTTAATGTCTGCCTACCGGCGAACCATAGTCTACCACCAGTCAAATTCGCATACTTCACACGTTACTTTCATTATCTTCCTCAGTATGCATCTTTTTTATATGATATTTGAAGTTTCCATGGCCTTCACCAAAGTTCTTTAAGGACCATATGAGCCTGTCTACATGTGGTTTTTTCTAGTCACTATTCAAATTTTTAATCGAAGGTAATTTTGCTTTTGATAAATTTTTTATATCCTTCACCTGTGGTGCTAGGGTATACATAGTTTTTCATTCCGTTTGTAATTTATATAATATTCATTTCCCTATAAAAAATATTTTCTAAAATCTTTTTAATAGGGGTGTCGATTGAGTAATATTAATTTGTCCCTTTCTCCGTTTGCCTGTGTATGGGTTGACATAAAGTTAAGAAGCCCTTACACGTTGTACTGACGTGTACGTGAATAAATATTTTGGAACTATTTGGGATTAAATCGCTGTGAAAATCTAGCACAATCCCCCTATTATTTTCAGAGATACGAGTAAATAAAAACGACTACCTATGTTTTTTCCCACAAAAATTAAAATTTTTCAGCACTAGGATTGTTTATAAATACGTCTGTTAATACTTAAAGAAGTTTATTGTATAGCTCTAGAGCTATTTGTAAAAAAATATGACAGATCTGTCACTAATCGAAAAAACCATGGCAACAAATAATTGGGAAAAATTCATATTTTTTTAATAATTTATCAAGCTCCCCAAAACAATTTACAATGAATTGTAAGCCGCGGCCTCAAAAAGTATTCCATACAAAAACTATCAAATTGCTTTGATACTATCAGAGATATAAGCACCAAAATACAAATGCTTCCGTGTTTTCTTCAAAATTTACAAATAAAATCAATTTTGTTCAGCTTATGGACATCGGAGATGGTCAGTATGGATAACATGTCTAGAACAAAAACTTAATATCTATAATGGTCGCCGCTGAAATTTATAAGTCAAATCTAGTTATTAAAAATGTACCCCCTTAAACTCCCTCAATACTGACAGTAAATGTCATCCGGAACATAATGGCGTACTCTTTTTTTTTTTATTGGATCAATATAGGTAAATAGTGTAAGGGTTTGACCAGTAGAATGCAGTTAGCTACATATATACAAATTCAAAATCAAAGATGCGGTACCTACGTACTTGATGGTAAAGGGATTTCAGATTCGGCAGTAACACACTTACTTTTTTATACCCTTCACACAGTGAAAAAGGGTATATATAGGTTTGTCATTCCGTGTGAAATTTCTACAATTTTCATTTCCGACCCCATAAAGTATATATTTTCTGAAAACTTATGAATAGGGAAGTCGATTAAGCCCTGTCAGTCTGTCCGTCTGTCCGTCTGACCGTCTGTCCGTGTGTATGTTGAAATCAACTTTTTGAAGCCCCCCCGACATAGGTTGGACCCGGGTAAGGTATTAAAATATCAGAAATATTCGGGAGTAGATCGGTATTGAAAATCAGAAACATCGGTGCATAAACAACTGAGATATGAGCAAAAACCCACGACCACCTCGATTTTCTTTTCACAAAAACAACATTACAACAACAACATACATACATACAAACGTGTATACTGGTTAGGGAAAACGTGGCATCGAATCCCAGCTGAGCCAAAAAAAATTTTTTTTTAATTTTTTTAAAATTTTTTTTTTTTTTTAATTTTTTTTTTATTTTTATACCCTTCACACAGTGAAAAAGGGTATATATAGGTTTGTCATTCCGTGTGAAATTTCTACAATTTTCATTTCCGACCCCATAAAGTATATATTTTCTGAAAGCTTATGAATAGGGGAGTCGATTAAGCGCTGTCAGTCTGTCCGTCTGTCCGTCTGTCCGTCTGTCCGTCTGACCGTCTGTCCGTGTGTATGTTGAAATCAACTTTTTGAAGCCCCCCGACATCGCTTGGACTCGGGTGAGGTATTAAAATATCAGAAATATTCGGGAGTAGATCGCTATTGAAAATCAGAAACATCGGTACATAAACAACTGAGATATGAGCAAAAACCCACGACCAACTCGATTTTTTTTCACAAAAGCAACATTACAACAACAACATACATACAAACGTGTATACTGGTTAGAAAAAACGTGGCATCGAATCCCAGCTGAGCCAAAAAATTTTTTTTTTTATTTTTTTTTTATTTTTTTTTATTTTTTTTTTTATTTTTTATATAATATATTATTTATATTTTTATTATTTTTTTTTTAATTTTTTTTTTTTATTTTTTTTTGTTTTATATATATTATATACATAATAATTTTTAAAAAAATTTTTTTTTTTAAAAAAAATTTTTTTTTTTTAAATTTTTTTAAAATTTTTTTTTTTTTTTTGTTTTTTTTTAACATTCATACGTGAATTTATAATTTTACAGTGGGACGTTTTTATATATGTATGTTTTTATATGTATGTACGTATTTCATATGGGATAAATGGTGACACAAACCACTGTTATTGCATGAATTCACGTTGTGAAGGGTATATAAGATTCGGCACGGCCGAATATAGCGCTCTTACTTGTTTTTTTATTTTTTATTTAATATATTATATATATTTTTATTATTTTTTTTTTTAATTTTTTTTTTTTTAATTTTTTTTTATTTTTTGTTTGTTTTATATATATTATATATGTATATAATAATTTTTTTTTTTAATTTTTTTTTTAAATTTTTTTTTTAAATTTTTTTTTTAAATTTTTTTTTTATTTTTTTTTTTTTTTTGTTTTTTTAACATACATACGTGAATTTACTGTTATTGCATGACTACACGTTGTGAAGGGTATATAAGATTCGGCACGGCCGAATATAGCGCTATTACTTGTTATTTCTTTAAGGTTAGTTTTATTCACAGCTAATAGGAAGAAAATATTTTAAATAATTTGAATTATTCACAATAATAAAAAATTACTCACAATAAGGGCCTATATATTTTTTGAGAAATCAAACTAAATAATGCTTAGTCCATTTATCACCATATGTAGCTATCTAAGGCCTGAAAACGGGAAACGCTGCCCGGAAAAATGATTTTTTATTTGCTTTTCTTGGAAAGTTTAAACTTCCGGGAAGTTCAAAACCCTAAAAACTAATTATATTTTGAACCTAAATCCATTTAATGCAGTTATACATACAGAATTCTTCTGTTGCTCCAACATTAAGCATTAAACACATAGACGACAATAGGCTACACAGCTGCACGACTACAACGGTAGTTGGCTGCAATCTTTGCCGTGTAGTTAGCTACTTATATATATTGAAGACGACGGCAACATTATAAACAGCTGATAACAAAGTTTTACGATTACAAATATAAATACTTAAGTTTAAACATTTTGTATGCTTGTTATAATTGAAAAAATAACAATAACATGAATAATAAATATTTACCAACTATAATCAACACTAACCAAAAAATTAATGAACAATTATAATTGACGAACAGCTGTTTTTTTTATAAATGCATATTTCAGTGTTGCCACTTAAAGCATTTCAGTTTCTTAAAAATAAAATTGCTTGTTGTAAGAATACGTATACCAATTACAAATTTAAAAACAAATAAATTTATGTTTTAATACCTTGTTATTTTTAATATAAATATTAATTTAATCGATATAAAACTTTTTTTTGGTCTTTTTCTTGTAAATAAAGTTAGGTATTTTAAATCTTGTATAAATATATCATTTTTTGTTATATTGACATCACTGAATCTGCTTATTGCCGCTTACAAAAATATAAATTAGCCTAAGTGAGCGCCACCGCAAAATTGTAGCCGTGCAGTCTTGCTGCTGTGATGGCTTCAAAACAATCGTCTCTATATAAACGCTTGTATTTTATTTTTGGCATATTGTAGTCGGCAGCCTGCTGTCGTCTATGTGTTTATAGCATTATGATTACGTCAAACATGTTGCTTTCCTTGTATGTGTATTGTTAAATTAAATAAAAAGAGGTGAAAAACATAATTAAGTTTCTTAAGTAGAATTTAAATAACTTTAACAAAACTTTACCTAAAATACTAACAAATAAGATTTTCAATCGTATTTTGACCGACATTTTATTTTTTGCATTTTCTACTATAATTTGGTAGTTGTATATTTATTACAAAAATTTTTTAATTAAACAGCTTGTGATATGCTGTTGATTTAATTGATGATGTCTAGTAACCAACTGAAGTAACTATAGTTGGTATTAGATAAATAACTATTTTCATTTATATATGTATTTGTTTGCTGTAGATGAAATAATCAATAAATAAATTATTTTTCAAATGAAAGTCATCAATTAATAAAACAAAACACGCAGTGTTTTAATGGCTGTTTAAGTTGCTGTTTTTATTTGCAGTCATCAACACCTGTTGTTTTCGTAACTTCGCACAAGAGTCAAAATATTTAAATTATACAAGCAATTGTATTGAATTAAGTTTTTTTCATTTACAATATTTAAGATATATTGATTGAATAAGGGGGAAATGGAAGTAAAGGATACTTTAGTTGTTAAAGAAAATACAAAAAATCAAATCAAGAGCTGGAATTTGTTTAAAGCCAAAAATAAAAAAAAAAAATAAATATTAACAACATCAGTTGGATATAAAAACACATCAATCTGGAAAAAAAAACTGGCAGGACGGACAGACTTTGACAACAGAGAAATTTTTGCAAAGTACAAAAAAAAAAACAACGACAAGTGAAATGTTAACATAAAGTCAAATAAAAAGTTGTTAAATTTCAGCTTATGTTAAAATTTTAAAAAAGTGATTGTAAAAAATATTTTTTATCTTTTAAATGCACAACAAAAAAACATAATTTTAAGGATTGTTTGTGATAAATATTTTTATTATTTTTTTTTCTTTTTGTTAAAAAACATAAACTGCAAGAGACTAGGCACCATCAGTGTTATAGCTTCGCAAGATTGTTGCATATTTTATGCGTTTTTTTTAATTTTTGTAAAAAGCATTAATAAATATAATTATTGGGAAGTAATGCAAATAATTTGACAGTTTAGTATATTCAAAATATTTCCTTATCTTAATAATTTTGGTGATTTAAGCCTGGTCTTAACTGCTATTTCCCATTTTTAATATATGCCCAGCTTTAAAAGGTATAGATATTAAATTACAAAAATGATTACCCATTTTGAAATAATGAAGTTCCAAGTTTTACTAAAACACACTGATGAACATAGGAAACCACATCAAACACCTGAATTGCGAAGAATAGTAGCTACAAAGCAACATTTATCTGACTGACATATAGCATATTAACGAGTCCTTAACAACAATCGAACCTTTTTAGAAAAAGAAAAAAATAGTAAAGTGAAAACTAAGCAGTGCATAGGGAAATTAAATGTGGATTGGTAACACCAATTTTAGTGTATTATAGAGAACAGGGTGTTAGTTTACAACCTGTTAGCAAGGCGGATTATATTTTACCTTTTTTTTATAAGCTAGGGCACTGTTAAGTTAGAAGATTAGGGCACTGGCTCAGGGCAATTTAGTTTTGGTTAGACATTTTCTTCGAAGTTTACACACAGAAAATCTTAGGTTAAGCATTGAAAGGTAACGAGGCCTAGGCAACTGGTCTGAAAACACTTCTAGGAGTTGAATCTAAATGAAATGAAACTAAATGCATAACATGAAAACAAAACTGTGCACAACAATAAAATTTAATAGAAAGAGTAAAGCAAAGTGTGTATTTTTTTTTTGCAAAATTTTTTTATGTAATGGGACCTTGGTCTTGACTGAGTTTATTCCCGCTTAAACTCGAAATAACCGGAGGTTCGCTACATTTTATTTCGATGCACTGAAAACAGTTTTGATAATTTTCTGCAAAGATATTTCGACACTTTTCTAGAATTTTTTTCCTTAAGTGAGTTGCATATAAAGTAATGATCATTCAATTTAAATCAAACTAATTATATATTAAAGACTTATGACAATAAATTAATTTTAGAACAATTAATGAAAAATTTATAAAAATTGTTTAAAAAATTTTTAGAATCTATTTTGATAAAAAATAAATTCTACTCTGTCTAGAAATACTCCGTTTTGTCTAAAAGAAGCTTGATTGAATAAAAAATACGGGAATTGTTTTAATAATTTTTCAATTCTTTTCTGATCTCTTTATTTATTTACTTTGTCCTTTAATACATTTTTTATTGTTTCTTTTTTTTAAATTCGTCAGCAACAATTTATGAAAAAAAATTTGTACTTGACACAAAAGCTTATCTCCCGGTAAATTTGAAGTTCTTAAGCCAGACAAAAAGGCTTTTAAGAAGTTAGATACATACTGAAATTTTAAAATTTCCAATTTACCAATATTTTACCTTTGAAAATTAGTATTAAAAAAATAATTCTAGGCTTAATTTTCGATTGATATGTATATGAAATATTGAAAATTATTTAAACAAAAAAAAAAAAAATTATTTATTTTGACAATTTTCACAATAAAGAAAATGTTTATGTCAACAAAAGATATGCACAAACAAGGCCATGAGAATATAGAGTAAATGAACAAACCTTAAGAACTATTATTCAAACTTGCGTATTTCATAAAAAGTTAAAACTTAATGAAATTTTTATACACATTTTCAAAAGATGTGAAGATTGTTCTGAATTAAGGTGGCTAAAATCGACACTGTAGCTACAACAACAATTAATCTAATTCGGAGCAGAGGCTTAAAAGTTTCAATATATTACCATTTTTTGTCGTCGCCAATGAACGCTACTATGCTAAATTAATCGTGTTGTTAAGGATTACTTCCCCTACAAGAAAACTTTATGAAAAACAAACAAATGTTTTTGTTTAACAAATTACGCATTTAACTGCTAAATGCAACAATGCATAATGTACAATAATTTGTTATAGCTGCTGCAAATCGACTTACGCACTTTCAAGACATCAAAGTGACTTGGAACACAATTTAAATTCATACACTAAAATTTAGAAAGTGAAATAACTTAAACAAAGAAAAATTAAAATACGTGAAATTTTTTTTAAATTTCTATGAATAGAAAGTAAAACAAAAGATTTTTAAGATTAAAAAATATATTTTTTACTTACATTAACATATACTATAAATTTGTAGACAAATTACAAGGAATTACCTCAAGACTAATCGAATACTTATTATATTTTTAATTAAGTAAGTTTTTAGAAAATAATTTTAATCATCGGCATCAATTTATTAGAGCCGGTGTAATGAGATTTGACAAACTAAAAGGAGTGAAACACTTTGTGGTATACACAAGTTTGTGATTTTGTATGTCGGTATCACCAAGATTTATTTCTTAAACAATGGAAGTTTGTATACATTTGCTTGGCTTTTGTTTCTTTCTGAGATGATCTAGCTATGTCCGTCAGTTTGTCTGTGCGATATATTTTAACAGTTTCCAAATGCAGTTTGGCTTTGAAATTACCTCAATTAGTTTCGCAGTTATATGCGAAAATAACTCTAAGCTATTGTTGCATGGTATGTATGTAAAAAGTTTGTAATTTTTTACATCAATCTTGAAAAATAATTTTTATTGCTAAAGGTTACCTTATTGATATCTTAAATACGTCACAGACTTTATTAATGAAATAAATAAATAAATAAATAAATAATTAAATTAAAAAAAATTAATAATTTTTTTAAGAGCGTATTTTTTATGCTCTTAGTAGTTACTTATACTCTTATTATGAATTTAATATATTTGAAAACTAGCTAACAGCATTGTCACTGTGCACTACTGAGTGTTAAGGTTAAAAGTGGGCGTGGTAATTTTTATTTTCCTGGAAATCTAAGTTGGGTTACGACACATTAACAAGAACACAACTTAAAACAATTTTTATAGTTATAACTATTGCATAGTTATTCCAAATGATATAAAATAAAAACAAAAACAATTACACTGTTCATGAAATTGACACTTTTTTTTCGTGACAAGCTGGGCACCTAGCGTTTTAACATAATTCGGGTACGCTAAATCCAGTGGTGCCCTCGGTTTTTTAAGATTGGCTCTGGTTTTCGAGATATACCGTTATTTCGAAAATGGAGGAAGTTGCACCACATATGTTCGCGTAACTCAAAAACGCTTTAGCTTTTTCCAAAAACTTAAAAAACCGAAATTCCGCAATAAAATTTCCTTTAAGAAAAGTAAAATTTCTTTCTAATATCCGTAGTCGTTTTAGAAAAATAATTTTTTTTTTGAAAAAAAAATTAATTTTTTTATCAAAATTTCGAAATTTTTGTTTTTTAAAAATTAATACAAAATTAAAAAATGCAGCTAGGCTTCTAATTTTTTGCAAACATATAAAAAACAAAGCTGCTAACAAAACAAGCCATAAATGATTAAAATCTGTTAGCAACTTTTGATTTTATTCACAAAAGTCGACAAATTTTAATTAATTTAAGAATTTCATAAAACGCAATATTTGTATGGGAGCCCCCCTAAGGGATGGTGATAAAGGGAAAGTATAATTTAAGAAAATGTTAAGAACAAAAAACAATGAAGGTCGGTCATACATTTTATCCCCCTAGGAGTGAATCCTAGGCCTTAGAAACAAATGTTGGGAATGAAAAATAAAGTTGCGCAGGTGCAAAATAAGCTATTTGTGATTAAAGTCTGTCTACAACTTTTGATTTTTTCAGAAAAGATGAAATTTTTGAATTTTTTATATAACCAAACTAAAAATTTTTTGTTGTTAAGTAGTTTTTATTTAGAAATTTATTCTTCTTCCTCCTGCAGATTCCAACAAATATCCCCTAATAGCGAATCAAGTTGTTTGCCGCTATACCAGTGTTCGAGCCTGGCTGTTACTTGGTGAAATCTCTCGCCATGTTCATCAGACTCGGCTGGTGATTGTTCATTAAATTTTTCGGCATTGCAATGCAAAAAATGTATTTTCAATGACATTCTAACGTTTAAGTTTTTATATGCGGTTAGCATATTTTTGATTAAAATTCGCCAGTTTTCAGACCGATGATTTCCTAATACATTTTCTATTACTGATTTCACACATATCATTCAATGCAACCTCAAATTGATGGTCCTTCATAAGATGGCGAATGTCCGGTCCATTAAGAATTCCTGTAAAATAGAAACATTATGAAATGAAATATAAATCTAATTTAATAAAGTAGTTAGAGTTCATACCTTCTTTTACTTTCATGCCGGTTAATCGTGGAAAAATTCGGTGCAATTCGGTAAAAGCAACACCATCTGGGCTCAATGCTTTTATAAAATTTTTTACAATACCCAGTTTGATGTGGAGTGGAGGAAGCAAAATCTTTTCCATCGACACAAGTGGTAATTCAATAACATTGTTTCTATGCAATCTGCTTTCCTCACGTAAAGCCCAATCCCGTGTATTGTACTGGTCGCCATCGAAACGCGTATTCCATAAGCACATGAAGCACATATTTTTAGTATAGCCCAATTGCATGCCTCTTAAAAGAGCTACCACTTTTAAATCTGCGTATATTTTCCACTTGTGGTCTTCATATTTAATTAACTGTATTATTTTTTTCATTGATGCGTATGTCTCTTTAGTATTTGTGCTAAGTGCTATCGGAATAGGACTTTTTAAATTAGTGACATGTAGCAAAACTGCTTTTAAGCTACTTTTGGAAGAATCAATGAATAAGCGCCAATCTCCAGGATTATATTCATTTTGCATTGTTAAAACCAATCCGCGGATGTCAGTACAATACGCAATAGAATTATTCTCAATAGATTTAAAAAAAGTCGTAAATCGTCTATGGCGATTGATAGCCCCGTATGTTTGTACACCTGGTGCTAAAATATTAGCTCGTTTTAACTCTTTTGCCAAGAGAATGCTCTGTCTTTGAGATAATTTTAGACGCCGTACCATTATATCCAGACGATCTTGCGTGATTTCATTGTGACTGCATGGAACCGTGATGCATGACGGTTGATACATTGAAGTAGCTGGTCTATCCGCTTCAACAGAATGAATTATTGAGGAAATATGTTCTGTTGGTATATGGCTACCCGGAACAGTAATTTCATCAGAATGTGGCAGCGGAAATCGAGCATATGCTGTTTCAGTATAAGACATATAAATCATTTTTCTTCTGTTTATACCCGCTGTATAATTTATGCACGCATAACACTCATCTTCAACATGAATTATGGGATCTCTCCAAATCATTGGAACACTAAATGGCATGGCATCTCCATTTTTTCCCCGCTTATTTAAATGGTAAATGCAGTGTGTACACACTATTGATGGTGTCCAACTCTTACCATATATAACCCTTAAAGAAAAATATGATTCATACAAGGTACTTGTTTCAGTAGTGATTTTACGGCGACTTGGTATATTTTTATATTTCCCACACACATAACAAAAGTAATTAAACTTTTTACACGGCCCCATCTTAGATTTTTCAATATATGAGGAATTCTTATTTATACTGTAATTGTTTTAATCAAAGTACTAGTCGCATGTTTTGTAAAAAAAAAAGCCAGGACGAATAATATTTCTACCGTTTCCAGGTGTAGATTTTATTGCCAATAACTTGAAATCACAGGTAATTCAAAAATACTATGTTTTAATTTTTAATTCCAAGAACCATGCCAAATACCGTTGCACAATGCAAAATGAATGTAATCCTGGAGATTGGCGCTTATTCATTGATTCTTCCAAAAGTAGCTTAAAAGCAGTTTTGCTACATGTCACCAATTTAAAATTTTTTTATACGCGTAGAACCCTAGCCTTAAATTTTGCACCTGCAGCGCCTGAGATACCCCTAAACGGGCCAAATGTATGACCAGCGCAACTTTATTTTTCATTCCCAACATTTGTTTCTAAGGCCTAGGATTCACTCCTAGGGGGATAAAATGTATGACCGACCTTCATTGTTTTTTGTTCTTAACATTTTCTTAAATTATACTTTCCCTTTATCACCATCCCTTAGGGGGCTCCCATACAAATATTGCGTTTTATGAAATTCTTAAATTAATTAAAATTTGTCGACTTTTGTGAATAAAATCAAAAGTTGCTAACAGATTTTAATCATTTATGGCTCCATTTTCCTCCTCCATTTTCGATATAACGGTATATCTCGAAAACCAGAGCCAATCTTAAAAAACCGAGAGCACCACTGGATTTAGCGTACCCGAATTATGTTAAAACGCTAGGTGCCCGGCTTGTCTGTTTTTTCAACTAGCACAGTGTTATTAAAGTGAATTAATAATTAAGTATAATTACTAAAACTCTTGGACACAAAACTCAAGCAAAGTCACATTTACCCACTTGTACGTCGTTCCTTAATCTAAGAAATAACAAGTAAGAGTGTTATATTCGGCCATGCCGAATCTGATAATACCCTTCACCATCATTTACATTGGTATAATCCCACATCGTAGTTTAACATATATTTCATGTTATACGCCATTTTTCTTTATTATTTCCACAGCATTCTCGATTTTACGTAGTTATCTGTATTCTACTAGTCAAGCCCTTTCATTTGATACCCATATTGATGGGGTTGAAAAAATTTGTTCCGCCATATTGTTTCAAACGCCATCTTGGATTTTTAATTTTTTTATAATTTACTGTGTTTTACTAGTCAAGCCCTTTCATTCGATATCAATATTAAGGGGGTTCAAGATGTTACATTTTAAAATACAAGATTTGATCCATTTATAAATTTATTGTCCGCCATTTTGTAGTGGCGGTCAACATTAAGTTTAATATTTTTATAGAGCTTATATTGCGCTAGTCAAGTCCTTTCAGATGATATTAATATTGACTCTCTCGGTTGTCTAGATGCTGAGAAAAATTGATTTTAGTTTTTAAATTTTTTAAATATATATTTTTCAAAAAAAGTTTTGCCTATAACTTTACCGATTAGAACACGCTTTATTCAAAATTTTTCGCGAATATCTCTAGAGGCATATTATATCTATAAATAGTAGCAAAGTTACCTATAAATTATTCTATGGCTGAAAATTTTTAATTTTGGTGGTAAAAATATGGGAAAAAACAGAGGCAGTCGTGTTTATTTGCTCATATCTCAGAAAGTTATGGGGCGATTGTGCTGAATTTCAATAGCGATTCATTCCCGGATATTTCCAAAAGATTGATACCATACACAGATCTGAGGAACATATAGTTGCTTCTAAAAGTTGATTTCAACCAACACACGGACAGACGGACAGACCGTCTGGGCTTAATCGACTCCTCTATTCATAAGCTTTCAGAAAATATATACTTTATGGGGTTGGAAATGAAAATTGTAGAAATTACAAACGGAATGACAAAGCTATATATACCCTTGTGCACCACAGATGAAGGGTATAAAAATAGATCTACTGCACAGATCACCGCGTATGATGAATTTCGCATTAATTTTAAGCATTTTCATTCACACTAATTTTTTTATTTTTTTGGAACGAATATTTGTTGCCAACAATTTTTCGTTCATCGTAATTGTTTTTCTAGCATTAAACATGCAAAAGTGTATATAAATGTGAATTAAATAATAGTGAACAATTAAATAAACTGTTGTTAATAATATTTGATTGTCTTTCAATAAATAAACTTTAATTACGTAGATTTCAAGAGAGCTGATTATTATTTGCAATTCAAATAATCTAAGTTTATTTATTAAACGTAACAGTACATCCGATATTCGCTTCTTGATATCTTGTATGGTTTATGAGAAATAAAGCACCGAGTCTTTAATAAAGTCAACTTGTCAACTTCATCGGACGTATAAAATAAAAAAAAAGTCAAGTCTCACCGTAACTTTCAGTTTTTACGTAGCCGGATTTATCAAAAAAAAATCAAAAATCGATATGTAAAAACTTTTAATTTTTAATTGACACCACAATGAAATAAAAAACTACATTGATAGCAATGTTCATATTAAGAGTACCTGCATGGGGTAGTGCAAGCTGTGAAAACGTTGCACAAATGCTCTACTTTTTTTAACACATCAACAAAATGTATGAATTTGCAAATTGCTTCACTTTACTTCATTTTCACTATAAAAAGCTTGAGTAAAATTGGCTGTGTATATATGCTCAGAAGCAAACAATTGATAAGTGCTGTTTTTGACATTTCGACCGCTATTAATTGTATGTAAAAGAAAACTTAATTTACAAGAAATTTCTTTTAGTATTAATAGAATTAAAAAAAAAATAGATTCTTTTGAAAAAAAGAAGAAATATTCAAAAAAATTCCGTAAGAAGTTGTCAGATTTTTTCAGGCGGTAACTCTGACAACACCGGCTGAAGTAAATATGTATTTCGGATTAAAAAAGGACGCTCACGATCTGCCGTAATATGCACAGCAAATTTACACTGTGCAAATTTGCACGGATTGTATCGTGAGTACTTTTTATCATAGTTTATAATTTAAAAAAATGTTATGGCCAGATGGTATTAATAATGAAATATCTTTAGGAAATTCCAAAGGATTCATAATATATTTTTCGCTTAAATAATTTTTTTATTTTAAGTAATTGAAAACATTAGATGTTAAAACTATACACACTGTTTCAGGATTTTACAAGTGTTTTCTTTTTCTTCTCTTATTCTCAAGCATCAGGTAAAAGTTGCCAGATCGTTTTCTATTGAATAAACGGACTGTCATTTATGGTCGGGTTGCGATGTATCTATAAACTTATAAGTCGATTATCGATAGCAAGCGAACTTCAGAGTCGTTGTTAGTTGTAAAATAAGGCATTTCAGAGAGCAGTTGGCAACTAAGAGCTTTTTCAATTTAGAGATTATATTGTCAACTGTAAAGTTAAAATTGTAATTTTGTTTACAAATTTATTATTTTAGACTTATATAATTAATTAATAAATGTTTGTATGTACAGATGAGTGTATGTTTGGACTTTTGTTCACAAGAGAAGGGCTACCCTTCTTAAGAAAAGTCAAGGAAATTTTTTATTTTATGAAAGCAGGAAGTGCCAATACAATAATATGCGTTGTAAATTTCTTTAATTATTTGTATTATATTTTATTTGGGAAAAGCCCACCATCACAAAAGTGTGCGTATAAGGGATATACTTAGAGTTTTTATACATTTCTTTTTAACCATCAGTCAAAGTAAACCTTTCAATGCATATATTGGTTTGAAAATCTGTTGAGTGGTTCTCAAGTTATAAAATGCCAAATATAGAAAAACTTACTTGTGTGTATACTATATACATAGATTAAAAATTTAATAAAATAAATAGAATCACAAGTTACAAATTTTAAGCTCAGAGCATTTTGTAGGAAGTTACAAGTTTTGTGATCGGTTTTGGGTTTTTTGAAATCAAAGTTTTTGTAAACATATTATTTGAAATTTTCTAGTAGTAAAACTTGTTGCTATAATTTTACTGTTTATAGAAATTTTAAAGAAATGATTTTTTTTCATTAATGCTATAGGAAATAAAATACTCGACGTAGTCGATTAAACCATTCTTTATTGTTGCCTTAGAGTAAATTATTACTTACGAAATTATGGACAATATCCACCCTACGAATTTGCTTTTACTTACTAACACTAATATTTATTATTTTATGTTTTCTTTTCTGCTTTATGCAATTTATTAAAAATAGCAGAAGATTTATTTAAATTATCATTTTATTCACTCACATCTGCAGGAGTCTATCTGTCATTAATAATAAATCCAAGGAAAAGGAGAACATTTTTCTTTTACAAGAACCCAACTCAAATTAAAATAATAATTAATAACGTCAAAATGTATTTCTTGTTGGTTTACAATATACACATGTACATACATATGTATGTATAAAAATATGTATATATTGTTGTTTTAAATCTTTAATCTCAAATATTTTAACATAATTTTTGCATGAAGCTTAATGGAAACCCATTTAATATTTTTTTTACCAGCAGTAAATTGAACTCTATTACAAGATATGGACACAAGAGATACGACGACAAAAAGACTAGTTAGAAGAACAAGGTTTACCTTTGTCCTACAACAAGAAACTAAATAAGCTTTACGTTATCAAGCAATTTTATGCTCATCCAAAAAACACGAGTATAAAAACCCCATATACAAGGCAGATAGTTAGTTGGTGGGGTATGCAGACATCTTAATACACCACAAACACACATTTGTACTTAGCCAAGTATGTAAAACTACTTTTTAGTGGTCTACTTAGTCTATATTTTTGTTTTAAATATGTAACAATCACAGTTTTGAAACGAAAACCAACAAACCAGTCAACTTAACCGACAGTATGCAACAGAAACCGGCAACAGGCAAATCATATGTATGTGTAATATTGCAACTGATAGTTGTTGCTAAACAATATTGTTCAAATATTGTGAGGGGTACGAGTTAGCATTTATCTATCCATCCATCCATCCATCCATCCATCCATCCATCCATCCATCCATCCATCCATCCATCCATCCATCTACTTTAACGTATTAAAGACAATTCATCTACAACAATTTGAAATGCATCATTTCCATACGTACATACATACTTGCAAACAGTGTTAAATTTGTTGCTGGGGTTTTGTAGTGTTGTGTTATTCCTTATTTCTGAGGGCTTCCAGCAAACCAGAGACTCACTCATGGATAAATAAGTGAATATACTTTTGGACCACGTAATATGAATACAACACATACTTACACACAGCTGTAACATTTACATACTTTCCTTGCTTATATATACCTCTTACTATGTAGTAGACGTAAATTGTATTTATTTCTTTATACAGAGAGTGGCCAACTAAATTTGAACGTTATAAGTAATTGATTTGCCTCAAAATGTAAACAACGAAAAGAGAATATAAGCAATGAACTTAATTTGTGTTGATTTTAAAATTTCTTGTTATTGCCTCTGTGTTTTAAGGGCAGTGGCGTAAGTAATACTGATAGAACTATATATTTGAAAATATAATTTCGATGGATATTAACAAATTTATTAAGATTTTTAAATATCCCTGATTCCTGATTTAATTGAAAATTGTTGTTTTAACTAGTTACCTTAATCTCGTTATTTTTTAGAAAATCTAAATACTGAATATTTTAATATTTTTAAAATTCATTTTTTATTTTTGCAATCAATCTAATTTTATAGACCAATTCTTTAAGGCATTATATGTATATGAAAAAAGTGAAGACAAATTTTTTAAATTTAGTAAGAAGAAATATTTAAGATAAAATTATGACTTATTTAAAAATATGTAGATTAAAAAAAAATATTAAAAGAAGAAAAATTAAAAATTAAAAAAATTACTAAGAATACTTATATAGATTGTTTTTTAAGAATGGTATGACCGACCAAAACACTTGCTTTATTAGCTTTCAAATTGGACTGCGATTAATGAATTCAACCTGGTGTTATTTCGTCAACAGTGCTTCGAATGTTGACTTTTAAGTGATCGATCGTTTTGAGGCAAAATATTTGACGTACCCCATAAAAAATAGTCCAAAGGTGTCAAATCACAAAAATAAAATTGCCAATTCATAGCTCTATTTCTTCATATAATTTGGTCACCAAACATTTGTCTCAATGTTGTGAATGATCGTTTCACAGAACTACATATATCTCCTCCAAATGATTTTCATTGACATAAGGAACAAAAAACTCCATGAATCACCAGACCGAGTTGCTGAGGAAGACGTCGGATCGAAAAATTCAAGGCCTCTATTACACTTTCTACTTTCTAGAACATTCTTTTTCATAATCACAAATAAAATTTAATTTCTTAATAAATAAAACAATTTTAAAAAAATTATATGAACTTGAAAACCTGTATTAAAAATCTAATAAATATTGTAATAAAAATTGAACAAAAAAGAAGTTTGAATATTTGAGAAAATATTTAAAAAAAATTATAATTACACATAGCCCGGTGAAGCCAATCATATTGTTTGGCCCATACCAGCATATTGTTGGTAACGGACAACGCAAAAAATAAAACAAATATGATTGAAATAAAAATTTGTGAAAATTATGACAACAACTGCTTACATTACCATCGAATTGATGGTTGAAGCAAAAAAATTATAACAAAAAGTGTTAAAAAAAATAAGAAAGAATTACAAACAGTAAAAGACTTTGAGTATATTTCGTTCTCCCTCACCTTGGGTGGGAAATATAAATACAATAATTATTTGATTACCGATTTCTATTTCTTAATAGCTTGCGTGATAAATAGATGATATTTACGACCGATCAAAGAGTGCTGATGATGATACCGCAGCTGGTTTCGAAAATGCTTATTTGTTTGTTCGCGAATCGCATTACATTTTAATGAAAATATGTAACATTATTGAGAGAATGACTGTCTTTAACAAGAAAAAGCGCTCTAAAAAAAGAATAGATTTTATATCGCGTCTAAGTTTTACGACTTATTTAGTAGGGTGATCGACTCGGTTTTACAACCGGTGGAAACCCCGGTTTTTTCCTCTTTTAGCTGGCGGTTTTTTCTAAATGTTGATTTTTCGAATATCGAATACTCCGGTTTTTTTATTCGAAAAAGCCGGTTTTTTTATTTTTTAAAGTTTATTTTCAGATATCTTTGTAACCAATCGTACCATAGTATATTTAGTACGCGAAAAGTTTCAAAAATCAGAAAATAAAAACTATTAAATATTCTTCCATAATATTGTAAGAAATTTATTTGTTGTTTAATAAACAAATGCAAAATAAGAAAAATAATTGATCTTTAATATTTTTTTTATAAGATATAAGCCTAACATTAAAAGTTAGAGGTAATTGTAGCATAAACTTAGCTGATCGATCACTTTTAGGTAAAAAGTGTAGTTACAATAAAGAAAAACCAATAATCTTTACTTCCAGATCCAATTTAAATAATGGCATTGAGAGCCTGTCAACTTAAATTTCAATTAAACCATCGAACAAACTAGTTTATGCCTATATTTGTATGTCTGTCTGGGGTATAAGAAAGAATTTTTAAAATCAAATTTTAAAGATTTTCTCTATAGCTTTTAAAATGTATTACAAACTACAGAAATAATTTCAAACAGAATACGTTGGTGCATATTAGTTTAAAAGATCTATTTAATATTTAAAAAATTTACCGAAGGAGATACAAAACTTGTATGTAATTGTATTTATTTATTTTTCTTGTAAAGAGTACCTTTTGTCCTTAAATTCAACTAATTAAAACCAAATTAGTCAACTGCATTCATATCAGTTATTGCGTAATTGTGCAGCCAAACAAACGTATGTAAACTGTAAAAATTTTATATTCATATATAAATTTAATTATAATCTTTTTTTACAATATTTTTCAATTTTTTCTTTAAATATTATATATTATATATTCGAACCAGTTAACCGGTTTTTTCTCAATTTTCAAAATAGCAACCGGTTTTTTTAAAATTTTAAATTTCAAACTATTTGAAACCCGGTTTCTTAAAAAAGTCGAATAATCGATCACCCTATTATTTAGACTAAAATTTGTATGAAAAATCTCGTGGCATCGAAAGTCATCGGAATTACGAAGAAATTTTAAGAATTAAATGAGGACCAGATTAATGATTACATACAAAGTACATACTAATTCATATTCTGTAATAGCAGAACCCGGACTGCTTGGCAGGCCCAAACATAGTTTTTGCATTGTATTCATTAGAAAAAAAATGTCAATATTATCTCCAACTATTGTTTAGGTATGCAATAATTGTCATGAATAGTATTTGATTCGTTTTAATTAGGAAATGGTTATCAAAAGTAGGGCGCACTAAACTCAAACCAAATAGAGATTATAGTTTTCCGGAAAGGACGTCATTTAGGATTCTATCGGTTCTACATCCACAAAAGTAAACTGGTATCGTAGCAACTTACATAAAATTTTAAGCCCATAACAATTATCATTATACAGATTTGCCAATAAGTATATTTTCCTTGAATGGGAGGTACCACGCCCCTTCATTTACCCTACTCTTATTATTGCAATGAATTTTAAAAATGTATAACTTTTTGTTCCTGAATTAAATCATATAATGAGTCTTATGCATGGGTTTTTTACTCCACTAGCTCTTAAAAGTAAAAAAGTAAAACACACAAAGTTTAAGATTATAGTTGTAATAGGCTTCTAACACGCAGTTCTTGGAGGCTCCATGTCTACTATTCATTTCATTTGAACATTAACCAAAATAAAGTTGGGCTACTTCTGTAGGATCATCTTTATATTTATGTTTTTATTTGACAACAACACAAACTTTTTACTGATGTGCACTTGGAAACATATTTCAAACATGGTACACCTACTATGTATTCTTACCTTAAACTCAAAATGCATATAAAAATACAATGTTATACACACATGTACACAGACATAAATACATGTGCACATGTTTAAGTAGTCAGTCATACTTGGCTACAACCATTAGAAAATCAACTCTTTGGAAAATCTACTTATAATTCAATGTATATCTTTATGTACATTTTAAGCACTTTTAAAACTTTCCAGTATTAAGTGCAACAAATTTTATGTTTCTTCTTTGCTGTTGAATCTATGTACATACGTGCGTTTATGTATCACCTTGATCATCTTCTGGCCAATCTAGTTATTTTATTTATAGTCAAACAAGATTTGAGGAATAGAGAATATAAATAAAAGAGTTGCATATCTAAAGGGGGTTTATGAAAAATTCATTGACAATTTGAGAAAAAGAATAATTTTCTTGTAAAATATTTGAATTTCCTGTTTGCCTGTTAGCTTTAAAAAATTATTGTAAAGTTTTAAAACATAATTTCGAAATTCACAACATATCGTAGATGTCATTATATTATATATATAAAAAAAAAACAACGACAATAGGTTTAATTTTTCCATCTCTGATATAAATACATCAGAGATAATAAGATAGGTAAAATTGTTGTATATAATTACCAACAAAATATGAACAACTGTTGTTAAATCCTACAACGTAGCTACTACGAGAGCTTGTGAGTTGAGCAAATGAAAAACAAAGATATTTTAAATAAGTTAAACTAGAGGACAATTCTAAGTTTTAAACAATTTTACAATTTAATGCTTTTAAAAAATTAGTTTTTTTTTTATGAGTTTTGTGGTGAGATTTCTGTAAAAAAAATGCTTAACTGTAAATATTATGTTGATTAAAATAAATAAATAAAAAAGTGGTTGTGTAAAGCATAAACAATAAGTTAACTGGCAGTTTAGTTAATGTTTGGCTTTACAATTGGATCATTAAAAAAGGTTCATAATAAAATTGGCACTACATTTACAACCCATTTAATATACATACTGGCTTTAGTTAAACTTAATTGAAAATTAAATTTTTAAGTAAAAGCTTTTGTTTACATTTTAAAAATGTCACAAAATTAGTAGTATATTGATTCTGTCTAGACGTTTGTAACACATCGTGTATTTCGCCTAAAACTAATGCATCATTGGTCCACATATACTTTTTAGAATTATTATCTATATCTAGCAATATGTTGTCGATTTGTTATTTTGTAAAATCTAAATATCGGTCCAAATGTCTTCTAATAGAGGAAAAGTGAGAAAGCATATCTCTATACCGCCCACCCTTTATTTGTAAAGACATATGGATTAATGATTTCACCGCCCTAAAAAGCTTTTTAAACAGTGAGAAATATTACCGCCTTAATGGCAGCAATTTTGTTTATTAGCATTTAACTAAAAGTACATTTTATCCGATATCTGATGAGTTTGAGCAATTGATCAATGATTTTGAAAATAAATCTTAGTGAATTTGAAAACTTGAACAAATACAACTAATAAAGATATATTCAATAACTTTTTTTTTAAAACGGTTAACAATTTTAGTTGAAACTTTTCTGTTAATTATTTACTTTGGAACAACGCCAGATGCTGATGGTGGGAAAAATTATTCGACACAGCTGAAAATGTAATTCTGAGTTGTTTAAATTATAACGCTGTAAAAACGTCCCAGTCATCATTCGCACACTTACATCACTTGAACTAAATAAAATAATTCACGCATAACACTTTCCCACAATTAAAATTTCTTAAGACTTGCAATGCTTAACTTGAATAAACCTTTTAAGGTTTTTTTTTGTTTTCTCCACCTCCTCCTTTATCTTTTTAATTAACAAGATTATCAAATTTTGTACCCCTAGTTTTGATAAATGTCATTACTATCATCGCATAAAATCAGAATTAGACCGCAAAAGTTAAAAAAAAAACTTTTAATGCTTTTGGGTTAAAAACTAAAAAACTTTCTTGTTGTCTAAAGCATAATAAATGTAAAGTGGCCAACCAAAGAGGAATGAGGAGATTAAATGGTTAAGGCGTTTTGTTACATTTAATATTTTAATTAAAATTTTTATTTAAATATTTATACACATTCACATACTACATACATAAGTGTATGATTTTTGGTTTGGTTTAATTTAATTTAAAGTCAGAAACACAACAGATGAGATTTATAAATATATTATTGGGAATTTTTGTAGGATAATTTTGTAAAAAGTCCATATAGTTCGTAAAACTGTTACATAAATGTGTACAGTAGTATGCGATTTATTCAGTAGATAAGCCAGGCCTAAACTACATTAAAGACTTTAAAAACTATTTACGAAAAAAAGTTTTAATAAGGGACGTTCCATTGTATACGTTTATGTTTTTAAGTTCGTTAAGAAGAGAATTATTTCATTTATCAACTGTTAACTTACGTTATTAGAATAAAAACAACTATGAGTGATATATTTGGCCATACTGAATCAGATAACATCTCTTTTACCATTTGCGTAACTGACAATATTACCCACTAACAGAATTAAAAGAAATAAAAATAAATAAATATTTAAATTCAATCCCACTAATATAATAAATGTGAATGTTTGGATATTTGTTACTCAATAACGCAACAACGGCTAAACGGAACTAAATGAAATTCGGCACATAGATATATAACAACCTAGATTAACACATAGGTGAAGTCGTTGGTAAACTCATCATCACACATCCTAAACGGGTTGCTTGTGTAAATATTTGTATTTTTATTGTTAATACTAAGTCTACCTTTTATCCCGATAACTACGCAGACGAAGTCGAGGGCACAAGCTAATATACATATAATATTAAATCAGTTAAATGTCCTGTTCAAACAGATATTTTTACTTGTTTCAATTTATTGTTAATTGAGCAATTAAAATGAGTGTTCACACATACTCAATTTATCTTACTCAATTAGCATTTGATAGCTCTAAAAATGCGATGTATTTATACCAAATCGAATAATGCATTCTCTTCAGTTTTTTCCTGTTCATAAAATATATTTACAATTATATTTATATATATAAATATGTATTTGACTTTATTCAACAATTTTTTTAAACATTTTTAACAACCATTTTCCATTTTTTTCATTTTTATTTTTTGTATATTTATTTGTTTGACATTAAAAATGCCACGTATAGAATTTTGTTCTCACTGAACATACTTCTCAAGAGTTGTATTTCGAGTTTTGGACAAGAAGTGAAACAATTAATTATATATATATTGCTCAATTTATAAGTAATTTTTAGTATGGTAAATTGAGCTAAATAAAGGTCTTTAATTGCGAGAATATTATAAATTGACAATTTAAATGACCCTATCGCCCAGTAGCCTAGATTTCAGATTTAATTTTATACGTTATTTTGCTTTATCTTGTCAGATTCCATCCTTGTTTTTGAATTTTCTACTAGTTATGCCCTTTTATTTTGATACTAATAATGCGACAAAGCTGTAATTTCTATATTAAAGCCATATAAATGCCATTTCATTTAGAACGCCATCTATTATTAAAAATTTATTACCTGACTACCGCTTTCATTTGATACCAATATTGCGGGTGATGAAGGCGACGAAACCGTATTAACTATATTTTACCTATTATCTGCTATTTCATTTAGGATGTCATTTTGGATTTTAGCTTTTTCATAATTGCAGAAAAAAGTCGATTTTTGTTTGTAAGTTTTAATAAAAAAAACCGAAGCAGTAGTAATTTGGTGCTCATATCTCAGTTAGTTTTGAACCAATTTGTCTTTTTTTTTTAGGAATAATTATTTAGGTGCCTGAGAAACTTAATATGATTAAACAAATATATATTTTTCCAAATAAGTCTTGCGTATAACTTTGCCGATTAGTGACCGATTTTCGAGTAGCCATAAAAATGTCTCTAAATTATACTAGGGCTGGAAAATATTATTTTTTGGGATATAAATTAAGAAAAAATAAAGGCGGACTTATTTATTTGCTTATATCTCAATAAATTATTGTGCTATTATACAGAATTTCAATATCAAAATCCTGTACAATATTCCCAAATATTTCCAAACGATTGATACCACAAACAGATCAGTGCCACACTTGTTGCACTAAAATTTGATTTAAACAAAATCATGGACAGGCGGATACTGCTTATTGACTCCTCTGTATATATGATATATGAATATCTTGAGATCATTAAGATGTTACCGCTTCTTTTTATTTTTTTTTATCAAAATACATACGTTACATTTTTGTCTTAGCAATTTTCGAGCTTGCACTAAGGGCCTTAAGAATTTTGTTGATAAGAACGTTGGTTTTCAATTGTAGGCGCGTAAAATTTTTTTGGAAAATGTATTTTGATACGGTGTATCATAATCAATTAAAGGGTCGATTTTGATTTTTTTGTAACTGACGACTTTTTTGAATACATGTAACGATATGGTGAATTTACAAGGCCTGCTGTCCGTCGTATTTTAGACATTTTTTTTAAATTTTTTAAATGAATTAAAATTTTTACAATAAACAAAACAATACTTTTCAATCATGTTAAAATGTTTACAATTTATGACATTATCACAATAAGACACGATAGCACTTCTTGCGTATTACACAATAAAATTTTATTATTGTTGCTGTTGAAATGAGAAAATGAGTAGCAGTTGTCGTAATATTCAACCAATAAAATATTAATACTAACTGCCTTAGTTCATAAGCACTGTAAACGATTTGTGAAATGTTTATGAATCGAATTTTCTTAGAAAATCAGTGTAATGAACCCCTTATAAACTTGAACATTTAAAAATCTAAAAATATAGTTTGGATTTATGCGTCTGGAATATTATTTCAAAAATACTAAGAAACAGTAACCAACCACGTTCTGGTTCAATCAGCGATTATAAACTAACAATTGACTAGAACCTAGTCACTAGAAAAGTATATCTAGAAGCAAAAAGCTATTAAAAAATATACTTATTTTAATATAGGCATGTCGCTATTGTTAATCGTATTAAATGTTGTTAAAAGTTATTTTAAAGGCTCTTCAAAACTGTCTGCAATAATATTTTTTATTTAAAGAAATTGTTAAAGTATGTCATTGATATTAGAAAAGTTGAGTAGAAAAATTACTTCTAGTTCATTATTTTAAGTAAATTCGGTTACAAAAGCAACAAATAATGTATGAGTACGTATAAAAGCTTTTCCAAAAAGGTTTTAAAATATTTATACTAAATATTTTTCAAAAAGTTTTTTCGGCTTAGCTTATATTCAGTTTTGAATATGTATGCATGTACATACTTACTTATGGAGAAAAATCTTTTTTAAATATATTTTTTGTTTGTTTAATAATTGAATACATACATATTTATGCGCATTAGTGAATGTATGGCTGCATGTATGCTGTAAATGGGTTTCATGTTAATAGCTCCGTTCACAACCGATTATAACTTAAGTAGACTTAAAAAATAATTGATTTATAGTCGAATAAAGATAAGCGTACACAACTTAAAAAAATAGAAATTAAAAATTTATAACTTTTCCTTTTAATTAATTTTAAGGCACCTTGGATCACTTAAGAGAAAATGCATTTTACCGAAAACCTGTTTGAAAGAAACTTTTTTTGATTTTAAAGTCACGTATTTAAATAAAACAAGCACCGCTTAGTAGAAAAATTATTAATTTACAATATTGTTTCAACTCATAAAATAAATCTGAATTTAAAAAAAGATATAAATGATTTATATTCAACTGTGGCGGCAAGCGCATAGATATATAGATTTGTCATTCTGCTTGTAGTTTCTTCAATATTCATTATAGATAAATTTCTTAATATAAATAGGGAAGTCGATTGAGCATAGTCCGTCTGAACTTCGCGCTACTTTTCTTACGTTTTTTAAGTATATTATGTACTTTGGCAACATTTACAGAAAATCTTAGTACAATGGGTCGATTACCGACAAAGATATGGTTAAGCAAACTTTTTTAATAATCAAGTAAGAGTGCCATAATCGGTCATACCAAATCTGATAATATCTTTTAGCACCATGTACGCAGGCATAATGCCCACAGTGTAGCTTAGCGTAGATTTCAGATTTTATGTTATAAGCTATTACGCTCTATTATTTTCGACGCCATCGTTGATATAAATTTAAGATGTATTAGTTGTATTTTACTAGTCAAGCTCTTTCATTTGATACATATATTGATGGAGTTGAGAAAAAAATTATTCGCCATTTTGTTTAGGGAGACATCTTACATCTAAAAATCCAATAATACATTAGAAGCATTCGTAATTTGGTATGAAGAAAATATATATATTTTTAACAATTACTTTTGCCTGTAACTTGCCTATTAGTAAACGAGTTGTCCAACATTTTTTACAAATAGCCCCAATAAACATGTAGACCGAATATAGCATCTATACTTGTTAATAATCATTACGATTACTAGTCATTGCTTAACAGCTATGGCTAAGATATAATAAAGACAAATATTAAATTAATTTTTCTGTTAGTTAACATAATTTTCACTAACTCCACCTTTAAAAAAAAGCTTTATTATTACAAAGTACTAATTGAACCTTGTCCGCATTACTGCCTGCAAGTATTTAAAGTAAAATTTTAATATCATTATTCTTTTATTAGTTTATTGTTGTAAGTGCAATTTCCTTTATGTAATTTTTTCTTTGCTATCTCGCGATGAAAAGTATGTATCTGTTGTTAACCCATGCCAATTTATATCAAAATATATTCGGTAGCTTTGTAGACAATCGAATCGAGGAAGACAGACAGAGGAAGATCTGCCATCAAAATTTTTTATGAAATCATAGTTTTAATACCCTTCACCTATGGTGCCCAAGGGTATATATAGCTTTGTCAATCCGTCTGTAATTTCTACAATATTCATCGATCCGCGTGGTAATATGTTAAAAGCACGAAGGGACTTAAAAGTAAAACAACTTTCAATAAAAACTAAATAGATATGTGTAATACACATGTATGTAAATATATAACTATAGAAAAATTTATTGTCAAAACATGCATGTTTAAACAAATGCCCGCCTAAAATTAATTTTACTTTTTTTAAACCTCTGTCCAGAGTATACTTAATTAGAAACTCTTAGTTGATGTTAAAATTCATAATTACATTATCTATCTTTCGTCATAATTTCCTATTGTTAAACTACATAAAAAAAATCATTGTCAAACTTACAAATGACTTAATAAAGGTATTGTAATTTTCACAAAAAATAAACTGACAGGTGTCTGGCCTTTTTTTGAATTTTCAACCCCAATGGAGTAAAAACTATAATTTGGTACTTTTTTGGTACCCCATGCAACTGCTTAACTCAAAAAGCTACGAAATAATTTAATAGTATTAGTTTATATGCAAAAAAATATGAATTAGATTGTGACATTTTTTTTTTTTAAATTCGCGTGTATAACGGGTAAAAATTTTCACTATTTTTGGAATTTAAAAAAAAAATTTCTAACATTATTCAATAAGACATGATTTGATAATTATTATCGCCTTAAAGAATATTGACAATTATTTAGGTCAAATTTTTGGTAACTTTTTGGGGGACAGAAAAGGTACCAAAAAGGGAAATGCCGGAAAAAATTTGTAATAGAAAATTCACTAGACATAAAAGATTATATAATTTAGAAAAAATTAAACACATTCATAACAGGGCAGAGAGGGGAAAATTCGGTAAAACAGTTTGATACTTTTTAGAACATATTTATTTTTATACAAAAAAAGAGTAAATTTATTCACTTTAAATCGTGTCTATTAAAATATGTTATTATTAAATAAATATTAAAACATTTTAAACTTCGACTTGTACATTGATATGGAAAACCCAAAAAGGTAATTTTTATGGTACTTTGTATTTTCTACGTGTATAAAGCTAGAAATGTGATATAAGGGACTGTTGATTCCGGAGAAGACAGAAATTGTTATGAGCGACAAAAAAGATACTTTTTTAAATTGTCATGGTACTTTTTGAGTCTTCTACGTTAGTGAAGCTAAAATTTGAAATTAATAACATGTAAATAAGTATCTTACAATTTTCTTATAAAGTTTTCAGACAAGTATCATTTTAAAATTAGATCATAGCGAAGACCAAAATAAACGAAATGGTACGAAGACTAAAAGTGTGTGCTGATAAAGCAGCCTATGTCAACTTAGGTTGTACACAAGTAGTTATAGGTTCTGGTAAACTAAAAAATATTCAGAAAATAATTTTCGAATGTGTTTCGAAATAACAACGTTTATGGTTGTATGTTTCTTAAAAAAAAAGAAATAATTTGCCATTAAGCAAACGTAAGTCAACATACTGCGTTAGAACTGAACGCTTTTGAAATATACATATATAGAAGTTACGTTGTTATTCCATTAAAAAAATCGGAATGGTTTCATATTATTTCAGAAATTTTTACTACCAAGTAAAGGTCGTTTAAGATCAAGCAACATGGCATTAATAACTCAAAATCGTCAAAATTGAACATACGCGGTTGCCCATTAAAACCACATATATGTTTTCGAAATAATATTAATCAAAGAAATTAACTGAAGTATTAACGTACTAATAGTAAAAACTTCGCTATCGAAATAGCGGATAATATGCTAGTACTATTATAAAGGAAACTTAAATTTTCTAAACTTTTTTGTTTGAATTTACAATTTAGTGATAAGCCAAAATTAAAATTTCATTTTGTTCTCTCGATTTATTTATTTGTCTGGGTATTTTTAAGCCTCAGACAAATCAAAAACTGTAGTAAGTAAAAATATTAAGAATGTTTAAATTTGTTTTTGTTACAATATGGAAGAAGATGTTGAGTGTATAAAAATTCGATTCAACTGAATAGAAATGATAATTAATTTATTTTTGAATTTTTGAGCGCAAATTTTATGCAAATATTATAAGTAGTTTATTAAAATGAGAAGGAAATAAATACCGGTTTTGTATTCATTTAAGCAAATAAGTCAATAAAATATGTATAAATGGTTTGCTATAAATATCATCTACATACTTATACACATATCGATGGCTTAATACATAAACGGTATATCTCAATATTTGTTATTAAATCGTTTTTTTTTTATTTTCTGGTAATCCAATCATCGCTGAAAAAAACTTGGTTGAAAATAATGGATTTAAAAAATCTGAACTTATTTTATTCTTGTAAATTTTATTTAGTTTTTTCCATCCTCTGTTATGTAACAAATAATCGATATACGGCCTTTTTATATTAAGCTATCGATATACATACCATATACATTAAATGCAAGTGTTCAGTTCATTCATTATTTTTAGTTTTTTAATTGTTTAACATGTTCCAACTATCTTGTCTTTGTTTACGATTTGAGCAGGTGTAGGGTATAAATATTAATAACAGGTCATTTTGTAATTACTGTTTGTAATATTTTAGTAGTTGTCAGCTTAATAGGCGATTAAAAGGAAATTGACTAAAACAAAATACGAGGGTGGTTTTAAAATTCATTAAAAACAAACTTTAAATTCGACTGTACATAATTTGAAAAGCCCTCCAACAAATTCATAGTACTTTTATTACGCACACACAAAACGACTTTTATTTAATTATTTTTTATGTTTATATTCCATTAAAAAAATTAATTATTTTCGGTGTTAAAAATTTTAATGAACATCAAAAGCAGTTGAGGATTATTTTTTTATCATTTGTAGTCTTATTTTTTGGTTATTCATAGCTACATAAGGATACATAAAACACGTACAAGCATAAGTAACTTAATATCTGCCAATGCACGAGCTGTCTGATATCTTGAAATAGATTTTAATATCTATAAGAATTAAAAACATAACTATTTTATAGATTCTTAAATAAAAAAGAAATAATAATTTCTATATCACTCATTGGTAAGGGTATAAAAACAAAACACACAGGTTTAATGAATTTGTTTCATAGCTTTTTAAGGTAGACCGTACTACAGGGAAGGAAAATGGCTTTTATGATTTTGTACCAAGTATGATAACAAAATGTACTTTTTAGGCCATGACGTTACCATTTCTTTAATATTTATTAATAAAAACATAAATTTAACAAAATTGTTTATAAAAATTTAAAAGTATACAATAAAAAAAAACAGAAACTTAACAAAAATGTGTATAAAAATCCAGTATACAATAAAAAATATTAAATATTACATTCATAGGTACATACGTAGAGATCGGTTATTTAACAAATTTTATTTATTAAATACTTTTAGATAATACATTTTCTGTTTATTTTTAAATTAATGCAACAAAAATTTGTTGTCTTCAATAAATCTTAGACAGAATTCCTCTTACAATTCTTGAAATATTTGGGAACATGAACTCATTAAATTCAGTTTTTATCTGTGATACTTTAGACCAAAAATAGAAAATATTTTAATCTTTGTTTGATCGAAGTTCAATCACATCGGCTGGTGCTCTGTACTGAATATTTATTGCTTCAAAGTTTGTTTGTTCGTGTGGTGCCAAATAAACAATAAAGTAGGTAGGCAGATTTTGTTGTTGCAGACTTGATACCACCTGGTACAAGAATTTGCTTTGACAACAGCATTGCAACAAAAACAGAAAAGCTGACAGTATAAAATAAAACACACACAAACAAAATTAAGGAGAACATGGACAAATTTTTAAATTGTACCAAGTAGCTCGCGGTAGTATCACGGTACCAACAAGGTCAAAAATGTACCATAAAAAGTACAATTGTACCATGATTTCCATCTGGCCGTACTACCATTTAAATAAAAAAAAAAGTTAAAGTATTTTCGATTTTGGTTTTTCATAGCACAGTATTGATTTAGTCTTAAAATCTTAAGTTTGCCGTTAATTAAAAACACGAAAGAATCGTTTTTTGGGAAACATCATAGGTAATGAAATAGTTAAACTTTTTAAGGGTTTTTTTTAAATTGAGCATTAATAATTTTATTATTTTTTTATTTTACTTACTTTGCATTTTATCAATGGAAAAAGCTGACTAAAAAAACTATGTATTCTCAACATGATATCGGTAGTTAAGAAGACTTCCAAAAAGGAGTTTAGTAGATAAACACACACCCCGTATATACGTAAGTCTTAATTGCAATTAAAGTTATTGCGAGTTATTTCTTTTTTTATTGCGTATAAATGGTTTTCAGTACACACGTGCGAACGAAAAGAAGTCTTGTTTAAGTTTCTGTAAGCTAATTGTATTTTTATTTGTTTAAAGAAAAAATACTATTAGTAAGTAAATATTGCACAGAGTATACAAAACAATTATTAAATAAATATTTTGCTAAAATTAAAAATTAAATAGAAATAACAGAAAGTCGTCGATGTAGTTGCATTTTGCTCATATGGCAGCACTAAAAACTTAGCTAAGCTTAAAAGGTATAAACCGTGAGTTATTTAATTGCAATATCTTTATTATTACAATAAGCCTACCTAAAGATGTAGTACTCAACGTGCTATTTGTTCAAAACATCTTATCAATATTTTCCGCTTTAATAATTTTTTGGCTTAATAGTTTTGAATTTAATAAAATAAGAATAATTATTTGAATTTATCCTGTGTCAGATTAACTGCTTATAACGTTTAGTGGCGACTTATTTAAAGAACTTCTCTGTTGACACACATAAAATATACAAAACAATCTCAGCAATAACCAGTTTGTAAAAAAAAAAATCAAATCAAATCAACACCAACACCAACACTAACACTATTTGTAAATTTTAATCTTTCTCTGTCAGAATATTTTGAATTAAACAATTATTATACGATTTTGTTG
Source organism: Phyto melanocephala (assembly GCA_941918925.1). Lineage (NCBI taxonomy): Eukaryota > Metazoa > Arthropoda > Insecta > Diptera > Rhinophoridae > Phyto > Phyto melanocephala. The sequence continues at coordinate 88,520,712 of OW799233.1, read as the reverse complement.
GAATTCATGATGATCTCAATACATCAAGTTTTGATCATGTAGACGCGATTAAAAACGTAGTTCATACAAAAGTTTATTTGTTTTAATGATAAAATATTTTAAAACTTTTTATTGTCTAGCTATAACAAAATCGTTTTTTTTATTAAATCACAAATATATTAATGAAATCAAAAATGAAACAAAAGAAAAAAATATGCACAAGAATTCTATAATGTATGTATTGAGTGCTCAAATATCTACAATTTTTTTTAATATTTTTTGTAAAATATTTCCTTTTCAAAATGACTGTATAACAACATAACTCACAAGATCTGAAATAAAGTTGTAAAATAACAAATATTATTAGTAATACTATTAATTAGTTATTTATCTTTAAAAAATGTGTCAAGTGTCAGAATTTGTATTTATTTAATTTCTTGTACTTTCATCAATTTATTTGCTTTATTCCATAAAATGCGCTTTATATTTTAAAGTAATAAAACAAAATTAAAATATAAAAATATTTGTGATGAAAAAATTTATTAGGTTTACGAACTATTAGAAAAATATATAAAAATTATTAGTTGCTTTGAACTATTTTTTAGTAATTTTATATTAAAATGTAATAGTTTTTTTTAGCTCTTTTAATAATAACAATAATTTAAATCTCTATTCATATTATTTTATCGATATTTCGTTACGTCTTTGTGTAGCATCATCAGGGTACGAGTATTTATTATCCCTTTAATTTTATACTCGCCACCAAAAAAAAAGTTGGGGGTATATTCATTTTTTCATTCCGTTTGTAACACATCGAAATATCTATTTTTAGACCCCATAAAGTATATAAATATATTCTGAATCGGGGTTTCATTTTATGACGATCTAGTTATGTCCGTCCGTTTTCATGAAAACTTTTATTTTGGCTAAAGAAATGCTTCGCGTACTGTACTTGCATTAAATTGTAAGTTAAAGAGTAAAATGTAAATATAGCGACAAAGGAGTACTGCAGACAGCGACAAAAGAGTTCAAAAGTTCATTTCACTTGGGTACTGGCAAATTATTATTTTTTTTTAATTTTACTGCCAGCTATTTTAGGGAGTATACAAATTTACAATATTGAACATAAGCCAAAAAAAGGGTTCCATTAGGACTTATTAAATATGGTTTATCAAAGTCGAATTTGTTCAAATAAAATTTTTTTTATATTTTTAAGCATTCTATAAAATATATGAGAATATTAAAAAAAGAAGAAAATGTGGGAACTGCCCTAAAAATTTTCCAAGTAAGTGCAATCGTTTGAAAATTCTTTTTTTTTTATTAATTTGCATTAAAGTAAGTACCTACTATTTTTGTACTCAAGCCAGAACTTTCTATTTAAAGTTAATGGATATGTATGAATATATTGTCTAGTTTAAAATGGTAATAAAAATTCGTGCTTACTTACCCGGTTAATGAATTGATTATGCTAGATATGTATGTATGTAAATATCTACACATGTACATATACATACATACATACATACATGAATAATACATACATAGCATGCCAAAGTAAAGACATGAGGGCGTTTCTTTTTGTCGAAATACCAAAGCTACTTAGATATTGTGATATACTCATGTTGAAAGCTCACGCATTTTATGCATATTAAGGGCGGTTTACATTATCCCGCCAGAAATAAGACATGTAAAATTTAGATGTAGAAGAGACACAAATATAAGGATAAAAATATAAGTGGATTTACAAGGTGTACCACTAAATATATTAAATTTAATAATGATTTTTTAATATTGCATTGCTAGCTGTTTATTTTTAAATCATTTTAAAATTAAAAAAAAAATAACATGATAACATGACATGATATCATAGTATATTGTGAATCCATTTAATATAAAAATGGCGCATTTCTATTTTTTCGAAATCGCGTTTTTAACTTTTTGTAGTATTTTACTAACACGATGTGAGCCATGACTGGAAAGCCATATAAAAAAGCCCGACTTCATTTAATTCTTTTAAGTTTTATTTAGTTATTTCCTTCTCCTCTAAAGTTACAAAAAAAAACAAGATACCTAAATCAATTTATATAAATTTTCGAAGACAATTATTATTTTATACTTATTTAAACCAAAATAATTTTCAATTTTAAAATTATAAATTCCAATATTTGTATATTCTCCACCTCCAACTGAATTTCAGCTGTAATGTTAAGAAATATTAATCTAAAGCCTATAAAGCAGCGGTTACCAACTACTTTCATTTGGGTCCGTTTTTTAAAAAATCACGAACGTCGCGATCCGGAAGGTACTAAACTGAACTTTTTAAATAATATGTTAAGATACTGTATTAATGGACAAATAAAACGAAAGGGTTTCGGTGCATTATTTTATTAAAAAATATTAATTATCCGTCTGAAGTTTGAAGTAAAGCTTTTGCAGGCTATTGTCATTAAATCTTGGAGATGTTTTTGGCAAGTCTGTTGCGGAATTTATTTTTAATGAAGTTCATCTGAGAAAATGTTGCTTCACAAACGTATGTTGACCCAATTGAGAAAAAGGTCTGAAAAAAGTACGCTTTTTTTTGAAATTAGTACAATTTATTGAACGTCATTTTATATCCCTAGTTCAAAACTATCAACACAGCCTGTTCGACGAGAGATCGAATTTTTGTGAGATTTTGTTGCATCTCACAGGTGACATGAAAATTAATAATGAAATTGTTTGTGCTATCGCTCCCAAATTATCGTTTTTTTCGTATTGGTTTCCCTATTACTTGTTAGTTAACGGATCATCACCAAAGGCTGACGTCGAGACGAAAATATTTCTCATGGACTTGTTACATAATGTAAAATATTTTGTATAGTTAACACAACGTCCGCATAAAATAGGTCTACGGTCTGGATCCGAACCGCGTTCCGGCAGCTGGTGATCCCTCCCATAAAGAATACATGTTCTTAGTCCTTAATTTTTTTTATCAGATATAGCTATATCAAAATGTATATCCCTCCATCTTCTGGTGCATTTACACCCCCTTCCCCACCCCATCCTGAATCTACTCTTAGTAAATAGTATATTTGGTTATAATTAATTTATATTTCATTAAAATAGTGTTTCAGTACTTCGAAACCATAGTATACAAAATGGAAAAAACATGGTTGTCGTAATCATAATCCGATAGAAGCATACCCTTGACTGATTTCTATGATTGTAGTTAAAACATATAATATTTGCCAGTTACGATTATCATGTTAAATAAAAGCTACATGCATTATTATATTATGACTGCAACTAAGGTGGACAACAATCTTTTTTTTTTCTTAAGCAGATTATTTTATTTTCTTTTTTTCAAACTTATAAACAGAACAAAATTATTCAACAAAGACAAGAAGAATAGTTAAACATAAATTATTGCTTTGTGATTGTACTATTGTTTCACTTAATATTTAATGATTATTTGTATCTTAAAATTCATTTATTTTTTTAGAGACTTCATACTATTTTTGTCAACATAATTTTGTAAATCTACTTGTTTAATTTACAATCAGTCGTAGGAGTCGTTGGTTGTAAGAATTTATTTTCTACATTTTGAAGAAAAACGGCGATGGTACTTATTTTTCAGCGGTGATGTAGGTATGCAACATACTACAAACATGGGTTAAATTGTTGTAAGTATTGTGTAGAAAATTAGTTGAGAAATTATCAGCAAAATGTGTAAGACTACGTCGACGTACGACCTCTACAATAGGTTGTGAATTGGGCAACTATTTTTTAAAGGACTACAATATTTAAGTTTTAAAAACTTGATTAGCGTGATAAAAAAAAATAATGAAACAAAATAGAAAAAAGTATTAAGTAAATGCTTTTGATAACCCAAGATTTGTATAAAAACTAAAATATAAACGTCGTGATCATATCGTAACAATGGTTTTTCTTTGCTTTTACACACATGAGCACAAACTTAAGTACTTCTGAAAACACCTTAATTAAGTACAACAAATTTCATAGTTCTTTGTTGGCAACTATGAATGAATTTTGGTTCAGTACTTGCACGCTACAAGTAACATGAAAAAAACACAACAATATTAAGGACAATCCCAGTTAATCGACACTGGTGTAACTTAAGATTAAATTCAGTTGAAACTACTTGCCTCCCCCACACATATTTAATAATATTCATGGCAGGTATTCAGGCATGAAAACCATTACATTATTGAAAAAATTTCTCACTTCATTACATAGCGATAAAGATTCCTGCCTGCGAACTTCTTATTTACTTGTTTAAACTTAAACTCTACACGTTTGCCTTTGAGCTTCCCCCAAATTTATTCATCAATTTGCAATCAATTACATAGTTCATAATTTTTTTAAAGGTGCTGATATACTGTTGTTATTGTTGTGGTAAACAATATTTTTTATTTTTTATTTTTTTGAAAATTCTTTAGCATAAAAAACAACGTACTTATAAATATTTGAAGTATTTAAAGTTGTTTACATTTTTTATATTCCTACATTTCAACGAATACATTTCAAACGAAATAAAATACTACTGGAAACATGACTATAAAACGTGTTGTGTATTTATGTGTGTGTGTGTGTAGCACTAAAAATACGTTTATTATATATTTTGTATGGTTTCGTCTATTTATTGTCATTAAATTGTAAAAAATCATATAAAATAAGAGAATTTAAAAAAAAGGAACAAAAAAGAAAATTTATACAAATAATTGTTCTGTGTTGTTAAATCTGTGATAAAAAGGAAAAACTGTTAATGTCTGCTTGTGTCATTCTTCAGAGAAAAGTACTCTACCGTTTTTAAGTTAAATTTTATAAATTGATTTTCTTTGTAGTAAAAGATATTAATTTAATATGGTCTTCTATTAATTGAAGAGCAAATCTTTTTAGGTGAATTTATTTAGATACAATAGTAAGTTAGAGAAAAGTTTCTATATCTTCTTAAAAAACTTTGCAAAAAGTTTTTAATCCAAAACGTTCTTAAAATTGTTTTTATTCCAATTTTCGCTTAAGCCGGCTAGGACAGTTATACATACGTACTTGCTTGCCACAAAAAATATACTTTATATAAAAGTCGATTTAGATTTAATGTACATTTGTTTATTTATATGTGATGGGTTTTAATGACGGTTTTCTGAGAAGAATACTAATTTCTTTTTATTTTATTTTATTTTTTATATTATATTATTTTTTAATGAACAAATCACAAAAAAAATTGATAATTCATTTGTTGTAACATACGAGTATGTAAAATCATTACAGTGGCTCAATTGTTGTTTGATGAAAATATATGTAGTGCCACCATGCCTTTTACTATAAAAAAAAACTCTTCATATCACAGCTTCACAGAACGAGAATTAAGCCCCAGATGTCACTTTAAGTAAATATAGAATACAGCCTTATACTTTACGCGATACTATCGCAGGCGAATGATTGGTGTTGCTTGAAATATTTAAAGGTGGGATCATACGATTGCCGTAATGCACAAATCTTCACAATTTTTTGTATCCTAATCGTGTGATTGCACAATAAATCGGTACATGTGACAATCACCTGATAATATTGCGCTTGTATTGACCAATCAAATGCAACTCTGATAGGGCAACAGCGCGGCAATAAACATGTCAAAAGTGTGCAAATATTTATTGTGTTCTTTAGCGGCAATCAAATTTACAATACGCGCCAAAATTTAAATTTTTTTATGCGTTCTTCAATTATTTGTGATTAAAAAGTTTTTCTTTTATTTATATTTATACTTTTTAATTATATTAATTTAAACCAGTTAAGCATTGCGTAGCCCCAGCATATCTATTTTTCCTTATTGAGTGTGCACATTTTTTTTTGTTAGTATATTTGTACAAAACCATAATTAAAGGTTTTTATACCAAACAAACACACAATATACAAAGTAGATGCAATTTTTGTTCTTTTTAAGAAACAACCCATTTTATGCACACAAAACAAAAACAAAACAGACACAATAAAATAAGCTAGCGTGGCTACAAGCAGGAACAATCGTGTGACGGGAATGCGGCGATTTTTGTCCTTATAGCATTTTACGCCATCTTGCAACAATCAAATTTGTATAAAGTGACTCACTCGTGTGATTACAAAGTATTTGATTGGAATAATCTCATTATTGTGCGCCAATTCAGCACAATAAAAATTGTGACAGATTGGTGCATTTCCGACAATCATGTGATCCCACCTTAAGAAAAACTTTTTCGTATGTGCAGACTTGTAAAGTTATATCTTGATCGGAATATAAAAAAAATATATTATTTTCCAATTATTTGTATTTTTTAATTAATTTTATTATTATTTTCTTTATTTTTTTTATCACATATTTTTTTTTATTTTTACAGAGTGTGGCAAAAATATTATTTATTTTGGCCAATTTGAAGCAAATTTGAATTAATTTTTTGTTATAAATTGGTGAGTAAATTATGTATTTTTTTATTTATTTTTTATTTATTTTTATTTTCTAACAATTAATTTTTTATTGCCCAAAGCGAACTATGTACTGAAATATGTTGAGCAACTTTAGTTATTTTCCACGAAGAAATTGAAATACAAAAATAATTTTTAAGTCGAGCAACTATTCGACTATTGTTCAAATTATTTCATACGAAATAAAATGTTGCTTGAATGTTGCAGAAACACTCTATGTTTTTTAGGTTATAAACAGAATACTGATTAGGAAATTTTATTCCATAAGTATTTCTGACGATTTTTTTTTTCTATAGAATTTGACAAATATTAAAATATTGAACCGAACACCAGACTTAGAAAACAAATAATTATTGCATGGAGAAATTCAAGACATATTTATTCATCAGGTAACTGCTGAAACTGAAAGGAAAATTGTTGTTTATATTTTTTTTAATACACTTTATAACGTTTAAAATACGAGAAGAGAGATAATTGTTCTAAATTATGGACTTTGACAGCTAAAATTTAAAATAATTGAAGAAACAAATCAGCTGACGAATTAAGACTACCAGATAAATCAATCAACATTTTTATGTTAAGTTTGACAGTTAGAAATTATGAAAGAAAAGAAAAACTGTATGCAGTTTTGACATTTCGAATGGAACAGCAGATGATCAGCTGATCAATTAAAGCCACCTAAGTTGGATACGAAAAAAAAGTTATTTTGAGACATATCTAGTCATTAAGTTACAACTGGTGCTTTTAGGAAACTTATAGAAATTTGTACATATAAATAAAAAATAATTAAGTATTTGTGTCTGTTTTTTTAAAAGTGCCACTTAGTACACTTATTATTAAAAAAGTTTAATTAAGTTAATTGTTCAATATCGAATCGAAAATCGTTTTTCACATCCTTGCAAAAATAAATAAAATCAAGATGAATTCAAAAAATTTAGTTTAACACGCTTAGGGCATAAGTATTTATGATTTTGACAACAACGGCAAAGAATTTCAGTAACAAGTGATGACTCACAGACTTTCACTTGCTTATTTAATTTTTAATTAACGTTTCGCAGTTTAATCCAACCGAATTTTCGTCTTTAAAGGAACCGAACGATTTCAGTTATTTAGGTTATTAGGGTTATTTAGGTTATTAAAATCAAGAACTTTTTTGAGTTATAAAAATAATTACTTATTTAAGTCCCTACATATAAGCGATTGTAATAAGTTCTTATAAGAGTCCCAATTTGTAAGCGAGGGTAATGAGCTCCCAATTACATCGACGTGTTAAAATAATGGGTTCAGATGCCAAATTGTATGTAGTGAAGACCTGTTTTTAAGTACATTCAACTCATTATTTTGTAATGAGAGTTTTTGCTGGGTATATGCGCTGACACGTACTTTCACCATAATATGTGTTCTTTTCCCCACAAATAGGATGTTGCATTATTACTATTTGAATATTTGAAATATTTATAGGCATTCCAAAAGTGTAACATATCATATCACTAAAAATTGTAAAAAATTGAGTTTTATTTTAATTTTAACTGATTGTAATTTAATTATACTTAAGGTTTTTAATGTTTTGTTCACACTATAGAATATAGCCGTTTAATTGTGAATTCTTTTAGTAATCCTCGTATAAAGAAATTACTCCATATTGATAAGAGTTGTGAACAGAATAATGAGTTTTGTGGTATAAAAGTTCAAAATTGATGGCAGGTATTAGAAATTCAGCACGGCCGAATAAATGCTCTTACTTGTTATTTTTTCTGTTGACAAAATGTTGCAACAATTAATGTTTAGTTGGTACTATTTTGTTATTGAAATGGTTCTAACCTAAAATTTTTAGATCCCAATAGTGTTACAAATTATTAAAAAATAATCGAAATTATTTTATCTACATTTGTAACTATAAAATAATTAAAATTGCTTGTATCTCACAGCTCTACTAGATCCAGTTCTGTGTCCAATTAATCTTATCTCAAATCGGAATGTGCGTCTTTGTCTATATAACGAAATCATACAATATAATTTTCACAAATTTCGAGGATTCGAATCAAGTTTAGACTTTTCGTATTAAATGAGATTTCCTGAAAATACCTTTACAAATTAACTAATGTTCTTTAACTATATTCTAAACCAACCTTGTTAGTTGATTAATTAAAAAAAAAACGAAAAAGAAATTTACATGTTCCCAAACATGTGTTAACACGAACATAAATCATGGTTTCAATTAAACGTTACTGGATTTACTTAAATCTAGCATTTAAGTCTTTAAATAATTCAATTAATACCATCACACATTTGACAGAAATCAGAAGAGAAATCTTTATACTCACATATTTTGATTGTATTACATTTAATTATTTTTGATACAAATACTGTGAACATAAGAATAGCAAAATTTTTTTTTTAAAAAAGAACACATATTAAACCCTGCCGTTAGCAAAACTAGAATATAGAACTACAATTATTACACACTAAACAAACATATCTAGAAGCTGAAATGAACTGAGTACAGTTTAATACAAATTTACATGACAACTGCAATTTCTAGGTTATTGTTAGAAGTTTGCTTGTTTCCATTTTCACTAATGACGTTTTGATTACAAATGTATTCTTGAATAGCTGTGATAACCTTTGGTTTATTAAATTACTGAAACTTGATAAATTTATGAGCTTTTCACCAACTGCCATTAAACTAGTATCCTCCTATCTTGAAGATCGCATGCAGTGTGTTGAAAGCAATAATACATTGTCATCATTTCTTCCTATACTAAGAGGGGTTCCGCAGGGATCAATTTTAGGCCCGCTATTATTTTCTATATATGCTAATGATCTACCTGTGCAGCTGCTACACTCTAAAATACGCCTATATGCTGATGATGCACAATTATACATAAGTAGCAGGAATGATAGGACAATAGAAGCCTGTGTAGAAAAACTTAATAGTGACTTAGACCGTGTTTTTGTATGGGCTACAGCAAATGGTCTCAGTTTAAATCCTAGGAAATCAAAGTGCATTATACTACGAAAGAGAACTAGTAAGGTAATAATACAGCCTAATATTTTTATAAATAACCAACCGATTGCCATCGTTGAAACTGCAAAAAACCTTGGCATAATATTCAATAGTACGCTAACTTGGAGTGATCATGTTATATATATCTGTGGTAAGACATACTCTATGTTAAGAACCCTTTTGTCAACTCAACATTGCACACCAGTGAGGATACGACTGCTGCTTGCTAAAACTTATCTAATGCCTATTTTATTGTATGGATGCGAAATTTATTCCTGCTGTGATGCAGAGTCTACACGCAAATTAAATGTATTATTTAATAATATCGCGAGATATGTGTTCTCGCGTCGTAGATTTGATAGTATATCGATCTATGCTAAGAAGCTATATGGTGTTAAATTTGATGACCTTTTGAAAATAAAGACCGTGTTATTCCTCCATAAAATTATTACTTCGAAAATGCCTGGATATTTATTTGTAAGGCTAAAGTTTGGCAGATCTAATCGCACTAAGAATCTAATTCCCATCAGATATCGAAGTCTTATATCAGAATGGCAATTTTATGTTTATGCTATTCGACTCTGGAACAATTTACCAACAACAATCAGAAATATAAGCAACGCTGCACGTTTTAAAACTTCAATTTTTGAACATTTTGCTTAACGACTTTTTTTTTTTTTTTTTTTTTTTTCTCTTTCTTAAATAAAATATTCTCATTATATTATATTATATTCGTTCATTAATGATATCTAGTAAATGTAAACAGTTTTCTTTAATTTTAACAATATGTAACCCTGTGTTGTTTTAAGATATTAATCTTGTTATGCAGGATATCAAATAAATAAATAAATAAATAAATAAAGATTTTACTATGAACAAACGGGAAAAACCAAATGCTTGTTATGATGAAATTAAGGTGTCAATCATTATTACAATCCACAAACAGTCCTAAACTAATATTTACTATTCTTAAATCCTTTTGATATCCTTAAATTGATTCATAACTACATACGTAAGATTCCATAAAGTTGTTCCTTTTTGCGTGTAAACTTCGCATAATAATGAATTTTTTCGTTCAACAAAAGAGCCCGACAATACATCATTCATTATACCAAGCTTTGACTGTAATTCCATTTATTTGTCAATAGAAAAAAGAACAATATTATTTAACTAAAAAGAGGCAGACAGATACGTTAACTACACAAGTCACGTAAATTTCATTTAAATAAGTTTTGGTATCTATAGCTGTAAATATGCATGTGTGTATGTATGTGTGTTCTGTTCATAACTGTATAAACATATTTATTAAGAAAACATTAGTATGCCCAAATAAGGCACACACAACTTTATCAAACTTTACACAAGAACAGAGTAAGAAATAAAGAATTATTGGCAAAAACTGAAAAAAAAAATACCAAACAAAACTTTAATTCTGGTTGTTCTTTTAGCTTTAAGCCATAAAAACCCCGGAAAGAAAAGAAAACTAAACAAATAAATAAATTATTAAAATATGTGTATAAATAGGTGTAAAACAGTTCAATTGTATGATAAAATATAAGTTTGACTGTGTGACTTTATATTCAATGTGTGAAATACCTTTTGTCACTTTATTCATTGATGTACGTACATACATATGTATGTATGGTTGTATATGTGTTGGAAAACAACATCATAATCATCAACCTCAAACGGTAGTGTGCATTATTTATTCATTTGCAAATGTCTTCATATTTCCGTTATACTTTCCTTGAGCAAAATTTTAAAGCTTTAAATTATCACACATACTCATACTCATTATTATGATTGTCATTTTTTACCCCTTTTCTTTGGTGTATAAAATTCACTTTTGGGAAAATTTTAAATGTGTTTTTCCAGTCGAAATACTTGACTTTATTCTCAGTCCCATCTGCATAAGTGTGTAATTTTTTATCTTTTTCTGCTGTAAGAATATTTGGAAGCCTTTGCTTTTGGTTTTTGTTTTAGATAGGAAATATTTCACTACGTACATTTAAGGTCTTCTACGTATGCATGAACGTAAGTGTTTATGCATACACTTTATGTGTGTAAACATAATAAAAAAAATTACAAAACAAAAACTTTTTAATATTAAAGTTAAGCTTCTACGTTTTTGTAAATAAATCCGTGCCAAAGAGAAAAAACTGCTTAAGTCGACATAGGCTAAATTGAGATAATCACTTCAATCTCGCTATTTAAAACCACCCTCAGAAAAATTTTTAACTATTTCGGACAACTTTACAGGTAGTTACAGCTTTAAAACGTATTACCTAAACAATATCATTGTGAATAGTCACTTATTTAAACTTATGATTAAACTAAATATACGAAAATTAAAATTATAGTGCAAAATTCATATAACAGTCTTTATTTGAAAGGAAATAAATTTTTTTAAATCAACTCAAAAATTCATAAAAGCTTTCCTGGAAAACTATAAAAACAGACATAAGCAGTTTTACCTTATAGCCGCAGAAATGTTATGAGACTTAAAAAAAAATTTTGATTTTTTTTTACAAAACTGCCAACGAAACTTAACATTTTTTATTTAAAGTTCAAATGCTTATTGAGAAAACTCTTTGCAGCTCATTGGCATTAGTAGTATTTCGACTACGAATTACGACTTTTGTTTCAGTACAATTTCTGATGACAGTTTTGCTTTTGAGAGCACTTAAAAGACTAGTTTCTGATAAATTTGTATTTTACTTAAATTAAATATTTACTGCCGCGACCTCCTTCATCAACATGTATTTTAAATAACGCTTAAGACTTTTAAAAGCTATCCCGAAGTAAGACAATAATAAGATGAAATAAATTACAGATGTTAATGATGCTAAGGTTACGGTCACTATAGAAAAATATTTTCGTCAACTATGTTTGCATGTATACAATAGGCGCATTTATTTGCTCAGGCAATAATAAAACAAGCCATCAAATCAATAAATTTATTTGTTTAAAAATAAAAAAAGATTTAATGACAATTATTGAACATTAAATTAAATTATACACTTACATATCGCACTTGATCAACAAGAGGGTATTAACTCAAAATTTTTGAATTTTCAGTAGAGTCAAAAAACTGTTTGTGGCCACATTTTAACAGAATTTAAAAATTCAAATATACCATAGGAAGCAAATTCCATTTGAAAATATATATATACGTTGTTTTTGTTTTAAATTTTACTAATCATTGCAAAAAAATCTATTTTTTGAGTTAACACCATTTTTTCATGAAAAGGGTCACAACTCAAAAAAAATTTGAACAATTTTTTCATAAAAAGAGTCACATTTCGAATTAAAATTATAGAATAAAAAAAATTTTATCAAAAAAATAGTATCAACTCAAAATACAACCAAATATAAATAAAACAGTTTGATTATTTTTAACATAAATAAAGGCTCAAATCAAAATAATACCTTTTTTATGAAAATATACGATTCTTACCTATTTCAACTTTTGTATTAATTCGAAATAATACCTTTTTGTTAAAATAAAGGTAATCACTACATTATCATGAATATGGTCTCAAAAGTGGTTTTCGAGATGAAAGAGTAAACGGAATACGTTGAAATTTTTACAGTAGATAGATATTGATGTTGTTTGCTGATTTCTTGAAAAAAGTGATATTTTAAAAATTTTGAGTTAATACCCTCTTGTTGATCAAGTGCGATATGTATGTACATGTTTATTATTTTGTAAAAAAAATCCATCAGAAAACATATTTATTAATCATTAAAAGAAATTTAATTATCAAAATTATTGTTAAACAAATTACTGTTTTGTTCATTATAAAAATTAAAAGAAGAATCTTTTTAATTTCAAATTCTTATGTTTGTACCTTAAACTTAATTATAACTTTTAATATTGGTTTCTATACCTATTGTTGCGTATGCATATGTAGAAACATACATGTATACCAATTGACATTATGCAGTCTTCAGCTTCTTTGTTATTCTATATAATTGTGAAAACAGTTAAAATATAACTCACTCTGAAAATCTTACATATGCTTGTATTGATCTATGTATGTATGTACTATATAGTATATAACAAGTAATAGCACTATATTCGGCTGTGCCGAATCTTTTATACCCACCACCAATTTTGTGTACATTTAAAGCACAATAATTATTATTTTGTTAATGGCTTTCTTTGTAGAGGGTGGTTATATTTTAAATTTAAAACAGAGGCCGAATTACGGCACTCGAACGTGATCGAAATTTGAAAACTCTTATTAGAATCTATATACCTAAAGCATACTCGATCGTTCGAGTAAAATTTCGATCGATATCGAATGCCGTAATTCGGCCCCAGGTCTGTATAAAATGTTAGAACATCTATGAATGCCTTCTAAATTCGTTAAATGAGAAGCATTGCTGTTTATCGCGATAGTGTGGCAAAAAAACAGTCAACTTCGACTCATCATCGTGCCAAACAATTGAGCATCAGCAATGTTATTTAAAATTTGGACTATCGGATCGAGGTGTGCCGTTGAGGTCGCGGGGCCATTTGGCCGATATTTTGTTCAATACATAATTGAACCATACAAATATTATCATTAAAAAAGAAATGATAATAATTTCCTAAATAATTTGTGTTTTATTCAAAATCAACATCGGCCCTTAAAATTTAACCACCCTTTATAACTTTGATATGCTGGTAAAATGTTTTCGTAAATTAAGTGTTTCAGTGAAAATGGGCGATAAAGTAAGCGTGTCAATAAAATTTCTGCTAATAAATACAACTTAGATATTTCAATATAGTCCGTAATTCTTCCAAAATATTTATTCATTGAGAAATTATATGAATTTGAAATAAAGCATTATATAGGATGTGGGCGTAAGAGTGGGCGTGTCACCTAAATTTTCTGGCATAACAATAACATTGACTAGAAGGATTTCCGTAGCAAATTTTATCATCATACCTCTAATTTTGTCGGTTTTATAAATTTAAATTTCATTAACAGTAAATAACGTGGAAAGTGAGCGTTATAGTAGGTGTGTCGAAGTTATTTATGCTAATAAATACAACTTAGATATTTCAATAAAGTCCTTTATTAATCGATTTATAGAGAAATTATAAGAATTTGAGAGAAAACGTTGTATGGGAGGTTGGCGTGTCACATTTATTTTCCGTCAGAAGAAAGCCTTTGACCAAAAAGCAATTCCTGCAAAATTTCAGAATCGTAGATCTAAATTTGTCACTCTTATTAGGTTTAAAATTTTTAACAGATTGGAAAATACACTGCGCGGTATAAATTTTCGTACATTTTGATCTCTAACTCCCTTCCTAATACATGCATTTAGGCAATTTTTCTTTCTTCCTTATACTCCGATTTAGCCAATTTTCTATTCCAAACAAACCTTGTGTATAAGACATATTCTGGCAAAATTTGAGCCCACTAGCTTTTTCGATGGGACCTCTATCGTGCTTTTAACAGACGGACATACGGACAGACATAGCTAGATCGTCGTCAAATAAAACTCCGATTAAGAATATACATACCATTTTTTTGGTGGCGGATATAAAAACTCAAATACTTCAAAAAAACACTTTACAAAAAAATTTGTTTAGCTCTTTTACTAAAATTTTGCAAAAAATATTTGACCTTGTGTCACAAAAATTGGTCTGCTGATCACGGTCGGATCGTAACGGGTATAAAATGGTGTATAGGGGTATAGAGGACTAAATGGTGCTAATTTCTTTTTGTTATCTTATGTTTTCTAGAAGTTATGGTGTATTAAAAAAAGGAATTTAGGAAAATTTAGACCTAAAGATAAAAAAAAATTATTTCTAAACATTATAAACAATTTATTTTCATGTACTAATGGCTAACAAATTTTAAAATTATACAAAACTTATTTCGTTTGAAAATCTTCTAAAAGTAAAATGTTATAGAACTTTAAAAATCAAAATCTTACTAATAAATTTCCTGTTTTAGCAAAATGCTGAGCATGTCTATTTTGAGTCACCCTGTGTCCCTTAAAATTTAACCACCCTTTACAAAAAAATAGATAGATAAAAAAAAAATTTGTTAAAATATGTATTTTAAATATTCAAATACTTATTTTAAATCTACTGATGCACATTTTTTTTTAATATTTTTAAATCTTAAACCTCATAAGACTGTGTGTACAACTATATGTAAAGTTGGGCACAAATCATTACTCTAGTTAATTTTTGTCAACAAACTTCGGTCATTTTCGTTTTCACAAACCCCTATAAAATTTCTTTGTAGTTTGTGCAAAAAAATGTTACTAGAGTCATCTAGTGTTCTACGTGATGTTTAGCAAAGACATCATCCTCAGTGTTTGGAAAATGTAGTGGCGCCTTCAACAGATGTCGCCATCTGCAATGAATAAATGCTAATGAATATGAATAATATATTTTTATAAAAATTTAAAAAAAAAGTGGGCGTGGCACATTTATTTTCCGTTATAACGAAGACTTTGACCAAAAAACCATGTTTGCAAAATTTCAGAACCGTACATATAGTTTTGTCAGTTTTATTACGTTTTAAACTTCAAATATACACTGAGCGGTATAAATTTTCGTACATTTTTACCTATAACTCCTTTTCTAATGCATAGATTTAAGCAATTTTTGGGGAGAAATATTCTTTTGACTCGAGAAATATATATTCGAAGTTTCATGACTCTACGTTTATGCGTTTGGACACAATTCCTTTTTTTTCGATGTTTGAAGGACACGGTTTTTTCGACCTATTCTTGCTTTACGAGCTATAACTCTCTTTCTAATATTCCGATTTAGCCCATTTTCAATACCAAACAAACCTTGTCTATTAGAAAGATTCTGGCAAAATTTGAGCCCTTTAGCTTTTTCGGTGCGACCTCTATCGTGCTTTCAACAGACGGACAGACGGACGGACATAGCTAGATCGTCATCAAATCAAACCCCGATTCAGAATATATATACTTTATGGGGTCTAAAATGGATATTTCGATGTGTTAGAAACGGAATGACAAAATGAATATACCCCCACCATTTTTTTGGTGGCGGGTATAAAAACATTGTAGAAATTGTAATATCTTTAAAATTGTTTTGTTTCATACCAAGGCATATTTATTGATCAGGTAATCGCAGTTCGGAGAGCAATATTTTGTTTATGCTTTTTATAAATAAAGTTTGACATTTCAAATAATAAATGAGAGAACAGAGAGAATTGTTTTGATCTTTGGACTTTGACAGCTGAAGTTTTATATAAGTTTTCTTAATTTTTTAAAGAACATGTTATTGTAATAATGAAAAAATACTATGAGAAAGTATAATCTTTATCAGCATTTTATGGTGGATCGGTGATTAAGTGTTGAATGTAAATGTCATATATTTAGCTTTAAAAACCAAAAGCTTTTTGGTTATAACATTATTAATAACATAGTGCTTAATATGTATGTAATTTAAATAATAGGCAACACTGCTGCTACAGCTGTTACCTACCATTGTTTGTTCTTATAATAGCTATGCAAAATGAAATAATTGTTTGTCAAAAAAAGCATTTAATATTTGCTATTGAGTGGTCACAAAAGGCAACTTTTTTTTTAACTGACAAATAATTTTGTTTGCCCAAAATCAGATGTTTTTCTATTTGTTGCCCAAAATTATTTTGGGTTCGCTGCAGTGAAATATTTGTCACAATTTGCCCAATATATGCTGAGTATGTCCATACCTTAACAACAAAGCTTTCATTCTCTCCAACCTTTCACCAACCTTTATAACACCTCTAACTCTTTTAATGAAAAAAGGTAACTTAATAATTATTGCCTGAATATTACTTCCCCTAACAAAATAATTAATTTAATTTGTTTACTGTTTGCTTGACATTTAAAGCAAACGATTAATGAAACACAAATAATAAATTGATTAAAATAATTATAATGAATAATTATTTTATAACTTTTTGACTTTTAACAATTTATCAGTATTTTTTAGGAAAACTTCCAAAAATTAATAAATTAATGAATCACTCTACAAAATTGTTTTCGAAATTTAAATGCGAATTGCTGTATTTACGCTTGATATATTATTATTTTTACTACGAATGAAAGTATAATCGAGATAAATGAACTTATACGTTTTACGTTTTACATTTCTGAAGAACTAAATATACTCATTTGAACGTGTGAAAATGTAGTGATAAAAATATTTATTTTTTTTTAATTTTCAAAAGGCGAATATGAATTAAAAAATTTTATAGCAAGTTTAAGGATTTTAATAATATTTGTTGCATAAACAAGGTGTGTTGTTCTGATTATTGTGGAGAATTGTCTTTGACTTGGTATTATTGCTAGTCCGAGGTATAGAGGTGGTATCATTACCTCTGGCCAGGTCATGGGAGAATCTTGGACCTTCTACATAAAGAAACTAGGAAGACTTAGATGCGGATGCAGATGCGGAGCACAGGAGTCGTGTAAAGGTGATGGAGTGACTGCATTGCACGCTTATAGCTAATGGATCCATGAACAATAAGGGCATGGATTGAGGCATCAGTATTTTTGCTTATGACGAATAGGAAAATCCTGGATGTCATTCTTAAAGAGGTTAGGAAGGCTTCGATCGCGGTAGACTTAGGATCACATATAGACACCTATTAAGTGTGAATGTAAGGGGGTGTGAATGGTTTTTGTTTAGGAATTCCGTTTCCTACATGGAGCACACAACATGCCAACTGGGCATAAGTGTATAACTGTCATAGGTTTGAGCTTTTAATGCCTCTCCTCTTCAACCTAACCTAACCTAAAGGGGGACTTTAATCGAATGAATGTACTGGCGATTACGAAGAACTATGCGACTAAGGATTGTTGAAAATGTGAAATCGTTTTCTGGTTCAGAGAAAACGCTAGTATTAGCGCGGGACTCAGTGGAGAAAGGGATACCGATTAGTAACCATGAAATCACTGTGGGCCAAAGGGGGTCGTGAAGGTTTGAAAAAGGGACACAAAATAGTAGTGGCCTGCTTCGATATTTCCCCCGATATTTGCCATATTTTATTTAAAATTTACAACAAACTATACACATTTTTAGGCTTTATTTTTTCCAAAGACTCAGTTTTAGTAAATATGGTGCTGATTTTTATTTTACAGTTTTTATTTATGCCAGCATTCATTTTATATCTAAACGATAACTTCCAAGTTTCCTCATAACAAAAATCGCAAAAAAATAAAAATTTTAAGTCAACTGTTGGCACGTTTGAAATGGAAAAATGATTCCCTGATAATTGTACTTAAAGTTACACAATTATTTATTATTATTATTTTATCAGCCAAATATAAATTGTGGTAAAAAACAATTCGAATTTACTTAAAACGTGCATTAATTTAAAATATAAATTTACAGTAAAATAAGTCTTTTAAAGTTTCTTAATTATCAAGTATAGACGTGCGTAAGCATTTTGTGGGTGGCTGGGACAGTATTTAAGATTAGATCAAGAACACTACAGACAATAATATTAAATTTAACATTAATTATCTTAATAGTTAATCAAATAAGTATGTATGTAAGGAAGTATGAATGTATGAATTTTAAACCCAGGAACTATTTATATCTGCTGTTATAATTTTAATTAAATATGTATTACACATACATAATTTTAATTGATTTTCCGTTTAGCACGATGAGGTTAATGAACTGTCTTACTGACACACATTCCAACCAGTTGAGTTTTAATAAACCCTTTTATCACTCTTCAGGCACTCACAATTACACCCGTACGCATTAACAAATATACTACATAAGTATTTACATATGTATGTATGTACAGCTATGAGTGCGTGTGTGTATGTGTATGTCTGTTTTCTTTTCTTTTATATTTAAATATTTAAAGGTTAACGGTTTGTTGTTAGTTGTTGTTGTGATTTCATGGTATATTTAGGTTCCCTTTTAAGCTTTTTCAGTCTTTGATTATTGTTTTTGTCTTTTAATATTTTTGTAACCAAAAAGAAAATTAAAGAAGAAAAAAAACTTTATAAAAGCGGAAAATTAAATCACGTCTACATGTTTAGAATTTTTAATTTTGTACATTCTTCGTTCGTAGATGTGTATTTGCCAGTTTATTATACTATTTAGTAACTTTTATTGAGTAATTTAAAAATGTGACATTGTTTCATATTCTTTTGTTTAATATTTGACATTAATAAATATATTTGAATATAACTGTTAATTTATGTTAAAATGATTAAAGAAGAATATCTCGTAAATATAATTACGAACTGTCGTAGCTTGTTGAAGCGTTGAACAGTAAAAAAAATTTAGCAGCGAATGATAACAAGTACCATCATGTACATTGGTATAATGACTTTATCGCGGCGTAGCCTATATATCAGATTTAATCTTATACGTCATCTTACTCTATTGTTTCTGACGCCGTCTGTAATTCTTAAATTTTTACGTATTTAACTGTATTCCATAAGTCATTTCATATCCATATTGATGGGGTTAAGAATAAAATTTTACACTTGTTCAAAGTTAACTGATAAAGCCCCTTTAAGTTGATACTCATATTATAAAGGTTGAACCGGAAAAATCTCTAATTACTATATCAGACCCATACATCAAACATTTTTATTTAACACGACAATTAGGTTTTAACTCTTTCATAATTTATTGTATACTACTGTCCAAGCCCTTGGAAGTAGAAGAGAGGGGACTTAACCATATATAATTTGTAGTGGCGGCCATGATGGATATTTAATAGTTAATGATGTTTCCCAGTCAATCTCTTTTAATTTATATAAATATTGTCTCACTCGGTTATCTAGAAACTAAAACAAACTATAAACTTTAGGAAAACAACGAAGCAGTTTTACTTTGGTGCTTTTATCTCAAATCAAACAGATTTGTTAGTTTTTTTCAGTAAAAATTTTCGAGAAATCGCTTGCAGTTTATAATTTTACAATGTTCAAAAATTTATAAGGAGCTTCAGAAACTTTTGCCTATAACTTGTCGATTAGTGACCGATTATTTACGAAGTGCTCTAGAGACGTTCTATAAATAGTCACAAAAATTTCTATTAAAAAATTAAATTATCCAAGGTCTGAGAGATATTAATTATTGTAATATTTCAATTCTATTCAGTCTTAAGTTCATTTGAAACTGTATTTTTTATAAAATTCATTTCATTCGGCTAATATCGGAATAACTTTTTCAATATTCTTAAATGTTTAACATTTAATACAAAAATGTTTAAAGAAGTTAAATAGTAGAAAATAAACTTTAGCCAGAATAAAATGCTTTACAATAAATTGAAATAAAAATTTATTTAAAATTCCTAATAAACATTGAATTTAGAAAGTGGCTTTAGGAATTTTAATTTGGTTTTCTTTAGAAATATAACAGCGATGCTTTTCCTTTAAAAGTATTTTGTTTTTTTTATTAATTTTCCAATTTTGTTGATTGAAATAAATATTTCTGTATCCCTACATTTAATATCAAATTACACTTTAATATAATTTCGATTTAATAACAAAATTGTGTCTGCCTGCATTCCATTACTTTAGAAGTTGCACAAGCAATTGAAATATATTTTCAAGCGTTTTTGTTTTTATTAAAATATAAGCTGTTGCAAGTTATTATATGTACCTTAGTAAAATATTAGATAAATGTTTGTCTTTTCTCCAGAGACCTACAACTACCGATGAAAAACAAACACTTTGGGATTTCTGTTTCGAACAAAACAACATTGTTTCAACTTCCTTTTCATTTAAAATTTATATAAATAATAATGTTTACCCTTTCAGAAAATTGTAAGTAAGCATGTTGTATGTACTTATTACCTCCATTATCAGTCAACGTCATTATTTTCATTACTTATTCATATGCATGTCAATTGCTACAAAATTGAAATGAAAAACATGTTGAAAATCGAGTCAATAACATGTTTGAAACATGGTATAAAAAATTCGAAATAACGTTGACAATGATAGGTAGTGGTAACTATTAACAAGTAAGAGCGCTATATTCGGCCGTGCCGAATCTTATATACCCTTCACAAAACGTGTAATCATGCAATAACAATAGTTTGTATCACCATTCATCTCATATAAAAAACATACATACATATGTATATAAAAACATCCCATTGTAAAATTATAAATTTACGTATGTACGTTAAAAAAAAATAGAAAAAAAATGAAAAAAAAAAAATTTTTGAAAAATAATTGAAATATTTATAATAAATATAAATAAAACAAAAAAAAGAATAAAAAAAAATTTAAAAAAAATATAATAAAAATATAAATACAGTAGACTTGCGGTAACGTGAACTAATCAAAACCGAGCGTGTTCACGTTTGCGAAGTTGTTCATGTTGACGAAGGTGTACATTTTTAAAATTTCCAAATAAATTAGACATGTATTGTATTTCGAATTGTTATGTACATATGTTTTGTTAAGAAAAAGAGGACGTTAAAATTATTAAAAAAATTTGTTACCTTTTTTTGGAATATCTTTTAAATTTTAATTGCTGAACAAATTCTTTTTCTCAAAAAAGCTAACGGTATATCCTTTTCACAGTCTTCTTCATCTCCTTAAGAGCTAAAAATGTTCGGCCAACATTTTGCTCTTGTTTTCTTTTCAAGACGTTAATAGTTAAATCAATTTTTAAAAATTGCAGCTGTCATCCACTTGGAGCAATTGAAGTCCACGGGATTTTTAAAATTTCTAAAAGAGCGAGGATTTTTTGCCTTTCCAATCACAAAAAGTTTAACTTTAGAATTTTGATAGTTTTTGTAATATTTTTCACGAAAAAATTTAGATTAGATCATGCTAAATCAGCAGCGCGCACTAAACTAAACCTGTACAATCATTTAAGGGGATACCCCTTTTTATGAAAACGATTTGGATAACCGACAAATTTGTTCACGTTATAAAGCTTTCTCACTGTGTTCACGCTACAGAGTAGTCAGTTTAAAAAAATTATGTTCATCTTATCCGGTGTGCACGTAAGGCAGTGTTTTTGTTACCGCGAGTCTACTGTAATATATTAAATAAAAAATAAAAATAAAAATTTTTTTTTGGCTCATCTGGGATTCGATGCCACGTTTTCTCTAACCAGTATACACGTTTGTATGTATGTATGTTGTCGTTGTAATGTTGTTTTTGTGAAAAAACAATCGAGGTGGTCGTAGGTTCTTACTCATATCTCAGTTGATTATGTACCGATTTTCAATACCGATCTACTCCCGAATATTTCTGATATTTTAATACCTCACCCGGGTCCAAGCAATGTCGGGGGGCTTCAAAAAGTTGATTTCAACATACACACGGACAGACGGACAGACTGACAGAGCTTAATCGACTCCCCTATTCATAAGCTTTCAGAAAATATATACTTTATGGGGTCGGAAATGAAAATTGTAGAAATTTCACACGGAATGACAAACCTATATATACCCTTTTTCACTGTGTGAAGGGTATAAAAAGCTAATGTCCAAAAACGAACGAATATTATATTTGTAACAAAAGTCAGCTTGTCTATCATGATTTAAGTTGTCAATAGGGACTGTTGTAGCTTTAAATTGCTGGTTTGTTTGTCGCCATAGATGAAGGTAACATGCGGAACAGTGGATTCTAAAAAACATTACTTTGCAGACTCATGGAAATGTATGCATCAGAAGAAAAACTCTTTTCTAAGTCCGTAGAATAACTACGGATAACTGCATTGAATTCTCTGCGATTTACAACAATTACTACTACTTTTAAATTATCAAAAATTAGTTGATTTCAATACTGAAAATAAATTACCATCCACTCATTTAATACATATCACAGTTTAACTATTGCTCACCTATAAAAAGTGAATATCAAATCCCAATTACAATAACTGTAAGGAAAGCAACAACAATATTCATAGCAAACAAACAATTCAATGCAGCAGTAAATGACAAGTTAAGAAAAAGTTTTATGTCAATAGTGAAACCTACACACGATAAAATACTACAATTGCAAGAAGTAAAAAAATATAAATATATACACATAAACACACTTCTATTTATAATAGAAATTGTCAGTATGTTGTACAGAAAACCAAAAATATAAGACAAAAAATAACCAAGTGCTGTAAGTAGCTGTATGCCAGTATCTGTATCTTTGAATTGTTCAAGTAAAATCCGTTTACTTATATCTTTTGTTGTTATTATATACATATGTAGTTGATAGATGAAATACTACTAGGTAAGCATAATGTAAATTAGCTTTAAATGTTAACCTTTCGAACGTACCCTTGTTATTTAGCTTTACTTTAACAGTAGGCCAATATTTTTGCTATTAATCAAGGTTAGTGAGAGTTACAACGATTCATATGCACCTAAAAACTAGTTTGTTTTAGTCTACTAAACACTGATAACAAACTTAAACAGCCCAAAATTTGACTGGGCAGTCTTGACTTTTAATAAAAGGCAGCAAACATTTCAACAGATATTGTATAAATATCTAAGGTGACAGTTCAAAAGCTTTTCGAGTGTGGCCGAATTTTATATGAACAATGCTTTGTTCAATAGAAGGAAGGTATTACAAAGTTTATTTTAGTTTTTTCCCCCTTTCTTTGATGTACAAAAAAGTAAATAGTAAACAATAAAAGACATTGACAGACCTGCAGTGGAAAAGGAAGGAAAATCAAATTAAATGACGTGCAAAAACACTCACTAATACCACGACACAGATTTATATATGTACATGAATATGGCTACCAAAAGTTGCGTATTTTAATTATACCCGTAAAAGCCCTTATAGCGGTACTTAATATGTAATGCCACAATGTATTTTGCTACAGCAGCGGGTGATTTGTTTGGAATGGGAAAAGTGACTTTTATAGTTTTTGCTTATGTACGTATGGCTAGATATATGTATGTATGTATGTATGTATGTATGTATGTATGTATGTATGTATGTATGTATGTATGTATGTATGTATGTATGTATGTATGCATGTATGTATGTATGTATGTATGTATGTATGTATGTATGTATGAATGTATGTATAAATGTATAAATGCAGGTATATTTTTTTACATGTATGTTTGTATATGGGTCAATTTCAAAAAAAACGTACACATCGAGTTTTTTTTTTCTTATTTTTAAAGTTTTTCCAATTCGCCGGTAAGAATGGCCAATTTATGTAGAAATTGATGAAGATTCCGGTGGTACTTTTAGGCTCTCCAAAAGATCAATATTTTTTGAATTTTTTTAGGTTATCTATGATTTCTATCTTGAGCGTCACACACCAAATATGTATAAAAAATCGCTAAAAATGCAAAAATATTTGAAATTCAAGCTTACTACGATGTTCTTTTGTTTCTCAAGATTGACTTTTGCGAAAATCACCTTTTCGATTATAAACACAAAATAACGATTCACCTTGATTTTTAATTTTTTTTTACAGTGACTAGTTATTTTAAAATTTTAAGATGAAAATATGTAAATTTTTGGTAAGAAAAAGACTTGAACTTAGAGGTTACTTGCAAAGTAATAGACTTGTAATAATTTATTTAAAAAAAAATTAATTATAAGCGTTTTAAGGAGAAAAAAAAAACTAAGTGTGACGCTCAAGATATTTTGTGACGATCAAGAGATTTTGTTGCACGTAAACAAGAAATAATGCCAAATTTAAAGTTTAACGAAAAAAAGTTTATTCTTTTACAAAAAGTAAGTAAAAAAAACAAAAAATCTTAAAAAAAAAAATTTTCATACAAAACTAAACATATACATATTATTTGATGTCTTTAACAAAAATGGAAAAAAGGAAGTAATTCTTGAAGAAACTTAGACACATATGTAAATATTTGACGCAAAACAATAACTTAACTTAATTAATTTTTTATTTTCATTCGAATTCTTATTCTGAATCTGTATAAACTTCATGAAATGACAAGCGGCTTTGTTTTTTTTTATTCTCATTAATTTTTACCAGTTTCGAATTAAGCTTGTGGCAGTTGCATAAATTTCCGGTCCCCCAGAGGTTTAAGTTGCAAAAGCACGATTAAACTCAAATATACCACGATTATACCTTTCTTTCTTCTTTCTTTTATATTCGTCATTACGCGCTTTATCGAGCTTTATTTTCTCTCGATATCTTTGTGCTATTTCAGTCGCCATTAATTTTGTTGGTTTACTCTTAAAAATTAAAAAATAAAATCATAATTAAGCATTTTAAGCTATGAAGCAATATATATCAAAAGTGATGCTCATGAAATTTTTACCTATTCTGGGTTTTTTTCGTAGGCAATTTATTTCTCAAACTCACAAAATATAAAAAAATTAATTGAAACCACGTAAACAATGATTGCCAACTTAAAATTTTTACATTTAATATATTCACTTTTAAAAAAATTAGCGTGACGCTCATGAATTTTTATCGCGCCCTTACCATGGTGTTCACAAAAACTACGCAAATGCAAATTTTTTTACAAAGATTTTTTTTTCGCTTTTTCATTTTTGTAATAATTAAGGTTTGTACTTTCCTTACGTTATTTACTTTATTTAAATGCAAATTGAAAACCAGTAATATTACTTGAATTATAAAAAAGTGACGCTCAATGCAAATTGTGGGGACAATCTTTCTTTGCAACACCAAATTCGCACTAATTCAGTTTTGACGACTATAACAAATGAAAACACAAGAAAGAAACTCAATAATTCGAAAACTGTTATTAAATGTTTCATATTTACATTTTTCTGGATTTTATTTAATTTTGTTTACTAAAAATTCTAACGGGGGACACACGCTTTTGTATGGAAGGAGTCCGAGGGAGAAACAAAATACCATTCTGAATAAACAAAAAAACAAACATAAAAATTTGAGAATTACGTTTTTTTGTTGCATATTCCTCGCTGATCACTCTCAAATTTTTTATTTTTTTGTTGTTGTTTTTTTTTTACCTAAAATAGTAGTGTTAAGTGCGGGGACACATAAATTGCGTTTTTTTTTAAATTGACCCATATACATATTTAAGCTTTTAACCAGCGGTAAAAGTCAACATGGCTTTATACTTTAGGCCTTTTGAAGATGTTTTTACACCTTCCTTTCGATTTACAACATCATTCAACGCTGTCTGTACTTAAGGTTTTCTTAAATGTCGATAGACATTATAATTCTCTTTTTTTAAATGGAAGTAAATATATATTTTCCTATGTATTTATTTTTTTAATTTTTGCATTTTTAGTAAAAACAAAAAATGCTAAAACCACCCTTAAACCCAATCTGTCTCTTTTGTAAATAGAACTGGCTTTCCTAAATTAAGTCCACTGTAATAAAAACAAGTAATAATGTTATATTCCGCAGTGCCAAATCTGATCATACGCTTAATAATATTGTACATTCTTAATATAGAATTATAATTAACACATCGTGATTACAACCAACACAAGGTCAAACGGACGTAGCTCAATCGGCATTCCTAGGCAAAGGCTTTCAGAAAATGTATTCTTTATTGGTTCGGAAATTGATATTGTAGAAATTATAAACTAAATAAAAAAGCGCTTTGCGCCACAGTTAAAGGGGTTGTACAGAGTTAGATTGTATAAAAATTTTCGGATTGTACACACGGTTGTTTTGAAGAATCAATAGGTGTTATTAAAATGTAAATAAAATCGGATTTCAGGATTAATTCGTACTCGTTTTAAGGTAAATAAATGAAAACCTCAAAATCGCAGCAGACCGTTGTAAAATATAGCGAAAATAAATTTTTTTAAATTTATGTGTGTGTGTGTGTGAGCACGACCGTATAATACCGCAGTATGTGCGAGGTGAGTACACGAGTCACTCATCATTCTCTAATAATATCTAGTTATTAAAGTAGTATTGAATTATATACAATTAACTAGGGGTCCTATGACAACCTGATATTAAAATCGATAGTTTGATATATGTAACTAGTCTGATGTTAAAAGCAACTAGTAACTCAAAAGAAATCGTATTTACGACTTATTAATTTCTTTATTGGAAAATTATAAAATATTTCGTTGGTATGAATTTTGAGATTGATGTTATTAATATGAGCAAAAATTCACACTTATGAATGTTTAATTAAATTCAGTAAAAACTTCAAACTTTTCTTTACTCAACTTATGTTTTGATATTATTAGCTACTACGAGAGAAAGAGTGACAGGAAACACTAACATGTACCACTATATCGAGCCCTAACAGCCAAAAAAACTTAAACGAAATTTTTTTTCGATTTTGAAACATAATTCCCAACCTCTGTAAAAATTTCACAGCTGACGGATGTGCCGTTACCAACATAAAGTCAAAACAAAAATAACTTAACCGACATTCACATTTTGTTTACAAATTTCCTGACTGCGTGGTGTCGTTTAAGTTTAATTTTCAGTTTTAAATTTTTTTGTGCGGCTTTGGAAATGTTTACATTTTTGTGTTGATTGCTTGCTAATATTTATTAAAATGGCATCTGGTTGATTGTAGAAATTTCATCGAGTTTTGCAATACACATGTTAGTGATGTGTACAATAATATAAAAAATGCAAATCATTTTAGGCCGCTTTTTCCTAAATGTAATTTTAGTGTAACCATTTCTTTTTTTTAAGTTGCCAGCGAAAATTGTCCTTGTTCCGTATAGCTAGACATTGACGAAGAAATGTGTGTAGGAAAGAGAGGATGCAAAGCTCCTGAAGCTGTTCCTAATCCATTGAAAAAAAAAAAAAAAAACAGCGAAATACTATAGTTAAGCCGAATCCCTGCATCCATAACAATTGCGGAAGAACCTGCAGCTCCAATTTCACTTAAAAGGACAGGGAGTTATTAAACGAGCATTTTTGGGGCATGGGCAACAGCAGTAGACGAAAAGAATGGTTGCGCTCATGTATTAAACGTAAATCTGTTGCCAGAAAATAATCGGAAAGTGCAAAAAGACAATTTACTTATGAGTATCACATGAACTACAACTTCAAACATATTGAAGTTTGTCAACAATTTTTACTTAAAACACTAAATATATCCCAAGAAATGCTAAGAAACGTCAGCAAGAGAAAAAACATAATGAGTGCTGTTGGTGATATTAAAACGAAAGCAAAGCCACACAATAAAACAGATGAATCAAAAATACTGGTATTGAAATCATTTATTGAAAATTTTCCCGCAGTTCCGTCGCTTTATTGCCGAAATAAAAGTAAAAAGCTGTATATTTCAAGTGAATTTCGAAACATTTCTGGTTTATATAAGGCCTTTACACAACATTTAATAAGTATTCAGTTGTCCCTAAGAGTTTTTCGTTCAATTTTTAAAAATAACTTCAATATTGGTTTCCACTTGCATAAAAAGGACAAATGCGTTACATGCGAAAGCTACAAAAACTTGGAAGAGAAAGAAAAAAGAACTATGGAGCAGTCCGAAAAATAGAAAAATCATATAAAGAGCAAGGAGGAGTGTAAAAAAATATTTTTGGAGGAACAGACACAAAGCAAAACAAATTCATCGTTTTTATGCGCTAGCTTCGATCTACAAAAAGTTTTAAACACGCCCCATTCAAAAGTGTAACATTATTTTTTAGTCAAGATAATACTCATACTATAACGAAAGTGTTTATGAAAATGGTACAAGAAATGGTTATTGCTTTTTGTGGGGAGAGACTGACGGAAAAAGAGGATGCAATGAAATTGCCACAGTATTGTTCCAATATTTGACACGTGTTGACCAGAGAGGAAGCTTTTTCACATGTACTGTTTCCTAGTTCAATAAAAATTTCATTTAACACTCTACGCTCTGCCATATTTGAAAAAGACAGTTCCATTATCATACTTAAGTATGGTTATTTTCAAAATTCCGAAACAACAAAAATCGATCTCAGTACGACATCACGCTCAAAACGAAATTTGTCCATAACAAAAAATGAACCAATTCCTGCATATAACGATTTCCTTAAAATTTTATCTGCTAAATACAATGATTTAAAAAAGCTTTGTGATAAAAATGCAATAAATAAAAAATTCCACAACGAATATTTAAGCCTAAAACACGCAAATAATATCAAAGATACATTACCAGAAACAGATGAAGAAGACACTAAAGAATGAACCTTATATTACCATGAATTTAATTTTTTTTTATTACATTAAACGTTATGTTATACTATGTGAATTTCCTTTATTTTAAGTTGTTTTCATTTCGAAAATAAATTAAAAATAAATTACAATGACAGCGCAAAAAACTTAAGTCACAAAAATCCTACTTCTTATTTAAAAATTACGAATGTAACGACTAAGATTAGTTAATTACACAAAGAAAAGCATAATTTGAAAGTTTCATGCTAATACCTGCACTGAGTACTGAGAAAACTAAAAAAAAAACCTTCTCCTGAAAAATTCAGTTTTTGTCGCTTAAGTTTTTTTTTTTGGCTGTTAGATCTCGATATAGTTTGACAGTAGGATGAAGAGTGGGGGTACTGAAAAAAAACAACATGTTCTCAAATGTGTCTTGTTGAATTGGCTGAATATTGATATATAAATTTGTATTTCACAAAGAAAATTAAAAATATTTTGGATCCTCTTAAACACTTTCTTCTGTGGTAATAAATAGTATTAAATTTAGGCATTTGCGTTTTTTATAGTAACAATGTCCAATCGATTATAAAACTACTTTTTTTTTACCAAATTTTAAAATTAACTTAAAAACGTACTGACTGTATTGCATTTTGTTTAAATAAATACAAATTCTCAATAAATAGTTCGAGAAGCAAACATAGACGGCAAACAACAATTTCATTATGAAAATAATTGAATGGCATCAAAACAGCACTCATAGAATACACTTAAACAAAGTACACACACACACATAGAACAGCTTTCTGAATACTTTGTGAGTACAAAGGAAATGTCATTTCATTCATTATTCTTTTTCAGTAAAGTAAAATGAAATAAAAATAAAATAAAAAAAAGTTGGCCATTTGACATAAATAATAGAATTAATGAAAAACAATGCAATTTATGCTTTTGAATAAAACTCAGACACTTTGTTTTAATTAAAAAATACAGATTGAAAAAAATATTTATTTATTTTTTAATAATAATATTTTACTTTAATTTAATTTTAATAAAATTTATAGGGGTAATGGCTTTCAATATATATAATAATTATCTAAAACATTTGGCTGAAGGCCGCAAATGTTATTTTTTATCACCATATTAAGTTGTTTAAATATTTACAATATAAGTCCATGTAAATTCTGTAAATTATATTGTAAGTTATAAACAAATAACTTTTATTATTTTCTTTATCTTGTATGAATAAGTCTTAAGCCATATTAACAGTTAATAAATATTTGATAAAATTGGCTTTACCACTATTTCTGTTAAATATTTCGTTAAAGTTATATTATTATCTTCTACCAAATAAAGTCAAAAAAAATATATCACAATGGGTTGATATTGTAAAATGTTAAAATTGACACAATTTTTAATTAAGTAAAAAATTATAAGTTTTTTGGGGCAGAAATTAATACATTTTAGTGTTTACGTCTATTTCGTCATATATTTGCCAAATTTGAACACATCTTAAGTAAAATCATTTGTTACAAAAAAATGTTTTTTTAACTGACAATTTTATAAAAAAATACTAAAAACAGTGGTATTTTTATTTCTGAATTAAAAAACTCAATTTGTATTGCTTTGCAGTGTTGTTGTTGTCATTTGAAGATAAACGTGGTATAAATAATAACTTTTATGCGTTGACTGGAATTTTTAATTAATTTGTGGTCGCTGATTTCAAGTCTTATCTCAATTTTTCTCCATCAGCTCGTATTTTGAAGTTACGGGTTCTACTCGTATTTTTTACTTAAAAAAAAAAAAAAAAATAATTTTGCTCTTCGTTAAGCGGTTTTCAAAATTTGTTGATTTTTAAGATTTAATTGTTACCTTTGAACAACAATCAAATTTTTGGAAATTACAAAAAAAAAACTGTCTTAGTAGTAGTTGTTTAAGTAAGCAAATAATATCAAAAAGGGTAAAAATGTAAAGTCTTATTTCACAAAACTTATGAACAAAATGTAACTCTGATCATATTTTTCTAGGTATTTCAGTAAAAAAGTACAAAGTATTTATCAGGGTTCATTTACAAACTTTTTTTCTTTTAAAAAGTTCTTACGAAAGCGAAAAGTACAAACGATTTTTCTCCTGTTTTTTTAAGAAAAAAACGACAAAAGTATAAAAGTGCAAATCCACAAAAAAAAATCAATTTAATTTTCATAAATTATACATTAGCAACGTCAAGAAACACGTAAAAAATCAATCCAAACTATATCTGTAAAATATGGGGCGAATATCGAATCAATACGATAACAGTTATTTTTACGCTGTCAATATAACAGACAGGATCCGATGACTTCCATTTAAATATTTCTTCTAAACGCGAGCAATTTAATCATGAAGAGTTTAGTGCTTAAGTGAGAGACAGTGGACTCTCAAAAAAAAAAGAACATCTGAAATTCTAGTTTCTCGATTATAGCAGAAACATCAGCTTTTTTGCTCATCTAAATTTGGCATTTCTTTTTTCATTGTTTGATAAATTTAATCATGGAAAAGAACACAATAGAGCAGCGAGTTAAGATTGTCGAAGCTTTTTACGAAAATGTGTGTTCAAATCATAATATGTTTATTGAACTTTTCTTGATAAGTAAGTTGACCAAATTTATCCGCAATCGGAAGAATTGTGCGTAAATTTCAGCAAACCGGGTCCAAGCATTAAAACTTCTCTAAAGACAGACGACGGCTTTAGTCAAGTTTTGTGCATTTCAGTTATTATTACTGACAAAGATCACCGAAGAGCCTTGAAATATTGAAAAACAAAGTTTTTTTTTAAATAATTCAATTTAGTGACTTGATGACTTTAAGCCTGTACATAAAAAAGATTTTATATATGTATATTATATTATAATATATTAAAATTTTTTTATTTATGCTCTGTGGGTTGAGGCAAAATGTTATCTCTTTTAGATATTGTTTTAAACATTACACAACATTAAAAACTAGGTTTATTACATAGACGCTTTTTTTCGTAATTCTTAAAACATATTTTGATATCCTATTTTTGAAGTCCGAATGATTACTTTGGTTGAAAATTGTACTTGTGCTTTGTGATTGTAACAAAAACAAATTACACGTAAAGCTTCCACTTAAAGCGGCCGTTCGAAGTATAAAACAGCTCATTTAACTTTTGAACAAAGATACACAGAAAGAAAGAGTTAGTTTTGTGGAAACAGTTAAGTTGTGCTTATATAACTTGTTTACTGTTTGGGTCTAGAGCTGCGCAAAATGTTTCAAATGTTATATATTCTAGTTCATACTACTTCCAGTCATTATATTTTGGTGCAAAAACAAAATTAAAACACAACGAAATATAAGTTTCCCTAAAACAAATTAATCATCACCTGAAAAGTTTCTACTCACAGTTTTGTTAGCGTTTGTGGTTTCAAACAAAGTAGAACATAAAATCTAAGCACAACAATGAAATAAAGAAACTGTAAATCATAGTAGAAACATCGAATGCAAAAGAATACATACAAAAAATATAAACAAATATTAAGCAGCAACATCACTAAATAATTGCATTGAGAATGGTTTGAAGAGAAAACAATTTCGATTTTTTCAGCACATGTGAACTCATCTCATTTCGTAATATTAAAAGTAAAAGTCTTTATGCAAGCTTTCCTTTAGTATAAGTCTACTCTTTAAACATTTAAACATGCTTTTAAAGCTCTATTTTCAGAATTCGGTTACAATAACAAAAATACATTTCTTATGTATAGAAATTCTCAAAGTTAAAGTAATTTATTCTCAAATAAATACAACAACTTAATCACAATGTGTTGTTGTTCTTAAAGTACTCAAAGGAATACTTCCTTTGAACACAACACTGCTTTATGTGCTAAATAAATGTGACATATCTTTTATATGCTTTTTTTATCGAGTGTCATTTTTTCTTCTAGCTTCTATAGATAACAATTTCTGTTTTTATACTTTTGTCTAAGTAAACATACATAAACGCACATACTTAATTTATAAAATAAAAGAACAGGAGATAATGATGTCCTTGTTTTAGAAAAACCATCATATACGAGTATTTACGTATTTATCGTGAATCTAAAACCATTTGTTTTGTCATAAAAAATATGTTATTTTTTTACTTTTGACAATCAAATATGCTTCTTCTTTTTTGATAAATGCTTACTTGCATTGAAATGTAAAAAATCCATAAAATTCGTTCTATGCTTTTTATACCCTTCACCTGTGGAGCACAAGGGTATATATAGCTATGTCATTGTGTTTTGTAATTTCTAAAATTTTCATTTCCGACCCCATAAAGTATATATTTATTGAAAGAGGAGTCGATTAACGCCTGACCGTCTGCCCGTCTATTCGTGTGTTGGTTGAAATCAACTTTTAGAAGCAACCATATGTTCCTCAGATGTGTGTATGGTATCAGTCTTTTGGAAATATCCGGGAATGAATTGCTATTGAAATTTAGCACAATCGCCCCATAACTTTCTGAGATATGAGCAAATAAATTCGACTGCCTCTGTTTTTTCCCATATTTGTACCACCAAAATTAAATTTGTTTAGCCATTGAATAATTTATAAGTAAGTACTTTTGCTACTATTTGTAGATAGAATATGCCTCCAGAGATATTCGTGAAAAATTTTGGATAAAGCGTGTTCTAATCGGTAAAGTTATAGGCAAAAGTTTTTTTGAAAAATATATATTTAAAAAATTTAAAAACTAAAATCAAATTTTGTTCAGCTTCTAGACAACCGAGAGAGTCAATATTGGTCTCATTTAAAAGGATCTGACTAGCGCAATATAGATACTATAAAAAATTAAAATTCATGTTGGCCGCCACTACAAAATGGCGGACAATAAATTTATATGTGGCTCAAATCTGGTATATATTCTAAAATGTAACTTCTAAATACCACTCAATACTGGTATGAAAGGGCTTGACCAGTAGAATACAGCAAATTATTAAAAAATTTAAAATCCAAGATGGCGTCTAAAACAAAATGACGTATCAAATTTAATAGCCCCATCAATATGGGTATCAAATTAAAGGGCTTTACTAGTAGAGTGCAGTTAACTACGTCAAAATTAAAACTCAAGGATGGCGTCGGAAATAAAAAAGAAAAATGGCGTATAACATGATATATAGGTTAAGCTGCGATGTGGAATTATACCTATGTACATGATGGTGAAGGGTACTATTAGATTCGGCACGGCCTAGTATATCACTCTTGCTTGTTTCTTTTCCAACATTTTATTCGACTATTATCAGACGAGGCAAAAATATGAAAATAAAATATTATATTGTTTTGAAAAGACCTTTTGCATAAATTTCGTATATTTGGGGGCAAAAAAACTTCAACTTGTAACAGCTGCAGATGTTTTTAGCAAAATTGGAAGTGATTATTTATTTTTGTTTTTGTGGGAAATTTACATTTCTTTGAGTAAAGTTGTAGTACTTCACAAAAAAAAAAATAAATAAATGAAAAAACTTTTATATTAAAATACTTTTTTGGTCTTTTGAAATTTTGACAAAAACTAATAACATGTGATGGTTATGAAGACAGATAATGGATGATGGCAATAAAAATCTATTAACAAATTATTATTTATTTGTTTATATATTTATTTATTTATTTTATCATGTTTTTGAGAATCAAGCTTACTTTTCGGGAAAAGGTACTGATTAAGAGGTGAAGTTATGAATAAAAAATAATAAAAAACAACTTCGGCACAAAAAAGCCATTTAAGACTTCATTACAAAAATAAAATAAAAAATGACTACTCCTTTTTTAAAGTGAATGGAAAATTATTCCTTAATTTCGGAAGAGATCAAATGGAAATGAGTGTATTTAATTCAAAATGAGAAAACCACATTTATAAATTATATTGTTAATTTTCAACTTAGAACAATTGAAATCGGGAAATTTTGACAATCGAAATTAAGATTTTAGAGAAAAAACAATTAAAATAAGAAAAAAAAATAATGAAATTGAGAATATAGAAATTTTAAATAAAAGAAAAAAACTTCTTTTTTGTAAAATATTTGTAATATGTAAACAAGTAAGAGCACTAAATATATCCGGCAGTGCCTATTTTTTGATACCCATCGCCAACCTTGAGTAATACTTTTATACAACAAAATTTATTATTTTGTTAGCAACTTTAATCACCATAACATAATTTTTTTATTAAGTAAATTTTTCAACAAAGTTTCCTAAAATAAAACCAGGACTCAAAAATATTATGTACCTTTTTGGGCCCAAGTTAAAAAATTCAACTACCTTTTTGGCAGTATGTGTCAATAAAAATATACAGAATAAAAAAATAAATAAATGTATTTCTTAGTCTATTTAAAATTTAAACGTCATAAAACCTCCTGAATTAGATCTACAATTCGGAAATATTGCAAATATATGCTTTCGGTTAATATTCAGGCGTGTGATGAAAAACAATTGCTTTCGAAACAATTTCAAAAGGATATCACGCTATGAATTTCGATAGATTTTGAGAATTATTTTTAAATAGTTTTAAACCCCAAAGCTATTGACTTCTAAAAAGCATACTATAAGATAAAGTAAAAATAATCCCGAATTTAAAATAAAAAAATTACAATTGATTTTTTTTCACATACATAGATTTCAAATTTGTATTATGGATTCAATGTAATTGAAATCATAAATTATGTCAATAATATTCCTTACAAATTATCAAGATATTTCACTGTGAGCTTTTAAAAATAGTGTATTTTTTAAAGTAATTTTTCAGGGACCTAAAAGATTCCACAATGATGATGATTTCATGATACTAATTGCTCACAAGTTCGGAAATTTCCATGCAGGATTTTAATCATGATAACAGTGAATTTAATAAAACTGATTGACAATTTTTAAGATTGTCTCAATTGAAGTAATATTTTGGCAGTCATAAAACAAAAAATTCATACATTTTAATATAAATTGCAACTACAACCCGCAACCGCGAAAGCTGAATCCGTATTTCATATGTTGTCGATGACTTTGCTGTCGCAACAGAAAAAAAATTTCTAACGTCCCACCAATTATATAATATGTGGAGAGTTTATAACCAAAAATTATTGACATGTGTTTACCCGTTTGTTAATAATTAAAATAGTTAAAAATATTATTTCAAATAATTGTTTTAAATGCGGTTTTTAGTCGGTTGGGAGTTTTTTTTCTAAATTTAACACGCTATTTTATGAAATTATAGTGGTTAGTGCTTTGCAAGAGTTTTAATATTTTTATTCACAAACACATGTTGCCACACCAGAAACAAATTAAGTATATTATATTCCACACCAACAAAATCAAAAACTTAACAAGAAAATAATGTCTAGCAGAAGTTAAACCACATTAAAGTATAACAATTTACATAAAACAGAATAATAGCAATAATTTAAAAATTACCAGAAAAAAAAAAATTAAAACTAATTTTCTCTACTCCACTATTACACAGAATTGCGAAAAATTCCTTTGATATCAGAATTATAATAAATTGTTGTATTTTGAGAGGTTTTCTGTTATACAATATTTTTAAATTAATTTTTAGAAATTATAATTTATGAAGAATAATTTTTTTTCTTAATTTCTTTTCGGTTTCCCTGACATCAACTAACTCCCACTTAATGCGGCTGAAAAATATACACCAAACGCATACTCGAGAATATAATTTGAATCATATTTATTTTCCATTAAACATTTATTAAACGTATGCGCGTAAACCAGTATCTATCTGTCAGATGTTTATTTAGGATAATCTTACACGCACACAGAGATTTTAAAACTGTAAACAAAAACCATTAAAAATAGAGCTTAAATAATAATAATAATACATACACACATATATGTATGTACATATACACATACATATGTATATATGTCAACATATCATAAAGATACATATTGAATTGTAGAAGTGTGAGTCTTTATTTACTTTTAAAATTTTTTGTTGAATATAAATTGAATAGAGTAGTATTTAATATAAAAAAAGTATAATTTTTATAATATAATTAAAATCTTTAAAATTTATTAAAAAAAGCTATCCAAAGCAGAGTTGCCGTATTTTTATATTCTTTTTCCAAAGTCACAGTGTTTTTTAGTTTATAGTAAATCAAGTTTTATAAACGATAATAAAAATAAGTATAAAAGGAAAAATATATATCAAAATTTAAAAGTAAATTTTGAGTTTAGGTGAACGCATATTCCAGATAAAACGAATACCCCTATTATGTTCTAAGGTCTGTGTTAAACATTTTTAAATAATCAAAGATTCATTTATATCAAAAACACTGTAAATTTCATCCTCGAGCGAATATATTGTACGGATCTTCATTTTATTTAAAAGAAGTGTTGAATTGTGCATTTTATATACCTATATACTCAATTTACAGTTCTTATTAAAGCCTCCAGCAGTTTATATTGCAGTCCATTTTTCAGAGGAGTTAGTGAAACATACTCTTTTAATTTAATTAACACAAACTATTATTGTAGTCACTAAAATAATTTTTCAAATTAACAAAAAGACCTAGAATACTAAAATTTTGCAAATAAAGTTCCAGTTACAAAGAATATACTTATTTCAAAGCTTTCAAAATACATCTATTACATATAAAGAATGTTAAAGAGAAAATTTTATAAAAATTTTTCCCGCACAGTGGTTTTCTTTCGTATACTTCAAACTTTTAAAACTTGACAAGGTCGTACACAAAAGTGTTAAAACTTCCTAAATATGTTTTTTTTTTTGCCATATAACAAAATAAGCGTAGATTCTCTTTTTTATCCTCTCATTTATCTATCCTGATTCTTAAATTTATATATTTTTTATGTGGGAACAATTTTTAAATCTTTACTTTTTAAAATTCATATCATAGTCATGAAAAGAACGAGTATGTATAGAAAAGAATATTCTTAACTCTCTTACATTTTAATTTTTTTATTTATTAATTTTTAATAATATCGTTGCAGAATCTGTTTAATTAGAATTTAAATAAAATAGTTGAATTAACTTCAGTTTAACTTTAGTCTAATTTACAGGGACCGAAAATAGCAGTTATTTTGGAGTTTTAAACCAAAAAAAGCATTTAGAAGTAAATGTCGTAAAACGGATTCAAGTTTTTTTAATTTTGATCCTTATGCATTAGTCTATCATAAAATATGTTGCTTTTTAAAATTTTGATTTTTATTTTTTCGAGCAAAAATAAAAGTTATTTTTTGATTTTTATTTTTTCGAGCAAAAATAAAAGTTATTTTTTGATTTTTATTTTTTCGATATTAAATATTATTTAAATGTAACGGTAAAGACGAGTTTTTCATAATGAAAGAAATAATAATAACACTGTACTAGAATTTGTGATTTCTCATATCTATTGTCAGTGATTGTTTAATATCGTTACTTATCTCATTTTTATCAATTCGTTTTGCTTAGTATTTACAAATTATCAACTATTTCTTTTTCAAACTTTGTTATCAACTATTGTCTTTAATTATTAATTATAATGTGATTTTAATTTTTATGTATGTATGTATGTATGTATGTATGTATGTTATTTTTCAGATTGTTTTAAAAACTTTTTAGCAATACCTGAACCTAATACCTAAATACCTGAACGACTTCGTAACTCAGGTAAACCAGCGCCCACCATTGATATAAAGGGTGTTTTTTTAAGCCTGATAGAACTTGAAATTGTAAAAAATAACACAACAAATTAAATTGTAATCAAAATTTCTTTTTTATTCGAAAGATCAATACTTGACATTAACATTTGAAAATGATTTCGGGCATATGGGCACCGCGGCTGTTCTTGACGAAGCGCATTCTGGACGTCCAATTTTGGCCACTTTTTCGAGCACTGCTGGCCGTATGTCACGAATAACACGAACAATGCTGGCCTCCAAGGCGTCAATTGTTGCTGGTTTATCAGCATAAACCAGTGACTTCACGTAGCCCCACAGGAAATAATCGAGAGGTGTCAAATCGCACGACCTTGGAGGCCAATTGACAGGTCCATTTCTCGAAATCAACTTATCGCCAAATTTTGATTTCAATAAGTCGATGGTTGCGTTCGCCGTATGGCACGTAGCGCCATCCTGTTGAAACCACATCTCCTCCGGATCAATGTCATCCATATTTTCAAACAAAAAATCATTGATCATGGTGCGGTAACGATCTCCATTGACCGTAACGCGAGCTCCGGTCTCATTTTTGAAGAAATAAGGTCCGATGATGCCACCAGCGTGAAAACCGCACCAAACGGTGAATTTTTCTGGATGTAATGGAGTCTGTAGGGTCTCTTGTGGATTGGTCTCGCTCCATATGCGGCAATTTTGCTTATTAACAAACCCGTTAAGCCAAAAATGCGCCTCATCGCTGAACACAATTTTGCGATAAAACAACGGGTCAGTTGCCAACTGCTCTAGAGCCCAATCGGCGATCTTCTTCCACACTTTCGTTTACAGCGGCGATATTCTCTTCAGTACGCACATTCCTTCGACGTGTTGGTGTTATTGCATCCTCTAGAGAGTATGTGGTACGAAATCTATCCACAGTTCGACGAATGGCTTGTTCAGATGGACGATTACGTACGCCATAAAAATGACGAAGTCGTCTATAAGTTGCGCGAATCGACGACTGATTTTCAAAGTAAATTTGGATAATTTCGTAGCGTTGTTCAAGCGTGAGTCTATCCATGATGATTTGTCAGAGTATACTGAAACAATAAAAAAAAATATTTCATCAAAATTTAATTTTTTGTGTTACTTTTTACAATTTAAAGTTCTATCTAGCAAAAAAAACACCCTTTAGAATACATAGTATACAAAAATGTGAGAAATCACAAAAAATGTGATCATCATGAGAATTTTTTATGCACATTAAAATAAATATTTAATATTAACTTAATTATTGTAACACGTACATTTCGTTAGAAAATAATTTTTTTTTGTTGCTCAAAAAAATAAAAATCAAAAAATAACTTATTTTTGCTCAAAAAAATAAAAATCAAAAAATAACTTTTATTTTTGCTCGAAAAAATAAAAATCAAAAAATAACTGTTATCATCTGACTTTTATGAAAAAATGAATAATTATTACGGTCCCTGCTAATTTACATTTCATTTTCAACTTTGGCAACATTGAAATTTTACATAATTAAATTTGTATAGCATGCTTCTAGGAGGAACTGAAAAATATCAAAAACAAACCCGCAATTCCTCAACTGGAACTATTAAATAATCCACAGGAAATCTTTAACAAATTAAACTAAACTAATTTGAAACATCTAAATACTTCTACATTTACGACATTGCAACGATTTAATGCACGCCTAACCTCTAGCCATATATGTTTTGACAGCCAACCAGTCAAAACCAAAAAACGTTCTCATTATCGACATCATCATGTTGTCAAAACGAAAACAATCAACTACAAATTTACGCTTATTGGCTGCCATTGTTACTTCAATCATTCAATCATTTTGACAAATTAGCTTTCTTTCAAAAACACATCTACAACAACAAATAAAATCACAATTTTCTATAATAAATATCAGTGTTTATGAGAAAATTCAAATTTCTAATACAAAGCATACATACGCCAAACACAACCAACGGATACACAAAGAATATTGTAGACTGAAGTAATTTATTTATTATCTAAAAAGAAAACAAAAAATACTAATCTATACTGTCATGTGTATGTGTGTAAGTAAGTAAATGCAGTTATCTTTGAAAGTTGAGAAAATTTATAGACCATGCCGTGGAACAATGACAGAAAATAAATATGGATGGACACACTGGACGTTGTTTAGATGGTTTAATGTTTTAACTAGAAATAAAATAAGCTGGTATGTCTGTTACACCATTTTATAATTTATAAACGAATCTTACATCGGCAGATTAACTAACGATTTCATTTGTACACATTCATAAAGAATTTCACTGAAAATTGCGCTATTTGTATTATTTTAATGAAATGTGATTTATTGTGATTATTTTTTTAATGAAATGTGATTTATTGTGTTCAAACTACAGCTACAGCGCCACCTATTAAACTGCAAAGAAAAAACAAATTTTGGAAACTTGAAAATAGATTCACTTGTTCTCAACAACCGAACAAAATTTCAGATTTTCATATTAAATTTTAAGCTATAAGTTCAATGCGATAACGACAGAATATCAAGGAAAAATTAGTCACCCGATACTAGCTGAGTGGAATGCATTTTCGAAACCAGCTACGGTTTCATCATCATCACTCTTTTGATTTAGATTTTCTTTTTTGACAACAAAACTACTTAATTCTTGAATACAAGACGTTTTGGATTATAAGTCTTGTTTGTAAATATTTATCCCTTCGCTTACATGATAAACTTGGTAATTGTATGTTGTAAGCAAAACATAGCAATGTGTAGAGGACATTAAGCCAAAAAGATATTTTAAAGTCAATAAATTTATATTGTGTCACTCCTATCCACTTGGGCGTCACAATTTTAAAACAAGGCCTACGAATTTATATCAAAAGAGATGGGTTTTATGGTGGAAGTGGTAGAAAAACATTATTTTACCGCATATGCAAACGAAAAAAGGAAAATGAAGAGAAAGAATCTGGTTCGGGAACAATACGTGACTACATAGCCATTGTACAAAGAATGTTGAAGTTAACGCTTTGTTGTCATTTTGAAAACGGAAAAGCAAATTGCACGCGTTTCGACTATTTCAAAGAAGTTTTGGCTAATAATAATTGTGCGATACTTGCAGGCCACTACTTTCATGTATATGTACATGCAGGGTTAGGTATTTCTGAGATGTTAATTTTTTTCCATACGTTTGTACTGTTTTCAAGTTTATAAGCACTTGGTCCGATAGTAAATACTGGCAATATATTCATGATATAATGTTAAAGTTTGTTTTTTGATTAAAAAATGTAAGAAGCAAAAATATAATAATTGATATGATAACCTACATAACAATCTTCAAAACCAGCCTCAGGCATAGCTGCCTTACAGTTCGCAGTCCAAAAGGCTAGCTCTGTAGGTCCAATTTCTACTCCGTATATCGTTAATAATGCGGCGAATGTTGTCCTCCAAGTGCTCAATCGTTTCGAAATTATTGACTAGCGACTTCACATATCTCCACAGAAAATAGTGTAGCAGCGTTAAATCATACGAACCAACCAAATTAAACATAAGTCATTTGACAGCCGACAAAATGGCGGCCAGTTAAAAAAGTGTTGCCAACTTAAACTCTAAAAACACCCTGTACATTAACTAAACGGCGCGCACCTTTAAGTAACTGTTGTATTTTATTTAAAAATTAGTTTTAGCTTGTCCGACTGTAATACAAAAATATATACGCATGTGAATATTTATATGTAGGTGAATGTGCTTGATTGCCATTATTATTTATTAGCATTGTTGTCTCCAGAACAAAAGCCCATAATGGTTTATAATGTTTATTAATTCATGTTAAAATAACATTAAAATAGGATTTACGACCAAACAAAATTACACACACGAATACACAACCACTGAGGTACCCACACAAATTACCACTTAATCCTGGACACTTAACTTATGCACATACACTCACTCAAACATTATAAATGACAATGTAAACTTTTCTCTGTACACCACATCAAAATACTAGTTGAGTTTTTACAAAAAACAAAGAAAAAACAAAAAAAAAACAATAGTTTCAGAAAGAGAAGAAGAGAAAAAGAGGCAGAGAGAGTTGGATAGTGAGGAAGAATCTGGTGGTTTGTGTTGGTAAAAAAAGATTTACAAAGAGTAATTGTAGGTTGTAAATTGAGTCCCTTTTGCATTATAATTTATTTAAGCCACAAGTAGTTGAGGCTAAAACACAAACCAAGAAAGTTTGAAGTTGATGAAACTAGTTAGTTCGTATATTTACATTCATAAAAATATTATAAAAACGACAACAAAAAACACACTAATTACCCATACGCTGCTGAAATAAATTTCGACAATAAATGTTATAATAACATATGAATTGGTAGAGCCGGCTTTTTTCATCAACGAACAAGCACAGAAGAAAAACAAAAGATTAAAAAGGTCTGATGATAAAAATTGTGCCACTTACACATGGATAAGTGTATTCTCTGGTAAAACTTGCTGACATACAAAAAATATTATTTTCAATATGAATTTGTAGTGAAGTGTGCTCATGTGTTTGTGTATGAAATGCTTTGAAACCTGCAGCCATTAAGGTAAAACGATAAGTTCATACATTTTACCTCAAAATGCGTATTTTACGTGCACATTGATTGTGTAGGAGGATTCCCAGAATTTGTGTATAAATTTTTAGAATTGTTTCAATGGTTGTGTGTTTGTATGTTTTTCTTCATACTTCAGTTTTATATTGAAAAGCAAATAAACACGAATTTATTTAACAAAATCAAAGTTCGTTCAAAAAGAAATTACGGATAAAATC
The DNA here is from genome assembly GCA_941918925.1 of Phyto melanocephala. Lineage (NCBI taxonomy): Eukaryota > Metazoa > Arthropoda > Insecta > Diptera > Rhinophoridae > Phyto > Phyto melanocephala. The sequence goes on along the minus strand of OW799233.1, from coordinate 88,476,779 downwards.
TATTAAAATGTGAGATGTTAGTTAGTGCTTACATGTAGGTCAAGTGTATTGTTTTAACCCACTTTTAACAGCTTTATTATTTATGATGAAATTCCCCTTGTATATTAAATTTGATGAAATTAAATCGTATTTTTAAAATACTTGCACTGTTATGTATTTTAAAGACATAAAATGTCACATTAATTGCACTAGATATTGGTTGAATTTTTTTTAAACTTTGATATACTTAAAGATAAATTTATGTCTCGATAAAATAAGACTCAAATAATCCAATAGATTTTATCCAGTGGAATATTTTAAAGTACGACCATTTTCTTAAATGAATGATATTATACAAATGAAAGATAATATACAAACATCATGTATTTGGGTTGAAATAATTTTGTTCACATTCCCAATAAAACGGATAATGAATAGAAAAAAATCAAATCTTTCAGTGTAGTGCACAATTGCATGATGTGAGAAATTCCTGGTCTTGAGCATTAATTTTTACGAACCCTGTCATGGTGTTTTTTATGTTGATTATTTACGAATGTAACATGAAGTTAAGTAGTTTTGTAAGTGGTCATTAGTAACCATCGGTGAGTCACCTCATTAAGCACTCACTCCGTAATATAATACGAATGTTTGACCAAATATTGATTATCTAAGTTAGTTAATATCAGAATTTGAAAAAAACTTCTACAACAAAAAGGTTTTAGTAGTAAATAACGTTCTCTCACTATGTTGGGAAATATGTACACAATAATCGATAAATTAGCGGATTCTATTTCATAATGCCTTGTGAGTTATGTACGTTTTCGTCGATCTTATAAGAGGCATAGGGCCATACTTGTTAGCTAATAATAATTAATTATTTGAAAACTTAAGAAAACTTCAGAAAAAAACTTGTGAAGAAAAAAAATTAAAAAATTCCAGGTAAATCTAGAAAAGTTTATGTTTTTAATACATTGGCTACTACTTACTTTTCGTTTTTCCAAAGTATGACAACAGTTTAGGAGAAACTCAAAGAACTAAGCTTTTTTTCAAAACACACTGCCTCCTCTTCACCTTTCACTTCACATATATTCGGCCGTGCCGAATCTGATATACCCTTCACAACGTGTAGTCATGCAATAACAATTGTTTGTATCATCATTCATCTCATATGAAATACGTACGTAAAAACATAATAGCGCAATATTAAGCTGTGCCGAATCGAATTTTTTTTTTTTAAATATATATTCCAAAAATTTACAAACTAACATCAATTATTTTCAGCTTCTAGACAGACGTGGATAAGGTTTACGTCGGCACCGACATTGCATGTCATAATCCGACGGTGGTCTTAACCACTGGGTTGGAGCCGTGCCTCCAACCAATGCCCCTGTGACAATGCTGTTCCCCTCAGCATGCCACAGGTAGCAATTTAATAACATTAATTCTTGGTTCATGATATTGCACCTTGCTTTGGAGCTCGGGCTGTCTAATCCCTTAATGGGTTTTTCGCTACCGGCTTAAGCCTATCAGCAACAGATTCCGAGGGATGTTCCCGGAAAGAAGCCGAATTGACTCACCGAATAGCTACTTCTGTTGAGGAGGCAACAGCACCCCGAACGAGACGTGGACCGAATCCACCATTCGCTCTGTTCTGTTGAGATGGCAACAGCACCTGAAAACATCCGTGTTAACCGAAGTCTGACCAAAGGTCAGCCATCAGCGCTCACTTCCGAATCCGTTTTCCGCTTGGAATAACCACAGCCACCACATGTACTCCGAAGAGACCTCACCAATAATCAGACAAGACAATGTCCTGGGGCTTACTGATTCCCGTGGTACCAGATAGTTTCGGTCTCTGGTCAGCCTAGTAAACGTCTCCGACCAGAGATCATTTTTTTCCAAATTATGGATCCAAGAAGCCAGAGGTGTTGGCTCACCGCTTTACCCTGAGCTGACAAACACCAAGGCCTGGAAGAATGATCAAGGTTCTATGCCCCCCGGGGGGTGAGCTTCTAGACAATCGAGAGAGTCAATATTGGTCTCATCTGAAAGGACTTGACTAGCGCAATATAAGCACTATAAAAAAATTAAAATTCATGATGGCCGCCATTACAAAATGCGGACAATAAATTTATAAATGGGTCAAATCTGGTATTTTAAAATGTAACTTCTGAACCCCCTCAATATTGGTATCAAATCAAAGGGCTTGACCAGTAGAATACAGTAAATTATTCAAAAATGTAAAATCCAAGATGGCTTTCAAAACAATCCCATCAATTGATATATCAAAATCAAGGACGGCGTCAGAAATAATAAGGAAAAATGGCATATAACATGAAATATAGGTTAAGCTACCATGTGGGATTATACCTACTTATGTACATGATGGTAAATTACCAGATTCGGCTCGGCCTGATATAGCACTCCTACTTGTTTTTTTTTTTTTGATAATCAAATATTGTTATTGAGAATATAAACGACCGTAACTATAGCTTTTCTTTGCGTACAGGAGTTACAAACGGAATGACAAGCTAAAATATACCCTCTACTAACGTGTGAAGGATATAAAAATAACTGAATCCCATTCTATTAACATTTTGCTAGCTCGTAAGCATCGATGTTAACGTGTTACAAAAAATGTTGGTATTACGTAGCGCACACATTTCAAATAAACCAAAAATAATTAAGCTTATAATTATGCATTAAATTATAATTATGATTGTGTAGGAGGCCTACTACTTTTACTCCATTTAGACAACAAACAAATATTATAACTTTTGCAGAAACATCGTGTAAGGGAATTAATCATTATTAAGTATTACTGTGTGTCATTTATTCTAACCATTCGATTCGAATTTGTAAAAAGACTTTTTTTATTACCCGCGTTTTTCCTCATTTCTATTTTTATTATGTGTGTGCGTGGAAAAATATCATTAACACTTTTAATTTGTATAATTTATAAAAAAAAAATAGTCAACATTATTGACCTTGAGGTACATATTAAAAATAATTTTTGATACAATCCATCCGTCCATTGTAGACTTTGTAATGGTTCCAGTCGATTGAGCTTCAAACAACCTTACAAACGGTGATATACATATTGTATGCGCTCCGAGTTAATCTAAAATCAAACCATCTTAATCTTATAACTTCTATGCAGGCATTGATTTGGTGTTATTATGGTCCGAGCGATAGCTTTGAGTCAAAGCTATCGCTTGGGTTGTAAAAACAGCATTTAATATAAACAGAAAAATCTTAACAAATTATTTTAAATTTCAGCAAACCTAACAAAAGAAATTTAAATTTACACACACTTAACTAAACGATTAGTCTATTTAATAATCAAGTTCGTTTGGCTTCCTTACATAAACGTTTGTTTAACTATGTAAGTCCTCAAACACAAGCATAAAAAAGGCTGAAAAATGCCTAACAGCCTTTGAAAATCTTTGTCTAAGCCGTTAACAGGTTACAGACTTATTAAAACATTTTCGTTTACATGCTTTATGTGTAAATATGTATATTGTATTTGGATTAATGTGCTTTTTATATGTTGTTACATATTTCGTAGTGTTAATTATATGACACACGTGCAGACATATTGTTTCGTTGTTGTTTTTGTATTGACCCTTGAGTGTATGATGAGGCTTAAGTTCAAATATTTGCTTACGCTGCTGTTTCGTTTCATGATAATGCCACATTATGGTATTATATACATGTGAGTGTGAGTGTATGCGTATGTTTGAATGTTCGTGTAGTGGTTTTCAGTGGTTGTATGGGTTTTTCGGTTATTTTGAAAATACTAAATAGGAGAGAAAGGAAATACAATTTGGAAAAAACAAAACGTGTTAAAGAAAATATGAAACCGCAGCAGTAACCATAATACTCATTATAATTAAAAAAATATCATTAAGCCAACTGTGAAACAAACAATGAAATACCATTTCAGGTAATTGTGTACACTAGACAGTCAAAAATGGTTATACTATGCTGTTGGAGGTGGAACTGAGTTCGCATTTTGCGTCGCATGAAATATTAAAACTAACAAGAGAAAAAAAAACAATTTTAATTTGATTAAGATATTTCTATTTACATAACTTTTAACAAATAGCCTTAAATGAGCATACATTTAGGAGCGCCATTTAAATAATTTCTTCATAAGATTTGCGCCTTGAAAAAAATGTAAAGCAGCAACATAAGTGATGTTAGTACTTATTTTATTTATTTTATTTAAAAATAAACAAAATTTTAGAAGGTAAAAAAAAATCTTCGAAATTCTTAGTACAACATTAAAAATTGTCCGATTGGAATGTACATCTAATGAAAATATAAAGATGTTTTTAAAAAATGTATGTCTAGTAATTTCTAGACGGCATGCGATATTTTCCTTTATTATTGAAAAGTTTTATTGTGCTCTCAATATCTTTTAAAAACACTCTTTTATTATTATTTTGAAAATTATTTACACTCTTCTTTTAAGTGCATGTTACAATTTAAATTTTTCCTTTGCTTGAGATGTGCTTTTTAGCCATATTTGTAAAGGAAATATAAACAATACTTGAGAAGATAAAAAAGGACTTGTTTAATATGTGGGCAAATGTATGGGTTCTATCTCTTCTTGTCTTTTTTGCCGCATATTTCGAGCTTTACAAACTTTCTAAATCTGTTTTTATTTGCGTTGCAAAAGAAGTTCATCTGTGCCTTTTCTCTCTTCTATTTGTTTTTTTTTTTCATTTTTTTGACAGCATTTTTGTTTTCTTTCTTGTTTCTTTATTGCATTAATGTTTTATTCTTTACACAGGCACACACACACGCAATAACCAAAATGATGAGTGTGTTTAATAAAATGTATTTAAAGTGTTTTCGAAAATTCACAAATAAAATATTATTCATTGCTAAAATGAGGATGACAGAAAAGGGATAATATGTAAATTGTGAATATAAAAAACCAGATACACATTAATAAATTGATAAAACCCCATGAAGTGTTATCTATTCTTGAAAGAAAATATGACATTTTAAAGTTATTCGAAATTTTTTATTATGATTATTTTTTATCGTTTTTGTAAAATTAAATTTTTATTATTATTTTTAGATTCATATTCATATATATTTTTATATTTTTTTTGTTTTTGAAAAATTTCCGAACATCATCAATCTTAAATCTGTAAGTTTTTTGGTGAGAAAAAGCATTTTGTTTTGGACACCAACATTTATGATTTTTTTTTTAATTATTTGAATTCAGTAGGTGATAAAATCGAAAAGACAAAGCCAAGGCGAATTCATATAGTTGAAGTTACTATCAGAGCTGATGGGAAAGAATTTTGTTTTTAATTTTGTTGAATTAGCTTTGATTTCTTTTGCTTGTAATTAAATCTTATATGAAAATAAGTTTAAATCTTGATGAATAGTTGTCTGCAGTGAGTGACACCCATTTGAGCAGACAAGCTCTTTGTCGAAACTCTAGGATCGGATTGTATGGCAGCAGCTACAGTTTCAGTACGGTTCTACAGTATAGAAGCGATAGGATGTTCTTGATATTTCACGTTCGGCAAAACTATTCACGAGCCTCACTATAGTCCATCTGCTAGGAGGAGTGCCGACAAACATGCATCTCTTTGGACGGAATCTGCGGACTCTAAAGCAAAAAAGCGGCGCATTATCCAAATTATTGTTTCATTATCCTTACGCTCCATTTTCGTTAAATCTAAAGATCAGTCTATAAAATTAAATATAAATAGAACCGGTTGGTTACACAGAAAACAAATTGTTATGTTTTTTTTTAAAGGCCTATTAGACACGCATACTTGTCTTAAGACATGTGTATGGCATACTTTGGGTTCAGCTATTACACTGTCGAACGCTGACGGCATACTTTATTACACAGAAATTTTTGAAGCGAAAACATGGCAATGAAGCGGAAAGTTGTCAATAGTTGCATTTTTTTCTATTTCACTTAATTTTTCTTTTAAAGCATTGTATGCATTAATTTTCAATTGTTTGTTGTGGTACAGATTTGATTTTATTTGCCACAATTGTGGGAAGCTTTTATATTTCTCAATAAACTCTTTCCAGAAAATAATATTAGAGAGACATTTTTTTAAATTTGCGATATGAACACAGCAGCGGCAAAAATTTGAATGAATTTTTGTATGAAGTATGACAGACACACTATTAGACGAGTATGTTGGTATGCGACAGACTCAGGTTTTCAAAAATTTTTTAAAACCAACATACATATCTAACATGCACGACATATGTACATGCTATTACACAGTGAGATTTGGTATGCCATCGTACATGTCTTAAGACAGGTATGCGTGTCTAATAGGCCTTTTAGACATGTATCATTAAATCCTTAGCCCAACGCTTTATTAAACTTATTATCCCATTAGCTTTATTTGCTGTCATTATTATATGAGAGTTAAAATTAATTTTTACATCAAAAAGAATTCCAAGATCCAAAAACGAGTCAACAACATTTAATTTAAAATCCCAGCAAAAAAAAATTAGAAGTAGTGCAAAGCGAATTACATTTACAAGACTTTTAAATCAATTGTGTAAAGGCATTAATTCTAAATGACTTCTTAACTGCAAAATAATTTGTCATAAATGATGATCTCCAATGACACGCTTATGTTAAAATCATTAGTGTTTTCTCCTAAATTAAATCACTTCGTCACCAGTTGAACCCCTGCAAAATCACTTTTTTGTCATAGATTTTTTTGCTGGGTATATGTACATACATGTGATTTACAACATTTTGTTAAGAATCTAATGAAAAAAATAATATAACATGTTTACGTTAGTAAGTAGTCAAATTTAGCCTTACCACAACAGGTCTACCTGGCATAAAATCACAAATTTTTTATTTTCATTTGAGGGTGCCCAGAATGGAAATTATTATTTCTTTTTGATTTTGCACACAAAACATTTCTGACCATAAAGGGTTAATAACATCCTGACGTCTGTACGTATGAGTAATTTTAAATACTTGATATTTATATTCCTTATACTCAATTGTTTTCATAGCATAATCATTTTAGTTTATTATTATTCGTACGTAAATGAATGTATATAGTATATCGTCGTTCGTAAATTATTGTTTTCTTTGTGACATAGAAAACCTATACATATAGAACACAATAATTTACGAACGACGATATGTAATTTGTAAACTAGGACAAATTTTCGAATATAAGAAAAATGTCATAACTAGTCAAATAAAGCAAAAGAAGATATGAAGACCTACTAAACGTTTTGCTTTTGCAAAATTCAAATAAGTTTCCGCACCAAATGCAATTACTTTTTTTACAAAACTGCTTAAAAAACAAAGTTTTGCATAAATTTTTCTTTATAAAACTAGATATTTACTATATAACAAAAAATCATCTTAATGTTCTAAAACCCTTCGGAAAGGAAATACCCCATTCAACCTAAAAGTGATTTTCTTTAGAAAATGTTGTTTTAATTTTAAAAAATTAAAAAAAAATATTAAAAGGTTATTTGAAAATTTGCACTGTAAAGTCGTGTTTGGTGCGGAACATTTTTGAAACGAAATCACCTCAAAAGGTGATATTCATTCGTTGTACAATATATGCCACCACGTCGTGATTTGCCAAATTGTTGCTAAAAATAAGTTTTATACCAAGTTTACTTGGGTTTAAAACGTCTATAACTTTTATTGCAGTTTAATAGCAATTTCTCCTAAAACAGAAATTAGAAAATGTATAAGCAATTGCAATTAAATAATATATTTAGAAAATGTCAAATATTGTTTACATCAACTAGTTAAAATCTTTAATTTTAAAAATCTTAAATAATAGTATTATATTATAACAATATTAAACATTTATTAAACAAAATATTTCTTTCTCTGCACTTTTTATTTCCGTTTTTTCTCTCTCTATTTCTCTTTTTTTTTTTTGTATGTCTGTTTGTGTATGTGTACGTGAACACTACTGCAACTACTCGTACTACAACAACAACATAATTTAATGTCATACTAACATTCACCTTTAAACAACTACTACAACAAACCACCAACCTTGTTCGCCAAAAAAACCTTTCACTCAATAACAACTCCTATTTACTAATTTCCGTTTCTTTTCTATTCAATTTACTCTCCATCTTCTCTAACCATTTCACACACACACTGATGGGATCACGCACTTGCAAATATTTTAATGCTCTTTTTAACTCATTACAATTATGAACAAAAAACAAATTATTTTTCTGTGATAATAATCTCTTCATGTCGGTATAATTAAATATTCCTGTATGTGTGTGTGTGTGTGTGTGTGATGATACCCTACATACATATGTATGTGTGTGTGAGTATGTGTTTTGTTATTTAATTTTATGGAAATTAGGCTGTTACGTACCGAGTTGTTCTCGTTGAGACGTAAAGGTGCTTTAAAAATCGGTGGTGGTTTAATTGGCAACGGTGGTAGTAGTGGCGGTAATGTTAGTACTAGTATTGGCACAACAACCACATCAACCACATCTTTTGACGGTTCGCCTTTAGTGTTACAACAACAACGTCAAAAGCAACACCATCATATGCAGCAACAACAGGAGCAACAAAAATATCTACAAAAGCAATATCAACTAGAACATAACAATCACAATTTACCTGCTCAAGCTCTACTCAATGAATCAAATCGTAATTGTGCCCGTTGTAATACTGAACTGGGGCGAATTACAAATCGTGGTGCCCCTTGTCGTGTCTGTAAGTTGCGGGTGTGCAAGGCATGTCGAGAATTTACCACACGTACCACCGACTGGGTTTGTGTAGTTTGTTATAAACAAATGTAAGCAACATTTCACTATTGTATACTCCCCCACACATGCACGTTTTTCTTTTTGGTCAATGTTGTTTTAAGTTGTCAGTTTTTTTTTTGCTATTTTATGTGAGATTTTAGCATGATCTGGAATTTGATGTTTTAGTTAACCCTTAATATATATTTGTTAAGTTCCAAAACTTGGTTCTTGCTTTATTCGAACAAACTTTTAAAAGCCTTGGCTTTTCTAATATATTACCTACCATATAATTAAAAGAGGAACCAGCAAACCTTGGTTAGTCAAAATTTTTTCCAAATGCAAGCAGCGAGTTTTGACAGCACAATTAATGTTAAATTCTTTTAAATCTTTCAGAAAAAAAGGCTATATCTCTTTGAAAAAACACAGACTTAAAATTTTGTGGACTGAAGATTTTTGACAAAATAATATCAACTCAACTATTAACTTAAAAAAAAACTATACAAATAATAAATAAATATACAGGACCTTAAATTAAATTGTTTAATATTTTACCTGATATCTCTTACAGCAATAGTGTATAAATAGTGTCTAGAACATTTTGCTTTTTAAAACCCTTTTTTATCCTAAAAAAGTCTACCGATATATGTATGTATTCACATAGTATTTGTTAGTTTTTGTTTTAGTTCAGCAATTAAATATTATTAAATAAAAAAAAATACAATTTTATAATCCCAATAACTTTTTTTTTGTATTATAACGTTCCTAGTAAACATATTTTTATATTACTCCTTACAAGTGTTCTTCTTTTATCGTATGTGTAGTAAAAAAATAAATTTTATATCCTTCCCCGATTTTAATGTAATTTTTGGAAACTCTGCCTGAACATTCGACAGCAACACTAAAGTGTCAGAGAAATCTGTGGGATTGTGTTTTTTTTTTTTGCTCATCTGTATGGCATTGAGTCTTGACTGAAATTTTCTACAAAAAAAAAAAAAAAAACACACGTGTGGAAATTATATTGAAACAACACACAAAACTTTTATTTTTTCACACTTTGTATTTTGCTGTCGTTGCTGTAAATTTTTAATGCAATTTATATGTTACATTTTTGTAAAAAAAAAACAAAAATAAAAAACTTTTGTATGTGTTTGCTTCTTACTTTTTCACGTTTTGTTAAATTGTCAATGTTGTGCGTGTGTTGTGTCATTCAAACCTTCAAACCGTTAAAAAAAAAACAAGTAAGAGTGTTATATTCGGCCGTGCCGAATCTTATATACCCTTCACAACGTGTGGTCATGCAATAACAGTAGTTTGTATCACCATTCATCTCATATGAAATAAGTACATACATATATAAAAACATCCCATTGTAAAATTATAAATTTACGTAAGTATGTTTGTATGTATGTTAAAAAAAAAAAAAATTTAAAAAAAATTTAAAAAAAAATTAAGAAAAAAAATTATTAACATAAATAATAAATATAAAACCAAAAAAAATAATATTTTTATTAATTTTTAGTTTGGCTCTAGTTAATTTTATTTTAAATTTCTAATCATTAAATGAAAAAAAAACAAGTAAAAGCGCTATATTCGGCCGTGCCGAATCTTATATACCCTTCACAACGTGTAGTCATGCAATAACAGTAAATTCACGTATGTATGTTAAAAAAAACAAAAAAAAAATAAAAAATAAAAAAAAAATTTAAAAAAAAAAATTTAAAAAAAAAATTAAAAAAAAAAAATTATTATATACATATATAATATATATAAAACAAAAAAAAATAAAAAAAAAATTAAAAAAAAAAATAAAAAAAAATAATAATAAAAATATATATAATATATTAAATAAAAAATAAAAAAAAAATAAAAAAAAAATTAAAAAAAAAATTTTTAAAAAATTTAAAAAAAAATTTTTTTGCCTCAGCTGGGATTCGATGCCACGTTTTCTCTAACCAGTATACACGTTTGTATGTATGTATGTTGTTGTTGTAATGTTGTTTTTATGAAAAGAAAATCGAGGTGGTCGTGGGTTTTTGCTCATATCTCAGTTGTTTATGTACCGATGTTTCTGATTTTCAATACCGATCTACTCCCGAATATTTCTGATATTTTAATACCTTACCCGGGTCCAACCTATGTCGGGAGGCTTCAAAAAGTTGATTTCAACATACACACGGACAGACGGTCAGACGGACAGACGGACAGACGGTCAGGGCTTAATCGACTCCTCTATTCATAAGCTTTCAGAAAATATATACTTTATGGGGTCGGAAATGAAAATTGTAGAAATTTCACACGGAATGACAAACCTATATATACCCTTTTTCACTGTGTGAAGGGTATAAAAAAAAAAAATTAGAAAAAAAAAAAAAAAAAAATTTTTGGCTCAGCTGGGATTCGATGCCATGCTTACTCTAAGCAGTATATATGTTTGTATGTATGTGTGTTGTTATAATGTTGTTTGTGTTAAAAAAAAATCGAGGTGGTCGTGGTTTTTTGCTCATATCTCAGTTGTTTATGTTCCGATGTTTCTGATTTTCAATACCGATCTACTCCCAAATATTTCTGATATCTTAATACCTCACTAGGGTCCAGGCGATATCGGGGGGCTTCAAAAAGTTGATTTCAACATACACACGGGCAGACTGATAGACTGACAGAGCTTAATCGACTCCCCTGTTCATAAGCTTTCAGAAAATATATACTTTATGGGGTCGGAAATGAAAATTGTAGAAATTTCACACGGAATGACAAACCTATATATACCCTTTTTCACTGTGTGAAGGGTATAAAAACTAAAAGAAAAACTTGTAGACATTTTCATTTCACCGAAAATGCATTTTGCATAAAAGCGAAATAAGCAAATAAACATTTCAAACTATGTAGCAAATATAAGCACATACATGTGTATGTGTTTAATGCGAATTTGATGACTTTTACCTTTCAACCATCACAAACTCATTTACCAGCGTTTGTGTGTAAATTCCAATGCTACTGAATTCGGTTTCCTTCATCAATGTACATAAAAATATTTAAAAACTAATTTATGTCTTTTTTATATCGATGCTCACAAGTAGAAAGGCCCTAACTCGTACTACTGCCGAAATTGAGTTTTTCATTTATTCCAATGCATTTTACACACACATATATACCTCGATACCACAACTTTATGCATTTGCATCAAAATCAATTGATTTACAAGCACCTTAACAAAAGAAATTTTATGATGACAATACAGTTTCTGTTACGTTTTTACCTTCTCTTGTAAAAGTGCAATTATTTGAGTTAGGGCTTTTCTACGTGAGACCAATGATAAATATATAGAATTTGACATTGTCATATAAAAGCAAAAACGATCATGACAAAAGCAACACAAACAAACTTTTTTATTAACACATGTATGCTTTTTCAACTGTCTAAGCTATTGTCTTAAATACTGTGATGACCGTAAATCCAAACAGATGATGTATGTTAACAACACCTTAAGTTTTGTGAAAGAAAGAAAAATTCTAAAATGAAAAACATGATAAATATTAGAAGATTTGTTTTGCCAATATGATCGCATTGTAGGTTTTATTGGTTTTTTATTTATTTTTTTATTTTTATCTTACATACAATCATAGCATGTTGCTTTTACATTATGATTACCACAAACATGTTGTTCATTTGTGTGTATGTTACAAAAATAGGTAATAATTTTAAACTTTGGCCCTACCTTTATATCTAAAATTTATTTAGAACTAGCCAAACCCGGCGCGCGTTGCTACGCCCCTTAATGAATCGAAATGAATTCTGAATTTTAATTGAATATCAAGTGAAAAAACCTAAAAATTATAATTTTTTTATGGGCGTGGCATTGCCCACTTTTCTAGTCACGAAATTGTAAAGTCATAACAGCTCAATATGTGTGCAAAGTTTCAGAAGAATCGGACCAGTGCAAGTACCTCAAAATTAAAATTGTTTTTATGGGCGTGGCCCTGCCCACTTTTCTTATCACGAAATTGTAAAGTCATAACAGCTCAATATGTGTGCAAAGTTTCAGAATAATCGGTCCAGTGCAAGTACTTCAAAATGATACCTTTTTTTTATGGGCGTGGCACTGCCCACTTTTCTAATCACGAAATTATTTAGTCATGATAGCTCAATATGTGTGCAAAGTTTCAGAAAAATCAGTCTGGTGCAAGTACCTCAAAATTATAGCCTTTTTTGATGGGCGTGGCCCCGCCCACTTTTTTAATCAAAAAATTATAAAGTCACGACAGCTTAATATGTGTGCAAAGTTTCAGAAAAATCGGTCCAGTGCAAGTACCTCAAAATTAAAACTTTTTTAGGGGCGTGGCCCCGCCCACTTTTCTTATCACGAAATTATTTAGTCATGACAGCTCGATATGTGTGCAAAGTTTCAGAAAAATCGGTCAATTGCAAGTAGCTAAAACTGATAACTAATTTTTTATGGGCGTGGCCCCGCCCACTTTTTTTCATCCATAAACACTCCCCGGTATGTGTACAACAACTTACCAAAGTTTGAGCCCGATCGGTTTTACAGTTTCAGAGTCTATAGCTAACACACACACACACACACACACACACACACAGAGTTTCACTTTTATATATATAGATTTTTGACGTACATACTACATACATTTATAAATATGTTGACTTTTTGCACCCTTTTTGAAATCACAATTGACTTGTTTTAAACAGCATGAATTCTGCTAATGTTTTGTGAAACACAGAGATAAAATATTTGAATTTTCTCTGCAATCTACACAAAGCTATTGCTTAATATTAAAACAAAATAATTTGTCACAAATATGTTAGTTGTTGATTACGTACAATACACACAAAAATGTCATTTTGCTCAATGACTGTTCCCTGTTTTAATAAAACTGTGATTTGACAACACGTGTTTGTAACTCATTTAAGCCAAATTCATAAAATTGTGTTGATGTAAAATAAAAATAAAAATAAAAAATTTAGAGACAAAATAAAAACTCATTGTTATTAAGACAAGATCATGATGTCAAGTACACACGTTACCATTAACATATTAAATTTATACACACAATGCTGTTATTGTTGCTTATAAATTTAATGTAGATTTAAATAAAATATTTCTTTTTATTTAGGTGTAGATTATAATTATAAAAATGTTTATATGTATGTATATAAACTCCCTAAGCTTGTTACTTATTTTTTATGTTTACACTCAAAAAATTATGCAAGTACTTTTAACTGAATGAATTTTCGATAAAAATCCATCCAACTAAATTTTAATTTTAATCAATAAGAGGGTTCACTTAAATTGAAACACATAAAAGTAACGTACAAAAATTTGTATAAAAAAACACCTGCCAACAGAAACAAAGCAAAACATTGTTTTATTGTTGTTTACTATAATATAAAGCTATTATCTTGGTCGCTAAATGCGACATCTCATGCGTCAAGTATCATAAAAGGATCACTGATTGACTGTAATGTGTCTCTAAGATCATCAGCCTGCTTAACCTAACCTAACCTAACCTATTATTATTTTTAATTATTGGTTTCTTTGACCTTTTATAATAATATATGTTTAATAGTTTTTTAAGCTTAAGGTCCTTTTAATAATAAAAAATTTTTTTGTTTTGTTTTATATTATTTGATCAATATTTCGCTACTTCTTTGTGTAGCATCATCAGGATAAACGTTTTTTTATTATATATTAGTTTTTTGTTGGATTTGTGTCTTGATATTTGTTATTTTTTAAATAAATTTATAGTTTGATTAACAAAATTTTTTTTTTTTTTATTATTTCATCATTAGTACTCTTATATTAATATCCCATTTTAATTTACTTCTTTAGTAACAATTAATTAAAATCTGATAATGGGAATCACAACATTCATATCGACCCCTGTGAGCAAAATTACTGTATGCTACACAAACAGGAGGGTGTTTTCATTACTTTTAAATAAAAAAAAACGTAAATAACACTGCTACATACGATAAAATGTACACAGAGTTATCTCCATAACTAAAACATTTATCTAAATTGAATTTTTATTATGTCGAACTTTTCTGCTTAAACTAATATTTTTAAATTTTTAATCAGGCTTGAGTTCATATTAACATTCTTTATTTTTACAAAGAATTTTTAATTGTGATAAATGGAAAGAATAATCTGAAAAATGTTATTTTTACCGACACCAGCCGAGTGGAATGCATTTTCGAAACCAGCTACGATTTTCATCATTAGCACTCTTTGATCTCCCGGGACTTAAGTTAATTGAATTCGGTAACTACTTTAGTTTTCCTTTTTCATATATTTTTACCACAATGAGTTAGATTGAAATTTTTTACCAAACAGCAACCCTTTTACTTTTGTTTGTTATTATCTCTCATTTTTATCACTATTTTTGTCCTGCTCTAGTCACCAGTTCGGTAGCGATAAGAACAGATGGTTGTTTTTAACAATCAATGTTTATAATCATCAGTATTTAACAGCATTTTGAAACAGCTAAGATATATATTATTATTATATATAATACATAACTATATAACTGATTCTTTATTTAAAAATTACGTGATACTATTTCACTTAACCACAATCACTTACTGTCATAATTTTTTGAGTGTACATATAACACACATACACAAATTCAAAATTTGAAAAGTATAACCATTTGTCTGAAGTAAAGTATTGCGAAATCAGATTCTGTACCTGCAGCAACATTTTACTAAGTAACTTCAATGAATAATGTTAATAAATAACATTTTACAACAAACCGTGTATTACTATTATATAACAAGGATCCACCTAGCAGAATCTTTTTAAAATAATTTAATACGCTGTTATTATTTCATACATTATATAGTAATGAGGGGTGATTACCAACATTAACAACATTATATTAAAATGCAGACTAATGGCCTGTTGGGAATGGCCTTAGTAAAGACTTTTTTATCACTATTTCAAACATTTAAGCTGTTTTATGCTTAAAATAAACTTTATGAATCTTAGAATAGATATTATAACAAATACGCCTCCTATATACACACACTTTCAAACACGTCTTCGAAAACAATCTACTAACAGACCAACGTTCTGGATTTAGGCCTGAGCATGCCTGCAACCTTAATAGGCTAACGATAAAAGATTTTGACAAAGGCGACACAAAACATTCAAACATCAGCGTTTTGAACGTTTTAAACTGAGTTCTAAAGTCAATACAATCCCTCTCTACTTTAATTAGAATTATTCAAGTGCTTCTAAATCAAAATGTCGTTTAGAGAACATACGACATCTTAGTATTTGCGCCAGTCACAAAAAAAAAACAACTAAAAATTAATTACAAATCTAAAACATTGAAATTTTTTATTATTTAAGTGCTGCACCGAATACTTTTTAAATACGCGTCTGTTTTCACTACATACATTTAACCATTAATGTCGCTTTAAGCAGTTGCATTCAGCATATTAAAGAATATTTCCAGTACCATGTTATAAAGACTCATTTGAATAGAGTTTTGGAAAAGTAGTTGTAACTTACAAAAGACAAAGAAACATCAGCCAACCCACAATAGTGATAATCTAAATAGAACCTACATTAAACAAGAATTGCCATGTGTTTTCGTTTTTTTTTTTTTTTTTTAATATTCCACACATACTTCAAACGACTGTAATTAGTGGTAAAAATATTATATGATACAAAATTCAATGAATGAAACTTTTTAAACATTTTGTTATGAACCAAATTTGGTTCGTCTGAACAAATGCAATTAATGAGAACGACAAAAGGTTTTTATTTGTATGTAACACTTGTTTTGACGTTTGTACGTCTGACATCTTTGTTGGAAAAACTTATATGAACTACGCTTTGTATTGGGGGCGATTGTAGTTTTGAGAAGAATTCATGTCTATGCATGTATATGTTAAAATATATTGAATTAAATAAATGTGTTAAATAGATAAATACCAACCCATAAAGTGTTGGCGTGTTATATATGTATGTATGTATGTACTTAGTCCAAAAATATATATCTTCCTACTGTTTCAAAATTACAGTGACTAATAAAGCAAATCAAATATATTTATAAATTCAAAATAATATTTACGTTGCCATATTTATGTACATACATATGGCTTTAGCATTTAAGCGAACTAGACTATTTGTTGTTTCTTAACTAATTTAAATATCTTTATTTAGATTGCTTGAAAAAAACTTTGAACACACTTTTTAGGCCTATAATAATTTAAAAAAAAAATTTAATGCAAAATACATACATCATTAATTTATGCACATAATTGTTTATAATTTTGAAGATCAAGGTCGATTGGAGTATGTAAACCAGGAAACTTAAAAAAAACATATTTTTCGGCTACTCTTATTTTGTTATCTATTGTAAGTTTTTATTCAAAACAAGAACTCAAAAGTTATGTGTATGTATGTGTGCTTTGCAATATATTCAATTTGATTATTATTTCAGTTTTAATTTCAATAATCGCTGCACTTTATGATGATTATTATGATGATGTGCAAATGTTCCTAATTGTTATAAATGAGATGTTGTTTATGTATTGAAATCTGTCTGACTGTTTGTACTGGAGCGTGTGTATTTTAATTTATGATTCAATATTTTGCAATTGTTGTTTACTGTTGTATGGTTTATTAGCAACAACAATTATTCGTAACAACGTCAATTTCTGTTGACTTTAAGTTCATTTTGGTAAGAAAATCTTAAATAATATTGGGTTGGTTTGTTCATAAATTACACACACTTTGACATATAATGTTTATGAAATATATACATACATAAATACGTACATACATACATTCATACATACTCTTATATTTTATTAAATTTATTTCCAACATTTTTATAAGTTTGCCTGTATGTGTGATTAAATGTATTTTGTGTGCATTTAAATCTCTTAACGGATGTTTATTTTGTCAGCTTATTACTCGCATCACTTAACATAGAGATTTCATGTGAAACGCAGCTTAAATTGATGTAGCCGCCAAGAGTTTTTTTATTTTTTATTTAAAAAAGAATTACACATTATGTTTTCGTTTTTTATATTTAAATGCAACTGTTTTTCAACTTGCAGGGAAATACAAGCAACTTCAACTGATTGGCTGAAAGGATCATGTGGAGCCGTTGATCAATTATCCACTAGTGATGCGCTTAGAAGAAGTATACAACGTTCTTGGACCATAGCCAGTAAGTTTTTACAAAATCTAGACTTGACTATTTGAAATTGTGTTAAAATTGTTTTCCGTTTAATAGATCCCGAGGACGATCCTAATAATCCAAACGCACAAAATCCTGTTGCCGACAATCTTTATCCCCAACAGCAAAATCTTATTGAGGCTCAATCTGCTGGTAGTTATCCATCGCTAGAAGTTCGCCATCAGCCTCACCATCATTTGCCTCAACAGCCAACGTTGCACCGCAATCATCCAATTATAAACTATAATACGGGAAGTGCCATAACAATTAGTTCATCAGGTTCCTCGCCAGCCTATCACGTAAATCCTCAACGTCGTGTTTTACGTCAATCTACTTTACCCACCACTTTAGCCATCAACGATCCCAATCTAAGCGGCTCAAATTTAGAAAATTATAATAGTGTTAATCTCACTGCCCCCACTTCTCCACACCAAATCCAAAAGAGCCTACTGTATCCAACGGCCTACAACAGTGAAGATATTATTAACGTAGAGACAAGTGATTGTGATAATTACCTACAGCAAACTACAGCTCAAATAACACAACAGCAGCAGCAGCAGCAACAAACTCAACAATCACAGCCAGCAGGACATCCCACACCTCCCACGCATCATCGTTTACAGGTAAATAAAAATATACAAAAAAAATTATTAAATTTCAGTTTAACTTTGTTGCAAATTCGTTTACCAAAAGGTGCGTCGACAATCAACTTTACCGGCAAATCCATGCACACCACAGATGTATTTATCAACATCACCGAATCGCGGTTACAGCCGCTCTCCCGAGCGTTCTCCAGGAGAACAACGCTATCCACCATTTATACGACAAACTTCCTTTCCATGCAATCTCATTGAGCCCGGCCAAGCTCAAGCTCAACAAATGCATTTAGGCAATTCGCCACCTGCCTCCTATCCCTCACCTATACATCGTGGCAAAATGTTGCCACAAACTACAAATTTTCAAACGACTTCGCAACCGCCAACACAGTCCTATGAACATCAACCAGCACAACCTCCTGCAGAAGAAATGGACTATACTTCGACCATAGCAAATACAAGAGTGATGCGTCAAGCTACATTATCAACTCCCGATCAGCATGTAAAACTGTTACCCACCTCACCACCCAAACGTCAAACATCCCCACAATTTCGACGTTCTCCCGATTTTATGCGCCAACAAACTTTACCAAATCCCGATTCTTTTAATAGCAATTCCTTGACCGTACATGGACCAAATTCTGGGTCTCAAAAATTTCTACCCATTTCGCCGAGACAAAAGCAAAATTTTCTCTTTCCAACTGCACAAAATCCTCGGCCATTTTTGTCTCAACAGAATGTGCCAGCCATTGGTGTTTCCGAGCCAGCAGTGGTAGGTACGGCTGAACATTATTCTAGTAGTCAAAGTGTTAATATACATCATAATCGTGATCATTCCAAGATGATAAAGGTACGCAGTCATAGCAACGAGGAATATTCGATTAACAAGACCCATCATACAGAATCTCGTCGTTTGTTGCCCGAAATACCTACAGCTGGTCGATCTATGTGTCGTTCGCCAAGTCGTTTAGTAAGACAAGATTGTTTGAAGGATGCTGCAATGACGGTGCATCCAGCTGATAGTCATGTGCGTACATTTGGTGAGGCCAAACAACAATTTAATCAATTTCAAAATCTTACGGAAGAAGACGACAACCGTCCCGAGTATGTCGACTATTTTGGAGATAGTACAAGTAGTTTTTTAGAGTCAGATGAAGTACAATATGAGAAAACCTATAATACTGGCTTTAGTAGTGAACCACGTATTATTTACAATGATGGCTCCGATGATGGCAGCTATCAACCGTATCAAAGACCTATTGTTCATAGTGCTGAAAATATGTTGACCCACGATCAAAATTACGGTTACTACAATACAGATGCAAACAGTACGTTGGGTCCTCATTCTCTTACCCCCAATTTAGCAGTTGGTGGTGGAGCTTTACCCCGTACTCCCTTAATGCATAATCGTTTAAGACGTAGACAATCTAAGGACTTGCAAATACCCCAAGATGAATTTTCACAATTGCAGGCAGTAGCTAGCCAAAATATTGATAATATGGCCCCATCTGGTGTGGAATTAGATACAAATGATGAGAAGTTCCATGATCGACCTAAACCAGAACAAATGCGATCTATATCCGAAGATTCTGGAGCTAAATCAAGTGTACCTAAGCCTACAACGCGACGCTCCTTATCACATCCCGAAAATGAAACACAGGTTTGATGTTAATTTCGTATTTCACCTAATCATAAACTTGTATTAATAAATATTTTTAATTCTAGGACCCTAAGAAGAAAGAACCAACTAAAATACCTAGTCCCAAACCTTTGGCTGATCTCTTTGATAAAACACGACCAAACACTAAAATACCACAACCGAGACGACGTAACAGCAAAGGTGCCGAATGTGATGAAGGTTAGTACTGTACAAAAACGAGTCGAAATTAAGGAATACAATTTAATACTAAGAAAATACAAATTGAAATTTAAGAAATACAAATTTATATTGAGAAAATACAAATTAAAATTAGAAAACTATAAATTAATGTTAAGAAAATACAAATTCGAATTTAGAAACTTTAATTTGTCATTAGAAAAAAAGAAACGATTTAATGATGAGATGTTTACAATTTTATTAAATTGATGAATGAGTACCAACAGGCATATCCTCCAGTTCTATTGATCTTTGGTAAAATGTTGTAGAGTGTTAAACTGCCCTGGCACAATCACCAGCTGTAATAGCGGCCTCAGCTTCGTCAATAATGTTTTCTAAATAAACGAGACGTTATTCGCAAGCTTCGGGTAAAATACCAATGTGGATTTTTGGCGAGCTTTCAAAATTTATTAAATTCTATGTATTATCGTAACTATGAACATCTTGCTATTGTCAACAATTTTTGTGTTCACAACCGACATTGTTTTCAAAGTGTATATGTTCGTGTTAATGCCTACATAGTTTAGCAAATTGAATTTGTACTTCAAGTTAAATTTGTATTTTTTTAACATTAATTTTTTATTTCTTAATTTCAATTTGTTTTTTCTCAATATTAATTTGTATTTCTCAATTCCAATTTGTATTTTCTCAAAGTTATTTTATATTTTTTCAATTTTAACTTGAAAAGATGTAGTAAAGCTCATTAACAACTAAATACTACTGGCAAATCCTATTACTTTTCATATACAAAAACCTTTCATTTGGATACTCAACACTAATCAATATTTTGAATGCATATTTCAAGTTAAAAAACAATATCTATATTATGCACTATATAAAGCATATGCTTGTATTTAAAATATTTTTGCTTTTGTTATTAAGTACGTATAACTAAAAATAGTATAATTATTCTTAAATAAATATAAACAAATAATGAATTTTATTTAATTTTGCAAGCTTGCAAATAGGTAAAACTCCTATTAAGTAGTACTTATGCATTAAGTCAGAATTGCATTTAATCCCTCATATTTTTTGAAAATAAAGTTCTGGAAGTATTGAGTAACTACTTTCGAGTATTAATTACACAAAAAATTACTCAATTACTATTTATTACTCTTCTCCATACATATGTATGCATGCATACATATACATATATGTATGTTCATATAAATTTTCTGTACATGTATGTATATGCCACTGATCTCCTCCTAAATGACTGGACCGATTTCAATTAAATTTTTAATCGTAAGAAATAATCAAACAAAATATTTACAAAAACTAGACAAATATTTATGACAAGTTCAGGAACGAAAAACTATTACGTAAAACAGCTTCGTTGTTAACAAAAACAATAGGTTATTCAATTTTATTATGAGTCCTTTTTTCATTTTTTCTTCAGTAGCATCTCTAGTGTATGATGAAGATTTAACAGATAGTTTCGTTCCAGAAATCACCGATTGCCTAGTTGAAATTTAATTTTTTTTTATAGTTCTTACTGTAGCTTCGCTTTAACAGAACATTTTGCCAAGAAATGTTGAGCGTTTTCCATTTCGAAGGCGATCTAAAATTTCAATTTTGGCTTCCAAAGTAATGGCTTTACGTTTCAGTTTTATTTTTGTAGTTTTTGGCATTTTCTTTCATAAAATTTTTAACAAAATTAAGAAAAAAAAATTATAAATAACTGAGTAAATATAAAAAATTTTTTGGCTTAAGTTTTTTCATAATTCGTTAAAATCAAACGTTGAAAAATCAAATTTGCCTGTAAAAAATCCCTTTAGCAAACACGTCTAATTGCATGTATCCACAAAAAAAAAATCCCCTAAATTTGTGGTATGAACATATTTTGTAACAATTAAAATTAACCAAAAAAAATTTAAGCCCAAAAAATTTTGATCGTGCTAAATGAAATAAAGTCGTGTAAAAATTTTTATATATATTTTTATTTTCAAACCGGTGTCAACCAAAACCGTGTAAAAACAGAATTAGGTGTACACTTGTGTAATAAAATTTAATAAAATCAAATATAAATATTTAAAGTTTTCTGTTGCATTGAAACTTTTAAAAGTATTGAAATAATTAAATTTGTAAATTTTACAATTGTGTAACAAAAAAGAACAAAATAAAAATATAACTTTAGTTTCACAATGCAAATAAAACTAAGAACAAACATATATTTTGGCTATAAAATAAATCAAGTTTTATCCTTTCTCCTACACTTAACATAATGGTAAATCATTAAGTAAAAATCGTAATGCAATCATATTCTTTCACTAATCGCACATAGTATTTTTCCGAGGTATGTACATATGTATGTATGTAGAAAGCCTATAGTACACGAAATGTAAAAAGCCACATTCATATGTGGATCTGACGTCACTAAAATGTTCAGCACTTTGGTAACATTTTTTAAAATAGTCGTAGTGGCTGCATGCGGTGAGATTTTGATATTACACGATATCGTCGTTCGTAAATTATTGTGTTCTATATGTATATGTTTTATATGTCACATAGAACACAATAATTTACAAACGACGAATTGTATTTTAGTCTAAAAATGCAAATGAAACATATGTGGCCGAAGCGGATACATTTATGCTTTATGATGACGTCAAAATTGCGACACAGCCACATGCGTATATGGCTTTTTACATTTTGTGTACTACAGGCTTAACTCGTTTCACTCACATCTTATTTCTACGCCATGTAGTAGCACATTCTTAACAACAACAGCAAAAACACACAAATATAACTTTATAATTAAAATTTTAATTTGTTTTTTTTCCGGTTATCGTTTTAGGTGCCAACTTTAAATCTTATTCAAACGAAAGAAGAAATTCCGATTTAAATACGAAAACGAATAAAAAACCAAACGATGACAAACAGCAAGAAGATAACAAAACAACATACCAACAATACTCGGCTACAGATAATAACCAGGGAACAGATAGAAAATCTCCTAGGGAAGACCAAAATGAATCAAACATTGCTTCAAAGGACACCCATGAAAACCTTGATGATAGTACTGTTGCAGACAATGATGCCACCAATAATAGAACAGAAACAAATACTCAAGCCCAGAAGGTGAGCACTGTTGCTAATATTCGTTAAATTAAAAAAAAAATAGATTAAGTTAATTGATTTATTGATTGAATAATTTTTGAAAATAAAACTTTTGTGCAATTTGGGTATAATTTTACATACAAATTATTTCATACACAAATCTGTCAGTCTCTTCGACAAACTTTAAATTGTTTAGGTGAATATTTTGCTCTTAAAACTGCAAAAGTTATGTTTTATTGTGTTATTTTCTAATTTTTCTCTCAAATGCATGGAATAACTTGTTGTTTATTTCCTCTCATAAAAATTTTTGATCTCTTCTCAAGGAAATTAACTTTACTTTTTCTTCTTACATTCAAATTAAAATAGAAACTAAATGTTTTTATTTCTTCGGACTTATTCACTTTAGACTAATATTTGTTAAAATAATCGTTATAAGCGATGTTCGATCTTTGAATGTGGTTGAAGGAACTTATCGAATTAGTTTTAATATTAAAAAAAAGTTCTTGCTGTTGTGAATATTATTCATTTAAGTAATTCATTATATCATATTTCTTTCAGATGTGAATAAAACTGAAAACGATTAATTTGCAAATTGAAAAAATAAAAAATTCCATCGAAAGATACACTCTGATAGAAAATTCGACACGCAGCGAAAAGTTTGACAAAGTTTTCTATTAACAATATTTAATACTCAACAAAAAATTCAAATATCAAATATGTCTCTTAATAAGAACTTAAATTTTATATAATTTTCATTGAACAAATATAGTCAAAACACATTACTATGAACTGATATTGCAATTTGTTAAAATTGAGGGATTTTGTAATTAAGAAAACATTTCCTAATCAAAGTAGAAATTAATACATTTTAGTGCTACTTGAAAGAATAGAACACGAAGGCGAAATTTGAATTAAATATTTTGAAAATTTTATATAACAGTTATGATGGTGTCAAATTAAGTCGTAATTACGACAACACTGGGTCAAGACAAAGAAAGCATTAAAAGCGAGAGACAATGACAAACATTAAAACAATTAATAATTTGAACAGAAGAATGTAAAATATATTTTTTTACACATATTCGACAGCTGTTTAGCGACTAGTAGAATACAGTTAAGTATTCTACAAGTCAAGCCCTTTCAGATGATATCTGTTTGTATGGGGCTAAAAAAAATTCCGATATTTTATTTTAGACGCCATCTTGGATTTTTAACATTTATAAGTCTTCTGTCTTCTACTGGTCAACCCTTTTATTTGATACCAATATTGTGGGGGATCAAGGAGGTACATTTTGAAATACCAGGTATGATCCACATATAAATTTATTGGCCACCTTTTTGTAGTAGCGGCCATCATGGATTTTAACTTTTTTAAAGTGATTTCTAATTTGGTGTATTAAAGATTTCCAAAAATTATTTAGGAGCTTAAAATTGGGTGCCCCTGTGGACTAGAAAGTAGTGTACTAGTCTGCCAGTCTGGGGATTGCGGGTTCGACTCCCGCCAGAGACTTTGCTCTGTTTCACTACAACAAGCAAATGGTCTTCGTTACTCAACTCGGTGAATTAAATTAGAATATAATTTGTAAATGTATTGTAATAAAAATAAAAAAAATATTTAGGAGCTTGAAAAATTTCATATGTTTATTATAAAAAAATATATATTTTTCCAAATAAACTTTGCCTATAACTTGCCGATTAGTGGTCGAAAATTTTAATTTGTTTATATCATAGATAGTCATATAGTGACTATGGTGATTTTTAATACCAATCTGCTCCGGATTATTTATAATATTTCTATACCACACACGGGTCTTTTTGATGTTCGAGGGCTTCAAAAAACTGTGAAGGGTATAAAGAATATGAATTCGTCTTCGTACTTCTAATATAATTAGAACATCTTTACGCACATATTGTAACGTTATTTACTACTTTGTTTTCAGTCGCAACACACCAGCACTCTTGGGGAACAAGAGATACAAAATGCAGTCGAAGCAGCAGCAGTTATTTTTAAAAAAGTAGTTTTACAAAGACGTCAAGAAAAGAAGGCAGCAGAAGAGGGTAAGTTTTTAACTTAAACTTTTTTCCATGTATATACTGTAATGTCTTATATGTAGATATTTATATAAAGGGATGTGGCTTTTAACATAATAATATTTGCAATCTAACACAAATATTTCGATTTTAGGTCTAATTACTATGTGGGCATATACCATACTGACATACACTTATTTACTTATATAACATTTTATTGTAGTTTTTAGTTTAGTTTTTTTCATTTCAGATAGTTTTTTTCGTTTTAAATTCTTATAAATTTTATTTTGATTACTGACGCCATAAGTTTTTTTAAATTGTTTTAAAAAAAAGTAATTTTGGAACTAGTCGTTAGTATGCAAGTCCACCAGTCTTAGTGTTTCATGTTCGGTTCCTATCGCAGACTATGGTCTATTTAATTTTAACAATTTATTAATTAATTATATTATTAAATTATGTAAATAAATTAACAAAAACATTAAAGCTAGAAATAGTTCATTAATAAGAACTATTAAAACTATTTAGGATGCAAGTATTGTACTTAATTTTAATTATTTATTAAAAAAATATATTTTAAATCGTTCCCTTGAACGAGCTATTAATTTGCAATAAAAAGCAAATAACAAATGAATATTCTCTTGTTAAAGAAAATTTGTTTATTGCAATCTCCTTCAACCCAAAAATGTATACAGTAGACTCGCGGTAACAAAAACACTGCCTTACGTGAACACCGGATAAGATGAACATAATTTTTTTACACTGACTACTCTGTAGCGTGAACATAGTGAGAAAGCCTTATAAAGTGAACAAATTTTTCGGTTATCCAAATCGTTTTCATAAAAAATGAGAATCCCCGTAAATGATTGCACAGGTTTAGTTTAGTACGCGCTGCTGATTTAGCATGATCTAATCTAAAGTTTTTCGTGAAAAATGTCACAAAAACTACCAAAATTCTAAAGCTAAACTTCTTGTGATTGAAAAGGCAAAAAATCCTCGCTCTTTTAGAAATTTTGAATCTCCTGTGGACTACAATTGCTCCAAATCGTAATGGATTGCAGCTGCAATTTTTGAAAATTGGTTTAACTAATAATGGACGCTATTGGGTATTTAAATTCAACTTGAAAATGTACAATAGCAAAATACTGCCTGAACATTTTTAGTTCTTTACTTTACGTCTATACGAGTTATCGATTTGTCCAGACTAGAACAAAACGTCGGCAGAGCAACTGTCAAAAAATTATTCATGTTCTTTGATATGGTTAAAACGTATAAAGTGTATTTTGTCGCAATTTTTATGTCGTCTCTTTCTTTCATATTCAAAATGCCTTTTAATATCAGACATCGTTGTTCGAACAAATGTTCTGACAACGCTGTTTGAACAAGAACAAAAAAAGGTAACATTTAATTAATTTTAAAGTACTTTTTTTCCTTACATACCATATGTACATAACAATCCAAAATACAAAAAAATATACGAATTTGAGTTAAATCACATGTCTAATTTATTTGGAAATTTTTAAGAGTTACACCTTCGTTAACATGAACAACTTCGCAAACGTGAACACGCTCGGTTTTTAATAGTTCACGTTACCGCGAGTCTACTGTATATTTTTAGTAACAGAAAAGTAATATTTATGTTGTAAATAAGCATTACATTGCAGCATGGATAATGATGTTCTTTCTGTTATTGCTGGTTAAGCATACAATTACTCTGAAATACAAAAGCTTTTTCATTTACTTTATAATTAGATTTTGTTTGCTGACATCATTAAATGTAGCAACTAGCCAAAATTTGTAATTAAATTAATGGACTTTTTTAAGACGATTTTCTTGATTCTTGTCAAGTAATTTATAAAAGCTTTAATTTAATTTACCAACTGCATTTCCAAGTTCAGTGTTTTTAATTTAAGTAGTAAACAACAATAATACTTTCTCCATTATTTCGCCTTATTGTCTGTGACGTTGTCGTGTCGTTTTTGTGTCAAAAACGACAGAAATACGAATATATAACTCGGTACCAAAAAATGCGACATAGCCGCTGACAATAAGACTGATTTTGTTTTTTTACTAAAAGCAGAATATTTTATGTCCAAGCAAATGTTACGTGTACATAAACTATTCAAAATAAAATTACTGTAAATTAGACTAATAAATTATCATATAAATTAAACTATTTAAAATGTTAATCTGTAACACACTGTATATTAGTTATTTTTTAATTTTATTTGTATGAAAAACTAAGACATTTTTACAATGCATTTCAAAAAAGTAATTAATTAATTTTCTTTAAATGAATATTTGAAAATTATGGATCTTTTTTTTATTTTGTGTTGTTGCGGCAGCATCCATTGTTTGTTTTATTTTACTTGTTAAACTATTATGGTAGCACTGAATTAAATACACCAAAAATTTCATAAAATCTACTTACAACCGAATCCTAAAACGTTCTAAGATCGTTTTGAGGAAACTATTTTATGTGGTAAAGCCAGGTTTTAATGATTTGTTATAACGTTAAAACCAAATTTTGTATTAAAGCTTTAAGTGTGAAAATACTATTCAAATTATTTTTAGTCTAGATCAACCTTAAGTAGCCTAAACAAAATGTATAATAAATTTTAAATTTTATTATACCCTTCACAGTGAGTGAGTGTAATGGTATATACATAGGTTTGTCATTCCGTGTAAAATTTGCAAAATTTTCATTTCCGACTCCATAAAGTATATATTTTCTGAAAGCTTAAAAATGGGGGAGTCAATTAAGATCTGTCAGTATGTCCGTCTATCCGTATGTATGTTGAAATCAACTTTTCGAAGCACCCCGACATCGCCTGGAACCGGATGTGGTATACAAATATCAGAAATATTCAGGAGTAGATCGGTATTGAAAATCAGAAACATCGGTACATGAACAACTGAGATTTGAGAAAAAAACCACGGCCACCTCGTTTTTTTTAAACACAACATACAACACATACATACAAACTGGTATACTGGTTGGAGTGAAAGTGGCATCAAATCCCAGCTGAGCCAAAAAATATTTTTTTTTTAATTTATTTTTATTTTATATATTATTTATATTTTTATTGTTTTTTTTTTAATTTTTTTTTTATTTTTTTTTAATTTTTTTTTAAATTTTTTTTTTTAATTTTTTGTTTTTTAAATATATATACATACATAAACTCAATTTATAATTTTACAAAGGGGTGGTTTTTCTATATGTATGTTTTTTATGTATGTACGTATTTCATATGAGATGCATGGTGATACAAACAATTGTTATTGCATGACTACACGTTTTGAAGGGAATATAAGATTCGGCACGGCCGAATATAGCTCTCTTACTTGTTTTAATTGCAATAATGCATTTCCTTCATCTGATGATTTTTTGTTAAAACATGAAAAAATAAGAGTAGAAACTTTTTCTTATTTAAAACCCTTTAGAAGTATTTAGTTGTAGCATTTTTAAAGCATTGTAGGTCAATTTGAAAATAAGAAAATATTGAAATGGTAAACATCTTCAGGCCATTTTGCAGTTCTGTTTGAATTTCATGCACGTAATATTTTTTTTTACTTCTATACGGAAGAGATAACGTTTAGGAATTTTTTAAATTAAAAAACAAAATCGTAACAATTTCATGGTCGAACTATTGTCAGAACATGAAATTTAGTTTCCGATAAGTGTAAAGGCATTCATTCATATATTAGTTAACAAAAGTTAATAATTCTGTTTACATTCTTCAGCTGTGTACTGATACATGAAAAGTTTCCAGAAAAATTTTCAAACCTGAATTTTAAATTGTTTTTTTTTAACACATATGTAATTTTTCTGAAAGGCATAAAATGTAGAAATCCGTTCTAAGTATTCTGCTTTTTTAAAAATGTATTACTTAAAATTTTAAATTTCCAATATATTAAGAAAAACATAACATTTTCTGTTACTTACCAAATCTTTAGTTTTACAGAATAAATTATTTTTGCAATTATTAACTTTAAATTTATGTATTTGTTTAAAAGTAATATTTTTTTGTCTCATTTAAGATACTTCAACTTATTGTTGAACAACACTTAAAACGTTATATTAAATCTTAAGATAAAATCTACACAAAACAATAGTAATACCACGTACATAGGTATAAACATAACATCGATATTGAATTTTTACATAACTGTATTCTACTGCTCAAGCCCTTTCATTTGATACCCATATTGTTGGGGTAAAAAAATTTGTTAAGTCATTTCGTTTCAGACGCCATCTTGGACTTTAATAGCCTATTTAATGATGTCGAAAGAAAACGCAAGCGAAAAAAGCTAATCACTCAATTTTGAATAAATTTTGGTTTGCTTGTTTCGAAGGTTTTCATTCGCTTGTTCTTACGTACATATTTTAATTTTTGTTTCGTAATGGTTGTTACGTATTAAGTAATTACAAGAACGCCGGAGTCAAAAAAGTGAAGATTTCCAAGAAATTTTTTCTTAAAAATGGCACATAAACTACTAAATTGTTTGTGAAAAAATACATCCCTCTCATTTAATGATCAGTTGTATATGAAAAGTGCAAGAAAAACACAAAAGAAGAAAAGAAACGAAAGTCGTAAATTTTCTATGTTTGAGTGTAAGAACGTGTTTTGTTTGTTCAAAAATAATATATTTATGTAAAAAAAACAGACATTATTAAAAACTATTGACGAAAAGCATTATTTTAATATATAAATATTAATAAGAATATTAACAAAATTAAATTTTAAATAAAAAAGAATGTCACAATGTTTTATGAATTGTATTTTGCAAAATAGTTTGACCACACGAAAGCAGAATAACAAGTGATTGATTTTGACATTTGCATTCGTTCGCAGTGCCGACCGTACATCCGAGATATATGAACACTCTTACGTTTCCATTTTTATTTCGCTAAGAATGCGACATTGTTCGACATTCGACATCGTTAAATAGGCTATAAATATTTTTTTCTAGTTTACTACATTGTTCTGGTCAAGCGCTTCAAACGGGACAAAGTCGTAACTACTATATTTGACTCACATATTTACCATTTAATCTAAGACGCCATCTTGGACTTTTTCTTTTCATAGCTAACTATATTTTAATATTTGGGCCCTTTCATTTGATCCCCATATTGGCTCTCTTAGTTATATAGAAACTGAAAAATATCGATTTTCGTTTTTAAATTTTAAGAAAAACACCGAAACAGTTGTACTTTGGTGATTATATCTGAGCTGGTTGCAAATCGATTTGTTAGTTTTTCTTAGAAATAATTCTGAAATTATGGCTTAAGTTGGTATCTTGAGCGTGGTCAAAAATTATTTAGCACTTTAAAGAAGTTTTATATACATATTTAAAAAATATATAATTTTTCAAATAACTTTTGCCTATAACTTTGCGGATTAGTGACTAATTTGTCCAAAACTTTTAAAGAATATCTCCAGAGGCATATCAAATCTATAAAAGGAATCAAAAGTGTCAATAAATAATGCTAGGGCTGGAAAATGTCTCAGAAAGTTATTGGGCGATTTCGGGACCTTCAAAAAATTTACTTCAACATTCGCACGGACAAATGGATAAATGGACAGACGAACGGACGATATGCTTAATGGACTCCCATATTAATGGGATCGGAAATGAATATTGTAGACATTTCACACGGAATGACAAACCTATATATACCATTACACTTACTGTGAAGGGTATAAAGGGTTGAATGGTGAAAAATCTCTACTGCTTTGCATTGATTAAACTGTCAACACAACTGACACATATCCTTTGGTATAGCAGACTATAAGCAACGGAAACTAACTACATACATGCAAACGTATCTTACAAATACATTTTATTTACTTCTTACCTTGTAAAATGTAACTTGATACTTTCAAGTATTTAGCAAAATTTTATAAATATTTGCTTACAACACACAACACATACATGCATCAACCTATTCGCACACACACACTTATATAAATGTTTAAATTTTAAACATTTTATATGACGTATCTAAGTAAGATAATACACATACATATGTCAAGGATGTTTATTTTAGAAGCAAAGATTTTTAGCCTGAAAAGAAAACCGAACAATATTTAAAAACTGTTCAAATTTCTTTTTAATTGAGTTCAGTGATGACACATATTTTATGCATATGCATATACACTTCACAGCAATGATAACTCCTTCTATATTTCAAGTTAAAATATATGCCATATGTATTATTGTCTATGAATCTATAAGGAGAAATGCTTTTATTTACGTTCTGTTGTATAGCTATGCTTCTCAACCATCTTGATATGATCAACAGTTTACTTTGTTTTGGAATTAGGGTCATGGGGGACCAATTAAGATGTATCGTCTACTAATTACCCAAAAGCGTTTTTATAGTACGGATGGCACCGGTGCAACGTCTGAAGCCAAATCTGAAGGACTTCTTTCCCTGTATAAACCTGGGAATTTTATCGGGATTTTTTAATTGACAATGTCACCTCAGACACCATTTGAACAAAATCGGTAACAGTAATCGTGCACTTTGCGATTGCCTGTCACTTTGACATAGAAGATTACGTTTTCTAGAGTGTGTATTCACCACGAACGTGATCATTTAATATTCATTGCTCTGTAGGGGACTGGACTTCAGAAAAAGCCTGGCAATAATTTTGTATACCAATTTTTAAATTATTTATTAGCGATGCACTGAAAACTATCCATCTATTGTCTATAATTTTTTTCAATTGAATTTTTAGTAAAAAATTTTTAATTTCACCAAACGAACAATGCTTGCAAATCACTGATTTTTTCTATTAAAATTTGTTGTGTATGAAAAATGTGTTTCGTAAATTACGTTCATTTTATATTCCTCATAAAAATTCGTCCCACCAAACAGTTCATAATACAAGAAGTTGTGACCAAGTCTTGCACCAGTTTCAATGTTTTGGACATTTATCCACTGTTTTGTTGTGGAAGCTGCCATGCAATGATTACCTCACATTTTTTGTCCAAAAGAGAAGAATAACACTTGGTTGACATGCGGTTTCACATGCTACACGCCATGCGATACCATTTATGACGAATTAGGTTAGTGAATAATCTTATTTTGAAGCAGATTATTGGCCGCAGATATCATACGATTTGAAAAATTCGTATACAGGGAAAACCCAGGAACAAATTAAGTCCTAGGACATAACTTTACCGGTAAAATTTACACAATCTTTTATAAATAAGTAAATGAATGGTATCGTCCCAGAAAAATTTTGCATATAGCAAATTAAAAAGCACACCGTGCTTAAGCCATTGCAATGCATTGTTAAAAGACGATCATGACCAGAAAGAAGTCCCCGTTTGGTATGCTTCAAAAAACGATCATAATCAGACAATTGCAGTTAACTTTGAGAGGTACAAAATGATTTTATTTGGAAGGCAAGAGTGTTGTAGTGGTGATTGTGTTTTAGCAATACAGCGTCACAGACCACACTTTAGATTAATTTCACTAAGGATATGTTAAATAGCTTGATTACGCCGCTAAATCAGAGAATAATATTTAAAGCGTTTCTTACTTAACAAAGATAGTGTTTTGTGTTTAACTTTAATTTAAAATAATTTTACAAAAACACCCTACATGCACATGCATAACATACATAAACTCCATTGTGAAAAAGAGTCATAATCAAGGCATAGAAAAAAAAAGAAAATTGTGTATTATTATGTATGAACTTTGACATTTAAAAAAAAAGAAGCGAGAACATTTTTTTAGCTATTAAATTCAAAATAAATAAAGAAAAGAAAATTCAGCTGACTACTCAAGACTACCTGATGAATAAATATGCCTTGATTATAATGTTAAAGTCAAAAGTGAAATTTTTTTTCTAAACAAATTGCAATTTTTTGCAAATGGTAGTTTAAGAGATGGCATATAAAAAACAATTTAAGCTTAAAAAGAAATAAAGGTTATTATTTTATAAGTATATCCTGAAAAACACGAAAATTTTACTGGTGTTTTTTTCGATACAGAGAGAAAACAGTACCGCAGTTGTTGCCAATCGCTTGCTTAGTTGTGATCAAGGCGAATTCATTATCAGGTGGTGTTGACAACGCAGCTGATCTACTTTTTTTATTTGCATATATGATGGTTGAGTTGTTAAATATTATTTATGTTTACGTAGATTACTCTTTCCCTCGCAAAAAAAAAACACAAACAAAAACCATATAGTTTTTGACACATCGACGGTCGAAAACAACAATAAAAAACCGTGCTGTTTTTTTATGTTGTATTTATTGTGAATTATTACCACCTGATAATTAAATTCGCCTTGATTGTGATAGTAGTATTTTACGATTATGTCTACAGAATTTAGTTTCGGAATATAAATATTGAGTCGCACTTATGAATTTTATTTAAGAGGCCCATGTTGTTGGCATGCCTTCTAAAAAAAAATTATTTAACCTAATGTAATGAACACAAGTTCTCCGATACCCATTGCATACTAACTTTATTTATTGTTCGCCTTTCAAACTCGCTTCTTTTAGCGAGCCTTCTAGATGACCTTGCTTTTTGCCTTTTTCTATAATTGTGTAACAATTAATGCTATTCACAATAAAACTCACTTCTTTGAACCTAATCTGTCTGTTTATTTAAATGTAATGAAATTTTCTTTCACATAAAAAATATATTGAAAATAAAAAATAATATTAGGCATAATATTTAACAAAATAACTTAAAATGGTAGACATTCCCACGCCCATTACAAAAGGTTTTTTTCAATTACTACTATTTACTGAATAAATATTTGTAAAACTTCGTACATATACAGAGTTCCCATTAAAATATATTTTAATGATACGAAAATTATGCAGTGCCACGCCCACACAAAAAAGCTATCAGTTTTCATCAACTTCTACCTCTACTATACTAAATTTTTATAAAAATTTGCACACACATAAATAAAGTTTTAATCAAAGAACAGTTTTATAATTAATACGGGATTTTTTTTTTTTAATAATATGTCTGTATACATGTTAGTTATATGCATTGCGGCAACAAATAGAATAATGCAAAAAAAGTAGGAATTTTGCTTTTTTATAAATCAAACAATTTATATTTAATTTTAATATATTTTTGTTTTAAAATATTTTTGGCACCATATGTAAAGACAAGATTTATAAAAAAAAAACAATCAGCTGATTGATTACGACTGCGTGAATAACCTGCCTTGATCCAAAGTCTTGTAAGAAGGTTTTTAAAAAAAGGCAGGATAAAATGATGTTACAATTTAAAAAGATGGTGTAAGAGTGTCTTTCAGTAGACCATAACACTAAATTATTTTTGACTTTTATCGCTGAGTGCTTATTGCGATGTTTATGTCCACATATGTATGTACCAGGGTATTGCTTAATTTTCATTCCAAAAATTTAAAAAATAGACTTTCAATTAAATTACTATTATAAATTATAAATATTTTATACTAGTCAAGCCCGGCGCGCGTTGCTACGCCCCCTGATGAATGAAAATGCATTCTGAATTTTAATTAAATATAATAAAAATAATATTTTATTGATTTTCATTGTAATGCAAGTGGGTATACAATATTTTTGGTTTTTCCATTTGTTGTAAAAATGAACAAATTTTTTGGTGTTCCCACTCTGGAGCATGCAACGTACAGCTGGCCATGTGAAAAGCATGGATTTTCCAAATTTAATCCTGCAACACGCAGAGACTGTCTTTGTGCTTTGTTGATGGTAATAGCGAAGACAATGCGAACTGGAAACTGTAGTCGCTTGAAGTTGAAGGCAAATCGGTAGGAACCCTTGGAATGCGTGGAAATAGCTGAAAATAATAACTTGTCTTTAAGGGGGTGGCACTTCCCACTTTTCTCATTACGAAATTATATAGTTTTGACAGCTCAAAATGTGTACAAAGTTTCAGAAAAATCGATGTAGTGCAAGTAGCTAAAAATTATAACTTTTTTTATGGACGTGACACTGCCCACTTTTCTAGTCATGACAGCTCAATATGTGTACAAAGTTTCAGAAAAATCGATGTAGTGCAAGTAGCTAAAATGATAACTTATATTTTAAAAAAGCAATATTTGTAACTATTAATTTTACATTTATGAGATCAAACATGTACGCAGGATTCATTTTATAAAATAGTCAAATTTCAATAAATACTTAAATGATACAAATTTACACGTTTGATATTATAATACTGTAAAGCTTTCAGATTTTTAAAAATATCAAATCAAAAAATTATATCACGAAAATAGTTCATGTTAAACGTTTGCAGATGAACTTGTTAAGTATATTATTCTCGTTCTCTTGCTCTTGATAAGCCCCAACGCAATTGCGACTGCTTTTTCGTGGCAGATATCCAGAATAGAACTCATTCGTCCAACCAACCCCATAGTACTGCTGCTGGGAAAGGCTATTTAAAATTTAAAATTTATATTTGAACCTTTTAAATGGTTAACATTTTTTAATGTGATGGTATTGAAAAATTATCCCATTTTGGATAATTTTTCGGCTCCTTCGTTGATGACCTGGTTATTATCTCTAGACGTTCAAAATATGAATGCGAGTTTTTATAATTTTGGAATTGCAGAACCTTTCGCGATTCAACTTTTTTGTTAATTAGGTCTTGATAACTAATGGGCTATCCGTCAAGATACGAATTGTGGCTATTAATCTTCTTCACCCATTTAATGTCTTCCATAATTGCCATGATCGTAAAAACATCGGTGATTTAGGTATTTCGTACCCAAACTACTTCATCTCACTCTTTCTCTGCTGCTTTTATGGTGATGCAGTTAACGCTCTCATACTTCGTTGGAATTTCGAAACATATTTCAGTATCAGCTATTTATTTTCCATTAATATAGTAGCAATCGAGTCTGCTTCCTATTTCACCTGTATATCAATCGACAGAATTGATAGTATATACTAAATAGCCATTGTTAATGTGATTCACATGGCACCGCATACACTAATTTAGTAGATGTTTTTTATTAACCTCATTTTCTAAGGATGTCCACAATCGAGTCATACGTAAGGATCGCTCGTAATACGCTTGTGTATAGTTAGTTATTGTGTCATCTTTGGTCTTATAAACCATTTTGAGCCTAATTCTTTTCGGCATAGCTAAATAAGTAATTATTTTAAAATATGCAAAGTTTTTTATAGCTGGTAATCTTGTAGAAAATGAGCGATATTAAAATATAAACACCTACAATTCTTATCTTACGAACAATAAAAAAAAACTATATTTACAAACATATATATTTACAACCATTAGAAAAGGGCAAAGAGAGAGACTTGAACAAACATTTGAAATAGTAGCTGGGATAAATAAAACAAAACAAATATTTACAAAAAAGCAATCCAATCTTACACACACACTCTCGCTCAGTTTTACATATACTAATTTATGTGGTAAGTGGTTGAGTTGCGAAAACTGGGTTTATCTACATTTCCATACGACAGGGCTGAAATTCTCATGTCAGGTGAAATAAAGAATTTCTCAGATATTTATAAGAAGCAATCATGTTGAGATGGGTTTTTATAATAATGGCTTCTAAATTGCTAGTAAATAGGGTTTATGCTGTTTTTACTAAAAGCATACATCGTTGAACTGGAATTCTTAATAACTGTGGTATTTTAAAGCAAATAATATTTCCTTATACTATTTCTATTTCTTTATAAGCTATTAACGAAAAATGCGCAGGTAAACAACTGTTCTTTGATTCAAAAAAATTTAATTCTAAACAAATTTATTTGTTTCATGCTTACTTTTTAAGAGAAATTAAACCAGTTCCTACCACTAAACTTCTCTTAACATTGTGTGAGTTATCCGAAATAAAAAATATCGTTTTAATCAAAAGGTTCATCGCAAGTTCATTAAAGTTAGTCCAATCAGAGAAATTTTTAACACCGGGTTTTTTTTAACTCAACTCATAAGAAACAAGTTAGAGCGTTATATTCGGCTGTGCTGAATCTAATAATACGGCCGACTTCCTAAACGCAAGTTGCAATGCATACACTTCGTAAACGCATATGTAAACTTTCTAGCAATGTCCAATGTTTCTAATCGTTTGGCAACTCATTTTACTAAGTATCAGCTGTCAAAATCGCGCATCATTTTTATTTTGTATGCAAACATTTGAGCTGCAATGGCTGAGTTAGTATTTTCTTTGTTTAGTTTTAATAAATTATTTATAATTGATAGAGTTTATTTAAATCACAGACTAAAAATTTAAATAATTAAACAATTTATATTGCAGAGACAAAAAGTGGATCCATGAGCGTTCCTAAATGCCGATAAAATGCAAAAAAAAATCTCTACAAAGCAAGGTTGCACTTAAGACATGTTTAGAATTGCATACGCATTTTTTTAAATTATGAATTGCAACTTGCGTTTAGGAAGTCGGCCTACCTTCCACCATCATAATGACCACATCGTAGCTTAGCCCAGGTTTCATGTTATACGCCATTTTTCTATAATAATTCCTACGGCATCTTTGATTTTGAATTTTTACATAACTGAAATTGTATTCTACTTGTCAAGCTCCTTCATTTGATACCCATATTATGGAGTTAAGAAACAGATTTTCGCGACTTTTTATACCCTTCACACAGTGAAAAAGGGTATATATAGGTTTGTCATTCCGTGTGAAATTTCTACAATTTTCATTTCCGACCCCATAAAGTATATATTTTCTGAAAGCTTATGAATAGGGGAGTCGATTAAGCCCTGTCAGTCTGTCCGTCTGACCGTCTGTCCGTGTGTATGTTGAAATCAACTTTTTGAAGCCCCCCGACATAGGTTGAACCCGGGTAAGGTATTAAAATATCAGAAATATTCGGGAGTAGATCGCTATTGAAAATCAGAAACATCGGTACATAAACAACTGAGATATGAGCAAAAACCCACGACCACCTCGATTTTTTTTTCACAAAAACAACATTACAACAACAACATACATACATACAAACGTTTATACTGGTTAGAGAAAACGTGGCATCGAATCCCAACTGAGCCAAAAAAAATTTTTTTTTAATTTTTTTAAAAATTTTTTTTTAATTTTTTTTTTAATTTTTTTTTATTTTTTATTTAATATATTATTTATATTTTTATTATTATTTTTTTTAATTTTTTTTTTATTTTTTTTTTGTTTTATATATGTATATTATATATATAATAATTTTTTTTTTTTAATTTTTTTTTTAAATTTTTTTTAAAATTTTTTTTTAAATTTTTTTTTTTTAATTTTTTTTTTTTTGTTTTTTTAACATACATACGTGTACGTATTTCATATGGGATGAATGGTGATACAAGCAACTGTTATTGCATGACTACACGTTGTGAAGGGTATATAAGATTCGGCATGGCCGAATATAGCACTCTTACTTGTTTTCAGACGCCTTTTACACTTTTTAATAGTTTTCTGCATTTTACTAGTGAAGGTCTTTTATTTAATACTATATTTTTCCAAATATTTAATACTATATTTTTCCAAAAAATTTTTGCTTATAACTTTACCGATTAGTGACCCATTTATCCAAAATTGTTCACTAATATCTCTAGAGGTTCTTCAAATGATAACAAAAGGTGTTTATAAATTCCTACACGCAAAGAAAAAATATGGTTGTGGTAACTGTGATTGAATTGTATGATTATGGTTAAAACATATAATGGTTACCAGTTATCATTATTATGTTTAATTAAAATATCATTCAATAATCATATATATGACTACAATTGAAATCGAAAATCGTTGCTTTGTTACGGCAAATTATTTTGCTGTAACATACACATATTGATTGTACTTACCAATTTAATTGCAATTTTTATACCAATAATTTTTTACATTTTCTCGTTTATTTGTAAATTTTCTTTAATTTTTAAAAATTTTTGTTAATTTTTTTGGCATTCCAAACTTTTAAAATAATAAAAATTTTTTTCAGCAAGAAGAAGAACAGTTGAAATCAAATTAATATTTAACAAATATCATAGCTTGATTAATTTGTAATCATACTGTTGTCTCACCTATTATTTAATGATTATTTGTAATTTTTAATGCTTTTGAATATAATGTAATGTTATTGTGTCAAATTATTTTTTTTTAAATCATACTATTTTTAAATGATAACCATTTTGAAATTTTTATGAAAAGTAATCATTAAATGATACAATTCAAACAAATGCTTGGTTGTCGTGACAAAATATATGATGAAATGGAACAAAAATAACTTTCACTTGTTTTCGACAACAAAATATTGGTATAGAAACTATAATATGACCGTCGTGATCATGTCGTAACCATGGTTTTTCTTTGCGTGTAGGGCTGAAAAATGTTAATTTTTTTATTTAATATATGGAAAAACAGAAGCAGTTGTGTTTAAATGCTTTTATCTCAGAAAGTTATGAGGCGATTGTGCTGTTATTACAGATAAAATTCAAAATTTTTTCTAATAAAAATCATCTTTTATTTGTAAGTTAAGAATTTTTTTAAGCTTAAGCCCGCTTAAATGTTGAGTATTCTTTAACAGCATTTTTAAACTCGTAATTTTTACAAGAATGCAATTTAGGCAACAAGTTCTTATAAACTATTTAAACAATACGTGCACAGTAGACCCTTTCGGCTTACTGCCAAAAAAACATTCCTCGTACACCATACATAGTCAGCCAAAGCCCAGCAAACAAGTAGTCAGTCCAGCATTTGAATTATGATATATATTATTAGATAATATTTTACGATTTAAATAAAAGATTTTAATAATAATTTTCTTTTTTAATTGTTTTTTTCTCTTTTGGTAGAAATAATTATTATTTTGTGATTTAATTTAATAATTTAGTTTTTTAGAAGACAATTAAAATAAGTAACAACAAAAATCATTTAAATCACTATTGAATTTAAAATATTTCTTTCAAATATTAAAATAAGTGTAAAAACAACAATTACTTTAGCAAAAAAATAATTATTTATGCAAAGAAAAAGTAATATTCAAGTAGTAATCGCACAAGTTTACAAAAACTAATATTAAAGTAGTATAGAACCATATATCTACTACTTAACTAGGCTCCAACGGCATCCTACAGTTAAAAACGATATTTTAATATGTGTAACAAGTAAGAGCACTATATTCGGCTGTGCCGAATTTTTAATACCCACCAGCAATTTTGCTTACTTTTATAGCACAAAATTTATTATTGTGGGCATGGCAGCTTCTACTTTTAAAATTATAAATTTAATCTAATTTTATTTTTTTTAATTTTTGTCCATAAAGAAATAATATGAATTTAAGATAAAGCATTATATATATGGTGGGCGTTAAAGTAGTCGTGTCACCTTAATTTTTTGGAACTATTATTATATTGACGAGAAATGTATGCAAAATTTCAATATCATAAATTTTATTCTGCCGCTCATAAAGCTTTTAAATTTTATTAAAAATAAATTATGTGAGAAGTGGACGTTAAAGTACACGTCTCATATTATTTTCTGCTGATAATTCAATATAGAGTTCTTTAAACTTCTTCGAGAGAAATACATGAATTTGTTATAAAACATTATTTGGGAGGTGGGCGTGTCGCCTTAATTTTCCGTTATTGCTGGGCTTTTGATCAAAAATCAATGTTTGCGAAATTTCTAAAATCCTAGATCTAATTTTGTCATATACATCGTACATTTTGACCTATTACTCCTTTCGTAATGTATAGATTTAAGAAAGTTTCAGGGAAATATATTTTTTTACTCAGGAAATTGTGTCGCTCTACTTCAATACGTTTAGATGCAATCGCATTTTATTCGATGTATAAAGGACATTTTTTTTACCTACTCTAGCTCTAGCTCTCTTCCTAATATACTGATGAAGCCATTTTTCAATACCAAACAAACTTTGTGTATAGGAAATATTCTGTAAAAATTTTAACCACCGAACTTTGCTGGTTCAAGCTCTTAAGTGCTTTCAACAGACGGACAGGCACATTAAATTAAACAATATGAATTGAGTTCAGTTTAAAGACAATTTTTGTTTTAATTTTTCAACTTTTAATAAAAAATAAACTAAATAAAATTTATGTTTTTTTTTAGTTTTTATATTAACAAAAATAGAAAATAAGAAACTGGTTATTCAAAATGGTTTAAAGTGTAAAAAATCGAAGAGGGGGTTATTTAAAAATTGGAGTCTTTCGAATTATTCGAAGACCGATTTGTTGTTCAGGAACGCAGCAAAAAAATCCAGGGACCGAAAATAACAGTTGTTTTGAAATTTTAAAACAAAAAAAGCATATAAAAGTAAATGTCGGAAAACCGATTCAAGTATACCATATTGTTCCTTATGAATTAGTCTATGATAAAATATGTTGCTTTTTAAAATTTTGATTCTTATTTTTTCGAGCAAGAATAAAAGTTACATATTTTTTGATTTTTATTTTTTTGAGCAAAAATAAAAGTTTTTTTTTAATTTCTATTTTTTTGAGCCAATATCAAGTATATTTTAAACATCAGAATTTAGTTTTACTATCATGAGAGCTACCAAATTGTTCACTGACAAATTGTACCGCAACTCTCCTAGAACCAGTTTGAGGGCTGAAAAAGATCTCTCTACAGTAACTTGTGTCGCAGGTAGAGAATGCAAAACAAAATCCAGTCTATGTAGCCAGGGAAGTACATATTTCTTACTGTTGTTTTAAAAACTTTTCAGCAATCATGTAAGATGATTTACTTAATACCTGAACAACTTCGTAACTCAAGCAAACCAGCGCCCACTATTGATATAGAATACATAGTATACAAAAATGTGAGAAATCACAAAAAATGTGATCATCATGGGTATTTTTAAATAAAAAAATAAATATTTGATATTAACGAAATTATTGTAACACGTACATTTCGTTAGAAAATAACTTTTATTTTTGCTCAAAAAAATATATACCAAAAAATACCTTTAATTCTTGCTCGAAAAAATAAAAAGCAAAAATTAATTGTTATTTTTGATTAAAAAAATAAAAAGCAAAAACACCTTTTATTTTTGCTCGAAAAAATAAAAATCAAAAAATAATTTTTATTCTTGTTCGAAAAAATATAAAACAACAAATAACTGTTATCATCTGATTTTTATGAAAAAAGGAATAATTGTTACGGTCCCTGAAAAAATCTAAATTAACCTTCAACTACCCCTTAATCCTTAGTAGTGATAGAC
Source organism: Phyto melanocephala (assembly GCA_941918925.1). Lineage (NCBI taxonomy): Eukaryota > Metazoa > Arthropoda > Insecta > Diptera > Rhinophoridae > Phyto > Phyto melanocephala. The sequence continues at coordinate 88,434,072 of OW799233.1, read as the reverse complement.
TTATTAATTTTTTTTTTATGACGACCGAAATACCTTATTTTACATCTACATGTTTATTAAGGTGATCGACTCGGTTTTACAACCGGCGGAAAATCCGGTTTTTTACTCTTTCAGCTGGCGGTTTTTTCTAAATGTTAATTTTTCGAATGTCGAATACACCGGTATTTTTACTCACAGAAGCCGGTTTTTCTCATTTTTAGTTTTATGTTCATTTAACTTTGTAACCAAACGTACCATACTCGAAAATTTTAAAAAAATCAGAAAATTTATTAAATACTCTTCCATAATATTGTAAGAAATTTAGTTTTTGTTTTAAAAACAAATGTAAAATAAGAAAACGAATTAGGCTTAAAGATTATTTGTTTTAAATGGAGAGCGTTGTTGCGCTTATAATTTGTTGTGATAATCAGCTGTTGAGTTAAGTTTTTTGATCAAATTATTGTACTTTGCAATACTTTTTGATCTCATTTTCGAGTTTCATAATATTTTGCTTCTACGAAATCTAGCGACTTGTACTAAAGACTTCCCATAGCTTTTCTAATATCTCTGATAACACATGACTTGTATACTAAAATAGTTCGGCACACAAAGGGTCATTATTACAACTTGCCTACAAAGTTAATGTTAGTAAAATGTAAATTTGACAACAGTGAGCAGTGAAGTGACTTTTTAATATTTTTCATTATTACAACCTCCTTGTAACAAAGTTTGTTTTTAATATGGCAGTACCAGAGCAAAACCGATTACTTTAAAGAAGTTAATTTAGTTTTTAGAAATTTTACAAAACAAAATAACATTTTAATGATTTATTTACTGTTTTGTGTCACTAATATTAAAAAATTAAAACTTAAAATAAAAAAAATTAAAAAGGTCGACGTAGAAAAAAATATATGGCATTTTTAAATTTATAAACCTTTCCCTTAAAGTTAAAAATAATTGAAGCATAAACTTAACTTTTCGGTCACTTTTAGGTAAAAAGTGTCTGTCCTTTAACATCTTTATTTTAAATAACGGCATTTTATAATAACGCCATTGAAATTGTGTCAACTTAAAATAAAATTTAACCATAAAACAAACTAGTTTATACCTGTATATGTATCTCTGTCATGGGTATTAGAAAGAATTATATTTTATGTATTCGACCGGTTAACCGGTTTTTTCTAAATTTTCATAAAAGCAACCGGATTTTTTGTTAATTCTAAATTTCGAACTATTTGAAAACCGGTTTCTTAAAAATGTCGAATAATCGATCACCCTAATGTTTATGTTAGTAATATAAACAAAGTAAATGTGTTGTTGTCCTTTTATGATCACACGGTATTTGTGTGTAAATATTTGTGTGTAAATAAAAACATACTAATAAATTAGAGACCTGCATAGCTGCATTCACATCTTTAAAATAAAGAAAATAAAAGAGAAAAAGAAAAACGCCTTTCAATAATCTTGCATACACTAAACAGCATAGCAATAAAAGGTTGCACACTAATTAAAAATCATGTATTCACTAAAAAATAATGTTCATTTTTTATTTTGCTTTTCAACATAGAGCAAAAGAATGTATAAAGCGAAAGTAGATTGCAAAAGAAAAATTCGCATTAAATGAAATGTTTTCAGGATTTTTTATTTGTGCGTTATTGAGCGCTAGTTTTTTTTTAATTTTTGAAATAATATTATTATTTTCAGTTGCAAAATACAAAGTTTACATTTTTTAACTAATTATTTTAATTAAATAAGAATAATGTAAGAAAACTGCTAGGTTTTGGTAGTCTTTAGGAAATAGTTTAAACAATTATTTTCGTTATGACATCCCCGATTGTTTTTTTTACCTTTTTGCACTCTTAGATTACACTGCTCGACAAAAAATCATTTTTTTGAACCAGTCATCCGATTTCCGAAATAAAACACCAGAAGATGTATAACAAAATTGTATATATTTTAGTTTAATAGAATTTTTCTTTATCTCTTATCGTTTTGAAATTATTCAGAAATTAATGGAGAAAAAAAAATTCGTGCAAAATCGCAATGTTTTTCAATTTAAAAATATAATTAAAAAAGTATATAACGCAAATATTCAACATTTTACACTTCATGCTACAATAGTTTTGTTTCATATTTCTTGCATAAGCGAGTGGGACCGATGGAAATTTCTGAATTTGTGAAGTAAAACCGCTTTCAAACTTTTTGAAAATCGAATGACTGGTTCTCGATAAAATATGTCTCCGTACCTGACTAATTTATGGGGAAAAATTTGCCACGCCCATAAAAAAAATCCCGATCCGATGGAAAAAAACCGACAACGGATTTGAGTTCAGCGCTTATTTCGTGATTTTCAACTAGTGCTTATTTCGTGAATGATAACATTTAGCTCATGTCTGATTTGACAGATAATTAGTTTTATCCTTCCGCTGAACGAATATGTTTGTGTATACACTTGAACAACGCTGGGAAATATTCCGACATTACTAAGGCCGATTTTGGCAAAAAAATCATCTTTTCAGATGAAGCTCATTCTGATCTTGGCGGGTAGGAAAACCAGCAAAATTGTCGCATTTGGGACACAGAAAACCCGCACGCATACATCGAAAAGCCGATACACTCAAAACGGGTGAGTCTCTGTTTGATGCGGATTTTGGTCCAGAGGCATAATTGGGCCATTAGCAAGGAGTGGCCGTTACAGTTAATGGCGATCGTTATCGGGTCATGTTTAACGAATTTTTGTTCACAAAAATTGAAGAGAAGGATATTGGCAACATTTGGTTTTAACAGGATGGCGCTACGTGACACACAGCCGAAGCTACACTTTTTTTACAGCATTTTCCAAAAAAAAGAGTTATTTGGCGGACCCTTTACATTTTTTAATATAGATTAGTTTTAAAATTAAATAATTTTGAATTATATGTATTTAAAAAAGTAAAAAAGTTAGTTTTATCAGTAACTAAAAAAATTCTTAGTTATAAAAAAAAAATTAAATACAATTAAGGAAAGTTAGTTTTAGCAATTATAAATTTATCTTAAAAATTCTTTCGATTTTCTTTACGTTAAAAATTTCGTAAACTGGCAACGCTTTAATTTTATTGATATCTTTATTAAAAAAAAAAAAAAAAAACTGGTACAACACAGTGAATTCACTGTGCTAATAATGTACTTTACAAGGACATATGACTAATAGCATAGAGTAATGAAGGAATAGTGTACGCTGTATTTTAAAGAAACTAACAGACAGTACTCACATTCAACAGTATGTGTGATATAGCAAGCACGATTCATTTTGTAAATAAGTGCACAACTTAACAACCTATTGGCATTCATGCAGGACTCTATTATAAATATGCCAAAAGAATTTATTTATAAGAATGGTTTTTATGATTGTATTTTTTATTTTTTTTCGATGGTTAAGGTTGCTCTTGTTTATTTGCTTTTAATTTTATTGTTTTGGAAATTTTTTTATTTTATCTTATTTTCTTTTACCTTTTTCTTTTCTTTGTTTAACCCATTCCGAATTGTTAGTAGTTTGTCAGCACATACTGAATTTGCAGTTCCTTGAAATTAAATTAAAGAAATTAAAAATATATCGTTCTTAAAATTTTAATTAAAATTTTTGTTACTCTCTTGACTTTAATTTATACATTTTTATAAAGACGTAAAACATTTTAGTAAATTAATTGTTTAACACAAAAGCTTTATTTTATAGAAATCCTTTAACAATCCTTTTGCACTGTCAATTAAAAAAATTTACATTGAATTTGTATAAGAAATAAGTCACCAAACTTCTTTTCTATTAATAAATATTTCAATTATATTTCAAAGATTCTTTTTTGTAATAAAAAAGTTTTGCGCTATGGTTTTAATATTGTTTATAATATACAACTTATAATTAAAAATTTGGAAATAAATTGCTATTACTGAACTGGATATAAAAATAGATTTTAAATTATCGCTTTGCGGGAAATTCGAATTTTATTTAAAATAAAGTCAAGCAACTTTACTACAAATATCTTCGTATTGAATTTATTAAATCGTTGAAATAGAAAAATAAAATACAAATTTTTTTCTAATTAATTGTGCAAATGGAGGTGTATGGCTTTGAAATTATTTTATAGTTTTATTTGAACTTTTACTTAAGACTTGTTGATCCTATCTGAATATGAGTTACTAATTTTTTTTCACCAACATTCTAATACCATTTTTTCTAGTGTTGTGTTATCTGTCAGAATTTAATAGAAACGACTATATCGTGATGCAAAGTACCCTATGTGTTAGTCCAGATGTTAATATACCTGCATATTAAATTATCGCCCCGTAGTGTTTGAGACTATTGAATTGAGATAGACAGACTGACAGAGCATAATTCTAAAATTTGGCCTACACTGCCATCATACTTTTTAAATAATGCTTCATGTACAGAACCACTTTTCTGCAATCTTTTTAGAAGTATAAATAATATTTACTAACATTTTTAAAATAAGAAAAACCTATTGATATGGTAACTTTGAAATGTGTAGTATTTGTAACAAAAATTAATTATCACATAGCATTTTAACCTATTTAACAATTCTTTAACTAATTGCTCTTATTTCGTACTTAACAAAGTAAATATAACTACAAACTCTCACACATAAACAAAAATTATAGAGAGACAAAATTGTAGGCGTAATTTTTTGTGCGATAAAACACAAAATTTCAAATTAAAAATGTGGTCTCATTCTATTGTTATCTTCACAATATGGCATTATAAAATAAAGATAATTTTAAAACAAGTAAAAAATACTAACCCGATTCATGGTTGTATATATAAAACACTTAAAAAAATACATAAAAAAGTAATTATTAAACAATATTGGTGTTGGGTAAAGTAAATGAAAAAAATGACAGAAATAAAATTTAAACTTATAATGATCTACAAAACGCATTACGCATTATACCCCTTTTAGATGTACATGACACTATGGAAACCTCTTCGGAATTGGAATTCAAATCGATAACAATCAATCATGCCCAATACAATATGGAAGCGGACGAATTTAAATTGGTGTTTATTAACTCCACTGATTCTTCATCGTGCCGTGACGAGGAAGAGTTAGAAGACAGTAGTTCGACAGCTTCATCCTCGACACATAACTGCAGTAGTATTGCAATAGATGATTGTGATTGGGACTACTTTGAACCATCGATGATTAGTACAAGTATAACGAAACATATGATTTATTCGCCCAGTGGTTCACCTCTAGTAACGAAAAGACGACAGTCTAGAGACTTTAAATCCAGCGATAGTACTGCTTCTCCTTTTGAATCGCCATTAATGTATCGCAAACAATTGTTAACATGTCCTCGCGTAAGAGAAAGTGATACTGGCACCGATGAGGAATTGTTAATGCAGGCTGAAAGTTCTAGTTCAGATGGCTATCTAGCCAGATCTTCGGCTACATTTCGTAATCAGCCTCAAATGACCATGAAGACAAGAATAAAGACTAGACTTTTGAATAAGGAACAACATCATCATCACCACCACTACAACAAACATCGCTACAGTTTACCTCGTAGCACACTTGCTACAGATGCATGCAGCTGTGGCGCTACAAAACTTAATCAAAAAGAAGATAATGTGTTACCAAATTCGACTTTACAGCCCCAATATGTGCCAATACCAGTACCAGTACCTATACCAGTACCAATGTCTGCATATCCCTATTGGAATGCTAACGATTTGTCACCACAACTGCAATCTCTAGGCAAGGACGGCGATGAAAACAATTTGTGTGCTTCGTTACAAAAACTTTGGTCAAATGCTCAGAACAATTTACCAAATTCGTCAAGCAGCTCTTCCAATCTTCAAGCTGCAGCTGCAGCAGCCGTGGCGGCAACATATCAACAATTGGCAGCTCATAAATTGGATAGTAGATTTAAGTCGTCTGCTCCTGATTTAAGTTCTTCTACTTACTCTCTGGTAGGTATGACTCAATCGCACTGTTCCACCTCTTCCGGTTATGGCACTAACACAACTACCGGTGGCAGCTTGGAAACCTTATTAAACGTTGATAAGCTTACAGCTGGTGTGAACCAACTGGAACACAACCACCACCATCAACTACCATTAAACAACCACCTTAACAAGCAGGTTACTAATAAAACATATGTTGCCAAAAGACATTCCCTGCACACTCTACCAAGTTTTGTAGATATGGACGACCAAAAACAAAACCACCACCAATTCTACCAGCAACACTCAAGGCAGCAACAACATAAAGCATTGGATAAATACGATGTTGTCGATGACAGCGGTTTTAGCTGTATTCCAGTTCAACATACTGCAGCTATATTAGTTGATATTAAACCTTCGTTTGGTTCAAGTCGCACTTTAAATCAAACGGATATTCGCGAGCACAACGTTAGACGCGAGGACGACGTACGGGGACGCGATCGGGAACAAAACAGTGAAACGAATGAAAATGAAACATATTTTCATAAAATTAAAAAACGAAATCAATCACTAAATTTAATTACTGAAATCTCCTCTAAACAAATTGACAAATTTTTAATGACAAAAACTAACGATGACGAGAATTCGATTGATATTATAAATGATAACGAAGAATCTATTGCAGATAGCAACTTAGAAGTAGAGAATAAACAAGTTTTCAGTTTGACTAAAAATAGTAGTTGTGCAAACAGCAATGCTACCACTCACATCACCACAAATTTGACAAAGTCCAACAATACAGCCAAAACTAGAGATAAACAAACAGCTTTGGCTAAAAACACAACAAATAAAACAAACATAACAACAAAGAGAGTAGCACCACTGCCACCACCACTACATAAACCAGCACAGTCTTTTAAAGAGACACATGGCAATGAAACGTCATGTTCAAACCAATTGGTTAAATCGGAACGTGGTGGAAATGAAAAACATTTATTATTGTTAGCAAAACAACATAATGATAACCTTATCGTTAATTATGATAACAAACATAATAACGATGACCGCAATGACGGTAGTAATGATGAACGTAATGAAAAGGCTGTAACGCCGGTAAAAACTTGTTTGTCCAGCATTAAAACAAAAAAATATATTTGCACAGATGATTATGGCACTGGTAGTGACAGCCAGACGTTGTCGTTGCTGGATGATGTAAAAAGGCAGGGGAAGACAAGTTGTACAACTACTGCTGGCATTGCAACTGCACAAAAAGCTTTTAAAGAAAATGTGGAAAACCAGACAACAAGTACTACATTATTTACAACATTACCAGCAACAACAACAACAACAAATACTACTACTAGCCCAGCAATTGTGTTACAAAAATTCAATACACATAAGTCTATACAACCAGTAGTCGTTGGAAAATCGCCAAACGCAACGGTAGTGCATGCGACGGCTTTTTCCACTAGTATCAACAGACGTAGCAGCAGCACTAACAATACAACATCAAAATCAATACCAACTGATACCGAAACGATTAGAAAATTATCTAAAAATAAAAACATGATAAAAACCCCAAATACATCAAAGTCCGACGACGACAATGAAGAACACGATGGCTACTTACAATGTGAACGAAATTTTCTATCAACTGATTCAGAAACAGAATCACAAAGTGATGAATCCACATCATCGGAATATTCTCAAATCGAAGACGAGGAAGAGAATGAGAAAAGGAAAACTGAGAAACGTGATCAAAAAACTCGAAAGAAAAAACGTCTAATGAAAAATGTAAAACGTTCTTACAACATCGTTAGCGATGAAAGTAATAAAAATTCATCGCCTAATTTATCCATTGAAGTGGAGGAAAAAGAAAAAAATAAAAGTGCAAGCGTTAGCGACAGCGACATGAGTGTGTCAAGTTCCGAATCCATAGACACCGATGATACGGGTAATGTTGCCGATCGAAGACCACGTAAAAAACATTTTTCCAAAGTCTTTGTGGTTAACCGTAAGCATCACAAGCGTAAAAGTGCTACAGACTACACAAGCGATTCGTGTACACATTCCTCCTCGGAGGCAAACTTGGAAGACTCATCGGACAACGATACCGACACCGAAAGAACTCATTGTGGCGTAATACTGCGTTGCATTAAATTACTTAACGAAGACAGCGACAATAATAACGTTAAGATGCAAGACATACACAATTCGTTGCATGAAAGTGACAGTTGCAGTGATTCAAGTGTTCATGAATGTAAACGTGACGCTAATTGTTTGCTAGACAACGATCAAAATGATAACGATAATGAATCACATGACAACGACGAAGAAGATGAAAGTGAGTGTAAATCATTGTATGGTTGTACTTCGCGCGAAGAAATTGCCAATTGTATTTTTGTCGTTGGCGGTCAAACAGACGATGACAACAATGGGGGTGTTGTTTTGCAAAAAATTAGCCTCCTAAATACGGAGGAGAATGTATGCTATTCAAACAATAATGTTGATAATGATCATGGCATAGTAAGTCAGAAAGTGGCAAGTGAAAAACAACAAAATGTAGTGTTGGTGCCTCTACAACCGTATACGAAACAAAATTTCTGTTCATTTAATAAACAACAGCACGAGCAATTAGAGCATTCGAATGCAACGCGTGTTGCCAAATATGCTTCAGTGATTACGGCCGTTGACTATAAAAAACATGAGCAACGGCAGCAGCAGCAAAACAAAACAGATAAAATGCAACAACAGCAAACAGCAGCATCTATGAACTTGGTTGTAGACGACGCTTGTGAGGAATTACATAGCATCTCCAATGATGTAAATCGTTTATTGGCTCTTACCAAACAAAGTTCTGAACTAGAAATAAAATTGCAAAAACTAAGACGTGGTGTGGCTGAAATCAATCAGGATCATTTAAATGATTTGACCGCAACAGACGAAATCTCAAATCCATTAACTACAAATCAAAAACAAGTGCATTTGCAAGAATACACTAAACAAAAAGAAAACATTCCAAAGGCTTCCTTAGTATTACAACATAATGCAGAGAGCGTGACCAAGAATGAGGAGGTAGAAATGGAGGTGGCTCTGGAGGAACAATTGATTAAAGTGGAAACTAAAAATAAAAATAAAACCGGTAACATAACACTTACAGGGCAAGCAATAACAAAAGAAAAAAATAAAAACAATAATGAAAATGTTCTAAACAAATGCTCAGCGTCATCATCAGTTCTAGCTACACAAACAACAAAAACAAATGACTACATGAAATTGAAATATGAGCTAGAAAAAGTGGAAATACCTGTCATGAAGCCAACAAAAACAGCAACAACAACAGTAAATAACTATCAAGATAAATTACTACCAGAATTAACTACTACCTCTACAACGACTGCCAACTTCACACATGACGTTTACGATACCGACTTTAACATGGTCTTTGCCACAACAAATGAAAACTTTTCTTCTGAAAAACGTGACTCCATAGAAGATTTTAAAGTCAACTATGTACGTTATGTGAATACTAATGACAATGATGATCAATCAGAACATGTTCCATACGATGGTGAAGTGGCAGGGGAAAATGATGACGATGAATGTGCTATTGCTTATGAAAACAAAAACCATCTTCATAATGATGACGAAAGTAAATGCGAAATAAAGAAAAATCAAAACAAACTATCAACAAAAACCTTTAACGCTCGTAACACATACAACAGCAGTAGCAGCATTGGTAGCTGTAGTAGTGGTAATAAATTTGACACAAGTAGTGGTAGGTATGTGTGTAAATCATTTAACGAATATGTTACTAAAACAGAAGACGAAGAGCGTCAACAACAGAAAGTCAACAAAGCAGCTGCTATAAAAAGAAGTTTAAGAGAAATGAGCAATAAACCAGAACAGCAACAATTCAACGAAGCATGCAAAATAAATGAACTAATACATAGCGCTACTTCATCTTCCTCTTCGTCGCCCGCTTGTACAAATTTTACAGAATATTTTATGGACTCATTAGAAACTACAACTACTAATACACCTTCTACAGGTAACGAAGAATTGCAATCACAACAAAAAACGAAAACAAATTACCACTTTGAACAACAGGTAGTAGTTGAAGAAGAGAAGAGTAGCGAACCATTGTCTATGTTAACTTCGCAGGTAAGCAAAACGATTTCATGCTCAGAGATCAATATGCCGTCGTATAAAAAAGTTAAACGTGCAGAGTATGCTTCGTTACAAACAGTTGAAAATGAAATGTTAAACGAAACGCATGGTGAGCGGGGAGACAACGACCATCGTTTAATGCAGTCATCACGCTATGACGATTTAAAAACATCAAATAATTACGATAACTTGGGTGCGCTACGTAACATAAAAGAACAACAAAAACCACAAAATTGTATACAAACAATAACAAGTGAACCTTCTACGATAAGATACTTAAATCAAAAGCAGCAATATTCCAATATAAATAACCAAAATAATAATAAAGTGAAAAGCGATAAAGAAAACGACAACGTTGTCACTGAATACGTTAATGATTACGTAGAAGATGACGACGTATTTGGTTTTAATAATACAACTAAAAATAATCCATCAAACTGCTCATTGCAATTATTCTCGAGCACAACAAATTCTTCTTTGAGTGAAGATCATAGTGATATCTCGAATACAACGAACGTTAATGTTGTTAGTACTAATTCATCAATTATAACGCCAACAAAATACCGCAGTACGCACGTAAATAGTTCGCCAAATACGCTATCTGCCAAATATCGTAGTTTAATAATGATTACAAAAGATCAAGAGCTCGCGCAGCAAACGAATGAATGTGACGATACGGCAAGTGTTAATAGTGAAAATCAAACAGAAAAATCTTATCATAGTGTTAACGAAAATAATAATAGCAGTATTGGCAGTGGCAGTAGCTACGATGTTGCGAATGATAAAAATGAAAAATTAAAAAGTGTTAGTAGTTTAAAAATAAGTGAAAATCTAAATCAAATGCCTAAAATAACCATCAATTCAAGTATTTGTAAAAATAGTAATAAAATCGAATCATCATCAATTGATAATGAATTAAATGTATCCTCTAACCACAAAGATAATACAAGTACAAACAAAAAAATAGAACAATCAACGGGGAAAACATCATTACAGTCGGTAGATCTGCTAAGAGATCAACGAATAACAAATGATGACGACTATGATAGTTATGAAGAATATGCCGATACTTCGAGTGTGATAATAAAGAAATGCACTAAAATACCACCGGTTATATTGGAAGATGGTCTGGCAGATGATGACTCCTGGGTAGAGGAACTCAGTGAACATGATGATGCTGTCGACGAGGTACGTGAGGAAGAGGGGCGAGAAGAAGAGGATGATACTACCCCAACTTGCACCGATTCGGAAGACGGTGATGATCCGCACACCTTAGGCATGTTTCATGACCGCGAAGAGGAATTAAGAGGTTATCATCGTACTGCCATAGATTTCACCCTTCACACCATAGTCGAAGAAAGCTGTGAAGAAAGTGAGGCTGTCTCACTCAGAAGCCAAACGGATGAAGATGAACTAGATGATTTGGAGAGAAGACGTCAAAAGATTTTACAGCATCATCATCGGCTATCAGCTTCAGAACTCGAGAAATATTTCTTTTTCGGCCTTGGTGATGGCAAAGTTATGAGTTCCATTGATACTCATGGTGAAGATTCTTCTTCGGAAGTGAGTAGTGTTTGTTCAGAGGGTTTGGATACTCTGGGTATACCAGACGAACCAATCAATGATATAAATCAAGCAGCGGACTTAGCTTCTTCACGTTTAGAGAAATATTTCATACTCATGGGATTTAACTCTAGTGAAAAAAATGATTCCGATGAAAGTGGTAGTGTAGGTAGTGATAGTGAAGGTCATCCAAGTCCCAGCCAAAGAAGAAAACGACTGGTGAGAGCTAGAACTACGCCAAGATCTCATAATTCTTCTTTAGATAACCTTTTAGTTGATTCACAAAACATTGATAGTTTAGATAATACATTGATGCCCCCTTCAACGCCACAGGATATAATAGATTCTTCTGAATCGGAAAATTGTGATGAAACAGTTGTACACAACAGCAGTGCCAGTGAGAGGGCGTCCGATGGCACAGATACCATGAAACGAAAAAAACAATTGCGTAAACGCCACGACTCTTTAGATGAGAAAAAATTGCATGAAACCTCCCAGGAAGAGAGTAATAAAAATAGTTTGGAATGTCGCACCCCTACACCATGTGCAATGAGCAGCTCTCAAGCCAAAAAACAACAACATCATAGCCGTGATAGTGGATTTGTAGGTAGTAACGATGATTTATTAAAATCACCCGAAATTGAAGTCTCCACTACTTCTCATCTTACCCGTACTAAATCCCCCACCACTTTAGAACAAATAAAGGAAGACAACGAAAAGGCACAGCCACCTATACCTACCTTGCGTTTAAGTACAATCACAAACAATAGATCTGCAATGAATGCCTCTGATAACAGTGAACAATATTTAGTACCTGCAAACAGTACCAACACCAACCTGGTACGTAAAGACAGCTTCAACAACTGGAGCTCAGATGAAGAAACTAATTTAATGATGTGCAAAATGCGACAATTCTTTAAAACTTTAGTGGTGGCTACCGCAAATGCGCAACAGGGTTCGGCCAACAATTCAAAATCCACTACTCCAAATCAAACAACTCCTATATCGGTACGTCGCATGAAATCGCGTCCCACTACATTCGCATATTTCGAAAACGAACTAACGCGTCTGATGAAGACGGTGCCGGGAATTAACGATGAACAAGTTCGTGAAATTGTCGAATATTTGAGTAGTGAAGAAACCTGGTCTGACTCCTACGATTCCTCTGATTATACAAGCTCTGACTTGGAGGGCAGCAGCCAGAGACGTAACGAACTTAAGCAACAAATATCTGCTAGTTGTCAGCAGATTATTAACAAATTTGAGGTAGATGAAGAAGGCGATCGTGGTGATGGTGGCTTACTAGATGATCCTAGAACCTCAAATCCTGATACAGCATTTGTGTATCAAAAATTGGTGGCTTCATTCTCCAAAATGGCGATAGATAATGCAAATAGTAATTTGCAACAACCAATTGAAGAAACAGTAACGGCAAGTGCTAATGTTGGTGGTGACGTAAAGAAGGATGAATCTACAAAAGCCACAATTGAAGAAGATTGCATTTCCACAGACAGTTCACGTAGTGCTGAAAGATCTCCTCAGCTATTTGCCAGAGTAATGCAGCATATAGGTACACGGTTAGTAGCCTTGATGCATGAAGTTAGTAGCGGCAATGATACACATGGTACTAACTCTCCTATGCCTGCTCAGCGTAATCAGCATAAAAGATTGCAAGCTAAAATATCGGCAACTACTACCGAAGATGAAGAAGACACACCTACAGATGACAGATGTATAAGTAGTATGAGAAAATCACAGTATTTACATCCCTCTCACGCCCAATGTATCTATCAAGCAACACGTTCTAGTAACTATTCACAAGATGAAGCCCATAATTTAGCACGCAGTAAATCGCACGATCTTTTATTAGACTCAACTTCAACCATGACTGCTGCAAGCACCGACAATCCAGGCAGCGGCAACAGTAGTATTCATCATGCTACTATCCATAACCGACCACATCACCATCAGTCTAGCAGCGGTGTTAGCGATACCGCCGGCGAAGAGTGTGGAGTGGCTAGTGATTATGAGCGCTTCTCATGGCGCGGTAGTTTTGAATCAGCATTACTGGCTAATGGTGATTCCAGAACTAAGTTATCCCAACTCGACCGTGACAACTCATCGTCTGCGTCCGCTTTGGCCGTTGCAAAGCGTCGTTCAGCAGGAGATTTGTTGTTCAACCACAAAAGTCTGAGTCGCGAACAATTGGATCGTGTGCGTTCCTGTGGCAGCATTGGCGGCGGTGATGAGCATCACCATGTTTTAGAATCATCCCCCGCCAAACTTTGGCTATCATCTAATGATTCCAAGGATGTTAGACGGTCTAGTGTACCGGATGCCATTTACGAAACAGATACCTCTTCAGATGATTGTGATGAATTTGCCGGCACACGTTCGACGTTGCCACGTAGCCTAATTGGTGCAACCCAAATGTCTACAACAAATTCGCTGCCACGTTTACCAACCACAGCCAATCAAACCACTACATCTCCATCCACATCTTTAAGTCTGGGTGCAGCCGCGACTACAAGTTCCACTTCTGCCCTATCATCAGGTGTGCCAGTCACTTCGACACCCATTTCCTCTAAATCACAAAACTCATTAAACTTCACCCCAACTTACAGTGCAAAGAGTGCACGTTATCGACCGCCTGGACTAAAAACTCATCACAATTTTGGCACAGTTAATGCCAAAAAATGTGCCCAATCCAATGCCCAGGCATTGCAACAAATTTTGCATCCAAAACGAGATACACGGAAACGCTTAAATCTGTCCACGGGTGAGCAATTAATATTTTTTTTATTTTTTTACTTTTTAAGCTGAGGGTGTGTTATAGTACATATGCCTTAGAGGTTTTTGTTTTTTAATTTATTATTTTGACTATTTGTTGACTTTTTAAGGTGCGCCCATATATACATATATGTACGTATACAGGAGTTTTATTAGGTTTTTAAAATGCGTGACTTGCTTAAAAGTATTTGAAGGAAAAGTCCTAAATAATGATAAAGGTGTAAATATGTATGTATACTGAGTTATAAACAATTTATACAATTGTGTGGAAAACAGAAGTTTAATAAACCTTGTTTTTATTAAATTTAAATAATTTTTACTTTTCTTTGAAGTTAAAACGAAAATATAGTTAGAACGAAAGCAAGCAAAGGTACCAAGTGTTAAACAATTAATTTATAAATTGTCCTTTATAATTAGTTTTCGTTGAGTATATTAAACGATAAAACAAATTTTCTATTTATTGTTAAGCAAACTGTTATTTAGAAAAATTTCGGTAAAAGTTTAAAAAAGTAAAATATTGATTTGTGTGTATTTCATGCTACACCTATTAACACTTTCAAAGTAAAATAAAAAATAAAAAAAAGCGTTTTTCAAACATGTTTATTATTTAATAAATATCACGGTAGGAATTCCCAATTTCCGAAAGAAAAAGAAATTAAATAAATGTCTAACGAAATTAGTCATTTACACAAATTTTCAAACTCAAATTGAAACAATTTCTAATATCAAAAATAAGTTGAACCAATACAGAAATTCTCACAGAGATTTGTATGCATAAACTAAAAAGCAAAAGTTAAACAAAAAACTAGAAAATTTTATGAAAGTCTACCAAATGGTCAATAAATTTTCTTTATTGTTAATAACACAACGGTGGCACTGCCACCGTTTGTTGGTGCTACAGTTGCTGTTACTTTTTGAAACTGAATCTTTGAGATACACAAACACACACAGTACACAATTATGAATAACGATTAAAGATTTTAAGACAGAGAGTATACTTAGATGGAAATATAAAAATTAAACAGAACAATAAATATAACTTGAGAAATAGCATGTATGTTTTATGTTTAAGTTGTGTTTTTTTTTTATCCAAAGGTGTGACTAAAGCTCTACAAGCTACAACTCTTGTAGAGCTAATAAAAGCTAAAAATCAAGGTCAAATAACTGTCGACTATTTTGTGTATTAAGTTAGCGGATTTCTAAGAGTTGTAGATCGAACTGAGCAAAAAGTTTATAGTAACACGATAATTAATTTTTGGCATTTTCCCCCCAAAATCTTTTATTGCTGTGTAGGAGGTTTTTGAACTTAATTAATATTAGTAAACAGTATAAATTGATTGAAAGTTAAAAAGAATTATTGAGTAATCTTTTAAGTGAAATCTATTCTTGTATTTCTTGTTCATTTGTGGTTTGTTAGCATTAAACGAGAGCATCTATTTTTTATACCCACCACCAAAAAAATGTGTGTCGGGGTATATTCATTTTGTCATTTTGTTTGCAACACATCGAAATATTAATTTTAGACCAGATAGAGAATACATTTTCTGAGTCCTGGTTTTATTGAAGGGCGATCTAAATATATCTATCCGTCTGCCCCTCTGTTGAAAGCCCGATAGAACTCGAACAAAAAAGGCTAAGGGGATGAAATTTTGCTAGAATATTTCTTGTACATAAAAACTGTTCGGTGCTGAAAATGCGATTTTAAAGTTTCAACATAAAATGGGTTATTGAATCGTAATGTGCGTTGAGAAAATGAAAATCAGATGAAACATTTCCACTTAAAAAATTTACGAGAAATGAAACTTTAAGCATAATTCGTAGGCTTTTTAGAGTTGGCAGCTGAATCCAAGCAAACCGTGATGACTATAATGGAAGCGTAGAATATCCTTGATAAACTTCTCTAATAGGGCCCATACACAACACAATAAAATTGTGCAATCAAGTGTTTGTGCAATTAAGCTTTAAGCACACACTACACCAGCATAGTGGTACAAAATTCAATTTTTACCTAAAAATTGTGTGGAAAAGTTTGTAATGAATAACGAAAAAAATTTGTTCTGCACTTATTATTACTATTATCCTAAAACGAATTAGAAGGAAAAAAAAAACGTGTTTGGATGAAGAAATGGCTATGAATTGGCATTTATATTTAAAATGTTGTATTTTTTTTTTATGTTTATGCCTTGACGATTTAATTTTTATGAGCTAATTTTGCCACACACGACTTAATCATGCTGGTACAATCAAAAAAATATCAAACTATTTTTGATAAAGCACCATCAGCTGGTACAATCACACCAAACCTCATACACGGTCAATCAGCTGGCGCATTCACTTGATTGCACCATTACTATGGTGTTGTGTATGGGCCCTATAAGACAGAAAAGTAAAAATTTTTCTAGACAGATTCGATAAGATCAATATAAAAATTAAATTTTAAAAATTTTAATTTTTGGTGATTAAAGGTTTCTTAAATTATTATTTCCATCGTTTAATGAAATCTTAGATACCACGAGCTTTTTCAACAGCCAACGTTGTATGAAGTTTAATTTTGCATCAACAAAATACCAAGACTTATAATCACATTTACTGACTCTAGTTTATAGCCATCAGTAAGTCATAAAAAATGTCTTTCGAACATCGAAATGTGTTTGCGTCCAAACTCAATGACGTAGAGTAATTTAATCTTACAAGTATTTTTATTGGATAAAAAAATTTATTTATATTACAAACCGCGTTATAGTTTAAAACATACCTGCCGCAATGTCTATTTTAATCTATTTAAAATTTCAGACGTCATAAAACCGAAAGAAAATTAGTTGAACGATGCTAAAATTTCGCATATACAGCTTCTTTATCAATATTATTGGAATAATGAAAATATTTGTTAAAACGGCCACTTTAACGCCAAACTTTAACGCCAACCTCACATATAACGCCTTAGCAGTGGTGAATGTCAAGATAATAAGGCTTGTATTAATTACCAATGTATTAATCCATGCATAGGTAAATGTGGTTCCGGAGCCGAATGTGAGCCAAAAGCTCATTTGGCTGTCTGCAAGTGTCCTCACGGAACATCAGATGATGCTCTAGTTTCTTGCCGTCAATCTCGTACTTATCCTGTTGCCAAGTATCATGGTTCATCATCTGATTCTTGTAATTTTTATTTAATTGAACTTTTTTAATATTTTATTTTATACAAATTATTATGTATATGTAAACAAACGTGTTTTTTATTTTTGATTTCGTAAACAACTTTTTGACAGTTCAAGTTAGTTTACACTAACAAAATACACGTTGTATTTTTTCACTTTGTAGTTGTTTTAGCGACGAGTTCACCTTATTGAATTCGCCTTGGAATACGCCATCCGATAAGACAGAAGACATATATAACAATAAATGATAAATAATATAAGCAAATGAATTTATTTATTTGATAGTTACTTTTGATAATATACCTTACATAAGCTTATGATAGGAAAAATAGGATAAATATGTTTTTCAATATTTCATCAATCAAAAAAACAGCCGGAGGTTTGTGTCCACACTGAAACAGCAGCGTAGTTTGTGTTCACGCTACAAACTCAAACACTCAACCAAACACCACACATGTGTTTGAGTGTATGTGTTTAAGCAATGTTCATTTAAGAAATTTAAATATTAAGAAGATATCAACCAATATGAAATGAATATTAAACGAAAGATAACATATTCATTTACCTACAAAAAAATTTTTAAAAAAAGTTATCTCGCCGTTTCCTCATAATCAATGAAATAAAGATTACAACAATAACAATCTGACATGACTCCCTATAACGTAAGGTAAGACGTATTCTACGCCAAAAACTCATAGAAGTATCAGCATTAGATGTGCGATATTAAGATTTCGCAACAGTAGCTCTCTGGTTAATTTTATTTGTATGTAAAAAAATAAAGATGACTAGCTCACTTTAACACCAATTCATAAAGTTGAATGCATAAACAGAAATTACTATGACAAGCTTATTTAAATTCCCTTTCAGAAATGGCACAATCTATTATTATTAAAATTTAAAAGCTCATAAAACCGCCTAAAACAGATATACGAAGCTAAAATCTCGTTAATGTGGGTTTCTGACTAATCTCAACTTATTCTCAGAAAACTGAAATGACAGACGCATTTTATCGCCCTCCTTCTGTATGAGGCACTTGCTTAGATTCAAGTGCCATACCGACACAAAATTAATATTAATTTTTAACTACCTCTAGCTACTGAGTCGTTGTCTTCAGTTTCCTTAAAAATGCAAAATTGTGGTAAAAAAAAGTCCATTTCTAAGATTAAATATAAAAAAATAGTTAAATGACCAATTGAAACCTTAACAAAGAAACTATTGCCTGGTTTAGTACTTAATCTAGTACTTAAGGGATTTTGAGCGAAATCTAGTTAATTTTTACCTGATTTCCCATACAAAACGAAATCTACTTCGCCACTAGATTTTGGCAGAATCTACTTAAAATCTAGTACTACTTCGTGATGCAACTGTGGTTTTCATTAAATTGTAATAAAATATACTACGCTGCACACAAAAAAATTAAATCACAATATATATAAGGTGGTTGCAATTGCATTAGTACTTTAATGCTTACATTTTTTTTATATGGAGTTTGAATTTTGGAGAAGTAGAACACAGAGAGCCTCTCAGACCACCTTGTAAATAAATATACTGTTTTGACAACGAAATCGTGCAAAATGTCAATAAGCAGTGGTATAAACGGTATAGATTTTAACAAAGATTTTAAATCAAATCTGCTAGATTTTGCTCAGGTGTAAATGTAGTATAAAGAACATTCCTTAGTGATTAGAGTTATAAACAAAATAATAAATTGTATAATACAAAAGTACTACAAAAAATTGATGGTGGTTATCTAAAGTTCGACACAGCTTAACAAAATGAGAATTCAAAAATAAAACAAAAACTATAAAAAACTCTTTCAAAAACCCAACCAACAATTTTTCAATTTTAATTTATTTTATTTTTCTAATCCCTTTAACATTTGGCTAACCGTTGGTTAACACTAAATGTTTATAAGGGCAACCGAAAAATAAAATATTTTGTTATTAAATAATTTACTAGAGTATATATTTTTACTTTTCTACATAATCAAGTATAGATTTTTATTTGACCATTTCTTTTTTCTTTCTGTTTTATGAATAGAGTTCAGAAATATTTACTTTTACACGCGATTTTTATTTCATTTACTGCAATAATCATTAACGGATATATGTATTGTTAATTCTTTTCATAACTTTTTAATAATTATACTGTATCGTTTATTTTTTCAAGCTTCATATATTTTGTACTCTTCACATACATACTTACATACAAATTTCTATTTATGTTTGTATATATATTTTATTTAACATTTCCTGAATAATTAATTAAATTCAAATAAAACTTAATAAAATAAAAACTTTAAAAAGATTATGATTGCAATGTAACTCCCAAGCAACATATACCATACCAATAACCATACAAACATATATGTATGTGTGTGTGTATGTGTGTGTATTAACTATTACCTAATATACTATAATAGTTTCAATAATTATTTGTTAGCAAATTTTAAGATATATTCATAACAGCCAAAAATGCTGATTTTTTAAATAACTTATTTAAGTAGTTACTCCCATAATTTATTGTTTGACCAAAAGTAGTACACTGTAGTAGAAATATACAAATATTTCATTTTCAGCATAAATAACACTTACATATGTCCATACATAAATTTGTATTGAATTCAAAAATAATTTTATTTTGTCTGCACTTTCTCTCAGTCAATTATGGTTTTAATGTTTTGAATACGAAATTTTCGATTGACTATTTTCTTTGCAAGAAGACCCAGAAATAAACCGTCTACACAAAATTAATAATTTTTAAATTTGCATACCCTTATTATATTTTGAATAGTCTGTTAAAAATGCAGTTTTAGTTTATTTACTTTTACACATTTTTTGTTGTATCGGTTGTATGTTTTATTGTAAAATTAAACCTCAGGCAAATGAAAATGAATGGCAAGTTTAATCGAATCTTACATCTGCAGAGTAAAAAAAAAAAAACAATAAAACATTTGAGTTGTGAATTGAACAATTATGGATCAATATTAACTTGCCTATCTATAAGATTAATATTATTATTAATATAGTAATTAATGTGATACATACCCAACAGTAAAAAGAATATCAGTAAGAAGAAGAAGTAAGCCTTGTAAAATGCCTTTTATTTAAAAAAGACACAAGGCTACCCATTGCATACTTTTTTTTATTTGTACACGCTATGGATTAAAACATAAGAGCTTTTTATAACGGAGCTTCTAGAACACCTTCTTATCAAGACCTCTTTGAAACATTTTGTGTGAAGACTATTGTTATCAAATCCGGTTATCAAATAATTAATTTTTAATTTTAAATCGGTTCTTTAAATTTGTCGGCTTTGGAGTTATTTGGCAAACGAGTAACTGGCATTAATTTCTGAGATATGAGCAATTAAGCAGAACTCTTTTCGTGTTTTTTTTTTCTCTAAATGTTAACCACAAAATTCTTCGCCCCTAGGACAATTTATCAACACGTTTTTACTATTTATAAATATCATGATATATTCCTAGAAATATTCGTAAACAATTTAAAATAATCGGTCAGTAATCGGCAAAGTTATAGACAAAAATTACAAAGAAAAATATTTATTTGTTTTAAATAAATTAAGTTTCTCAAGTTTCGACTTTCAAATCGAAGCCTCGGTAATTATACCTTAGAAAAACGTACAAATAGATTTGAAACTAACTGAGATAAAAGCACCAAAATATTACTACTTTGGAGTTTTTCTAAAATTTACAGACGAAAATTGATTGTTTCAACTTCTTAACAACAGAGTGATGAAAGGGTTTAACTACCAGAATATAATATATTATTAAAAAATTTAGAATCCGTGATGGCCGCCACTACAAAATGGCATATAATAAATTTATACAGGAGTCAATTCTATTATTTTAAATTATACCGCCTTCAAGACTCTCAGAAGGTAGAATATAAAAAACTATAAAAACTTAATATGTAAAGTGTTGAATCCAAAACGGAGTTCAAAACAAAATGGCGAAGAATTTTTTAAATCTTATCAATATACAAATCAAATCAAAGGGCTCGACAAGTAGAACAATGAACTATGTAAAAATTAAAAATCAAAGAAGCCGTCGTCAAAAAAATAAAAAGGCTATGCTATGATGAGGTCATATTACTTATGTACATGACGGTGTATAATCAAATTCGGTACGGCTGAATTTTTTTAAATACGAAAACCGGTTTTTTAAAACATGAGTTTTTTTCGAACTATTCGAAAACCGGTTTTTTTTATATGCCGAATATCTGATTACTCTGGTGAGGACTTGTTAAAATGCTTTCTGATTTTTAGATTTTTACAAACGTTTTTGATTTTCTAATATTACTAATCGCTTTATGTATAATTTACATTGTTTTAATTTTTGCTTAACTCGTTTGAGCTCAGCGCTATTAAACTTCGTCTTAGAAGCTGTAAAAATAACTAAGTGAATTTCTGTTTATCTTGTTATGTCTTTTTTTTCCTATTTGTTTTAAAGTATCCTTTAATTGTTTCTGGTTTTAGTAATTGGTTCAAAATCTTATTGTTAAATACAAAAATTAAAAAAAAAACTCATAGGAGAATAAACATTTTATCTCCCTCTTAAAGAATTAGAATGAAAGCTGAATTTTTAGAAGAAAGTTCATAGCTTTTAAAGGCAGGATGAGTAGAATAAGATTGTAAATAGAAAAGAAGGTGTAAATTCGCATTCCAGATGGCCTGAAATATAAAGTCAGACTTCTGGTCCAAAAACATATAAAATGGTTGACACAAATTCTTACATATATTTCTTGTGAAATTATGTGTTGTTTTATACACATTTTTGATAAAGAATCGGATATAGGTAAAACGGCATTATTAGTGTTCATAATATCTGTGGTAATAGGAAAAAACTGCTTATGTCAGTTTTTAATTGTTTTCAGGAAAGCACATTTAAATTCTTGAGTTGATTTTTAAAAATTGATTCCCTTTAAAATATTGGGAATCATATGAAATTTACGCTATATAAATTAAAGATCATAAATATTGATTTTCGTGCATTGATTATTTGAAAAAAACAGAGACACTAAGTTTTGATGATAACTGATAGTTCCCTATAAAGTTGTACAAAATAGTTTTAAATTCGCCTGAAGGTAGCTTTGAATTTCGGGATTGCAATGATGTGATTAACTCAATTTAAGCTTATGTTGGCTTAAGCAGTTTTTCCTTTTTGGCACAGGTATACGAAACTAATAGTGTTTTCTTTTCTGAGGTTAATGTTGCATTAATTCTGCCCTTTGCCTTTTTTTGTGTTCTTTTCTTAAAAATATGCAATATTATAAACGGGTGACAAGTTCTTTTGTAATAATGTTGCCATGTAAATGAGAAAAAATGTTACATGTCGTACCCTGAATTAAATCAAATGGTTAGAATATTGCACTTTTTAACAGCTGATATTAAAAAGAGAATAAGGTTTTTGTAGTGGTTAAAAATAAAATTTGGTCCCAAATTATTAAAATGGAAGCAAGCAATGCAGTTTTACATAAAAATATAGCTATCATGTAAAAAGGTGAAAATTTCTGTTCTATTCTGCTGATTATAAAGGTAGCATTTTGTTAGGGTGCAGGTGACCTTTGAAAAGTGTTTAACTATAAAAGGGCAACATTGTTTGTTAGAAAAGAAAACACCATAAGTTATATTATTCTGCCCTCATGTAATATTAGCCTTTTCTTAATGTTTTTCTTGAAACACTTAAAAATTTATTGTTTGATCATTCAAATACTTAGTGCCTTATTCATACCCTGCTCTAAGATTTTATTGTTCGTAAATAAAAAATTTTTATTAGTACACTTATTTATTAACAACATAAGCTACAAAAAAAATGAAAAGGTTCTTTTAATTTGTATTTCTTATACCCATAGAGAACTTGTGCGTTGTGTTTGTATGATACTTTATTAAATTAACCTTTTGCCACACTAACAATCATAACGATAAAATGTATAAGAAATTATTAATTTAAAAAATTAAGGCACACAACCCTGCAGCTTTGAAAGTAACACTGGCGAACTTCTTAATTTACTATCTCAAAGTCTCCCTTCACCAACACACGTAGCTAGTACATAAAACATTAATAAGTTGAAGGCAAAATTAGAACACCCTTTAAAAAGCATTTTTCGTTTTATCTATATGTATATATAAAAGTGAAACTCTGTGTGCGTGTGTATTAGCTATAGACACCGAAACCGTAAATCCGATCGGACTCAAACCTTGGCAAGTTGTTGTACACATTTCAGGGAGTGTTTATTCGTGGTAAAAAGTGGGAGGGCAACGCCCATAAAAAATTAGTTACCACTTTTAGCTACTTGCACTGGATCGATTTTTCTGAAACTTTGCACACATTTTGAGCAGTCATGACTATACAATTTCGTGGTGAGAAAAGTGGGCAGTGCCACGCCCATAAAAAAATTTATAATTTTTAGCTGCTTGCACTAGATAGATTTTTTAGAAACTTTGCACAAATATTGAGCTGTCATGACTATATAATT
Organism: Phyto melanocephala; assembly: GCA_941918925.1. NCBI lineage: Eukaryota > Metazoa > Arthropoda > Insecta > Diptera > Rhinophoridae > Phyto > Phyto melanocephala. The sequence goes on along the minus strand of OW799233.1, from coordinate 88,409,980 downwards.
TCGTAAATTTGTCCATTTTAACAGCAAATGGGAAAACCAAAAACATAGTATATTTACTTGCATTACAATAAAAAACAATAAAAAATTATTTTTTTTATATATATACTTAATTAAAATTCAGAGTGCATTTATATTCATTAAGGGCCGTAGCAACGCGCGCCGGGCTTGGCTAGTTAACAATATATAAAAAATATTGATTCTAATTTAATTATAAATTCTATCACTTTGTATCCCCTTCACACGACAGTGTAAAAGGATTTATATAGGTTTGTCATTCCGTGTGAAATTTCTACAATATCTCTTTTTGACCCCGTAAGTATAAAGGATTAAGCATTATCCATCTGTCTGTCCGTCTGTCCGTGTGTATTTTGAAATCAACTTTTTGAAGCCCCCCGAGATTGCCAAGACACATGTAAGGTATCAAAATATCGGAAATATTTAGGAGCAGATTGTTATTGGAAATCAGCATAATCGCCTAATAACTATGTGAGATATGAGCAAGTAAACAATATAAAAATTTTCCTGCCCTAGGATAATTTATAGACACGGTGGTTACTGTTTACAAATTTGGTATGCTTTTGGAGATATTAATGAAAAATTTTGAACAAATTGGTCACAAATCAACAAAGTTATAGGTAAAAATTATTGGAAAAAATATATATTTTTCAAATATATCAAATATATAAACTACTAAATAATTCTAAATGCTAAGAAAAAATCGGTTTAAAACCAACTGATATATAAGAACCAAAATACAACGGCTTCGGTGTTTTTCCTAAAATTTACAAACAAATATAGATATATTTTAGTTTCTATTGAGTATTAAAATATAGTTAGATATTAGAAGAGAAAAATTCAAGATGGCGTCCTAGATTAAATGGCGAATATATGACTCAAATGTAGTTTTTACGACTTTGTCCCCTTTAACCACCACAATAGATTTATCAAAAAAAGCGCTAGACCAGTACAATGTAGTAAATTATAAAAAAGTGTAAAATCCAAGATGGCATCTGAAACAAAATGGCGGAGCAAATTTTTTTAACCCCCAAAATATGGATATCAAATAAAACGGCTTGACTAGTAGAATTCAAAATCATAGATGACCTTGGAAATATTAAAGAAAATGGCGTATTACATAAAATCTAAAATCTAGGCTTAGCTACGATGTGGTATTTATACCTATGTGCATGACGGTGAAGTGTGTTATCAGATACGGCATAGCCGAATATAGCGCTCTTACTTGTTTTTAGATTTAATAGCTATCTGTAATGCATTATTGATGTTATAGTTTCAGGATATTCAAATCGTTATGTACTTATTTGTATCTAATATAGGGTGCATACAATTTCTCCTAAGTCTGGTTACTTATGGCGTTTACATTTTTCACTTGCGTACAATTAAAACATTTAGAGATCGTGTCAATATTTAAATTAATCAATTTAAATGGTTCGACTGACAGGGAAGTGAACTTTTTTCATTCTTTGTATGAGTTCTCGAATAAAACATATGAATCAGTTAAAATAACAGCGTCTTAGAAAACAGTTTATAATAATTTTAAAACAAATATGTGCAAACATTACATATCATATACATATAGTAATAAAATATTAAACAAATAAATAAATGTTAACTTTGAAAATAACACCACTCACCGCTAATTAAAATTTTATGCTTTAATACATTTTTTTAATTGTTTAAAAATGTTTGGAAAAGAAAAATATTAAAAAAGAAAAATACCATCAATGTTTGTTTATCTGCATCATAAACATCGGTTCAATATTGTATAACAGTAAAACTTAAACAGAAAATGAAACCGTAGTGAAAGTGTTTGGTTTTTAAAACAGCAAACAAATATGTATTTCAATCGATTGTTATGCTAAAATATTTAAAATCATCAGAAATGCTTTTACTATTAAAAATAAAATAAAAAAAGACATCCAAACTTTTCGTCATTAAAAGTTGTTGCTTAAAACCCTGAAAGAAACTCGGAAATAAATTATTAAAAACGAAAATTTGCAAAAACTCTTTTAATGAAATTTAAAAAAATAAATATAATAAATCGTTATTATTTAAAATACAAATATTCATTAAACATTCGTTTCGTTTACCTTCAGCCATTGTCATTTGGTTTTATTTTCATTTTTGCTTAAACTTTATATAAAATTATTTTTGCTAAAATATGTAAAACAGAATAATAAAAACTTACTAAAAACGTGATGTTAAAAAAAAAATTTCAAAAAAAAGAATAGATAATTTAAAAACGTTCCGCATTTTATTGTTTCAAGTTATCATATAAATTAAAAAGGTTTTATGACGTTTTTACCACCAGTGTGTGTGTGTATTATTAAATGTGAGGAATTTTAAATGAACCGTAAAAGAGAAACAGAAATGAGGTTTTACATATTGTAATTTTTTGTCATTATGGGCCATGAACTGAATTTTTTTTAAAGTATTTCTTTAATAAAATAAGAGTAAAATTATGAATATTAGAAATTGTGTGAGAAAAATGTGAGGGTACATTTTCTTCTATTTCTGTTGTTCTGTATTTTCGCTCACTGAATGTTGCAAAATATTTTGTTTACTTTTTTTATCCCTCGACTTTGGTAATATTTTAAATAAAATTGCATTTGGGAACTTTAACAGCTTTAGAAAATTTTATTTTATTTGGACTAATAGTTTCGCGGTAAGAATGTTTCCCACTGATGAGACATGGACGGAGATAAGTCAATATATTTAGGATTTACTTACATATATGTAGAATCCACGTCAATAATAAACACAAAGAAAATTATGTCCGTTTTATTATACGACTTTATTAGTTAAATTACTTTATGTTAATATTCAATTTATTATTAAATGAGGATTTTAAAATTAATTTGGTTTCATCGCTCGGCGTTTAATTCACACTCTGTCATCACGACGGTCGACTTTCAATTCTCCTTTCCACTGTCCATTTTGTTTCAGTATACAGAAGGGTTGCAACGTAATTCGATTCGATACTAAAATTTTTCGAACTTGTATGCCTAATACATTGTAATTCGAAAATGTTTTCATTCGAATCGAATTAGGGAGTAACCCCCCAGTTTATTTTTTTTTCGTTTGCCAAAATTTGTAAATCATATGTAGTTCGGCATGTTAACCATAATTGGATTTTTAAAGTCAGCCGTAGCTGACTGTTTTCTATCGGCAGAGATTTCTGCTGACAGCTGATATCAGGTGGCATCTTAAAACAAAATAAAGCACAAACTAATTGAAGTTCTGTCAGATGACTTTGCACATTAGTTTTATGCATTAGCTGCTTAAGGGGTTTTCTGTACAGTTAGGTCGTAAACGGTAGGCACTATACATTATTATTTTTTACGAAATTGAGTTTTTCAGTGATTCAAATACATTTCACACAAATACACCTCGACAAAAAAATTGAATGCAATAGTATAAAAAATAACAGTTTTACAAGCGATTTAAAAAATTAGTTAACATTATGATAATTAAGTTTCTATTACGTTTTTGCCTTCTCCTGTAATGTTACAATTATTAGAGTTGGGGCCTTTCTACCTGTAACCAACGATATATTCCCTCTATCGCACTGGCTTAAAAAATAAATTAAGTTACCTATATCTGTAGTAGGGTGTCCTAGTCAGTAGTGTGCTAGTTTGGGGGTTGCGGGTTCGATTCCCGCCAGAGACTTTGGACTGGTCTGTTTCTCTTTCTCTTCCATTCTAACTATTTCTATTCATCTCTTTATTTCTATATTAAGGCGTCACAATGGACCGTAATAGTCTCCGGGTGAGGGATGTGAGGGTAACTTTGCACCAGCCTTACCTTCTACCTACCTATATCTGAAGTTTAAATCAGATTGTAAAATCAGTATTAACGTGCAATATTTTTTCAACATTTTTATGCTAGTGTATGTAGTCAGTGCGGAGATACCTTAATACAACCAGAAAACAGACAACCAAAATAATTGCCAATCGAATGGTTCAGTTCTTACAATCTTTTATTTTATTTTGCGATAATAAAATTTCTATTGCAGGAATCATATTTTTTAGTGCTGTCTATATGGTGATATTTTGAAACGAAATTCTCTAAATACAACCAACTTTACAACTTTACTGTTCGATTGGCGACGATTCTGGTACTCACAACCGATACTGCTGTCTCCATGCATTTGCGTTAAAATATCGAAATATGAAAATAACTTTTCATCGTAAGATAATTAGTATCTAATTTCTAACGAAAAACAGAAAAATAATAAAACAAGTAAGAGCGCTATATTCGGCCGTGCCGAATCTTATATACCCTTCACACCGTGTAGTCATGCAATAACAGTAGTTTGTATCACCATTCCATATGATATACGTACATACATATAAAAACCATACATATATAAAAACATCCACATTGTAAAATTATAAATTTACGTATTTATGTTAAAAAAATAAATAAAAAAAAATTTAAAAAAAAAATTTAAAAAAAAAATTAAAAAAAAAAATTAAAAAAAAAATTAAAAAAAAAAAATTAAAAAAAAAAATTAAAAAAAAAAAATTTAAAAAATAATTAAAATATATATAATAAATATGAAACAAAAAAAATAAAAAAAATATATTTAAAAAAAAAAATTAAAAAAAAATAATAAAAATATAAATAATATATTAAATAAAAAATAAAAAAAGAAATTAAAAAAAAAATAAAAAAAATTTTTTTTTTGGCTCAGCTGGGATTCAATGCCACGTTTTCTCTAACCAGTATACAAGTTTGTATGTATGTATGTTGTTGTTGTAATGTTGTTTTTGTGAAAAAAAAATCGAGGTGGTCGTGGGTTTTTGCTCATATCTCAGTTGTTTATGTACCGATGTTTCTGATTTTCAATACCGATCTACTCCCGAATATTTTTGATATTTTAATACCTCACCCGAGTTCAAGCAATGTCGGGGGGCTTCAAAAAGTTGATTTCAACATACACACGGACAGACGGTCAGACGGACAGACTGACAGGGCTTAATCGACTCCCCTATTCATAAGCTTTCATAAAATATATACTTTATGGGGTCGGAAATCAAAATTGTAGAAATTTCACACGGAATGATACCCTTTTTCACTGTGTGAAGGGTATAAAAATGGTACTAGAAGTTTGGTAAGAAATAAATGAATATGCGTACTAGACAGAAAGCGGTATATCAAATAAAATGCACTAACAACAATAAATAATTAATTTGCATTAATTACGATATAAGAATTTACCTCCAAATGAACACACTATAAAAATATTATTGCGGTCAGCAATGCGGACTGCGTTCAACTAGTTTTTAAACAAAAATTTATTAACCAACTCGCGTTTTTACAATTGACTATTTTTTTAATCATAAACATAATGATTTTAGGCAATCATTTGTTACCAATTACAAACTATGTTAAAAGCCAGATTACTGATTATGAAACAATAGACAAAATTAACATGTTGTTGGGTGAAATATTTGTTTATATTTTTTTAGTTGTTGCAATCAACGTTAACCCAATAGTAAGACAATTTCGCTGATAAATATAAAAAATTTTAGTAAAACTAATATTTTAATGAAACCTTTGTACAATGATCTATTTTAGAAAATATATGTTAAAATTGGCTTTAAAAAATATTAGGCTATTATAACTGTCTGTTTATGTAAATGTGAATAAAATTGTCTTTCTTGTTAATATATTAACTGCTCAATTCACAAGCTGTCGTAAGAGTTGTATGGCGTAGTAGTTGCACACATTTTTTAAAATAATTTCTTCATTAATTTTTTAAACAGCAATAACAACAATTTGTTTGTAGAATTTCATACAAATACGACAAAGTGCTATCGCCGTTGTTCCTTAATATGGAAGGAAGATTTTCTTATAAATTTGTTTAAGTTCTAAATCTTTTTATAAGAAAAAAATGTTCGTTTGCATTTTGATAACCAGGCAGTAAAAGTAAATATTCTCTTCTTATTTTAAACTTTTTCAATTTCCATTAATAATATATTTTTCTTTTTAAACCGAAAAAGAAACAAGTAAGAGTGCTATATTAGGCCGAAGCGAATCCGAAAATCCCCTTCACAATCATTTCCATATGAACGCAGGTATAATGACCACAGTTTGGTATTGCCTTGATTTCAGATTAAATGTCATACGAAAAAATTGCTTTTTTATTTTCAATGCCATCGTTAAGATTGAATAGCAACTGCATTATACTGGTTAAAAGCTTTTATTTGATACCAATATTAAAGATGTGCATTTTAAGCTGGTCGAACCCTTGCCACCACAAATAGAGGGTACAACAGGAAAGACATTTACAGGAAATTATATGTGCCTTTTGGGGTTTCAAACAAATATTACATTATTATTAATTAGTTTATATTTATTAAAAATAAAACATTAAAAATCTTGTTTCACAGCAAACACTTGTTTAATATTTATATACAGGGTGGTACAATTCAAACGCACGATGTTAAATGTAAATAAGACAAAAAGTTATAAGAAAATTTTTAATATTTTTGATTATGACAGAAGGATTTATGATAAATATGCGAGAAACAAAACATGGTCCAAACTTTCGCCACGGTTTCGGTGGCATACTTCTATCCATTTTTTAAATGACGCTGAGACATAATTAAAATTCAATGCCATTAGTGTGCCTAATTATGTCATCCTTTAGCTCTTGAATTGGGGTGCCCCGGTGGACTAGTCAGTAGTGTGCTGGTCTGCTAGTTTGGGGGTTGCGGGTTTGATTACCGCCAGAAACTCTGGACTGGTCTGCTTCTCTTTCTCTTCTATTCTAACTATTTCTATTCTTCTCTTTATTTCTATACTAGCCAAACCCGGTGCGCGTTGCTACGCCTCTTAATGAATCGAAATGCATTCTGAATTTTAATTGAATATCAAGTGGAAAAACCTAAAAATTATAATTTTTTTATGGGCGTGGCATTGCCCACCTTTTTAATCACGAAATTGTAAAGTCGTTACAGCTCAATATGTGTGCAAAGTTTCATAAAAATCGGTCCAGTGCAAGTACCTCAAAATTAAAACTTTTTTAGGGGCGTGGCCCCGCCCACTTTTCTTATCACGAAATTATTAAGTCATGACAGCTCGATATGTGTGCAAAGTTTCAGAAAAATCGGTGAAGTGCAAGTAGCTAAAACCGATAACTAATTTTTATGGGCGTGGCCCCGCCCACTTTTTCCACCCATAAACACTCCCTTGTATGTGTACAACAACTTACCAAAGTTTGAGCCCGATCGCTTTTACAGTTTCAGAGTCTATAGCTAACACACACACACACAGAGTTTCACTTTTATATATATAGATTAATTCGTCACAATGGACCGTAATGGTCTCTGGGTGAGGGTGTGAGGGTAACTTTGCACCAGCCTTACCTATCTACCCACCTACCTAGCTCTTGAATTGTTCTTGTCTTATTGACGTTTATTTTTTTTTTAATATCCCAAAAAAAAGAAGTCCAGTGTCAAATCACATGATCGTGGCGGCCAATAAACATCGCCACAACGTAAGATAACACGGCCATTGAATTTCTCGCCAAAAAAACATTGTTTCGTTGGCTATGTGGCAAATGGCACCATCCTGTTAAAACCACATATCGTCCAGGTTAATATCCTCAATTTTTGCCCATAAGAAGCCTGATATCATCTCGCTGTAGTGAACACCATTTACGGTAACTGCTTCACCGATCTTAAATGTAAAGCATTACGATGAGTCTTTTCACGGCTTTTCTGCCACACTATTTCGAACAACAGCAATGTTATCTACAGAACGAACTGGGCGAGCATGCACAGATATTTTCACAATTCCTACAAACACGGCTAGCTGAAATTTGCATGAATTTGTCAAAAACTGAAACAAAGAAATGTCAAATTAAGTTGGACAAAAAACTTGATTTTAAGCCAACTTCGTGCATTATGGTTGAACCACCCTTGCAAAAATATTTTTATTCATTTATGTAATTATGGCATTTGGTTATATTTGATTTATAAATAGTAAGTGTAACGGATTCATAAACAATTTCAATTTAATTGTTTACGGATATATAAAAATTTATGAAAATTCTCTTAAGCAGAGTACACAAATGTATACAGGTAGTGGTGCCAGCACAGCTGACTTCTTTTTGTATGTCGAAATATCGTAAAAAAGATAGACGACAAATGCTGTCCATCTCAGGCCAGTCAATTCTTTGCAAAAAAATATTTCACACATACATGTATGTTTAAACGAAACAAATATAAAAGTTGGAATACATAACTATTTGTATTACAATTTTATATCTTAAGTTATGTTTACATTAAACAACTATTTTACAAAATAGACGTAATCAATTAAATGTATTAACTGTTCTCCGTATAAAAAGACAAATGCTCATTGAATTTAATTAAATTAAATTTTTTAATAAAATAAATTAAAAAGAAAATTTTTTGGTTTGGTTTCAAAACAACTCTTTCTAAACCAGTTTAAACCGAACAACCAAATAAATATAATTTAAAAATTATGGGAGCATATCCCGGATAATTTAGTAAATTAAATTTTAATTCTTTAAAGTTTCAGAAATTCGTATTTAAATTTCTTAAAAATTCTTTTGAAAATTTTAAGTAATTACTATTCTATTCAAAGTTTATTACCATTTTAGTAATATTTAATTGTCACCTTGAATAATTTATTAACTTAAGCTATAAATAGTTGTAGCAAACCAACAAAATGTTTGACTATTTATGCAAATAATTTCCATTAGATAACTGACTGCTAACAAAAGACCAAATACATACGTTTTTTGTTAAATAAGTTTTAAGTAAAAATATATATTCTTAATACTAGTATGTGTAAGCGAAGACGCGAAACAAAACAATACTTTATACAGTTGTTTTGTATAATTTGTATATTTTATGCCAAGTTTATTTGACACTACAAAATATTAAGGTTAATATCTACTTTTTTAAAGAGTTTTTCTGACTAGTTCGTTTAACTTATTTTTAACTCTCTCATTCGTTTTCTTCTCTCTTTCTCAATGTCTTTTTTTTATTTTCTTCTAAGTTTGCATGGTATAATATTCGGTTCGTGTGTTTGTTTCACCTCTATTTCCTCATCTTTTAATTTAAGAAATCATCATCAAACAACAATGTTACAGTCTTTTACAAAAGTATGATTACACACACAAAAAATTTTATGTATTTAAACGTTTTATTATTCAGATAAATTTTTTTCAATACATACTTTTCCTTTTAAATCATTTCGTCGGTCTGATGTAGAAAGGCCCTAACCCTTACTTTTTACGAAATTGAGTTTTTCAGTGATTTCAATACATTTCACACAAATACACCACGACACTAAAATTTAATGTAATAATATCAAAAATAACAGTTTTACAATCGATTTAACAAAAGAAATTATATTACGATAAGACAGTTTCTGTTACATTTTTGCGTGCTCCTGTAAAATAACAATTATTTGAGTTAGGGCCTTTCTACGTGAGGCCGATGATTAATATCGATGACCAAAAGCTGACAATAGATAACTGATTTTTTTTCTTTACATAAGATAATGATGGTGACATTATAATCATCACAATATCTACCTTGTATCTAGAATATTTTAAAATTAAGAAATTAATTATTATTATTAAACTATAAACGTATAACTGTGATTATAAAACATGCATCCAAGGAAATTTAAAAAAAAAACATTTACAGCAAACACATGTTTTGCTTTAAAGACTATTGCCCTTAAGATCTAGTTTCCTATAACTTTTAGCAAAAATAATTTATGTGATCGTTGTTGTATAATGATAATCTAGTTCTTGGTGCCTAATTACAAGGTCAACCACGCCCTCATAATCAATAAAGCACTACAATTAAAAAAAAAAACTTGATATTTATAGAAGTGCTATCTGAAGACCTTAAAAACAAATTATTGTTTTATAAGTGCGCATAAAAAAGAAATAATAATAAAGTTTTTTTCTGATATCTCAGGTATTTATGGACTAATTATGTCGATTTTCAATATTTTTGAATCTCAAATTTTCTCAAATATATTGATACTACCCATTAAAAAAGCGAAGTATATTTTGAAGACTTCTAAATAAATTGTGTAAAAGCATTCATTCTTAATGACTCCCTAAATGCGAAGCAATTTGTCATAAATGATGTGTTTAAAAATGAATGCAACATCATGCTAAAGATCTTAAACAATTCATGTAAACAAACAAAATCAACTCATGAAACATCAGATGCTTTTCACTAAATATGCATGAGTTCTATGCATTTATTAGAATGGAGTTCAGTTCTTTAATATAGTAATGTGGTTATGATCTCCAATGACACGCTAATGTTAAAATTATTTGTGTATTCGCCTAAATTTAATCACTTCGTCACCAGTTGAACCCCTGCAAATTCACTTTTTTGTCATAGATTTTTTTGGCTGCGTTTCCGTATCGCACTTTAGGGCATCGAAATTATGACATTAACAAGTACACGGACAAGCAGCCATAACTAAACTGTCGACTCCCTCTACAGGTGTTTGAATAATATATCTACATACTTTACGAAAAGCAAATGAATATTTCAATGTAAATGCAAAAGAATTACACGCTTCTGACTCTCATAAAAATTTAAAAATATAAAATAGTTTTAGTTTTAGCACTAAATAAGAGACAGAGCGATGTAGTGAGTTAGAGAGATATAAAACAAAAATGCATACACTTAACTTGTTTTACTATTGTTACAATCACTTTTTACCTACTGTGTTATTTCTATTGTAATTTCTTTTTATATCGTTTGTTAAAAGTTGTTTACACATCTTTTTCTTCTTCTTTCCAACAAAAAATTGTTTGTCTTACTTATATTTATTATGTCTGTCTGACATTTGTCAACTATAGATCACAGATGAGAATTTTAAATGTATGCTGGTGTTGGATTTAACTGCAACATTAATTTTACAGCCATAATTAGTATTTAACATTAAAGTACAAAATTTACTCTTACTTTGTGTTGTAAAGATCATATTACACATTCGGTAGTTTAAAATAATTTATACGTTATCATAGTAATCTAACAAAAAATATAGACTAAAACAAAAAAATCTTAGAAGAAACATTAAACAAGTTTTTTTGCATTTTTTTAAATTCGTTTAAAGAAATTAACAGAGTTCCTCCTTGATATAAACTTTTTTTTGAAATTTTTCTCTTTACGCAGAAAAAAATAAATATGAATTCCAATTAAGGAATTTATAGTATTAATTAAAACTTTGTTTTATTTTGCCACAATCGTCAAAATACTACTAATAATTAAATAAAAATTAATATTTTTAATTGAACAAGTGAGAGCATATATTTTATTTTTTATACCCACCACCAATTTTATGTACTTTTATAGCACAAAATGTATTATTTTGTTATAAACAGAAATCGTTACGGCATTATCTCTTTATACTAAAATATGTATCACTCTCTTTATATAACTTCGATATGCTAGTAAAATATTTTCGTAAATTTAGTCTTTCAATGAAAGTGGGCGTTAAGTAGGTGTGTCAATAAAGTTTCTGCTAATAAATACAACTAAGATATTTCAATATAGTCCTTTATTCTTACAAAAACCTTGTCCATAGAGAAATTATATGAATTTAAGATAAACAGATAGATGGGAGGTAGGCGTTAAAAAGGGCGTGTCACCTTAATTTTCTGGCATAATAATGACATTGACTAGAAAGCTATATGTACGAAATTTTATTATCGTACCTCTAATTTTGTCGGTTTTATGAGCTTTTAAATTTCCTTAATAGTAGATTACGTGAAAAGTGGGCTTTAAAGTAGGCGTGTCGAAATAGTGTCTGCCAAAAAATTTCAGAAAATATATACATTTTAAATTAGTTGATTAAAATAATAACGGTTATATTAGAGTTTTTAAAAAATTATAAAATCTATTACATTTAAAATTTAATATGTTTCAATTCAAATGGCTTCAAAATACAATGTTCCCTGCTATAGACATTTAACATGTGTTTGTTGTGGAACCAGCTAATCACTAGCTCATTTAAGTAATTCTTGTCTACACGTTTGATAGTTTTTATACCCTTCACACAGTGAAAAAGGGTATATATAGGTTTGTCATTCCGTGTGAAATTTCTACAATTTTCATTTCCGACCCCATAAAGTATATATTTTCTGAAGGCTTATAAATAGGGGAGTCGATTAAGCCATGTCAGTCTGTCCATCTGTCCGTCTGTCCGTGTGTATGTTGAAATCAACTTTTTGAAGCCCCCCGATATAGGTTGGACCCGGGTAAGGTATTAAAATATCAGAAATATTCGGGAGTAGATCGGTATTGAAAATCAGAAACATCGGTACATAAACAACTGAGATATGAGCAAAAACCCACGACCACCTCGATTTTTTTTCACAAAAACAACATTACAACAACAACATACATACATACAAACGTGTATACTGGTTAGGGAAAACGTGGCATCGAATCCCAGCTGAGCCAAAAAAAAATTTTTTTTTAATTTTTTTAAAATTTTTTTTTTATTTTTTTTTATTTTTTATTTAATATATTATTTATATTTATTTGGTTGTTGGGTTTAAGCTGGTTTATATGCATTTCACTGGTGCTTATGCCAGATCATCAGTAAACCTTTACCCAAATTCTTGAAAAAGTTTTAAATGTTATAAGTTATATTTTCAAACCATAAACCATAAAACAAACATATAAACCAGCTTAAACCCAACAACCAAATAATAATAATAATAATATTGAAAAATAAGGGAGCATATCCCGAATAATTTAGTAAATATATATTATATATATTTTTATTATTATTTTTTTTTAATTTTTTTTTATTTTTTTTTTGTTTTATATATATTATATATACAATAATTTTTTTTTAATTTTTTTTTTAAATTTTTTTTTTTTTTTAATTTTTTTTTTAAATTTTTTTTTATTTTTTTTTTGTTTTTTTAACATACATACGTGAATTTATAATTTTACAATGGGATGTTTTTATATATGTATGTTTTTTATATGTATGTACGTATTTCATATGAGATGAATGGTGATACAAACTACTTTTATTGCATGACTACACGTTGTGAAGGGTATATAAGATTCGGCACGGCCGAATATAGCGCTCTTACTTGTTATAACTGTTAAATTTTTAATTTTTTTGAAAGAATACAAAGTGTGAAAAGTGTCGACGTTTTGTTGACAATATCACCAAAATAGTTGTGACATTTGACTACAGGCTGCCTGCAGGGTATTTTATGCAAACACTACAACTTACAGGGAATGCAAAATTGGTACAATTGTACTTTTTTTTGTACTTTAAAATTTAAAAGTACAATGGCACTGTAATGTCTTATTTAGTACAATTAAGGAGTCTCTTAATTTTTAATAATTTTTTTATGGCAACTCATCATATTTGCTGATTTTGAAACAGTAAAATCTTACAAAGATTCGAATACTAGCGATTTCTGGGCAACCGTCTTATAAAATAAAAATAAGGCAAATGAATTCATGTTTCTACAACTTAAATTACTATGAGTTTCACATTCATCATCAAATGCGGAAAGAATCTGTTCTTACCAAAATATAATGAAAACCAAATAGAGAAACAGACAACAAACTGCAACACTTTGCGGCTTACTACAAACAAAGGATTAACTGAATTCACAAAAATGAAATTGTTATAATTAAAATATATAAAAAATGCCATTTACAAAATTGTAATTGTTATCTCGAAATCGATTTTAAAGCCAGTACGAAGTAACTTAATTTTTTAGCATGTAAATAGTTCATATCTTAAGTCAATACAATTAAGCTCAAAAAAGTTCAATTTTTAAAGCTTTTTGGTAAATTTTAAATTTCCTAATCCCATCCCCGATACAGTATCACAACCTAGACACGAGTAATTTTTACCGAAAAAAATGTTGGAATGAAAGGAGTAAATAATTCTAATTATTCGTTCGAATTCGTTCGTTATTCGATATTCGTTAAAAAGATCTGTTTTCAAAAATTTTGCAAAGTCAGCGATTAAAATTTGATATATCCCACTTATTTATGAGGCGTTGTTCACAACAGTCATATTTAGAACATCTGAATTTAGGACACCTTATGAAAAGCTTAATGTAAATATATTTTTATAGCAAATTTTGCACATTAACGACTATTCTATAATATTGTATTCTTTTTTTTATTCAGCACTTTATTTAACAGGCTTACAAACATAATTTTTTTATATTCAATCTATGAAATCAAGTCTTGATAACAATTACATTTTTGATAACAGTTTTTAGTTTTCACTTATCCACTTATTACCAACTGACAGAAAATGCTTTACTTTCGAAAAAATTACACACCAATAAAATAATTTCAAAATATTACTTAACTAAAACAAAAAACAAAACAAAACAAATAAAATAGTCTTTCAATTACACACACATTCCAGGGAGTGTTTATGGGTAGCAAAGCGTGGGCAGGGCCACGACCCCAAAAATTAGTTATCATTTTTAGCTACTTGCACTTGACCGATTTTTCTGAAACTGCACACATATTGAGCTGTCATGACTTCAAAATTGCGTGATTAGAAAAGTGGGCGGTGCCACGCCCATTAAAAAAAGTTATAATTTTTAGCTTTTTGCACTTGATATTCAATTTAAATTCAGAATGCTACGCTCGTCGGGCTTTTCTAGTTACAAATAAAAGATAGACAATACAAATTGAAAAGTCGAGTCTTCCAGTGCCAAAGATCTACCAGTTGATTTTATTTTTAGTAAATCTTTATAATAATATTTAAAGGAAAATAGAAAATATATAGATAATATGTACCCAGGGCACACAAGAAGTGTATGATTTGTTGAACTTCGCAAAGAAAATTAGTGAAGAATAATAAAAATGCTTCTCAAACAATCCAAAATAGCAAAAAAATAAATGTTGAAAGTATTAAAATGAGTATTGAGCAGTTACCACTGCTTCAAAAATGGAAGTTTCATATATTTCTTGTTTTTTAGTATCTCCAATTCATTAAGGTTGTATGTTGAGAAAACATCTATTAAATACTCTTTAGGAACCCATAATTGTCTAGCAGTAATTTGTACCTTTTCTTATTAAATAGTTTTATGGTTTAATAGGTTTTTTTTTGCTATAACAAATAAATATTTTAAATTCATTTCGTTAACAACGAGCTTGCAAAAATTGTTACTCGGTAATGTTGATGTACTTTTCAATAAATATTAAACAAAAATATGCATTTCTACTACTTCTCTATACTCTAAGTTTAAATTAATTTAAATGTTAAATCTTTAAAAGCTATATGACTTTGTACCAACCCAAAAGAGCAAATACCTTTAAACAGCTGTCAAACATAATGTTTATATAAGTGTTCCAAACAGCAGCTTGTTAAAAAAATACTATGATGTTTCCTGTTCTAATGATAATTGTGGATGCCACATAATATACATACATATATGTACATACATAAATGACACAAAACAAACAAGTAACACATAAGTACCTACATAATTTTTTCTTTAACTTACGTAAATACATTTAGTATTTCAAATTTATTTACTTTTTCTATGTTAGTGTGTTGAATTTTTAATTAAATCGTTTCAAAGATACCAACATAACTTTACATGAATATGTATGCACACACATGTCATTAGAATAATATTAACGCACACATTCGCAAATGCACACTAAGTTGTATTGTATAAATACAAAATACATATTCGTATATATTTGTATGTAGGTGTGTACATAAACTAGTTGGTTGTTTTATTTTAATTAATTTATAAATGTTTATCATACATACATATGTATGTATGTACATAGGCATATTTGTTATAAACTTAATCATGATTGTCATATAAGTTTATCATTCTGCTCGTAACTTCGACAATACTAAATTGGAATCTCATAACGTAATATATCTGTTGCAATAAGTCGAAAAGCTGTATCTTGGGAAAACAGTTTTTTATAGATTTTATTATAACCTTCATCTGTGGTGCCAAAACAGTGTCCGTATATCCGTGTGCTGTTTAGAAAAACAACTTTAAGACGTTGCCAGATACTGCACAGATTTCTATGTATTATTAATCTTTTGCAAATATACGGAAATGAAACGCTATGGCAATCCAATGCAATTGGCCCATAATTTGCCTTAGTTTTCTGCCATAAGTATTTTTGTCATGCAAAACAACATTTACTTTAGCCATAGGTTAATTTATAGACACGATTCGACAAATTTGTCACTAATTGGTAAAGTTATAGGCAAAAATATTTTTTAAAAATATAATTAATATATAATTAATATTTGGATACGCTAAAGACACCAAAATACATGCCGTAGTTTCAAAAATTATTTCTAAGAAAAACTGAGAAAACTTACTGAGATATAAGCACAAAAATACAAATACTTCGGTTCTTCTCCCAAAAATGTAAAAACGAAAATTGATTTTTTCAGCTTCTGGACAACAGAGTGGATTGATATATAAATGGTTAAATGGAAAGTCCATGATGAACGCCATTACAAAATGGCGTACAATAAATTTATATATGGGTCAAATTAAGTATTTAAAAATTAACTCACTTAAACCCCCTCAATACTAGTACATAATGAAAGGACTTGACCAGAAGAATATAGTAAACTTTTAAAAAGCCCAAGATGGCGCTCTAAACAAAATGGCGCATTAAGTTTTTTTCTTAACTCCATCAATATATCTAGTCTTACATTGAAACTGAAATTTATACTGCGCTACAATGTCGTCATTTAACCTTTGAACATGATGGTTAAGAATATTAAAAGATTCGGCACGGCCGAATATAGCACTCATATATGTTTTCAATACTCTTTATTACTTTGATATTTAAAAGTAAATTGGAAATTATAAAAAGAGCCGAATGTAAGATTATAAGCAATTTTTAAAAAAGTAATTTTAATGTTTTGTTCTTAAGTTATTCTTGAAAATTGAATTCTTTAATTTATCCATATTTTGAGTTCTAAAAGATATGTTTTACTTGTTTGATGATTATTGAATAATTAAAGTGAACTGTAGAATGTATTTCAAGAAATAACTGTACAGAAGCATAAGTTGTTTTTTGTGCTGTCTTTTTAAAATCGTTTTTGCTTCAAAAACGAAGAAACTCTGTTTGCTTTATGTCAACATAAACTATTGTTACTTATTACCACAAATATATTCGATTTAGCGATTACGTCTATCCATGTTTATATCAAAATCAATTTTCCGAAATGTAAGAGAGCCTCTGATATAAATCACGATTTCCTCAGTAGTTATTTAACTTTGTTTAATATATGTGTGTTTCAGATAAGTTTAAAACAAATTTGTAACAATTAATTTTTAATATGTACATACATATATAATTTTCAAAATTTTAATGTCAGCAGTTTAGAATTTTATATATTTTGCGCTGCGAATCTTAAATACCCTTCACCATCATGCTGACAGATATGCCAAAATTCCAATAATACCTCATACTTAGTAGCATAGTTTAGATTTAAAATTTCATGCTGTAATTTTTCATGCTGCATTTTATTTTGAGCACCATATGGTAATAGATAAGATTTGTCATCCTTACATACTTAACATATTGGTCAAGCATTTTTTTTAATACCTGTACTGATGGGGTTAAGAAAACGTACAGCGAAATCTTGCATTTTGAATTTTTTACTAATTTCTACTAATCAAGCCTTTTCATTTAATACCAATATTTTGATCTATATATTCGACGTTTTATTTATAATGGCATTTTGGGTTTTAACTTTTTCACAGTCAAGCCCTTTCATCTGATACTAATATTGATGACTAGATTTGATCGATATATAATTTTATTTTACACCATTTTGTTGTGTATTTTAAATTTTTTGTAGTGTACCAATACCAATAATGACCCTCTTGATTGTGAAGAAGCTGCAAAAAGGTCGATTCTTGTTTGTTAATTTAAAGAAAAACAACAAAACAGTGACGATATAAGTCTCAAACCGATTTGTTAGGCTTTTACAGAAATAGCTTTCGAGTCTACAGCTTGTAATTTCTGAATTCAAATTTGGGACTAGAAAATTTTGGACTAAAAATTAAATCTCTTAAACACACCTAATTCCCTTTTTTATGTGATTTTAGAATTATGCGGTTTCCCTTGCTTTATATGATGTTTGACAAGGGATCAACTGTGTACGCCGATCAAAGTGAATTAACATTTAATATTTATGTAAGAAAAGGTACATAAAACGAATTTATTTAATAGTAAAAAACTCACTTTAAGCATTTGCCATAGTAATTTTTTTTAAATGATATTGACTTTTTTATGAGATTTTTTCACCATTTATTTGCTTTTATCCGATTCTCGATAAACTTGGAACGTATACCTGTTAATTATTAGTAACCAGTGTCTTTTTTATGCATTTTGCTAAGGAAGTAATTTACAGCACAAAAAGAGAATTAGGTGAACTTCTATAATTTGACCAACTAAATGAAAAGGCTTGTATAGAAAAAAACATTTTTTTTTGTCGTATATAGTCTTGAAATCAAAAAAAAAAAAAAAAGATTTTTATTATTTGGGTTTTGTGTCGTAGAGGTTAAAAGATAAATAAAATCTATCTTGTTCAACCATTAGATAACTTTTTATGTGCTCATGGGCGTAACTGGACCATTCTTAAGGGGTTCAATGCCCGCTCCAGATTTTTTTTACTCACCAGAATTGCAAAAACTTAACTATTTTACATACATATATAATTAACTCAGCTTTATTATGCCTTTGCCACCCCAAATGGTGATACTCATAACTTACTATAGCATTCGTTAGTGAAAAGGGCATATAAAATTTGCCACAGTTCAATATAGTACACTAACTTGTTTTTAAATTATTGCTGTTCATATTGTTGCTAATTATAAAATATGTATGTATGTATTGTCTTAAATACAAATTACACGCTAGTCATTTTATTTGGCATACAACAATTTGTATACCAAAAAGTTATTCAATCTTAGCAACAACATTCTTATAATATTCTTAATTTAATTTTTCTTCTTGATTAAATAAAAGGTTTTCCAATAAAAGTGATATGATTTCTTTAAAAAAAAGCACTGTTATTGTTTAGGAAATTTAAAAGTTTTTTATTTAATGTGATGTACAATCGATACAATAAAGTTCTAAATAAAACGTCATTCAAATGGCCTCCACGACTTCTTCTGCAGGAACGAATTTGATGAACGCAATTTTCGAGCAGTTTTTCCACTAAATCAAGTCGTATGTCATGAATGGCACGTTCAATATTTACTTGTAAAGCTGAATGAGAGTCTGGTTTATTTCAAAAGACCAATGACTTCAAATAACAAGAAATAGTGTAATGGTGTTAAGTCATTGTTTCTTGGAGGCCATTCAATATCACAATTTCTTGAAATAATCGAATCTCCGAACTTTTCTCACAATAATTCAGTTGTTGCATTTGCTGTGTGGCACGTAGCCCCGACTTGTTGGAACCAAATGTTGCCTAGATCAACATCTAGTAATTTCGGCCATAACAAGTTGGTTATCATCGATATATACCGCTCTCCATTGACTGTAACGGTGTTAACAGCTTCATTTCGAAAGAAGTAACGACCGATGATTCCACCAGACCGAAAACCACAACAAACTGTCAACAATTTGTAAATGTAAGCTAAAAGTTTTCAACAATTCGACGAAAAGAATAAGCTTGGACGATTATTACGACAATAAAATGGCAAAAACGCACGAAAAGTTGCAATTGGAGAACGATTATTCTGATGATAAAACTGAATATTTTGTTAATGTTGTTCTTGCGTATTACTCTCCATGATGAAATTGTAAACACGTAACAAATAACAGATCATCACAAATTATAAATGGCCGAAACGTCACGTCAAAATCATATCATCCCTATTGGAAAACCTTTTGTGTATGTACAAACATATTTGTAAATGGAATTTTTTTTATTTGTTATTATTTAATTCATTTTATAAGATGAGATTAACATAGATAAATGATTATAATACTTGTAGGTAATAACTATGTTGTTTGGGTTTTTCATATTTTCTGCAAAAATTAATTACTTTATTTTAATTGAAAATAATTTAATTAAATATTTGCTCTGAAGGTGTGAATAATTATGTTTGAGGTTTGAAAATAGCTATTAATTAAAGTTTTTTTTTTTTGCAATGTTAAGCCTGTAGTACACGAAATGTAAAAAGCCACAAACGCATGTGGCTGTGAAGTGATTTTGACGTAATCATTAAGTATCAATGCATCCGCTTCGGCCACATGTGTTTCATTTGCATTTTTTGAACTAAAATACATTTCGACAACGACTATTTTAAAAAATGTAACCAAAGTGCTGAACATTTTAGTGACGTGAGACCCACATGTGTAGCTGTTTTTTAATTTCGTGCTTTACAATTGTATTTTTATACCCTTCACACAGTGAAAAAGGGTATATATAGGTTTGTCATTCCGTGTGAAATTTCTACAATTTTCATTTCCGACCCCATAAAGTATATATTTTCTAAAAGCTTATAATAGAGGAGTCGATTGAGCTCTGACCGTCTGTCCGTGTGTTGGTTGAAATCAACTTTTAGAAGCAACTATATGTTCCTCAGATCTGTGTATGGTATCAATCTTTTGGAAATATCCGGGAATGAATCGCTCAGCACGATCGCCCCATAACTTTCTGAGATATGAGTAAAAAACCACGATCACCTCGTTTTTTTCACAATTACAACAACAACATACATTTTTTTAAAAACTTTCTTAAAAATTTTTTTTTTTAATTTTTTTATTGTTTTTTTTTTGTTTCTACAACATTTTGTTTATTTTTCTTAACTATTTTTTTTTTTCTGGAAACACGTAAACTCAATTTATAATTCTGCAATGGGATGTTTTGTATATGTATGTATGTACGTATTTCATATGGGATGAATGGTAATACAAACAATTGTTATTGCAAGACTTCACGTTGTGAAGGGTATATAAGATTCGGCACGGCCAAATATAGCACTCTTACTTGCTTATTTTATTTTAGTAATTAAAATTGATAACGTATATAGCGCTACCTTCACTCGTAAGGGAGCAAACATTGTTTGAAAATGTAATTTTTGATGCATTGCAATACAGTACATCCTTTACGGAAGAAATCACTTAAATTTGTTTAAGAGTTGTTGTTTGCAATGATATGTAAAAGTGTACTGTATTTACAGATTAACGGCGTTAGTAAAAAAATGTCAATAGTTTTCTGAGCGTTTATAAATTATAAATTTTTTCTTCTCTCATTTAAAATTTAATTAATTTAATTAATTTAACTTAGTCCTTGATGAGTAAAGGTAACGATATGTACACATGCGGTTTTATATAGTAAATACATTTAATATTACTTATCAATTCATTGTTAAACGTTTATTTTGGCAAAAGTTCATTTTCACAAAATACTTAACTTGAATATAAAAGATTTACTTAATACTTTTTTATAGCTTTATGTCTTTCAATAATAAAAAAAAAAATTCTCTAATATTATTTGTTAACCAAACTATAAATTTAAAAAAAAATACACTAAACCTACAAAAAAATAAATAAATAATAAATACTCGTATCCTGATGATACTACTCAAGGAAGTAGCGAAATATCGATAAAAAAAAATAAATAGAGATTCAAAATTTTGTTATTATTGAAAGGCCTAAAGCTTAAAAAACTATAACATATTAATGCAAACAGGTCAAAGAAACTAATAATTATTATTAGAAAAGATTTACAATAAAATAAAAAATTCAGATTAATATTAATTCATAATCATTTTTTTCAACACAGTTTCAGTTAAGCGTTTTCAAACCGGTGTAACAACTAGGACTTTAATTATACAAATTTTTATTAAAATTATCTTTTTGACATTTACCAAACTTGTACATAATAATGCATGTACATACATATGCATATGAGCTAAAATAGAGCATATCGATGTTTTAATATTTATTAAAAGGGCGTATCTCGATTTTTAACAAAATCGTGTTTTTAACGTTTTCTGGTAGTCCACATACAAGTACATGACAAATTCAGAAATTTAGTGAGAGATGGTCATTTCATTCGCTTGAATTTGATTCAGTATTTGCGTCTACTGTAAAATAATAAAAAATCGAGATGCGCCATTTTTGCATTACGCCATCGATATATAGTATACCTTAACCTATTTTAACAATTGTGACAACCAAATCAATGAAAAGCAAAGCACGAAATTAAAATTTTCTTAAACTGCTGAAAGTTCTTAATTTTTATTTACTTCTGCAATAACACATGCATATGTATGTATGTTTGTACATAAATCAAGTTCTATAAGAAAATCTTTTTGTCTCACATAAATAGCTCTTCTATACACTTTACAACATTAAATAATTAAGATCGTTCAAATATTTTATGCAATTCCTTTCATAGGCAATCGACTTAGAATGATTAAATCATTTTAGTGGAAACAATTTGTTACCTCATGCAATTCACTTGCAGTTAACTTTTGCAATTAAATTTTAATTAAGACAATAATTGAATTTTACAAGAATTTCATAAAGACAAACAAACACATAATTAAATTAAATATATGTAAGTGCAATGAAAAAACTAACACGAGTAATAAATTACAAAACGAAACAAATGAAAAAAGTTAAAACCTATAATCCATTCGATACCGGTGATTATAATGGCACCGAATATCAAAATGACGGAAATTATGAAATGTCACATGGTAGATTCAATAAAAAGTCCGAATTTCAAATGACAACAAAATCTAATAAAAATAAACAAACAAATGAGCCAAATGTGCACAATTACGACAGCAATAAAACAACATCAACAACAACAACAACAACGACAACGAATACAAACTCAATGAAAACGAAAGCTGGTGGTAATAAATTATTTGCAACAAGAAAATCTAAGAAACCAAAGCAACAACAACCAAAGCCAAGTGCTAGTTGCACTTATACGACGTCATCATCTACATCACGCGCAGCCTATAATGGCAGTGACGGTGGTGGTAGTTGTGGCAATAATATTAATTATGCCTCGTTAGATCGCATGCGCAACAGCAACAGTTGTGCTTCAACACAATCAATTAAAGTCAAACAAAAACGTAAATGGCCATATTTATGGTGGAAACGTTATGGACGCCACAGAAAGTCAAAAAGTTGGCGTTTAAAACATAAACTGTCATGCTGGCGACAGCTGCGTAACAAGTTGTCATGTTGTAAACATTCGTCGTCTTCGTATCAATACAACTCTGATGAAGACGATGATATAGATGCTAAATTTAATGCCTACATTTGTGAGTTGCAACGTAGAGAAGCTCGCGAAGCAGCTGCGGAGGAGGAAGAACGGCAGAAGAAGACAACCTCAGCAAAACACTTAAATGTCAACGACTCAATAGCGGGAGATGAACATTTCAAATTAAAATTGCCAACAATAAGTATGACATCACAACAACTAAATGTAGAAACTAATCATACAACTAACTCAACCACATCAGCACCAACTTGCCACACTCCTCTACCACCTACATCCACTACTCAAGTAACAAAATTAGAATCTTCTACTACCCGCACTTCTACTTTTAATAACACTTTAACAGCAACGACACCCACTAATAATTATAATCTTAACTGCAACAATAGAGTCTCATTTGCCGGCTTGCCACCACGCCATAGCCAGATACAATACGCTAACGTCACTACTTTACAAAGACGTCACAGTCAACATTTGCCCGATCAACCTTTAACCAAGTCACGTCGTGCTTGGACTTGGGATGATAGTTTACGTTCTAACTCAGATCGTTTCTTAGAGACTTTGGAAGAAGATGCTGACATTGAGGAATTTGTTATTGTTGCAAGTGTATCAGCGATTAATACAGCCTCAACTTCGGTGAATAGTTCACGCTGCAGTATAACGCGCAGTAGACCATCACTGCAAAAGTTGTTATTAAATCAAAGCGTAGAGAATGGCGTAGATGATTATGATGTAATGAATGATTTTGTGGTAATACAAGGAGGTAGTGCAAGAGTTTGTTTAACTGTATTCCTTTTTTTATCTTACATGTAGAAGAGCACATTACCCCTCACTATTTATATAATCATTTAACAAATCAATTATGACCTCATATTGTTATTTAAATAAAGTAAAGTTTGATCCACAAGAATAAAGCGGATAAAGAATAAATTTCTCAACTCTACTAACACCAAATTAAACATTTCATGTCCTAAATAACTGACAAGTCGCCGTATTAGTATTAGCCGTATCCAGCAAGACACGTCTACTTTTCAATCGCAAATAAACTTCTGCATCTGTATTTTAACAGTTTTTCAAGAGCACCGAAGCAATTAATTTTTTTATTTTGTAAAGACACATCGATGTTTGTAATTATTAAAAATATCAAATATATGTACGTAAGTATGTATATACAACTGTAAATATTCATTAAAATAATTATAATTAAAATGAAAATACTGCCAAGTTCTTAGATCCCCATGGCAACAGTGTAATGAGCTGCACAGCCAGGGTTGAAACAACAATGCATTACAATATGCTTAAAAATAAAACTAATAAACAATAGAATTGAGATAAATATAAACAAACAACCAGATAATAGAAAAAGCATGCAAAACCATAATTATTAATAAGACAATGATTAAACAAATACTTTTTATCTCTATTAATAAAACAAATAATTAAAAAATAAATAATAATAATAATTAAAAAATCCAATGAATGCTCATATGTAGAAAATTTTTTAAGTTATTTTAATAATTTAATTTTAATTTTATAATTTGTATTAAAAACACTTAAAACTGAATAAAAACTAATACATAAGTTGTCAATTTTGTCGTTACAGAAGAGGCAAAAGCGGCCGCTGAAGAACTCAGCCATTCACCCGTTATGGGTCAACACAACATTAATGATCCCACCTCTAGTCCTATACAATCGCGTGGCTCAGCCTCCAGTGATAATTGGCCCACACAATCCGATGAAGATATAGATCGCTTAGTGGCAATGCATCAAAATCGTAGCAGCTTAAGTTCATTAGGTGTAAGTATTTGAGTTTTAATAAACGTCATAAAAACCAGACACAATTTTATCTCAAGTTTTTATGCAATTAAATTAATTATTTTAGCTGCACTTTAAACGTGATTAGCTTTGAGTCAGCTTTATGCTTACGACAATTCCACAAACATGCACGTTAAAACAGAGGTTGTTTTATTAGTCAGCGGCAAAGTATTGTTCACATAAAATCCGGTAGCATTAATGACTAAAATTTTAAAAAATAAACAATATTCGGCTGTACCGAATTTTTGTTACCCACCACCAATTTTGCGTACTTTAATAGCACAAAATTTATTATTTCATTATTAACATTAATCGCTATGGAATAATCTCTTTATACTAAAATATGGATCACTTTCTTTGTATAACTTCGATTTGCCATCAATTTATTTTCTTAAATTTATTCTAACAATAAAAGTATTTAAGTGTTTTTACATAAGAAATAATACTTTGTACTCTTTTTACTGCAATGTTGTATTTTTACGAAAACCGAAGAGTATAATTTGGTACCCAGAGGTAGTTAAAAAATAATATTAGCTTTGTGTGGTAATAACACCTTCTTTTAAAAATTATAGATAATCCATTACAGATCTCTTTTTTCTTTTATAAAAACTTTTTTCCATATAGAAATAATATGAATTCAAAATAAAGCATTATATTGGAAGTGGGCGTGTCACCTTAATTTTTAAGACACATAATACTTTTATTGACGAGTAATGTATATATGCAAAATTTCATCATCGTACCTCTAATTTTGTCGGTTTTATGAGCTTTTACATTTCATAAACAGTAGATTACGTGAAAAGTTGGCGTTATAGTACACAGAGAAAACAGATTCGTTGTGGCAACCGAATTTGTTGCCAATCGAATTCATTCGGTTTCACGTACTATCTATCAATTCGTTTATAATAACTGAAAATTTTCTTTCTTAGCATCGAAAAAAAACTGTATTTGTTTCCAGTTATATGATTGATGCAACTGAATTAAAATATTTAATTAGTGTTACCAAAACAATAATTAGTCATCATTATCAGTTCTTCATTTGAATCAGGCAAATAAAGAAAGAAAAAATTTTTTTAATTATTTCTTAATATTTTTATTTAATAATATAAAAACATATTATACATACATATGTATGTATAAATATCTACATACACACACATGTGTATATGAATACATTTAACTTCTAAAATAAAACTAAAAATACATATAAAATATTATTTTGATCTTCGTTTTGGTTGTGGTTTTTATGTACATATATTGAGTGGATTCACAGCATTTTGCATCCCGGTGGAGCACCACTAAGTATGTTATTATGTACCTCGAACATTTCCGCATTTAATTCAGCGTTTCTTCGGTTTCTTACCTTCATTAAAGAGTTTTCCAGCATGTAGATTTCATCTTGCATCACAAAATAATAATTGACACGTTTTTCTTATATTTGTTTATTAAAAAAATTTTTTTTTCAATAAAATATATTAATTTTGGTTTTAACTTTTGTAAATTTTTCACAATTGACAGAAAAATTAATTTTTTTTTGAAAGATAATATTTGTATTTATTGTTTGTAACAAATATTTATTACATGCAACAGTTTTTCGTTTGTAAACACCAAATACAGCTTAACATTAAGTATTTGTTTACTTTAATCGAATTGTAATGATACAAGTAACTACTAATTACTTGCGATAACTAAAATTGCATTTTGGTTTAAAATAAAAGATTGGCATAAACGATTTTTTATTATATGGATTAATATTTAGTTGTGAACCCTAATACAGATGATTAAATTCGGTTGAGATAAAAGTGATTTGAATAAAAATCTTATTAATAAGGGTATTTAGTTGGGAGAACTAATATTAATGTTCTGAGTAAAAAATTTCTAATACTGTTATGTTTTTTCGTTTATAAATGTGTAATATCTGTTCTCTTTACAAATTTTTAATATTTGCAACACTATTTTTATTGTTTTAACTGTTTTCCAACCAATCTTTTTCCTGTGTGTAGGTGTGTCAAAATAGTTTCTGCCAATAAACTTTATTCAGATATTTCAACATAGGGTCCTTTACTCTTTTGAAATCTTTCTCCATAGAGAAATTATATGAATTTGAGATAAAGACTTATATGCGAGGTGGGCGTCAAAATGGACGTGTCATCTTTCGTTATTACAAAAAGCAATGTTTGCAAAATTTCATAATCACAAGAACATCCAATTTTTTCAGTTTTATTACGTTTTAAATCTTGAATATATTGAAAAATACACTCTGCGGTATTAATTTTCGTACATTTTGATCTATATAACTCTCTTCCTCATATTCCAATTTAGCTTGTGTATAAGAAATATTCTAGCAAAATTTTAGCACCCTAACTTTTTCGGTTCGAGCTCTATCGTGCTTTCAACAGACGACGGACATAGCTAGATCGTTATAAAATTAAACTACGATTCAGAATATATGGGGTCTAAAATGGATATTTCGATGTGTTACAAACGGAATGACGAAATGAATATACCCCCACCATATTTTGGTGACGGGCATAAAAATAATAATAATAAACCGAACGAAACAAGTGGCTAGTTATGCACAACTAAAAAATATTTCGCATTAACATGCCACCCCTGAAAATATTCCGTTCAATGCGAATTTCTCTTTTTGCAATCTTTTGCTTTAGAATTTTTTTTTTGCTCCATGTTTAAAAGCCAACAAAAGAAGTATACATTATTTTTTTAAGTAAATGTATAATTTTAAATTGATGTACACTGTACTGCCTTTTATTTCTATTGCTGCGCTGTATAGTCTACAGAGAAAAATTATATTTCTAACTACCTTATTTACTTTCTTCATTTGGTTAGTGCTATATGGTATATTTTATCCTTGTTATTTAAAGAAATTAATGCAGTAATACAGAACTCTTATACATACATACACACATACATAATTGAATTCAGCTTCAGCTACTTAAAATAACAAAATGCATTCCAAAGATCTAGTATTCAAGTCATTTTTAACAAAATTATTAAAGATTTTGATAAAATAACTGTAATTATGTTTTTAAAATTATATTTAAAAAGGTCTTCTCTAGATTAGCCGGATTTTAGATGTATAATGCTTAACTACAAAACCAGCAGCATGTTGTTTTAACAAATTAAAGCTTTTTAAGATACAATATAAAAAACGTAAATGTTACTGGCTAAACGATATGGAAAATATAATTACACATACATATAATTATACATATCGATGGTCACAAGTAAAAAGGCCCTAAAACGTATTTTTTACGAAATTGAGTTTTTCAGTGATTTCAATACATTTCATACAAATACACCTCTACACAAAAATTTAACACAATAGAATCCAAATTAACAGCAGTTTAAAAGCAATTTTACAAAAAAAGATACGTTACGATAATACAGTTGCCGTTACGTTTACACCTTCTCCTGTAAAGTTACAATTATTTAAGGGCCCTTCTACCTCTGAACATCGATATGTAATTATAGTTATCGCTAGTAGAGAACGGTTATTCAGTTAGTAGTTACAAAACCGTCGCACAGTGGCTAAAAATCTGTTTTCATCGGTAATTTTTTGTTATTTTAATGCCATTCGATAGCAAATATTTTAGAAGTAGGGTTTTTTCCCGGAAGTTCCCGTCCCGGGAGTTTGAGTTATTTAATCTTCCCGTTTTCCCGGGATTATTTTTTGGTATCCCGGGAAATGAAAAAGGTGGCTACGATTCGAAAGCAGATGTTTATATTGTAACATTTCTTTTTCGTAAAAATATTTACTTCAAGGTTTTTTTTTAATTCAGCCCACGTTATCAATACTTCAAAATTTCAATAAAGAAAGAGTTAAAATTTTTTGAGGGAAGTGGTCAAAAAACTTAAAATATTGTATATTTATTAAAAGCACTTGTAGCTTTTCGTCCAACATCGGTAGAAAGTGAAAGAGTATTTTTTGTAACAGGGCAATTTTTTAATAAAATCAGATATAGACTTTCGACCATTCAATAAACGGTTTGAGCGTATTAAAAGATTATTTTCTAAGTCGTTAAAAATTATCACCTTATATTTTTTGAATTATACATTGTATTTACATGTTTTTGAAATTGAATTCTAATGATTTTATTTTTGATCTCATAGCTGAAGTACTTGTATTTTTGTTTTCTGTTCTTATATTTGAACTCGTATCTAGAGAATAATATTTTTTCATTAAAAAGTATTTTTTTACTCAATTTATATTTTTAATTCAAGTTTCTTTATTGATTTTTATAGTTTTTAAGTGTTTCTTTCACATTATAAACTATTTCATGCTTTTTAATAAAAAATTGTATCAATTAAAAACAAATTTACTTTTTATTTGTTTTGCGGCAGGATCCCGGAAAACTAAAAAATAAATCTCGCATTCCCCGGAAACGAAAATTTCCAGGAAAGAAGTCCTAATTAGAAGGTATCCGAAAAACTATATAAAAGTGTAGCTAAATATAGGTGTAAATAAAGGAACTGATTTAGTTTAGTCCGTCTGCTCAAGTATATTTTTAAATGGACTTTTTGAAGCACCCTCGTATTCTTTAGGCTCTTATATGATAATAATTTATTAGATAATGCTTTCGAAAATTTTGCTATTGAAAATAAGTAATGTGGGCTTATTACGAGCTGGGATATAAATAAAATAACATAATAACCTCTGTTATTTATCCAAACAAATCAAATTTTGCAGCTCCTCTGAAACTTCTGGCAGCATTACTTTTGCCAACATTTACAGAAGATTCTTGTTCAATGGGTTAATTACCGACAAACATATAAGCGAAGCATTTTTTGGAAACATGCTCTTACATGTTTTTATTCACATTTTTCTTCATTTTGTCATTCCGTTTGTAACACATCAAAATATCCATTTTAGACCCCATAAAGTATATAAGTATATTCTGAATCAGGGTTTGATTTGATGACGATCTAGCCATGTCCGTCCGTCTGTCCGCCTGTTGAAAGCACGATAGAGGTCGCACCGAAAAAGCTAGGGGCTTAAATTTTGCCAGAATCTTTCTTATAGACAAGGTTTGTTTGGTATGGAAAATGGGCTAAATCGGAATATTAGGAAGTGAGTTATAGCTCGTAATGCAAGAGTAGGTCGAAAAAACCGTGTCCTTCGAACATCGAATAAAATAGAATTGTGTCTAAACGCATTAACGTACAGTCATGAAACTTCGAATATATATTTCTCGAGTCAAAACAATATCTCTCCCCAAACATTGCTTACATCTCTCTATTAGGAAAGGAGTTATAGATCAAAATGTACGAAAATTTATACCGCGCAGTGCATTTTTCAGTATATTTTAAATTGAAAACCTAATAAAACGGACAAAATTAGATGTACGATTCTGAAATTTTGTACACATCGATTTTGGAATAATAAAGGACTATATCGAAACATCTAAGTTGTACCCATTAGCAAAAACAACTTTGACACGCCTACTATAACGCCCACTCTTCACGTTATCTACCGTTAATGAAATTTAAAAGCTCATAAAACCGACAAAATTCGAGATATGATCAAATTTGCTACGTACATCCTTCCAGGCAATGTCATTACTGTGCCAGAAAATTAAGGTGCCACGCCTACTTTTACGCCCACCTCCCATATAACGTTTTAACTGAAATTCATATAATTTCTCTATTAATAAACATTTTGGAATAATAAATGACTATATTGAAATATCTAAGTGGTACCCATTAGCAAAAACAACTTTGACACGCCTACTATAACGCCCACTTTTCACGTTATCTACCGTTAATGAAATTTAAAAGCTCATAAAACCGACAAAATTCGAGATATGATCAAATTTGCTACGTACATCCTTCTAGGCAATGTCATTACTGTGCCAGAAAATTAAAGTGCCACGCCCACTTTTACGCCCACCTCCCATATAACGTTTTAACTGAAATTCATATAATTTCTCTATTAATAAACATTTTGGAATAATAAATGACTATATTGAAATATCTAAGTGGTACTCATTAGCAAAAACAACTTTGACACGCCTACTATAACGCCCACTTTTCACGTTATCTACCGTTAATGAAATTTAATATTAATAATATTAGAGGTATGATGATGAAATTTGCTACAAATATCCTTCTAGTCAATGTCATTGTTGTGCCGAAACGTTTAGGTGACACGCCCACTATAACGCCTACTTCCCATATAACGGTTTATCTTAAAGTCATGTAATTTCTCTATTTACAAAGTTTTTGGGAAAATAAAGGACTATATTAAAATATCTAAGTTGTATTTATTAGCAGAAACTTTATTGACACACCTACTTTAACGCCCACTTTCACTAAAAGACTAAATTTACGAAAACATTTTACTATCATATCGAAGTTATTAAGGGTGGTTAAGTTTTAAGGGCCGATGTTGATTTTAAATAAAACACAAATTATTTAAGAAATTATTATCACTTCTTTTTATAATGAAAATATTTGTATGATTCAATTATGTATTTAACAAAATATCGGCCAAATGACCCCCTCCCCCCATCCTTGGCGCCATTCCTCTATCTGATGGTCCAAATTTTCAATGACAATGTTTATGCTCAATTGTTGGGCACGATGCTGAGTCGAGGTTAACTGCTGTTTTGCCAGACTATCGCAAAAAACAGCAATGGTTTCCATTCGACGAACTAAGAAGGCATTCACAGGTGTTCTCACATTTTATACAGACCTGTTTTGCAGAAATTCAAATAATTTTTACAATTCTCCCGATTGTGGACGAATTCGAACGATTATGTTGACCAAAAGAATCACGAATTGCACAAAATGCATTTTGATTTGAACGCCCATTTTAATAAAAAACCTGAATAACTTTAAAAAAAACTTGGTGTTTATGTGTGGTTCACCTTCAACATGGGCCCTTAAAATTTAACCACCCTATACAAACAAAGTGATACATATTTTATTATAAAGAGATTATTCTATAGCGATTAACAAAATAATAAATATTGTGCATTAAATGTACACAAAATTGGTGGTGGGTATAAAAGATTCGGCACAGCCGAATATAGTGATCTTACTTGTTTTTTTTTTATTTATTTAATTTTCAAATAAAATAACAGATGCAAATTGTTAAACAAAAAGTATTGACTATAAAGTCTAAACTTATTTTATAAAGTTTTTAATCATTTAGTTTATATTAAAAATCCTTTTTTTTACAGTTACGGTCCGATTCAATGGCCAGCGTATATTCTGGCGCAGGAGAAGGTCGTTATGGTACAGTTGTGGTCAAGGGTCAAGTGGAGTTTGGAATGCAGTACAATTACAAATTGGGGGCATTAGAAATACATGTTGTGAGATGTAAAGATTTGGCAGCTGTTGATTCGAAACGTAATCGTAGTGATCCTTATGTTAAGGTAAGCATTATGAGAAGAGTTTAAATATCCAAAAAAAAATATAAAAATTTAGTATTACAGAGAAATTGTTAACTGTAGAATTAACTTTATATGCACGTAGTAAGAGAAACTAAAATATTTTGAAAACAGATGAAAAAATAACAAATTATATCACTTGGAATGTAAATTTTTCCCAAAAAATATTAATCATTTATATTTATAATAAAGATTATCTTAAACTAAGTAATCTGAACTAATGAAGTTTGTTTGGTGAGTTTACAAGGTGTCCTAAGTGTCATGTTATTATAGTGTTATATTTTTTAACATTTTAAAAAAGTTTGAAAATTTTACAATAAACAATACAAATATTTTTGTGATATTATGACATTATGATAATACGACGCTTAAGACTTCTTGTGAATTCTCCAAGTGTATTAGAGAACAACGTTAACAAATTTAACAAATACTAATATTTTTATGTAAAGAACTTTTTGCAAAATTTAATACATTTTTAATATCATTTTATTAAATTATTCTTGTTTTTTAAAAAGTTGTTAATTATACTTGTAATTCTTAAACATTAAATTTATGATTTATTATAGGTTTACCTTTTACCCGATAAATCTAAGGCCGGCAAGCGCAAAACTAAAGTTAAGAAACATACACTGAATCCCCTATTCGATGAGGTCTTACGTTTTCATATGCCCATTTCTAGCTTAGAGTCCCGTACGCTTTGGCTGACGGTGTGGCATTCAGATATGTTTGGACGTAATGATTTTCTCGGTGAAGTGAGTGTTAATCTACAGGGTAGAGTATTTGATAATCCACAATCGCAGTGGTATTTATTGCAAGAAAGGGTAAGCAACATTAAAACAGTAGTGTTGACCTTTAAAACAAACAAAAAATGTTGCCTTGTCTTTAATTTGTCTGAACAGAGTGAACCTTTTGATGAGGTGGCCACTTATAGGGGCGACATTGTGGTGGGCTTGAAATATGTTACTCCGGAGGGCAGTAAATCAAAATTCATGCGTGCCGCTGCACTGGCTACTGGTGGTGGTCTAAGAAAGTTTGGTAGTATTAAATCGGTGACTAGTTCGAAAACCGATCGTTCGGCTAAAGGTGGTCAATTGCATGTGCTGGTTAAGGAGGCCAAACATTTGACGCCTATTAAGCCAACTGGTTCATGTGATTCTTTTTGCAAGAGGTATCACCTTATTGTTTATAGAAATAACAAGTACAAAGAGATTTTAATGTTGCTCTTCTTATTTTATTATAGTTATTTATTACCGGATCGTACACGCAGTTCGAAACAAAAAACAGCCGTTGTTAAACGTTCTACAAATCCCTGCTGGAACTATACTTTTATTTATGAGGATGTCTCACTGGAAGATTTGTCCGAAAGAGCTTTAGAATTAACCGTGTGGGATCATGACCGTTTAGCTAGTAATGAGTTTTTGGGAGGTGTTCGGTTTTCCTTGGGAACTTGTAAGTTAAATGTTTTAAATGAATTTCCTTGCTGTAACTAAAAATTACTTTTTTCTTTACAGGTAAAAGTTACGGTCGCCAAGTTGATTGGATGGATGCATCTGGTAAAGAATTGTCATTGTGGCAAAATATGATTGATCGTCCCAACTTCTGGGTAGAAGGCAGTGTAGTTTTAAGATCAACTTTGGATGGTATTAAAGCAATACCATAAAATTCTTTAAATTACTAAATTAGTTATCCTATGCGGTAGACAGCAATGGAAGAAATATCTACATATGTATATAATTATTATTAAAAAAAACAAATTAATAACAAAAAAAAAAAAAGAAAATTAATCAGTAAACAAAATTTTATTGATTAAAAAAAGTATTCAAAATTTTCTGAATAAAATATAAAAAGGTACACAAACCAAAATAATTGTATTTAAAACAAAGTTACATGACAATTTTTGGAAAAGCATTATTAGCATTAATTTTTCAAAAGAAAAAAAACTAGAAAAAAATATTTTAAAAGCAACACCGCAAACTCTTTAATTATAAACAAATTATATAAATTATAAATAAAAAAGATAATAATACATAAACAAATTAATAATTTAATATTTAATTCCCCTTTAATTCAAAGCAACATATACATACATACATATAGTATATTTAAATGCAATATACATACATACATACATAAGTTATAAGCATAGTTTTAAGACGATGTTAATGGAAAAAATTAATTTACAACAAATAATTAAACTTTTTATATACATATGACAAACTAAACAAAAACAACTCAATTATTTTCTAGTTTCACTATTTTTCAAAAAATTTAACTTGAAAACATATCACTATTTCTTATCATCAAATACCTACTAAAACTACAACAAAAAATCTTAAATTATACCAAATCTTTGTAAAAAGCCTTATTCGAGAAAAGGTATTTTGGCGTAGAATTATCAAAGAAATATTAGAAGAAAAAACAAAAAATTATGACGATTCTCTGTGTTAAAACTTTTTATATGACAAACTATATTAATAAGTAATAAAAAAAAAGGAAACAAACAACATATGTATTTATCAAGATATAAAACAAAATTGCAATACTGCATGCATATTGATGCGTTCGAAAATTAAAAAGAAAACAGAAAAAAAGTAAAACAATTCTACAATACTTAAAGTTAAGGTTACATTTACATAAAACAATATACGCATATTAAAATAAAAAAAGATTCATATTCAATAAGAATAACAATAAAATATTTTAAAATTTTATTAATTATTTAATTTTGTTTTTATTTTTATTTAAAATTTACTATTTTCGTTTATTTTTAATAACAGTTTTCAGTTTTGTTTAAAACTATAATTTTAGTTTTCTTAATATTTATAAAATCAATATTTACTGTGTTCACAAGGTGTCTCAGCATGTCACATTGTCATAATGTTCCAGGATTTCACAATAGTTTAAAAAAGTTGTTGCTGCTTTTCAAGTAAAAATTGTCCTAAAATTATACTACTGTAAAAAGTATACTACTATTCAGATACCTGCGGCGACCGAATAATAATCTGCTTAGACGAGTCATCGCCTCCGATATACGTCAATAGATCTATTATAGAAAATTCAACAAAATCGGCGATTTAAGTTTAGTTATGAAGGGTCGTTCATAGCAGCCATATTTTTTATGTTGTTATTTTAGAACATCTGAACTTAGGGCACCTTGTAAATACAGAAATTATATTTTTGGTCCTAATGACATATTATAACAATCGATCTATTGTATCAGATAGTTGCCATTCAAATGTTCTTCAAAAATATTTAAACACATCACCTGCATAAATTCATGCCTTTTGTTCTCTCCCTTGTTTTTGTGACAATAGCAAAAGTTTTTTTTTTTTCTTTTCAGTGTTCTTCATTTTAAAGGAATAATCGAAATTGAAACCCTTCTTAACCCCCCGACCACACGAGCAATATATTTGGCAATTATTGCCACAGCAACTGTCAAATTCTATTGCCAACACAAGATATTAACGTGTGGCCTGCATATTTAGCAATAAATGTTATAATACATTGCTGAGCAATAATCTTTTAACACAAGCTGTCAAATTCAAAAAGTCCAAGTCCTTTTGACTTTGGTTGGAGCGTCGGGCTTGTAACCCACCTCCGGAAAAAAATACTCACAATGAAAAGGAAAAAGAATAAAAATAAACGGACCCCTCTTACTGTTGACGACCCCCGCAAACGTATAAAGGACCACGATTTAAGGTTCTGTACCTGGAATGTACGATCATTGTACAGACCAGGTGCATCAACCCAATTAATGGATGTACTGGAGAGATACAAATCCCATGTAGCTGCAATCCAGGAAATGCGATGGAATGGGCAAGGCGTCACCAAAACATCTAAAGGTGACATTTATTACAGCTGCCATGAAACAAAGCACGAGTTTGGATGCGGTTTTGTTGTTAGTAAGAAAGTTAGTCATTTAGTTTCCCGTTTTACACCAGTTGATGAACGACTAGCTACGATCCGCATCAAGGCGAAATTTTTCAACATCAGCCTGATATGTGCACATGCCCCTACGGAAGACAAGGACGATCAGATTAAAGATATATTCTACGAGCGCCTAGAGGAAGTGTATGACCGTTGTCCCGGCCATGACATTAAAATTATTCTAGGTGATTTTAATGCCAAAATAGGTAGGGAAAGTATCTTTAGTCCAACAGTCGGAAAATTCAGCCTTCATGAGGAAACGACCGACAACGGTATGAGACTGATATCTTTCGCAGCGGCACGTAACATGGTGGTTAGCAGCACCAGATTTCAGCATCCCGATATCCATAAAGCCACATGGACATCCCCTGATCAGATCACGAAAAACCAGATCGACCACGTTGTGATTGATGGAAGGCACGCATCCAGTGTCTTGGACGTACGTTCGATTCGCGGAGCCAACATTGATTCCGATCACTACCTTGTCGCAGCTAAGGTACGTACAAGATTGAATATGGCGAGGAACGTGCGTGCTCCGATCCGACGAAAATTCAACATCAATAAGCTGCGAACACAACAAATTTCCACCGCTTATTCCACTCGACTGACCCAACTGCTCCACGAGAGCACTCCTTGTCCCGAAGATGTTCGTGCTCAATGGCATCATATCGCCCATTCAATGGAGAAAGCTGCACAGGTCGTACTAGGGCATCAACGACCAGTACCAAAAAATGCATGGTACGACGATGAATGTCGCAACGCTACTGCACAGAAAAACGCGGCATATTTGGCAACACTCCACACAGTAGCAACGCGAAGTGCGCAAGAGAAATATCGGGAGAAAAGGAGAGAGGAAAAACGCCTGTTTCGACACAAAAAGAGGGAATTCGAAAGGCGCGAGTGTGAGGAAGTCGAGATGCATAGGACGCGAAATGAAACCCGAAAGTTCTATCAGAGAATCAAACAGCAGACTGAGGGTTTTTGTACTGGCATTTCCTCCTGTAAGGATCAACTAGGTAATCTGGTGACTGATGAAGAAAGCGTGCTGAGGTTATGGAAAGAACATTTCTATAATTTGTTGGTGTCTGAGGGGAGCGACAATGAAGATACCAATGATCCAATCGATGATGACGGTGTCGAATGTACACCGCCCAGCAAGATTGAGGTAGGAATAGCTATATCCAGACTGAAAAACAACAAGGCAGCTGGAGCTGACGGTTTGCCGGCAGAGCTATTTAAAACCGGAGGCAATGAGTTGATTAGGTGTATGCATCAACTTATTGTCACAATTTGGTTGGAGGAACGCATGCCCGATGATTGGAAACTCAGCGTGCTATGCCCTGTCCATAAGAAGGGTGACAAATCAGTCTGTACCAATTATAGAGGCATAAGTCTGCTTCCCATCGCCTATAAGATCTTGGCAACGATATTGTGTGAACGATTAAAACCAAAGGTCAACGAAATAATTGGCCCCTACCAATGCGGTTTTAGACCTGGAAAGTCCACCTCTGACCAGATATTCACATTACGCCAAATCCTGGAAAAAACGCACGAAAGGCAAATCGACACATACCACCTATTCGTTGATTATAAAGCCGCTTTTGACAGCCCGATAAGAACCAAAGTGTATCAGGCCATGTCTGAATTCGGGATTCCGGCGAAGTTGATAAGACTTTGCCGGATGACACTAACCGATACTAGATCATCAGTGAAAATCGGAAATAGTCTTTCCGAATCATTTGCCACCATGCGTGGATTCAGACAGGGTGACTGTTTATCGTGCGACCTCTTTAACATCGCCTTAGAAAAGGTCATACGCGATGCAGCAGTTAATAGAAATGGCATAATTTTCACCAAGAGTCACATGCTCCTCGCATATGCTGATGATATTGATATCATGGGTAGGACACTGCGAGATGTAACTGCTGCATTTGCAGGCATTGAGAGGCAGTCTTTAAAAATGGGCTTGGCAGTTAATGAAAGCAAAACCAAGGTGATGGTTTCAACGAACAGGAAATCTACTAGATTAGGTGAAACTGTGAACGTCGGTAACTATAACTTTGGTGTTGTAGAAGAATTTGTGTACCTCGGGACATCCATTAATAAGAGCAATAACATCAGCCTGGAAATACGAAGAAGAATAATACTAGCAAATAGATGCTACTTTGGGCTACATAGGCAATTTAGAAGTAAAGCCCTCTCTCGAGTAACGAAAATAACACTTTACAAGACACTCATATTACCTGTGCTTTTGTATGGTGCAGAGGCATGGGTACTTGCGCAAGCGGATGAAGCTGTACTTGGCGTTTTTGAGAGAAAAATCCTTCGTAAAATATATGGACCGGTCTGTGTAAGCGGAGACTATCGGCATCGTATGAATCATGAACTGTATGAGCTGTACGCCGACATTGACATTGTTAGGCGCATAAAGGTACAAAGACTGCGCTGGCTTGGACATGTCGTGCGGATGGATGAAGAAGCTCCAGTAAGAAGAATTTTCGAGTATGATCCCGAAGGTGTCCGCAGAAGAGGACGACCGAAGCTCCGATGGAAAGATCAGGTCCAACAACACCTAATGGACCTAAATGTTCGAAATTGGAGAAGGAGCGCAGAAGACCGAAGCGCCTGGAAATCTATTCTTTCCTCGGCTTAAGACCCTTCAGGGTTGTAAAAAGCCATCTATGTATGTATGTATGTCAAATTCAATTGCAAAACAATAAAATGTAACAACAACACTAATGTATAAGAGAACGCCGCAGAAAAAAAGTAAACTAAATATTAAAATGAACGTTGTTATATACATAAATATAATGGCAAAAGAATCGTTTTAATCTAGTGCTTTTGGTGAAATTTATTTTCGTATATTTTTCATAAAATTTTTAATTATAGATCAATCTTCAGGAAAATTTTTAATTTAATTTTTTAAGATACATATTTGCGTGTTCACCACCTAGAGATTTAAGCTTGAACAATGGCAATTCGATGCCGTTATTCTGCCGGCTTTATTGCTTATATTAAGACATAATCAATCGCTCGTGTGGTCGGGAGGTAATGACAACATATTATGGTACGCATTGATTATAGAATTCAAGAGTTCACAAAACTAGATGAATATGAAAATTTTGTTGTGGCCATTAATCTGAAAACCAAATGTATTTAAGCTGCGTACTTAGTTTACCAGTTTCTGCAATTTTGCCCTTTTGGTTAATAGGACGCGACAAGTGAATGTGTTTATTTATTACCGAGCTATTTAATAAATACGCCAATATAAACCAGCCGAATTTTGTAATTTATTTGTATTCATTACATCTGCTTGGCAACGCTAGATGTATTTGACGTGTTATTGATCTCAGTGTCTACACTTGCAACTAAAATAAGCGTTGTCAACTATGAAATTTCAAACAGTACCAAAACCGAGAAAAAAACGCACAATTTTTAAAAGGAGCTTTAAGTGTGAAATTGTTAATAAATTGTTTTTATTTATTTCATAAAATTATAAATTTCCATATAATTTTATTTCAAAAAAACACGTTGTTTTAAATAAAGTGCTAACTTTGACTTCACGGTTGCCCATATAATCACTACTTTACGAAATAATGCTGCTCTCTAGAATACCTTGTTTGGCAATTGGTACAGAAAGTGAAGTTTCGTTGACCCCTAAGTGTATAGATTTATTATTAATAACATCGGGCAAAGCACATATTAATTCTCAAATGATGATGCTGTTAATTTTAACATTGCTATTGATGTAATCATTTATTTTATAAGTGTGTCGATTATTGATCTGTAAAACTGGGAAATAAAAAGTTTTTGCACTCCAATTTCTTCTTTTTTATGTTTTCGTAGTTTTAGTTTCATCTCCTTAAAAATCAAAAAATACGTTTAATATTTTAATGAAATTTTTTATTAGTTTCAATACGTCTGATCATTTGGTTTGGTTTCAGTTTGTTAAAATATTGAGTTCTTGTGACAATATAATTTTATGAAAACATAATGTAAATAATAATATAAAATATATATTCCCCTTTTAGATAAATTTGTTAAACGGTTGCTGGTTCAAAACGACCAGTCATGACGGAAGTATTATTTATATACACAAGCTAATTATGATTTTTTGCGCAAGGTCTAATGTTTTGTACTTAATTTGGTCTGAGTATCAATGTCTATAAATTACATTTCTTAAATTGATTCCATATGTCGAGATCTTCCATTATAAAGAAAAGGGAGGGTGCTGATCGCATAACATAATTTGCTTTTACTCGAGAATTGATTCTTCGATAAAATTAAAAAAACACTGAAGAATTGGAAACAAAATTACCATTGAATTGCGTTCTTATTAAGTCTTTTGAAAAAAAAAACAATTCAATGACTCATTTAAATCATAAACAGAAGAACATTTTAAACATTCGCTCTGTAAAATTTTAAGCCAATGGAAACACGCCTTGAATAAAGTCATTGGCACAACAAGCACAGAAAATTTAAGTTTTGTGTGTGGGAAGTCGTAATCTTTATTCCATCATTGTTGTGTAAAATTTATTGGAATCACTGAAAAATTCTTTCCACTTGTGACCATCGATGATAAAATGACAATAAACAAGATTACGCATTGCGCATGTTTGTTGTTATTTAAAAAAACAACTCTCTCATATATGACGTCACAGCAGCAAACAAGTGGTTGATATTGTAATACAAATAAAAAATTTATAGAAATTAAAAAAACAAACAAAGGTGATTGATTTTGATTTTAATTAACTTAAAAACGTCAAATTATCATATATGATGTAATATGTCGTCATATGATTTCAATAAAGCCCTAAGTTACATTGAACCAATTTTACAGGAGAAGCAAAAACCTCTCCGATATGAAAAATTTACCAAAGTTGTTTCAGTTTAAGCTTAGTTTTTATTAAAGAATTAGGACCGTATTCATAAAAAATATTTTAGGTTTATTAAAGGCTTATTTGACTGATGTTGTAGAGACATTTGTCAAATAAGCTTTCAATAAACCTAAAATATTTTTTATGAATACGGCCCTTAATATTTAAAGAAAAATATCCAGTTTCCATTCATTATTTGCAAAGATATAAAACCTACGCCTTTAAGAATTGGTTTTTTCTGAAACCGAAAAGAGCGTTAGTTAGTTAAAGAAATGGTTTTGGTAATATTATGGAACATTTTTCTTATTTTCTTCATTTAATAGTTAAATTAGTTAAATTGTTTTTATATTTTACTAAAAAAACATAAAAAGCAAATAAAAATTATTTAAGAGGAAAACTTAATTATAAAAGGAAAATAACAAATTACACTTATACCGTGACTGACTTTGATTTGAATTGCTTCGCCAAAAAAAAATATATAAATTGCGGCTTCGAATTACGTCTGTGGTATTTCGATTAGCGCCGTTTTTTAATACACGCGTACAGAGAGAATTGCTATTTTATTTCTTGTATATCACAAGGTGTCAGTTTTTATTTGAATGAATTGGTGAATTGGAAAGGTAAATTTCTACCTTAAAAAGCATACAAACAATTAAAAGCGAAAACAAAACAAAAAGTAAGACATTCTAAACTTGGAGAAAAACTTGGTGATATAGAGGAAATTTTGGTTTTAGCTCCAAATACTGTAAGAACAATTTATAGTCATGATGCGGACAAAATGCATACATTTGCAGGCCACACAAGTTACAAAGAAGAAAAATTAAGTCCCCTCTTTCCATTTGGATAGAATATCCGAATTGGAGAAGAATGCCATTTAAAAAACTAAAATTCAATATTTTATTTTAACAATTATTTTTTCAAATTTAGTATGTTAAAAAATGTGATTCGATTTGCATTGTTACGATAAGCGTCACATTTTGTCGTTCCCAATTAACGTCGCAAATCTCATTTTAATTTAAATAAAAACCATGAATGTGTGAATACTTCTTCTTAGAAATTTCTTTGATAATGAATTTTATGAAAAGGTGTAAGTTACATTTTTATTTTAGGAATTTTTTGTGCATGCACTTAGAGCTTTCAGTTGAGTTTATTTTTAGTTATTTTTTATTGCAGAAATGGAATTTGTATTTAAATACGGTACATCACAATCAGTTAAAAAGTCGATTGTGATTTATTTGTAGCTGAGGGCTTTTTGAAATCATATGACGATGTATAATTTAATTCTAAAACTATAATGATTTTATTCTCCTTAAATTTATAAAAATCTCCGTATTTATGTTTTGCTTTTGTTAAGTGCGAGGTTGATGTAACATGCATGAGTACAACGAAAAATTTTTAATAGTCGTAATGCTTAATTTTGTTTTTATTACTTTTGAGATCAAGCTATAGATCATTGTCCTATAAATTTTTTACGGCAACATACTCGATCTGAAATTTGACGACATTAAATTATGTATGTTCATCAAAGGTAGAATACTCTTTTCTTTTCGAAGTTTATGGAAAAATTCTTACATCATGAAATTTATATCATACTACAATCATGCCATTCTTTATCCAGATTTGTCCAAATTTGCTGAATGTCATTTCAATTCCATTTGTCTTGTACTGCCTTATATACTGAAGTGGCTATGTTGTGCACAATGAAGTTTTTAATACAATTTAGCAGAATTTAGTAGTGAAATATAACTTATTATATATGTGGCTTAGAGCTAAAAGGGCCAATATCAAAATATTTACTTTTGAGAAAATTGGAATTGAACTTTAACTTTTATAGGTGCTTTCTAAGTGACATTGGCCAGCATTTTATTTATGAAGCTGTTCTGGGTTAAGTTTGACTTTACCAAATTGAAATAGAGCAAGAAAACAAATCTAATGCAATGATTAACTCAAAAGAGCAAAAAAGCGACATTGGCCCTTTTAGCTCCAAGCCACAGATATATTCAGAAAATTTTTATTTCAGCAAT
Organism: Phyto melanocephala; assembly: GCA_941918925.1. Classification (NCBI taxonomy): domain Eukaryota; kingdom Metazoa; phylum Arthropoda; class Insecta; order Diptera; family Rhinophoridae; genus Phyto; species Phyto melanocephala. Next base: position 88,366,621 of record OW799233.1, on the reverse strand, counting down.
TACTTGCAAAAAAAAATTTAAAGTGGCACCTTACTGCATTGAATATAAAACAAAAATAAATTCCAATAAATTAATTGAACTTAGAACATAAAACAGGAGGAAATATGAAAAAGAAATAATTACACTGTTTTACAGAACAATACAGTTCGCACACGCACAAATTAAAGTTTACTTACTCTTGAGTTTGAGGAAGAGAGTAATTTATGCATGAATGTTGAATGCTACAGGTATCGACTAAAGCAAGCATAAGGTATCGAATAAAAAAAATCGTATAAAAAAATGCCTTAAAAGCAATTGCATTCAGGGTACACTTATACAAGGTGGCGGTGCCAGCCCAGCTGACAATTTTTTTGTGTTCTGGAGTATGTCAAACTACATATTAAAAAAATTATTTCAACTCCGGAAATTGTCAAACTTCATACATAAAAAAAGAGAGCCGAAAATCGCTCTCCTTTACGCTATCACCTTATGTAATTACACCATGATTTCATTAAATGTAAAATAGTGTATGTATATTGCTCTCTCATTATAAAATGCAAACTTCCAAAACTATGGGCCAATTCAAAGTGGTTGCATATCAGTCGTATTTGTACTATTTCATATTATTTTATGCATGCTTAAAATTTTTGTTAGTAATTTCCATACAAAAAAATAATAAGACTTTACACATTTGTTTCCTATGTATAAGAAATTGTTTATGTTATACTTTTAACCATACTGTCTCTCAGAGAGAATTTCTTCGCTACTCACCTCTCAGAGATAATATTTTCTATTTTCTTCTTTCCTGTATACATACAATTTTTAACAGCGTCATCTCTTTGTCTTCTTTCTTGTATTAAATACATAATTTGTTAACAAAAGGTGTTCAAAGTCACTAGTCATATTAATATGAATTATACGACATAGTACAATGTGAGAGTTTACTTTGAATTGGCCCTATGTGTTTTGCTTTATGATCAAAACATTGAAAAATAGAACAAAACTGAAATAAAGCAACGTTGAAATAAAATAAAGCTGAATCAAAACAAACATGAAATAGAACATTAAACCTAAAATAGAACTTTCAAAACATGTTAAAATGTTTTGAGAGTAGACCTAGAACAAAGAAAAACTTTCATAAAGAGTTTTACTTTTAATATTCTGTAATTAGATGTTCACATGTACTGAAAAAATCACTTATAAGAAATTGTTTTTTTTTTTAACTGTCCTAAATGAAATTCTTTAGTAACGCTACTCTTAATATTAATAATACTTAATACTTTTTTGTATGTGTTCTATTGTAATCAATGTTTCTGCTATGATTTACCGTTTCTTTATTTGATTTTCGCGATTTGTTTTGATATTCTACACTGTTTGAAATCGCAAACACTAACAAAGCTGTAGATAAAAACTTTTCAAGTGATGTTTACTTTGTTTAACTAAGAGTAAGTTTTGTTTGCTTATTTTTATTTACACTAAAATATATTGATTGGAAGTAGTGTGAAATAAAATACATTACATTTAAAACACTTTACGCAAATCTTAGGTACGACAATTACTAATTTATTTCTAGAGGTTTTTTGCAACACAAAAACTTTTATGCCAATTTTGTTATTTGTAGAAAGATGTTCTAAAGGTAAAACTAAAACTATATCACAGCTGTCACAATTTAAATTGCAATTTTTTGAGTTTGTAAAAAGTGGGCCAAAAGAAGTCATTTAGCTCTCATTTTTTTCTAAATGAAAAACTTCGATTTTGTTTTTTAATTATTAGAATTTTATTGGTCAAGTCGAGAAGATGATATCGGCCAAATGGGTGCCCTCACAATTGATTGCTTAACGGGCTTGTTTTATGGCATTTTTCATCTCTTCGGCGGGAACTTCGGGCGATAGATTCTCGCTCTAGTGCCGAATGTTTTCCTTGATGGCTTCCAGGGTCTCGGACCTGGTTTCAACAGGAAGGGCCGTTGCTCCGTCCTGTTGAAACCACATGTCCTCCATTCCTGATTCGTTGCGGAGAAAAAAGTCGGCTAACACGGGCGAATAGTGCGCACCGTCCAATGTTCTTTTTACCAGCGGCGTCCTCGAAAAAAATTAACCGATGACTGCTTCAGCGTAAACAGCGCACCATGCAGTCACTTTGAGCGGGTGTAATGGCTCCTCCTGCAATACTCGTGGATTTTCGGTACCCAGAAGCGATAGTTTTGCTTGTTGACGTACCTGCTGAGGTGAAAATGAGCCTCATCGCTCATTATGATTTTGGTCGAAAAATCGTCCACTGCGGCCTCAAGACGATTATTCCGCGTTCTTGGGGAGTGTATCGCTCCATAGTTAGTTCACTTGTATTCTACATCTGTCTAATACACATACAGTGGGGAGTTTTAATGAGTACATGTTAGTACTTACCATCGTTTACAATGCATAACTTTTTAAATAATAGTGCAAATCAAATAATTTTTTTTTTGTTTTACTCTTTATTGTCTTCTTCATTGATAGAGGTATAACACTTGACCAAACAATAACAATTACTTAAACAAAATTTAACGAAAGAGAAAAAAAACGGCATGTACTCACTTATGCACTTTTGTAATATTAAGAAATTTGTTGTAATTTACAGTTACTTTTAATATTTGGTCCAAAGCCCTTTGTTCTTTAACACAGCTTTACATCTTCTTGGCATACTCTCAACCAAGTTTTCAATAATTTCGTTTGGAATACTTTGCCATTCTGTTTCAACCCTGCCCCAAAGTTCGTCTAAATTTTTTGATGCTCTTGAATACTGTCCCATCCGTCTTTTCACGATTGACCACAAATTCTCAATCGGGTTGAGGTCGGGACTTTGAGCTGGCCACTTCATCAACTCAAATTTTTGTCCAGAGAGCCATTCCGTCACTATTTTGGATGTGTGCTTAGGGTCGCCATCCTGTTGAAAAATTACTTTTTCTTCCGGATAGGCGCTCCTCTCTACAAAATCTGGAAGATGGGTCTGGAGAATTTTTAAATAATCTTCCTTCTTCATTATTCCCTCAATTTTTTGCAACGGACCAACGTGCCACCATGTAAAGCAACCCCATACCATTATGTTGCCGCCACCATGTTTAACTGTTTCTTTTACATGGTGTCTTTTAATAGATTCATGTGGTCGACGCCAGCAGTATTGTTTTCCGTCCGACTGAAAGCGATGAAATTTGGATTCGTCCGACCAGATAACACGCTTCCAATCTTCTGGTGACCAATCCTTGTGCTTTCTGGCGAACTTCAAACGGGCCTTTACATTTTTATCGGACAAAGCTGGTTTTTTTTTCTTGACTGCAGAAATAAATCCAATTCTGTGAAGCGCATTTCTTGCAGCCCAACGACTAACATTCTTTCCAATATCCAATGCAGCTTCCTTTGGAGTTAGGTTCTTATCTTTCCGCATTCTTGTTATCATCACACGTGCCTCTGCATCAGAAATTAACTTCCTGCGACCACGAATCGGTGTTTTATTCTGGACATTATTCCTTTTTTGTACTCTTATGATAACCGACTGACTTAATTGTTTCTGTTTAGCTATTTCCCTTGAAGAACAACCATTTTGTGTCATAGAGACAATATCATCCTCAATAGATTTTGGGAGTTTCCTCATTTTTTTGTTATCAAAAAATTGTATAATTATTATTTATTATATTGTGTTATTCCGACGAGCTTGACGTTATCAATAACTCAATAATTCTTTATATATTTTATTTTCATCATGAAATCCAAATAACAGATCAGTAACACAACAAAAACTTTGAAAAGTAACTGTAAATTACAACAAATTTCTTAATATTATAAAAGTGCATAAGTGAGTACATGCCGTTTTTTTCTCTTTCGTTAAATTTTGTTTAAGTAATTGTTATTGTTTGGTCAAGTGTTATACCTCTATCAATGAAGAAGACAATAAAGAGTAAAACAAAAAAAAATGATTTGATTTGCACTATTATTTAAAAAGTTATGCATTGTAAACGATGGTAAGTACTAACATGTACTCATTAAAACTCCCCACTGTATGTCAAAGCAAATTTGACATTGGCTGCCATTTGCAAAAATAAGAGCATCTTCCACTAGAGTGATTTCTTTTGGCCCACTTTGTAATGTACTGGTCTCCTGTTCTCTTTTCTTCTCACACCGACAAACTAAAGAGTTTGCAAACTTTAATTTGAATGTGTAAGAGCTGTGTAAAAATAAAAACAATAAATGCGGCTCTATATATATAAAAGAGTAACGTGACTGACTGACTGACAGATTCATCATCGCACAGCCCAAACGCAAAGAGCTAGAGACATGAAATTTGGACAATCGGTTCCTCTTTCAATGTATAGCTCCACTAAGAAGGGACTTTTGGAAATTCGTACTTTAAGGGGGTAAAAACGGGTAAAATCGGTAATCTTATACTTATCTGCTAAACTAAATATGATACAAATTAAATTGAAAAAGTATTTTAATTTGCACAAAAAATAAGCTGACAGGTGTCTGGCCTTTTTTGGAATTTCAACCCCTAAGGGGAAAAAACGGGTGAAAACTATTATTTGGTACTTTTTTGGTACCCTATGTAACTTCCAAACGTATAAAGCTAGGAAAAAAATTTAAACTGTTTTAAGTAATCCGCAAAAAAATATTAATACGACTTCGGCACTTTTTTCAAATTCATATGTATAAGGGGTAAAAATTGTCCCCTTTTTTTGGTACTTTTTTTAAAAGAAACTTTTCTTATATTATTCAATGGGACAAAATTTGACAATTATTATTTCCTAATAGAATATGGACAACTATTTAGGTGAAATTTTTGGAAACTTTTTTGGGGACAAAAAAGGTACCAAAAAGGGGAAAAATCCGGAAAATGTATGTAATTCCTTATTAGACGGCCAATTTTCACAAAACTTTTAATTGGGATTTCACCAGATATAAAAAATGATGTAATATAGTAAAAATTGAAACACATTCATAACAGGGTAGAAAAGGGAAAAATAGGTAAGAGTTTGGTACTTTTTATAACATAATTACTTTTATGCAAAAAATAGTAGATTTACTGACTTTAAATCATGTCTATTAAAATATTTTGTTACATAGATATTTGAACATTTTAAACTTGGAATTTGGAACTTGGACCAAAAATGTACTTTTTCGCTTTTCTATGGTACTTTTTGTATTTTCTACGTTTATAAAGGTAGAATTGTAAAATAAAGGACTATTAATTTCAGGTGAGACTAAAAATGTTATGGGTGACCAAAAAGGTATTTTTTTGAATTTTTATGGTACTTTTTATATATTCTACGTTTGCGAAGCTAGAATTTAAAAATTAGTGGCTATTGATACAAGGTGAGACCGAAAATGTTATGGTCGACCAAAAAGGTATTTTTTTTAATTTTTGTGGTACTTTTGGTATTTTCTACGTTTATGAAGGTAGAATTGTACAATCAAGGACTATTGATTCCAGGTGAGACTAAAAATGTTATGGGCGACCAAAAAGGGACTTTTTTAAATTTTTATGGTACTTTTTGTATTTTCAACGTTTGCGAAGCTAGAATTTTGAAAATAGTGACTATTGACACAGGGTAAGACTACAAATGTTATGGGTGACCAAATAAGTACTTTTTTTGAATTTGTATGGTACTTTTTGTATTTTCCACGTTTATGAAGGTAGGATTGTACAATCAAGGACTATTGATTTCAGGTGAGACCAAAAATGTTATGGGCGACCAAAAAGGTACTTTCTTGAATTTTTATGGTACTTTTTGTATTATCTACGTTTATAAAGATAGGATTATACAATCAAGAACTATTGATTCCAGGTGAGACTAAAAATGTTAAGGGCGACCAAAATGGTACTTTTTGTATTTTCAACGTTTGCGAAGCTGGAATTTTGAAATTAGTGACTATTGATACAAGGTGAGACTAAAAATGTTATGGGCGACCAAAAAGGTACTTTTTTGAATTTGTATGGTACTTCTTGTATTATCTACGTTTATAAAGATAGGATTATACAATCAAGGACTATTGATTCTAGGCGAGACTAAAAATGGTACTTATTGTAATTTTTCTGGTACTTTTTGTCTTTTAAATGTTTGCGAAGCTAGAATTTTCAAATTAGTGACTATTGATAAAAGGTGCGACTGAAAATGTCATAAGCGACCAAAAAAGTCCTTTTTTGATTTTTATGATACTTTTGGTATTTTCTACGTTTATGAAGGTAGGATCTTACAATTAAGGACTTTTGATTCCAGGTTATGGGCAACCACAAAGGTACTTTTTGGAATTTTTATGGTACTTTTTGTATTTTTAAATTAGTGACTATTGATACAAGCTAAGACTAAATATGTTATGGGCGACCAAGAAGGTACTCTTCTGAATTTTAATGGGAGTTTTTGTATTTCCTACGTTTATAAAGCTAAAATAGTGAAATAAAGGATTGTTGATTCAATTTGAAAATTAAAATGATACTGGAGACACAAAAAAAGCCTTTTCGCATTTTTATTGTATTTTGTGTATTTTTACGTTTGTAAACATAGATTCTTAAAATTAGTGTTTTTTGATCCGAGGTCTAACTCTTAATATTATGGACGACCAAAATTACTTTTTCTCATTTTTTTATATTTTGTTTACATAGAATTCTGAATGTAGGTAATAATAAACCAAGTGGAAGTTTTAGTGAAGGAAAAAATGTTACTTTTATTATTTTTAGGGTAATTTTTGCAAAATATGAATCTTAATTTTTGAAACTCAGTAACATTGATCCTGCTTTAAGTTATGAAATATATGCCCGATATATCCTTACTCTACTTTTTATTTTTCTAAGTAAATTCACTTGAATGAAGAGATACAAATTTTCATAAATTGAACCAAAAATATTTGAAAATTATAAATAGAACTTGAGTATTCAATAAATAGTAAGAACTGCGCTAACGAAGTAGCGGGTTAAATGCTAGTAAGAATTATTAAAATAATAAAATGAATAAATAAATGAAATGTTGAAATTTCAGATGTGTTGTTTAATTGGTACCGAAGTCCAGACACTTAACAAAAGTTAAAAAAAAACTAAACTGTCCTAAGGTATGTTCACATCATGTAAATACTTGACGAAATACCACTAAAATGTATGAACTGCTGTCCTAATAAATGAACACTTATTTTATTAAAAACTATTTTAATTCAATTTTATATATTTTGACTGAATTTGGTGTAACAAATCTCACATGAGTAAATATTTGCCGAAAGTAGTGATTACGCTTGTTTAGCAAATATACTTATGTATGAATGTGCAAGTATTTAAATAAAATTTTAGTTTCTGTTTATTTTTATTATTTCTTTCCTTTTGTTTTTGTTGTTGTTTTTTTTTTTTTTTTTGTACTTATAAGTTAACTTTGCAAAATGTTTTGTTGTTGCTCTGCAATAAAACATCATGTTTCTCTTCTGTGGCAAAAACAAATTAAATTAAAAATGTTTACAAAAACGAATCTTATGAATGCTTTTAATGTTTAAGAATTACAAGCAAAGATGTAAATTAATAATGCAATTGATAAAAAAACTAAATTTATAAATTACATATATATTAAAATAGATTAAATAATACTTGCTGAATCACTTGTTGCCTAAATACAGCTTGACTTTTATACTTGAATTTTTTTTCCAAACATTGTTCAACAACAACCAGCAAACGATAATAGAAGAGACAAACAACTTTAATTCTTTGTTCTAAATCTAATAGATATCAAATTCATTGAAGAATTTAATGTAAAATTAAATATGGTTATAACGAAATTTATTGATAATTATTTTGTCGGTATTTGTAATATTATAGTTGGATCTTTGAATTCGTTGTGATCCCACGCAACTTATTTATCAAAATATTATACATATTAATCTGCCAATACCAGTAATAATTAAAGTTTTTTCTTTCAATATAACAAAAAGCAAGCAGTAAAAAATAATAAAGAATGTTCTAAAGTTTGGCTTGGGGATACAAGATGGTTAATAAGTTTCACAAAATAATGTTGGAAATCACAAATTTTTAAATATTTTTTTGTGAGGAATTTTCAAAAAATGGTAAACGATTTAATCACTAAACCATTTATAATTTGAAGAAGAGTTATTAAGCAAACAAGTAGTGAGTTTGTTAAAATTAACAACAAAAAAATTAGTTGTAAGTTAAAAATATTCCTAATTTATAAATGTATAATGATAAACCAAATAAAACATTTTTTACACAACACTACAACAAAAACAAGCAAATTATTGATATTCATTAAGGCTATTCACAGTGGAATTTTACAATCGAGTGATTTTAGTGAAACCAAAAGATTATATAACTGTGAAATTTTTTCTCTCTACCATTAAAGTATAATTAATTAATACATAGTATTACGAAAGAATTAAAAAATGTAACAAATTTTGTATTAATGTAAAGTAAGCAAACTTTTTGTGTCTCTAATCTATTTTCTATCTAATTAAAATATTAAAAAATTGTGAAAGAACTAACTCAAAATGACTAAAGAAAATAATCCTATAATTCATAAACACTACTTCTTAACTCTAAGGTTTTCTTACAACACATATGGTGCTACAAATATACTTACAAACTTATCAATATTTAATATTAATTACTTACTTATACTCAATACAACTAAACTAAACTTACAACCCTTCCAGTCTACTTCATCATATAGCATCCTGTTGGACGTTCGTCTAGTACTGGGTTCGCACTATACTACATAGATATTGTATAACGATCGTCTTAAGATCACTCATAAAATAATAGATTTTTATATATGCCTATTAAAAGTTACAAAAAAAAAATAAAATTAAATTAAATTAAATGATCACTATTAAGACCCACCGACGTTCATTCACATTTCTCTAACTTTATCTTAATATAAATTTAAAAATACTTAGAAAAACTTTTTATACTACAAACCAAACCAAACCAAACAAAAACATAATAACAAAAATAACATACATACTTACATTTAAGACAAGTTACTTAAAAAAAAAATGAACAAATTAAGTTGTTTAATAGTTCACGTTGCGTTATTTGTTACAAAAAGGGAAAAAATAATTAAAAATCTTGATCTCTTTAAATGATTTGTATTGTATACCAATAAAAAAATGCATTAATTTAAAATAAAATTGTGAAAAGTCAAATAGTTTTTAAGTACGATTTTATAATGATCTGGTTCAATTTATAGTTCGAACACTGTATGTAGTAGGCCCGTTCATTTACTTTTCCAGTAAAGTCCAGTAGCGAAGTAAATACCGGGTAATTTATTTCAATTACTCTCACAAAAAATATCTAGAGCCAGAAGTATGTAAACGGAAAATTTGTTACAAAACAATTATAAGTTAATCCAAAGAGATGTTTAATTTAAACATGTTGTGTTGCAATATACTTATGTACACTTTTGATTAATTCTTAATGCATTTGTTTATAACCTTCACAGTTTGTATAGGGATATATATAGGTTTGTCATTCCATGAGAAATTTCTACGATATTCATTTCCGACCCCATAAAGTATATAAAGTATTTTCCGAAAGCTTATGTATAGGGAAGTCGATTAGGAATTATCAGTGTGTATGTCGAAATCAATTTTTTTAAGCCCCCTAACATTGCTCAGACCCGTGTAGAAGTATTTGGGAGCAGATTGGTATTGGAAATTAGCATAATTGCCTAATAACTTTCTCAGATATGAGCAAAAAAACACGGCTGCCTCTGTTTTTTCGCTTATTTTTACCATAAAAATTAAAATTTTCCAGGCCAAGGATAACATATAGAAACGTATAGAAACGGTTATTACTACTTGTAGATTTGGTATGTTTTTAAAGATATACATAAAAAATTTTAGATAAATTGGTCACTAATCGGCAAAGTTATAAGTTATATAAAAATTTTATATAAGTTTATATATGTATATATAATTTTTTTTTTTCAAATTCATAAATAATTTTTGAATACGCTTAAGATACCAAATTATAAGCTGCAATCTCAAAAATGATTTTTAAGAAAGATTAACAAATCTGCTTGAAACCAATTGAGATATAAGCCCCAAAGTACAACTGCTTAGGTGTTTTTCCGATTACTTACAAACGGAAATCGAAAATATTAGTAAAACATAATATTTAGTTACGGCTTTGTCCTTTAACCCCCACAATATTAGCATCAAATAAGAGAGCTCGACCAGTACAATATAGAAAACTATTAAAAAAGTGTAAAGTCCAAGATTGCATCTGAAACAAAATGGCGGAACAATTTTTTTAACCCCAACAATGTGGGTTACAAATAAAAGGGCTTGTCTCGTAGTAGAATACATTAACTATGTAAAAATTCAAAATCAAAAATGGTGTCGGAAATATTAAAGAATATGGCGTATTACATGAATTCTAAAACCTAGGCTTAGCTACAATGTGGTCATTATACCTATCTACATGACACGACGGTCAACGGTATTATTAGATTCGCCACGGCCGAAGATAGCACTCTTAGTTGTTATAATACTCATGATGTCTTTCTATGCACGATGATATAATGTAATCCTTCGTTAACAACCAATCTGACGACAAATTACTCAACGAAAAATGTATAACATTCCGTTGATGACAAATTCAGTGATATAGTTGTTTTAATATACATATAATGTGTAATGTTTTGACGACATAATAAACGACAAAGTCTCCAAATTGTTTGTAGGTAATCAAGATAAATGGTCCGCCAAATAACTTTTTTTTTTTGAAACAGGTCGCAAAACATCGAGTGTAGCTTCGGCTGTGTGGCACGTAGCGCCGTCCTGTTGAAATCAAATGTTGCCAATATCCTCCTCTTCGATTTTTGTGAACAAAAATTCGTTCAACATGGCCCGATAACGATCGCCATTGACTGTAACGGCCACTCCTTGCTCATAAGAAAAATGGCCCAATTATGCCTCTGGACAAAAATCCGCATCAAACAGTGACTCGTTTTGGGTGTATCGGCTTTTCAATGTATGCGTGCGGGTTTTCTGTGCCCCAAATGCGACAATTTTGCTTGTTTACATATCCGCCAAGATCAAAATGAGCTTCATCTGAAAAGATGATTTTTTTTATCAAAATCGGCATCTTCTGTAAGTCAATCGCAGGCCCACTTTGCGAAGCGTATACACAACCACATTCGTTCAGCGGAAGGATTAAACTAATTATCTGTCAAATCAGACATGAGCTAAGTGTTACCATTCACGAAATAAGCACTAGTTTAAAAAAAAAACGTTAGATGGCGTACCCATTATTATTATTAAATAACGTTACTTCAAAACGGCAAAATTAAATACGCATTCCTGTTTAGTTGACTAACAGGACAACAAATATAACAAAATAGAACAGTTCGAAGATAAGAACTTCTCAAGTGATTAAATACTTATATATGTATGTGTATAAAACATACATAAACGTTGTGGATGCATTTGTGTTTCAAAAATAGAATGTGGGTTCTTAGAACTCCAAAAGCGCAAATTTTAACAATTTACAAGGCCATCAAGGTGATAATAAGCTTCATCGCTTAGGATGATTTTTCTTAAAAAACCGCATCTATTTGTTGATGGTTATTATTAATGCAGTCAATGAACTCTGTTCGATGTGTAAATTGAATTGTGTTAATTGAATTTTTTAAGTATAAAGACACAGATCTTTAATAAGTATACGCTGAAGAGAGCTTCATGAAATTTTTCAATTCTCGTCCACGACGCCGAATGGAGGTTCCTGAATTGTCACTAACACTCTCACAACTTCGATTTTCTTTTAAATACTCAGTAAAAGAACTGTCAATTTACATTTTCAATTCTAGGTTTTTTTGTAAACGAACGTTTTCCAGTAAAGAGCATCAAAGCCTTTCAAAAATTATCGCAGCCTTTGAGTAAACGAACGAACCTATTATCCTTTTACACTATTACATCAAGTTTTTTTTAACACTTAGACCGCTGACAGACTAGGGTTTGTATGCTAAAATATTATGAAATACTACACCTAATACTAAACCTAAACTATAACAAACCGGTTTATAACTAGTTCGTATGCTGCGAACATGTACGTGGTATAATTGTGGTATACAATATGCATGTCAGGAATAAAACTTATTTATTCATAATCAACTTTAAGTTTGTCAAAGAAATCTCGAACATTTAATATAAATATGGCCTTAGGATTTTTCATTTCTCAGAAGCATACTAGAAGAATCAGAAAAGGAACTCCTCAGTGTCAAAATATCAAATAATTTAAATGCAATAAGTATTACTATTTAAATTAATTAATTAATCTAATAGATTTTAAAGTCTGACTCTTAACGGAAAATTCAAAGCAATAATACTTACTTTTAATTTGGAAAAAATATCTAATTTTTTGAATGTACTTAGTTGTACTTGATTTAATTAATTAGATCATTTAAAAAAAATTTTTTTTGCTTTTTTTTATACATACAAGGTTGTGCTTTTATAATACCTCCTACAACATAAACACATTTCAACTCTGCTCTGAGTGTTCGAGACTATAAAGTGAATCAGAAAGAAAAAACAAAAACAAAAACAAAAAATCTTTAAATGCAATTTGAACCACAACAATTTCAAAATATTTTACGCAATCTTAATTGTGAAAAATTAAAGAAAAAACAAACAGACAAAACACAATTCAACTATTTTACCAAAAAGTCTACTGAATATACATACATACAAACATATGATAGAAGAAACCATTTAAAAGTAACCAAGTATTTATATTAAACAAAAACATAAAGTTGTATTACATGCAAAATTATTTACAAAATTTGTCTTTAAGAACATTTAAGTCAAAAAAAAACAAATAAAAATTCTTATTGATTACTTTCAAAAACTATTTAATGTGTTTTATTTTCACTACCACTACGATAATTAGCACGTAAAAACTACACAAGTAAGTACCCATTTTAGATGTTGATGATGTTTGGATTCACTTAAAAGATATTTTTGGGTATTCGAACGTTAAGACGGTACTATTGTTTCTAAATAATCCAAAAACCATACAGATCAACTTGTTAAAAAAAATAAGACGACGATTGTATGGTCCTTTATTGAATTTTTGATCCCTAGGGGGAAAAAAACGAACCTATGGTACCCTATTTTCTATACAAATGATCGTATAAAAACATATTAATCGTAGAAAAACTACACAAAAAAATAAGAAGAAGAGAATTTGCCACTTTTTAAAAAAATTTGCCTTTTTTGGTATATTTTTAAACAAAAATTGTCTTATATTATACAATACATAGTTAATATTTATTGCAATGTAGCTACAATTTTTGGACACTTAAAAAAGATACAAAAAAATGGAAAACTTATTTAGTATCTAACTACTGAGTCAGTTCGGTTCAAATTTGAATACAGGTTTCTATATGAAGGACATTCCTAACAGGGTACCTTTTTACATTTTTACTACCTTTGAGTTTTTTGAATGTAGGGTCTATTGGTATTCCCAGTGGACATTGCCATCCAAAAAGTACTTTTCCTGTTTTTATTATATCTAAATTGGTAAATCTAGATTTTTAAAGTTAAAGACGTTGTTGTGTAAAATTATTTACGAAACCAAAAAGGTACATTTCCCAATTTTTGGTATTTTCAAAGTCTAGATTTTGTAAAATGAGAAACAATTGAACAATGTTGACGTTTAAAATGATATGAGCAACCTAAAAGGTACTTTTAAATTTTGTTGGTACTTTTTGTATTTTCCTAGTTCTATATTTTTTAAATTAGGGACTATTTAAAAATGCTGATTTATTATGAGCGACCCAAAAGGAATTTTATCCTTGTTGTATTGAACTTTTTGTATTTTCTAAATTCTAGATTATTAAAATTATGGACCTTAAACAACCTTTATATTGAACAAGTAAGAGCGCTATATTCGGCCGTGCCGAATCTTATATACCCTTCACAACGTGTAGTCATGCAATAACAGTAGCTTGTATCACCATTCATCCCATATGAAATACGTACATACATATAAAAAACATACATATATAAAAACATCCCATTGTAAAATTATATATTTACGTATGTATGTTAAAAAAAATAAATATATAAAAAAAAAATTTTAAAAAATTAAAAAAAAATTTAAAAAAAATAATTAAAATATATATATAAATATAAAACAAAAAAAAAATAAAAAAAAATATTAAAAAAAAAATTAAAACAAAAATATAATAAAAATATAAATAATATATTAAATAAAAAATAAAAAAAAATAAAAAAAATTTAAAAAAAATATATAAAAAAAAATAAAAAAAAATTTTTTTTGGCTCGGCTGGGATTCGATGCCACGTTTTCTCTAACCAGTGCCCATGCTCTGTAACTCTCGCTACGAGAAACTTTTCACTTGAAACATGTAAATTGGTACAGAAATACAACAAATCGAAACAAACAGCTGTTTTTTCTCACTGTACTGTTTC